>OU466862.2:43790115-44990115 GCA_911865555.2 Thlaspi arvense | reverse complement strand
GGTCATTCATGACAAAGAGGAGTACGGGAACAAGCTAGAGCTTTTGAGGATATTGTTCAGCAAGGATCAGTGGATTTTGAAGAGATGGCTGAGCACGAGCATCCAGAGGGACCTCCTCCAGCTCACGGGGCAGTGGGAAGGGTTAATGGAAACCCCCAACACGCGGCTAGACCCCCAAGGATCATAGGAGCGGGAGATGCTCCCAATACTCATCACAATAGGTTTGGGATCACTCCTCCTCCTGTACGGAACAACAACTTCGAGATTAAGTCGGGATTCATCACAATGGTGCAAAAGAATAAGTTCCACGAGCTAGCACCTTGATAACTTCGAGCAAGTATGTGGGTTGATCAAGATTAACGGCATGTCCGAAGATGCTTTCAAGCTGCGTCTCTTTCCATTTTTTTCTTGGAGACAAGGCTAGACATTGGGAGAAGACACTTCGACAAGGCACCATTACATCTTGGGCTGAGTGTAAGAAGGCTTTCCTCTTAAAGTTTTTCTCTAGCACCAGAACAGCAAGGCTGAGAAGCGAGATTAGCGGCTTCACTCAAAGGAACAATGAGACTTTCAATGAAGCCATGGAGCGGTTCAAGGACTACACTATCCAGTGTCCTCACCACGGCTTCAGCGAAGAGACTCTTCTAAGCACTATCTACCGCGGAGCTTCACCAAAGATTCGCTTGTTGCTTGACACGGCTAGTAAGGGAAACTTCCTTGGTAAAGAGGTAGAAGAAGGCATGGAGCTGATTGAGAACTTGGCATTGAGTGACGGCAACTATGCTGGAGATTACGACCGTGCACCGAGAGGTTCTGAGCTAGAGTCTCACAAGAAAGAGCTTAATTCCTTACATGAGAAGATTGATAAGCTGGTGTTGGCTAATCAGAAGCATGTTGACTTTGTTGGTGAAGCGGATGAAACCTTAGAGGAGCTTGAGTTGAGTCAAGAAGAAGCCAACTGGGTGGCGGGTCAAAACAACTACAAACCTCAAGTGTATTCACAAGGCTACAACAAGAACAACAATCTCTCATACCGTAGCACCAACATCGTGAACCCTAAGGATCAAGTGTACCCTGCTCAGTAAGCAAAGCCTTTCGTACCATACAAAAAGTGTTATACGCCAATGTACCCTCCGGGCTTTGTACCTCAACAACAACCGATGCAACAACAAGTTGATCCTGTCCAAGCTATGTTTCAACAATTGATTCAAGGGCAAGCATCTACAAGTCAGAAGTTTGCCGAGATGAACACTCGTTTAGACTCGTCTCTCACGGATTTCTCCACTCAGATTACAAACTTGAATAACATGATCAAGCAGCTAGAGAAGGGAAAGGCGAGTACAAGCGGTCATAATAGCTTACCGGGCAAGTGTGAGCAGAATCCCAAGGAATACGCCAATGCTATTACGCTAAGGAGTGGGAAAGAGCTTGCACCTACGGTTACTCCAAAGACCAACGAGGACGTTGTAATTCAAGAGGGGGAGGGTAAGCTTTCAGTCGATGATGAGATAAACTTTGACAATGTTTGGATTCAAGGACCAAGGAGAGGTGAGAAAGCGGTTGTTGAGACGAAAGCGGAGCAAACTGCTAAGGACAAGGATGCTGATGTACCTCCACCGTATGTACCTAAACTACCTTTTCCTGGCCGCTTCAAGAAGCAACTCATAGAAAAGCATAGAGTCTTGTTCGAGAAGCACCTTAAGGACATAGAGATCAAGCTACCTCTCGTAGAATGCCTTGCAATGATGCCTAAATGCGCCAAATTCTTCAAAGACACGCTTGTGAAGAAGAATAAGGAAAGCAAGGAAGTGCTTGTTCTTAGTGAGGAATGTAGTGCTGTGATACACAAGGAGATAGTCCCTAAGAAGTTGGGAGACCCTGGAAGCTTCACTATACCTTGCGCCTTAGATCCTTTGGAGTTCAAGAGTTGTCTTTGTGATCTCGGAGCTAGTATAAATCTGATGCCTCATTCCGTGGCCAAGAAGCTTGGCTTTACCCGTTTCAAGGATTGTAGAATCTCGTTGGTACTGGCTGACAGATGTGTGAGGTTACCTGTGGGTTTACTTGAGGACGTGCCAGTGAGAATCAGTGGAGTAAACGTGCCTACAGACTTCGTTGTGTTGGAAATGGATGAAGAGCCTAAGGATCCACTCATTCTCGGTAGACCGTTCTTAGCCACCGCCGGAGCCATCATAGATGTCAAGAATAGGAAGATTGCTCTGCACTTGGGTAAAGATATAAGGCTGGACTTTGATATCAATGAGGTTTTGAAGAAGCCTACGATTGAAGGGCAAGCTTTCTACATTGAAGCCTTGGATGCCTTAGCGGATGAGTTGCTAGAGGAGTTGCCTCAGGAAGATCATTTGAAGCTGGCATTGACTAAGGAGCCAGGAGAGTTCGGCTACATGGATCAGAGGACTCAGGAATACGTCAACTTGCTTGATTCAAGGAAGGTTGTGCTAGAAGATGAAGGCGTTTGCCTAGAGATCGACTTCGAGATCAAAGACATTTCTCGATCCTTGGGTCAAATCGACAAGACAATCGAGAGCACAACTCGATCCGGTGCAACAATCGATAGACAGATCGAGGAGAGTGATCGATCGAGGAAAACAATCAAGTCCGAGATCGAGGGAGGCCTTCCGATCAGTTTGGGTCTAATTCGGAGATTGACTCAGCGTCTCGATCTCTCACTCGATCCCCATTATATCGAGTGAGTGAATCGAGCGAAACTGCTCGATCTAGACGATATCGAGAGCAAGATCGACTGGACGACTCGATTTCAGAAGGAATAGCAGTTGGAGAAAGCAGCCTCAAGGGCCATGTCTCGGGTTCTAAGGAAGGTTCCAAGGAGGAGAACAACAGCAACAACCACGAGGATGATTGGAGCGAGCTGTTAGCCCCAACGGTGGACCTTAAGGAGCTCCCAAAAGGGTTAAGGTATGCTTTCTTAGGGCTTAACGAAACCTATCCTGTGATTGTGAATGAAAACTTAAGTGATGATGAGTTGCACTCGCTCTTAACTGAGTTGAGAAAGTACAGGAAGGCCATTGGGTACTCTCTAAGTGACATCAAGGGCCTTTCACCAATGCTTTGCACTCATAGGATTCACTTGGATAATGAGAACGCCTCTTCTATAGATCATCAAAGGCGTTTGAATTCCAATTTGAAAGAGGTTGTTAAGAAGGAGATTCTTAAGGTATTAGAAGCTGACGTGATCTATCCCATAAGTGACAGCACGTGGATTTCTCCCATACACGTGGTGCCTAAGAAGGGAGGGATCACGGTCATTAAGAATGACAAAGATGACCTTATACCCACTAGGACTATTACTGGACACCGTATGTGTATTGATTATAGGAAGCTTAATCTTGCTACTAGAAAGGATAATTTTCCCTTGCCTTTTATTGATCAAATGCTTGAAAGACTTGCTAATCACCCCTACTATTGCTTTCTTGATGGATATAGTGGATTTTTCCAAATACCAATCCATCCAAATGATCAGGAGAAGACGACCTTTACATGCCCTTATGGCACCTTCGCGTATCGAAGGATGCCATTCGGGTTGTGTAACGCACCGGCTACGTTTCAGCGGTGTATGATGCCGATCTTCTCCAATCTAATAGAAGAGATGGTAGAGGTGTTTATGGATGACTTCTCGGTCTATGGTGCGTCCTGCGTGTTTGTTGAATCTTTGCAGGGTACTAAAGCGTTGGGAAGAGACAAACTTGGTGCTTAATTAGGAAAAATGCCACTTCATGGTGAAGGAAGGGATCGTGCTTGGCCATAAGATATCAGAGAAGGGTATTGAGGTTGACAAGGCTAAGGTTGAAGTGATGATGAGCCTTGAGCCACCGGTTAACGTCAAAGGAGTAATAAGTTTCTTGGGACACGCCGGCTTCTACAGGTGCTTCATCAAGGATTTTTCTAAGATTGCACGCCCTCTTACACGTCTGTTGTGCAAGGAAGCTGATTTCGTCTTTGATGAGGAGTGTTTGCAAGCTTTCGTGACCATCAAGGAGGCTCTAGTATCTGCGCCTATAGTGCAAGCACCAGACTGGACTCTACCATTCAAGATTATGTGTGATGCTAGTGACTACGCCGTGGGAGCCGATCTGTGTCAAAGGAAGGATAAGAAGTTGCACGTGATTTACTATGCTTCAAAAACCTTGGATGACATGCAAACAAGGTATACCACCACGGAGAAGGAGCTATTGGCAGTAGTGTTCGCCTTTGAGAAGTTCCTGTCATACCTCGTGGGTTCCAAGGCTATTGTCTACACAGATCACGCGGCTTTGCGCTACATCTATTCAAAGAAAGACACTAAGCTGAGGCTTTTGAGATGGATTCTTCTTCTTCAGGAGTTTGATATGGAGATCAAAGACAAGAAAGGAATAGAGAACGGCGTTGCTGACCATCTCTCTCGGTTAAGAATCAACGAGTCTCTTCCTTTAGGTGATTCTCTCCCCGAGGAACAACTCATGGCAATCACTACGGCTGTTTGTGGGAACCTAGAAGGGCGGTTTGAGGAAGTTCTGAGCTTCAAAGAGGAGGATCTCCCTTGGTACGTGAATATTATGAACTACTTGGCATGCGGGGAAGAGCCTTCGCATCTTGACAACTACCATAGGAAGAAGTTAATGAGGGACGTGAGCCACTACTATTGGGATGAGCCCTATTTATACAAGAGAGGCGTTGATAGCCTGTACAGAAGATGCGTGACAAAGGAGGAAGCAAGAGATATCATCTTTCATTGCCATGGTTCTTTGTATGGCGGGCATTTTGCTTCATTCAAAACCGCCACTAAGGTCTTGCAAGCCGGCTTCTGGTGGCCGTCCATCTTCAAAGACACCCATGAGTTCGTGATGAGTTGCGAAGCTTGTCAAAGAGCAGGGAATATCACTAAGAGGAATGAGATGCCTCAAGTTCTCATATTTGAGGTAGACGTCTTTGACGCGTGGGGCAAAGACTTCATGGGGCCGTTTCCTTCATCATACGGCAACAAGTTCATACTAGTATCTGTTGATTACGTCTCTAAATGGGTTGAGGCCATTGCTTCCCCAACAAACTACTCTAAGGTGGTGATCAAGCTCCTTAAGAGCATTATTTTCCCGAGGTTTGGAGTGCCTAAGGTGGTGATAAGCAACGGAGGAAGCCATTTCATCAACAAGCTGTTTGAAAATCTTCTAAGGAAGTATGGCGTGAAGCACAAGGTAGCTACGCCTTACCATCCTCAAACGAGTGGCCAAGTGGAGGTCTCTAAGCGTCAGATCAAGGCAATACTCGAGAGAACAGTTGGGACTACTCGGAAGGATTGGGAGGTGAAGTTAGATGACGCTTTGTGGGCTTACCGGACTGCTTTCAAAACGCCCATTGGTACTACCCCTTTCAATCTTCTCTTCGGCAAAGGATGTCACCTCCCCGTTGAGCTGGAACATAAGGCATTGTGGGCTGTGAAGCGGCTGAATTTTGATCTAAAGACGGCTCAGGAGAAGCGTATGATCCAGCTACACGAGCTTGATGAGATAAGGCTGGATTCTTACGAAAGCGCTAGGATCTACAAGGAGCGTACCAAGGCTGCTCATGACAAGAAGTTGGTACCCAAGGAGCTTAAGGAAGGGAGTTTGGTGCTGCTTTACAATTCAAGGCTCAAGCTCTTTCCAGGAAAGCTAAAGTCACGCTGGAGCGGTCCGTATGAAATCAAGGAGGTAATGCCCTACAGAGCTGTCACGTTGGTAGGCAAGAGTGCAAATGCATTCATAGTGAACGGACGCAGGGTTAAGCCATACATGGTGAGTACATTTGACAAGGAGAGCACCTCAATGCTTCTCCAAGACCCACCATCTGCCTAAACCAAGTAAAGTCTAGCTAAAGACGTTAAAGAAAGCGCACTTGGGAGGCATTCCCATGTCTATCCTATATATATATTTTTGCTTTATTTCTTTTCCAGTTTTATGTTTTTATCTTCTGAGTGTGTAGGAATAAGTATGAGGGATCGCAGGCTCTGATCTTAGATCCAAAGGGAGTAAGAAGGGGCGAGTACAAGCTAGAGATCGAGTGCTAGATCGACTTATCCTGGCTTGATCTTTGCTAGATCGAGCTAGGGAATCGAGAGGAGTTAGTTGATCTAGACGAGATCGAGTGACAAGGTCGATCTATTTGAGCATGGATCGATCGGTCCCATCTAGATCGACCGATCTAAAATGACTCGGGAAATTCTTGGAATTTAGATCGATCGATCCAAACATAGACCGACCGATCTATTTTGGAAAGCCCTTCAAAGACAGATCGATCAGTCAACTCGATCCATCATTCGATCTAAGCCAAATCGACCCCTGAATCGAGAATGTGACTCGATAATAAGGACTTAGCCGTCATGCCAAAAATTCAAGGAACGAGAGGTGTTATCGACCCAAGACTCGATTCAATTCGAATCGAGTCCCAAATTGAACAACTTTCTCGATCCACGCCATTATGGGCATGAGATCGAGTCCTATATCGACCAAAAGGACTCGATCTCGTGCCGAGGTAACATTTTCTTTTCCCTCTCTTACTCTTTCCCTCCGGTTTTTGAATTCAAAAAGTGGTCAAGGCAAGCATCTTTGACCATGAAAGATGTGCCTTGACCACAGCTTTTGTCAGAAACCACTTCTTTTTACCCATGGTTTTGTTTTGTTGGCCTTTAAATGTTTTCAACTACTTTCACACTCTCTCATTCTTGTTTTCTCGAGTATTAAGCAAAAAGAGAGTGTGAGTTTGTGTTTTCTAAAGGCTAACAAGCATCTTTAACAATCCTTGCATAAGTATTTTCGAATCTTTTAGAAAATCTTTAAGAAAATCTCCTTTTATTTCGCTTTGATTGTTTTGGATGCTAGGGCGGTTTTGATTTTTTTAAAACTAGCTTAATAATAGGAAAAATTCTGGATTTCACTGTATCTCTAGATATGATTCTCTATTATTTTTTTATGATTTTTATAAATTTCCCAAAATTCTAGGGTAGTGGCAATAGGTTTTCTTCTTCGCTTCTCTCTTTCTCTTATCATATCGCCGAATTGCTCATTACTTGCTTGAGAAACCTGTTTCAGGCGCAATGGCTCCCAAAAGGACGAGAGAGGAGACAGCACAAGAGGGAGAAGGTCAGGATGTGGCTGTTCAGGAGAGGGTTCGTTGGAGTAAGGATGAGAAAAGAGACAAGAAGCGGCTAGAAAGACTCCGGTTCAAGCCTACCAAGTTTGCAGACAGAGGTTTGCTGTCTAAGATGGGGATTTTGGGAGATTTTGATCAGCTCCTCCAGAAGATAGGGCTCAGGTGTTTGTCAAGGATGGATTGCCCAACCTATCCTGAAGTGACAATCGACTTCCTTGCCACTTTGGAGTTTCGGTACGAGAATCCTAGAGTCCCAATTCCCTTTCAAGGCCGCCTCTTCTTCAAGATCAAGCGTCAAGCCTTCAGCCTCTCAATCCCCGAGCTTTGTCAAGCCTATGGCCTCGCTGCTGCTGCCACAAAAGTTGACTTCCCCACCTTCACTCAAGCGAACGAGCTGTGAGACATCATAGCCGACGATGACTACAAGGCGAATACTGCAAAGATAAAGAGAGTGAGGAGTCCAATGCTGCGTTACACATTGAAGCTGATTGCCAACACCTTTAGCGGACGGTCAATAGCCCCAACGGTGACGAGAACAGAGCTTTGCTTCTTGTTCCAAGGCATCAAACATCTCGTGTGTGACCCAGATGAGAATGACGATCCGTTGGAAGACCAGTTGGGAGACGATGTCAACTACGGATGCATCTTGGCCGCTTCACTGGTGAAATCCAAGGCGTATGTCTTAAGGTGCAAGGCAAGCTCTTCACTCATTGGCGGTTTCCTCACCCGCCTGTTCGTGCAAGCTGGTGTACCGCTTCAAGACTACACTCCTGTTCCGGATAAAGCCTTCACGGACAAGACTTACTTAAGGAACATGGACAGCTTGGGGCGCACGCCAGCTGAGGGTTTCTTTGCATACGTGTTCATTGACACGGAGAACGAGAAGAGGGTCTGTATCTTGCCAAACGGCGAAACTAAGCTGTTAGGAGTGGGGAACATCGAGTTTCTCCCGAGCATAGAGGAGTGTTTTGCTCCTCTAGGAGCCACGGCCACCATTCGACAAGCTGCTCGCCCAAGATCAGAGTCTCCTGCCACGGATGATGAGATGCCCGAAGCCTTCGCCCTTCCCAAGATTGACTCAGAGCCGCGGACTAAGACGGAGAAGTTCCTTGCTTCTGTTGTGGAGATGCCAAGGAAAATCAACAAGTGGCAGAGCAAGGTACTCTAGAACCTCGCCAAGAAGGTCAAATCACTTCAAGGAGGCTCACCTAAGAAGGCTGCAAGTGAGGAGGTTCAACAGCCCGAGAAGAGGAGACTTTCAACCGGAGGAGTCATCATCCGTGAGACTCAAGGCAGCAACATTCAGCCGGCCCGTCTCTCTCTCCAAGAGCCAGCCTCCAAGGGCAAAGCCATAGTCTCTAGCTCGTCTGGAACGTCCTCAAGTTCCAGTCGAGACTAGACCCAAGGTACCAAACGACCCTCCATTGTACATACCGCTCATGTTTCTTTCTTTTTGTTTTGTGTTTTGAGCTCTTTTGAATTTGTTTGCCACCGGGACGGTGTCATTCAAGTTTGGGGGAGTATGTGTGTGGTTTGACTTGCCTATTTTGATCTTATTTTATCTTTGCATCTCTTGAGTCTTGCATGCATCTAAGGCATAGAAAAGGAAAGGAAAAAAATTGGTAATATTTTTAAAAAAAATTTCAAAAAAATCCATGTAGTTGCATTCATCTTGTTAAACATTTTAGGATAGAGTCTAGAATTTTTAAGCATCTAGGTTGTTTACATTTGCATAAGGGGTTAAAGTTTTCTTAAAAAGGTGTTTTAAGCTTATGAATGGTTTCAATATCCTAGTTGGTAGTTCTCTAATGCTTTGCTCACACTTTGAAAGTAAGTTCTTACCATGCTTGGATCACTTGTTTTGATTTTCGTGACTTGAATTGAACACTCATAATTTGAAACTTGTCCTATTAAGTGAGAACCCTAATTTGAATTTTAAAATATCATTCTTATGCACTTGAAAATGAACACGTGGATCTTAAAAATATTTAGGCTCTCTTCCTCTTTTTACCACTCTTTGTGAGCCTAAGTAGAACTCCCACCTTGACCCTTACCTTTCTTTGAAGCCAAGTTTTCGTGTGTGACTTCATTGTGAGGCCTCTTCCGGTTTGAACTTAGCATAAAGTGTTACGTTTAGGCGACATGATTAGGTTCTCATATGATTGCTAGCTTTGCATTTTGAAGATAGATGAAGGCTTAGGATAAGTTTGGGGGATCATTGGGGTTGCTTTCA
The DNA here is from genome assembly GCA_911865555.2 of Thlaspi arvense. Taxonomy (NCBI): domain Eukaryota; kingdom Viridiplantae; phylum Streptophyta; class Magnoliopsida; order Brassicales; family Brassicaceae; genus Thlaspi; species Thlaspi arvense. The sequence continues at coordinate 44,980,739 of OU466862.2, read as the reverse complement.
TGTTTATATGTTTTCGGTTTCAAAAGAGTTTGGTATTTGAAGTGAATAAAAGGTTTTAAGTTTTTATGTTTAAAACGTATAATGCTCCAATAATTTCAGAAGATAGCTCTCTCAAAATAAAAAATAAAAAGAAAAAAAATATATAAAAGAGCCTAAGTGCCCAAAATAAAAAGAAAAGAAAAAAAAAAATTAAGAGAGCTATCAATAAGAATAAGGAGCTTAATATTTTCAAACTTTTTCATTAGCCTAAAAAAATTAAGATGTTTTCTATTTTTATTTGGGGATTGCTAAGCTTTTGCTTTGAAGACAAGGGTAGATTTTAGGAGGGTGAGTGAGCTAAAAAAAAAAAAAAAAATGAGAGGGGTTTTAGGATCATTGTTAGCTTGCATGGGTAGATGAGAATCTGATCATGTATGTATCAATTGCCTTTATCTTTAGCGTTATGCATGAAGTTCTTACCATTTTCGAGAGAAACCCTTGCTTAAAATAAACCCTCTTTAAAATGAGATCATTCTATGCTCATAGCCTTTACCGTTAGCCAAATGTGTTTTGATTCATGGTTCGGTCATTAATGAATGTTAAAGGATGAGTTTCTTTGATTGTTTGGAATAGGAGAGTCATGATTTGAAATTCTTTGTACGATGAGTATGGCTAAGTTCTTTGGAGTATGAGTGTGTCTATTGCATTTTAGAACTAGTAACTAGGACGTTGAGATTGATTCATTTGAAAAACACCATTGCAAGAAGCTTAAACCCCCGTTTGTTTTAAAACCTCTCTCCCTTCTTTAATTTTGTTTGCTTGAGGGCAACCAAAAGGTAAGTTTAGGGGAGTTGATATAGCTGCATATTCCATGCATTTTGCATATATATAAGTTAGTTTCTCACGCATATACATTGTATTTTAGGTTAGTTTGCATCACTTTAGGTCATAGAGTGTTCTTGCACCAGCATATGCATATTTCTTGCATTTTGCATCGCATACAGGTTGTTTTCGGCTACTTTGGAGTCTTGGAGGATTCGTGGACGTGCTGAGGCTCGTGAGAAAGTTTGTGGGACTTGGAGAATTCAGGAATGCTTGCTAAGGACCAGAGATCGAGAGGAGTTTCGAGCATGGCCGGTCGATCTAGATGAGATCGACCAGAAGATCGAGTAGTCCATCCGATCCAAGGAAACTGATCGAGACGGAGATCGAGTGAAGCGATCGATCAAGGTGTACTGACGTAAATGACGCTATGCAAAGCGAGAGTCAGATCGAGTTCACCACTCGATCCTCCAAAGATCGACTCCAAGATCGAACGAAGCACTCGATCCACCGAGGAAGATCGAGACACAGATCGAGCTGAAGGCACGATGTCCGAAGATGATCGAGAGAGATGCTCGATCTCGAGGTCGATCTCAGTGCATTTTAACCGTTTTTGGCTGCTAGCGAGGGGGGGGGGGACCATCGAGCTGTTTGGCCTATTTTGGGAAGGCGGTGATCATGCTTTCTCACACACGTTTTTACTTTATCATTTTTTCACCTTTTTCTCTCTGTTCGAAGGCGATTTCGCCATTGTTAGACTTTGAAGCTTTGTTCTTGAATCTTTGAATCGTTTAAGTTTAAATCCATTGCTCTTTATGTTTATGAGTTCATCGCTTATGCTTTGCTTTGTTTACCTAATGTGTAGTGAGTAGTTTAATCGGGTTTTGGGGTTGACAGGATTCAAAGGGGTCGAAAAGGTTTTCAAGTTTGGTGTTTTCTTGTTCTTCATGGCTTTCTCTTCTAGGATGTCGAGTTCTTAAGGCTTAAAGAGTCTCACGCCAAGATCTTTATGATCAGAGAGAGCTCTTACCTTGACAGGATCCAGAGATCTCTGAAAATCGCATCCTAGAGACTAGTTACCCTTTCCCAAACGCCATGGTAGTTTAGGGGACTAGTTAAGCCGCGTGTTTGAAATCGGGTTTCCTTGCCCTTCAATCTCTTTTTCCGCCAAACGCCATGGATCTGGAGGAGAGAATGAAGGGGTGATCTATACCACACGCCATGGATGGATCTTGTTTTGTTTTCAAGGCTTAGAGAATCTCACAAAGTGAGTAGATTTAGAGTTTTCAAACCAAACTTGGACCTTTGAGACCCTTGAACATGAATCTCAACCCTAGACCCTCTTTCCTAGTATTCTTACATCTCTGTTAGTCATTCGCTTGCTATTTGTTCGCATCCTGGTCATTAGATTCATTTCTGCTGAACATTTAGACCAGATCGATCGTTGTTGCTCGATCTAGTGGTCGATCCACTAGTCGATTTTTATAAATTCATAGCTTTGTATTCTAATCATTCAGCCTGTTCATCATGGTAGTTCACTCCTTCCTGGTATTTTTAAAATAGTTTTGCCTTGCATTTAGTCATTGCATCTAGTTTTAAGGATTTTACAAAACCGTTCATCATTTGCCAAGCTTTACTCGATCCTTGCATTCTCATTGCACTTTCTAGCTCCTAGGTTGGATTGATTCCTCTTGCATGCTATACTACGACTGTGTGCTGCTTGAGTTTTGATAACCTCCTGTTGCACTGCATCACTCCCTTTTTACATTGATATAAAAAGTAGTTATCAAGGACCTAAAGCGCAAGGTATAGTGAAGCTTCCAGGATCTCCCAACTTCTTGGGAACTATCTCCTTGTGTATCACAGCACTACATTCCTCACTAAGAACAAGCACTTCCTTGCTTTCCTTATTCTTCTTAACAAGCGTGTCTTTGAAGAATTTGGCGCACTTAGGCATCATTGCAAGACAGTTCACGAGAGGTAGCTTGAACTCTACGTCCTTAAGATGCTTCTCAAACAAGATTCTGTGCTTCTCTATGAGTTGTTTCTTGAAGCGGCCAGGAAAAGGTAGCTTGTGTACATACGGTGGAGGCACATAAGCATCCTTCTCCTTGGCAGCTTGCTCTGCTTTCTTCTCTACAGCCGCTTTCTCACCTCTCCTTGGCCCTTGAATCCAAACATTGTCAAAGTTGATCTCATCATCAGCTGAAAGCTTACCCTCCCCCTCTTCAATTACAACGTTCTTGTTGATCTTGGGAGTAACCGTAGGTGCAAGCTCTTTCCCACTCCTTAGTGTAATGGCATTGGCGTATTCTTTGGGATTCTGCTCACACTTGCCCGGTAAGCTATTCTGACCACTTGTACTCGCCTTTCCCTTCTCAAGCTGCTTGATCTTGTTGTTCAAGGTTGTAATCTGAGTAGAGATATCAGTGAGTGAGGAGTCTAAGCGAGTATTCATCTCGGTAAACTTCTGGTTTGTAGAGGCTTGCCCTTGAATCAGTTGCTGAAACATCGCTTGGACAGGATCAACTTGTTGTTGTTGCATCAATTGTTGTTGAGGAACAAAGCCCGGAGGGTACATGGGCGTATAACCCTTGTTTCCTTGCTGTTGTCCTTGGAAGTTGCTCTGCCCTTGCCCTTGGAAGCCACCACTCGGCTGAAAACCTTTGTTGTATGGTACGAAAGGCTTTGTTTGCTGAGTAGGGTACTCTTGATCCTTAGGGTTCGCGACATTGGTGCTACGGTATGAGAGATTGTTGTTCTTGTTGTAGCCTTGTCAATACCCTTGAGGTTTGTAGTTATTCTGACCGGCCACCCAATTGGCTTCTTCTTGACTCAACTCAAGCTCCTCTAAGGTTTCATCCGCTTCACCAACAAAGTGAACATGCTTCTGATTAGCTAACACCAGCTTGTCAATCTTCTCATGCAAAGACTTAAGCTCCTTATTGTGAGACTCTAGCTCAGAACCTCTCGGTGCACGGTCATAGTCTTCAGCATAGTTGCCGTCACTCAATGCCAAGTTTTCAATCAGCTCCATGCCTTCCTCTACCTCTTAACCAAGGAATTTTGCCTTACTAGCCGTGTCAAGCAACAAGCGAATCTTTGGTGAAGCTCCGCGGTAGATAGTGCTTAGAAGAGTCTCTTCGCTGAAGCCGTGTTGAGGACACTGAATGTGTAGTCCTTGAACCGCTCCATGGCTTCATTGAACGTCTCATTGTTCCTTTCAGTGAAGCCGCTGATCTCACTTCTCAACCTTGCTGTTCTTACACTCAGCCCAAGAGGTAATGGTGCCTTGTGGAAGGGTCTTCTCCCAATGTCTAGCCTTGTCTCCAAGAGAAAATGGAAAGAGACGCAGCTTGAAAACATCTTCGGATATGCCATTAATCTTGATCATCCCACATACTTGCTAGAAGTTATCAAGGTGCTCCAAGGGATCTTCCATTGCTAGCCCGTGAAACTTATTGTTTTGCACCATTGAGATGAATCCTGGCTTAATCTCGAAGTTGTTGTTCTGTACAGGAGGAGGAGTGATCCCAAACCTACTGTGATGAGTATTGGGAGCATCTCCCGCTCCTATGATCTGTGGGGGTCTAGCCGTATGTTGGGGGTTTCCATTACACCTTCCCACTGCCCCGTGAGCTGGAGGAGGTCCCTCTGGATGCTCGTGCTCAGCGATCACTTCAAAATCCACTGAACCTTGCTGAACAATCTCCTCAAAAGCTCTAGCTTGCTCTCTAACTCATCGCTGTCGTGAATGTCCGAGTTGATGAATGTTGTCAAAGGGTTGAAGTAGATTGTTGTCTCCCCTTGAACGTAGATTCATGTACATGAAAGACACAAGTTTGAGAGTAGAGAAGTCAGTATCCAAAAGAAAAACAAAGGCTTAGTCTTTACTAAACCCCAAATCTCAATGCTTTCTAAACACTCCTAAGATGGCAACGGCGCCATTTGATAACAAGTTTTTGCTCCCTAGGGCAATGTGATGTTGTATCAAAGCTCAAATGCAACAAGAGGTTATCAAAACTCAAGCAGCACACAGTCGTAGTATAGTGCAAGAAGAATCAATCCAACCTAGGAGCTAGAAAGTGCAATGAGAATGCAAGGATCGAGTAAAGCTAAGCAAATGATGAACGGTTTTGTGAAAATCCTAGAAACTAGATACAACGGCTAAATGCAAGGGAAAACTATTTTAAAAATACTAGGAATGAGTTAACTACCACGACAAACAAACAGAATGATAAAAATGCAAAGCTATGAATTTATAAAAATCGACTAGTGGATCGACCACAAGATCGACCACTAGATCGAGCAACAACGATCGATCTCGTCTAAAAGTTCAACAGAAACGAATCTAATGACCAGGATGAAAACAGATAGCAAGCGAATGATTAACAGAGATGTAAGAATACTAAGAAAGAGGGTCCAGGGTTGAGATTAATGTTCAAGGGTTTCAAAGGTTCAAGCTTGGTTTGAAAACTCTAGATCTACTCACTTTGTGAGATTCTCTAAGCCTTGAAAACAAAACAAGATCCATCATTGGCGTGAGGTATGGATCACTCCTTCATTCTCTCCTCCAGACCCATGGCGTTTGGCGGAAAAAGAGATTGAAGGGCAAAGAACTCAGATTTCAAACACGCGGCTTAACTAGTCCTCTAAACTACCATGACATTTGGGAAAGGGTAACTAGTCTCTAGGATGCGATTTTCAGAGACCTCTGGATCTTGTCAAGGTAAGAGGCCTCTCTGATCATAAAGATCTTGGCGTGAGAGTCTCTAAGCCTTAAGAACTCGACATCCTAGAAGAGAAAGCCATGAAGAACAAGAAAACACCAAACTTTGAGAACCTCTTTGACCCCTTTGAATCCTCTCAACCTCAAAACCCAATGAAACTACTATCTACACATAAAGTAAACCAAACAAAGCATAAAAGATAAACTAGTAAACGTGAAAGACGATGGATTTAAACTTAAAACGATTCAATATTCAAGAAGAAAGCTTCAATGTCTAACAATGGCGAAATCGCCTTTGAACAGAGAGAAAAACTGTAAAAAGATAAAGTGAAAGCGTGTGTGCGAAAGCAAGGTCGCCGCCTTCCCGAAAATAGGCCAAACAGCTCGATGGTCCCCCCCCTCCTCGCTAGAGGCCAAAAACGGTTAAAGTGCACTGGGATCGACCTCGGGATCGATCATCTCGCTCGATCATCTTCTGACATCGTGCCTTCAGCTCGATCTGTGTCTCGATCTTCTTCGGTGGATCGAGTGCTTCGTCCGATCTTGGAGTCCATCTTCGGGGGATCGAGTGGTGGACTCGATCCGACTATCACTCTGCATGGCGTCATTTACGTCTGTACTCCTTGATCGATCGCTTCACTCGATCTCCGTCTCGATCAGTTCCCTTGGATCGGATGGACTACTCGATCTTCTGGTCGATCTCATCTAGATCGACCGGCCATGCTCGATCTGCTTCTCGATCTCTGGTCCTTAGCAAGCATTCCTAAATTCTCTAAGTTCCCACGAACCAACTCACGAGCCTTAGCACGTCAATGAACCCTCCAAGACTCCAAAGTAGCCGAAAACAACTTGAATACGATGCAAAATGCAAGAAACATGCATATGCTGGTGCAAGAACACTCTGGGGCACATATGAGGTGAGCTCGTGAGAGCGTTGTCTGGCCAGACACTTTTTTGTTTTAGCTGATCGTCGTTGATCCCTAGTGCTCGTTTGTGCCTTAGTTGTTCGCGCGTCAAATTTAAGGACTATGAGCTTAGTTGGATTTCAGAGGCCTGTAGCGTAGCTTTTTTTTTTTAGAAAAAAAAAGTTTGAGTATACAATGCGGTATAGAATGCAAAGGTTTTATAGATTGGGGCTGGACTCTAGGGACGAGCTGCCTACGTACCCCGCCAGGGGATCAAGCCTTGTCGTAGTTCGATTTTGGGACTATTTCAAGAATTGTATCGTTTGAGGTTCATGGAATTCCATGGACGCAGTTCGGCTTTTCTCCTCTTTTGATCGAAGAGTTTGTAGATGTCGGGGCGAACTACTTCGGTGACCTTGTAGGGACCTTTCCAATTGGCTCCTAGCTTTCCACCTGTTCTATATGTTTTGTCGAAGACTTTTCGAAGTACTAGATCGCCGACTTTAAACGTCCGTTCTTTCACGTTTGATATGTAGTAGCGGGCTGCGGCCTGCTGATAGCTCTGGATGCGGACTAAAGCTTGATCTTGTTTTTCTTCGATTAAGTTTAGTCTGTCTCTGAGCATCTCTTCGTTGAGTTCTGCGTTGATTGGACAAATCTGTCGTCGGAGGGTTGGGACTCTGAGTTCGGTTGGGATCACGGCTTCCATCCCAGAGGCCAGCGAGAAAGGTGTTTCTTTGGTTGCTTTGTGGGGCGTGGTCTTACAGGCTCATAGGACCGCATTCAGCTCGTAGGACCATATTTCCTTTCTAGCGTCTAGCCTTTTCTTGATGTTATTCATTATTGTTTTATTCGTCATTTCTGCCTGGCCGTTTCCCTGCGGGTACCTGGGTGTAGAGTAGGATATCCGTATATGCCACGTTTTGCAGAAGTCCCTGAAGGCTTTCGATATAAATTACGGGCCGTTGTCCTTTACGATCTCGTATGGGAGGCCGTGTCTGCATATTATATCTTGCCATATGAAGTCTTGTACATCGACTTCAGTTGTTTGCTGGTAGGCTCTTGCTTCTACCCATTTGGTGAAATAGTCTGTTAGGACCAACACGAACCTTAGCTGTTTTGGTCCCGAGGGGACCATCAGCCCTACGATATCCATAGACCATTTCATAAATGGGTATGGAGCGCTGATAGATGAGAGGTTTTCGGTTGGTTGATGGATTGCTGGCGCGTGCTTCTTGCAGTCGTCGCATTTTGCGGCGTAGCTTTCGCAGTCCGCAACCAGAGTTGGCCAGAAGTAGCCATGTTTCTTGATCCTTACGGCCAAGGTTCGTCCACTGAAGTGGCTGCCACACACCCTGTGGTGAGTGGTGGACAGGATGGCCAGGATTTCCATGTCGTGGAGACATCTGTAGTACGGCTATGATATGCTGCGTTTGTATAGCTTTTCTTCGATTATACAGTAGCGGGAGCTTTCGGTTCTCAGTTTCTGGGCTTCCCACTTATCGTCGGGCAAGGTGCCGTTTTGGATGTATTCGAAGATCGAGATTCGCCAGTCCGAGCGGCCGTGGAATTCTTCATCTGTGACGAACCGTCTGTCGGTGCTAGTTGCGTTCGATGTGGTTTGCTCGTTCGCATCAGGGTCTGGACCGGGATTCGGGTTCTCGGCGCCTGGTGCATCCGTTTCGTTTGTCGACGCGGGCTCGTTGGAAGGTTCGTTCGTGCTGACTGATGCCTTGTCCGATATGGCTAATGTTTCGCCGGCCTGCTGCTTTAACGGCTATGTTAATGCTCGGTTTTTCGATTCCTTCCACGGGTATGATCTTTTTGACTGCTGGGTCCGAGGTCGATGACAGGGATGCCAGGGCATCTGCTGAAGTGTTCTCACCGCAGGGAATCTTCGTCAGCTTGAAGCTGTCGAATTGTTTTGTCAATTCGCGGACGACATGCAGGTATGCTTCCATTTGTTCGTCCTTTGTTTCGTACGTTCAATCGAACTGGTTTGTAACGAGTTGGGAATCGATGCGGGCTTCCACCTCTCGGGCTCCGATCCCGAGGGCGAGCCGTAGCCCGACGATCAAAGCCTCGTACTCGGCTTCGTTGTTTGACGCTTCGAAGTCGAGACCGAATGATTGTTCTAATATTTCACCGGTGGGGGAGGCAAGCCTGATTCCTACCCCAGAACCTTGTTTAGAGGATGCCCCATCTACATGGAGTGTCCACTTGCTGTTAGTTGTGGTGCCATCTACGGCTTGTGGTGATAGTTCGACGATGAAGTCTGCTAGGACTTGTGCTTTAGCGCAGGTCCTGGTGCGATATTATATGTCGTACTAGCTTAGTTCGATAGCCCACTTTGTTAACCGTCCAGACTGGTTAGGGCTGTGCAAGATGGTGCGCAACAGTTGCGAGGTCATTACAACGATAGAATGAGACTGGAAGTACGGTCTTAGTTTGCGAGCTGCCGTAACCAGAGCTAGTGCCAGTTTTTCTATGGCTGGGTATCTTGTTTCTGCATCTATTAGGGTCTTGCTGGCGTAATAGACGGGCTTTTGCTCGTTTTGTTCCTCTCTCACTAGTACCCCGCTCACCGCAGCGGGCGATACCACGAGGTAGAGGTATAGCGATTCTCCTTCCACTGGCTTAGCTAGTATCGGGGGCTCGCTTAGGTACGACTTGAGCTGTTGTAATGCTTCTTCGTATTTATCGTCCCACTAGAACTTTTTATTAGCTCGTAGCAGGTGATAGAATGGGAGGCATTTATCTGTTGACCTGGAGATGAAACGGTAGAGAGCTGCTATTCGGCCTGTTAACCTTTGGACTTCTCGAGTGGTCTTAGGCGAAGGCATCTTGAGAAAGGTTGTGATTTGTTTGGGGTTTGCCTCGATTCCCCGTTCGGTTACGAGGTAACCTAGGAATTCCCCTGAAGCTACTCTGAACGAGCATTTGGCGGGGTTGAGTTTCATCTCATATTGGTTGAGGATCTTGAAGCATTCCCTGAGCTGGGCTACGTGGTTTTCTTCTCTTGAAGATTTGACGAGCATGTCGTCAACATATACTTCCATGGATTTGCCCAGCTGATCGGCGAACATTCTGTTTACTAGTCTTTGATAGGTGACTCCGGCATTTTTTAGTCCGAATGGCATGACTTTGTAACAGTACGTGTCGCGGTCTGTTATGAAGGAGGTTTTCTCATGATCTTCTGGATTCATAAGGATCTGGTTGTAGCCAGAGAAAGCGTCCATGAAGGACAATAGCTCATGACCGGCGGTGGCCTCGACGAGCTGATCGATGTGCGGGAGTGGGCAACTGTCTTTTGGGCATGCCTTGTTGAGGTCGGTGAAGTCTATACAGACTCTCCATTTCTCATTCTTCTTTTTTACTACGACCGGATTGGCGAGCCAATCGGAGTACTTGACTTCTCTGGTCGATCTGACTTTCAAGAGCCGGTCGACTTCGTCGTTTACACCCTTTGCTCTTTTGGGCCCCAGCTTGCGTCGTTTTTGTTTTACGGGTTCGAATGTGGGATTGACGTTCAGCTCATGAGAGGTTACCTTTATATTGATCCCTGGCATGTCTTTGTCGACTACGCGAACGTATGAACGTTCTCTTTTAGGAAAGTAACGAGTTCGTTTTTGATCATGCTCGCGAGCTCCGTTCCTACGTTGACTCGTCTTTCTGGGTGAGAGTCGTCTATACATATCAGTGTTATGAGGTTCCTGGGAGGTCCACGCATGGTGGGGTCTTGGCTTTTCTTTGCCTGTTGTTCGCCGAGCTCGTGCTCTTTCTGTAATTGCTATACCGGGGAGTTCGCGATTTGTTTGTAGCAATTAAGGTAACACATCCGAGCGTTTTTCTGACTCCCGAAGACTGTTTGAGTTCCTTTCGGAGTTGGGAACTTCACGCACTGGTGATAAGTGGAGGGTACTGCTTTCATGGCAAAAATCCAGGGGTGTCCTAGGATAACTTTGTACGGCGCTTGGGGATCTACCACTACGAATTCAACGTTTTTTAGCACGGATCCGGCCTTTACCTGTAGTCGGATTGTGCCGAGAGAAATGGTTGTGTCTCCGGCAAATCCGGTGAGGAGTGTGACTGTGTTATTCAGGGCTGAGTTTGGGAAACCCATTTTCTTGAATGCTTCATAGAAAAGGATGTCGACTGAGCTCCCGGTGTCTATCATTATTCTTGAGAGCTCGAAACCGGCTACATCGAGGCGAATGACGAGTGCGTCGTCGTGCGACTTATCTAGATCCAAGGTCTCGCTTTTGCGGAAGCTTATGCAGTGGTCCGGGGCATCTAGACTGGTTTGTGGTCGCGACATGGATTCAGCTTTTCGCTGGAAAGCTTTAATTGAGTTAATTGAGTTTCTGCAGAATAGGGAGCCTCTGAAAATGAAGTTTATCTGCTTCGGGGCAGTACCCCCTACACCCTCCCGACAAAGTCGTAGGAGGGGGGGGGGGGGGGGGGGGGGGGGGGGGGGGGGGGGGGGGGGGGGTTGTGATCTACTTCATCGGGCCTCTGCATATGCTAGAGCTGAAGATCGTTTCGATTCTTTGTTTGGTTGCTAGAGGGGGCGATTGTTCGCCTTTCTCCGACCTGTCTCTTTTGCTTTTGGTGGCCTTGGTCTTAGGCGTCTTTTTGGGTTTTGGGGGAGTGTCGGAGGGCTCCTAGGATTCCTGCTCGGGGTTGTCTTCGTCGCTTTGCGGTTTTTAAGAGGCTGGCTTCGTGCTGCTTCTGTTCGAATGCTCTTGTTTCTTCTGCTTTTGCGAAAAGCATGGCTAGGTGCAACGCGTCGTTTAGCGAGGTGATGCTCCTGATCGAGAGCTCCAGCTTGAGGCCAGATGCGTACCAGAGTCCGTCCTTTAGGGCTTCCAGAGCTAACCCTTCATTGAGGTCGGCGATTTTGTGTTTTATTTCTTTGAACCTTGTCAAGAAACTTCGTAGCGGTTCGTTTTCGCCTTGCTTTAGCCTGTATAGGTCGGCCTCGGTGGTTTTCGTTTCGATGAACACCGAGTACTGCTTGAGGAATACCGCTACGAACTGGGTGAAGTTGTTGATGGAGCCGCTTTCCAAGCTTGCAAACCATTCTTGCGCTGGTACCACGAGTGTTTCGGCAAACAGTCTGCAGTAGCCGGAGTCTTTTTTGTTATCGTCGAGTCGAGCTCGGGCTGCCGCGTGGTTGAAGAGCCTGATGTGTGCCTTTGGGTCTGTTTGCCCTGTGTATTCTGATATAACTGTATATTCCATGCATTTTGCATACATATAGTTTAGTTTCTCATGCATTTACATTGCATATTAGGTTAGTTTGCATCACTTTAGGTCCTAGAGTATCTTTGCACCAGCATTCGCATGTTTCGTGCATTTTGTATCACAATCAGGTTGCTTTCGGTTACTTTGGAGCTATGGAAGATTCGTGGACGTGTTGAGGCTCGTGAAGAGGTTCGTGGACACTTGGAGAAATCAGGATTCCACGCTAAGGACCTGAGATCGAGCAGCAGATCGAGCAAGGCAGGTCGATCTAGATGAGATCGACCAGAAGATCGAGCATGGAGATTGATTTGGAGTACAGACGTAAACGACACCATGCATATCGAGGACCGGATCGAGCTTCCAACCCAATCAGCACAAGATCGACTCGGGGGATCGACCAAGAGCCGCTCGATTCAGGACATGATCGATTGCCAGATCGAGCTTCGTGATCGATCCCAGACCAACGTTATCCGTCCAGCCTGTTCTTGGACCATAGCGAAGGAGGGGACCATTTGCGGTTTGGCCATTTTAGGCAAAGACCAACGATCCCTTTTAGAATCACGTTTTGTCGACTACTTTTCTATCTTCTCTCTCGTTTTAGGCGATTCGCCATTGTTAGACTTCGAGCTTTTTCTTGTTTTACTTTTGAATATTGAATCGTTTAAGTTATATCAATCGCCTTTCATGTTTAGTTCTTCGTTTATTGCATTTCGTACGGTTTATTTCATGAGTCGCGAGTTGTTTCATTGGGTTTTGGGGTTGAGAGGATTCAAAGGGTTCGGAAGGGTTTTCAAGTTTGGTGTTTTCTTGTTCTTCATGGCTTTCTCTTCTAGGATGCCGAGTTCTTAAGGCTTAAAGAGTCTCACGCCAAGATCTTTATGATCAGAGAGAGCTCATACCTTGGCAGGATCCAGAGATCTCTAAAAATCGCATCCTAGAGACTAGTTACCCTTTCCCAAATGCCATGGTAGTTTAGGGGACTATTTAAGCCGCGTGTTTGAAATCTGGTTTCCTTGCCTCTCGATCTCTTCTTCTGTCAAACGTCAAGGGTCTGGAGGAGAGAATGAAGGAGTGATCCATACCGAAAGCCACGGATGGATCTTGTTTTGTTTTCAAGGCTTAGAGAACCTCACAAAATGAGTAGATTTAGAGTTTTCAAACCAAGCTTGAACCTTTGAAACCCCTGAACATGAATCTCAACCCTGGACCCTCCTTTTAGTATTTCTTAGTCTCTGTTGATCATTCGCTTGTTGTTTGCTTGCACCCTGGTCATTAGATTCGCTTTCGCTTAAACTGCCTTTTGGATCGATTGCTTTTGCTCAATCTAGTGGTCGATCCACTAGTCGAATTTTAGTAATTCGTAGCTTTGCATTTTAATCATTTTGTCTTTTCTTCGTAGTAGCTAGCTCGTTCCTGGTATTTTTAAAATAGTTTTGCCCTGTATTTAATCATTGCATCTAGTTTTTAGGAATTTCACAAAATTGTCCCTCATTTGCTTAGTTTTACAAGATCCTTGCATTCTCACTGATCTTTCTAGCTCCTAGGATTGGATTGATACTCACTTGCATACTCTACTACAACTAAGTGTTGCATTTGAGCTTTGATACATCATTGCATACACTCTGCAAAAATCTAGCTAACAAATGGCGCCGTTGCCATTCTAGGAGTGTTTAGAAAGCATTGAGATTTGGGGTTTAGTAAAGACTAAGCCTTTACTTTGTTTAAGATACTAATTTCTCTACTCTCAAACGTGTTTCTTTCAGGTACATGAATCTTCGTTCAAAGGGAGACAACAATCTAGTTCAACCCTTGGACAGCATTCATCAACTTGGTCATTCACGGCAAAGAAGAGTACGAGAGCAAACTAGAGCTTTTGAGGAGATTGTTCAGCACGGTTTGGTTAATTTTGAAGCGATGGCTGAGCACGAGCATCCAGAGGGACCTCCTCCAGCTCACGGGAGAGTGGGAAGGGGAAATGGAAACCCCCAACACGCGGCTAGACACCCAAGGATCATAGGAGCCGGAGATGCTCCCAATACTCATCACAATAGGCTTGGGATCACTCCTCCTCCTGTACAGAACAACAACTTCGAGATTAAGCCGGGTTTCATCTCAATGGTGCAAAACAATAAGTTTCATGGGCTAGCAATGGAACATCCCTTGGAACACCTTGATAACTTCGAACAAGTTTGTGGGATGATCAAGACAAACGGCATATCCGAAGATGCTTTCAAGCTACGTCTCTTTCCATTTTCTCTTGGAGACAAGGCTAGACATTGGGAGAAGACACTTCCACAAGGCACCATTACATCATGGGCCGAGTGTAAAAAGGCGTTTCTCTCAAAATTATTCTCTAGCACCAGAACAGCACGGTTGAGAAGCGAAATCAGCGGCTTCACTCAAAGGAACAATGAGACGTTCAACGAAGCCATGGAGCGGTTTAAAGATTACACAATCCAGTGTCCTCATCACGGCTTCAGTGAAGAGACCTTACTCATCACCATCTACCGCGGAGCTTCACCAAAGATTCGCTTGTTGCTGACACAGCTAGTAAGGGAAACTTCCTTGGTCAAGAGGTAGAAGAAGGCATGGAGCTGATTGAGAACTTAGCATTAAGTGACGGAAACTATGCTGAGGATTACGACTGTGCACCGAGAGGTTCTGAGCTAGAGTCTCACAAGAAAGAGTTGAAATCCTTGCATGAGAAGATTGACAAGTTGGATTTGGCAAATCAGAAGCATGTTCACTTTGTTGGTGAAGCGGATGAGAGCCAAGAGGAGCTTGAGTTGAACCAAGAAGAAGCTAATTGTGTGGCGGGTCAAAACAACTACAAACCTCAAGGATATTCACAAGGCTACAACCAAAAAAACAATCTCTCTTACTGTAGCACCAATGTGGCGAACCCTAAGGATCAAGTGTACCCTGCTCAGCAAGCAAAGCCTTTCGTACCATACAACAAAGCTTTTCAGCCGAGTGGTGGCTTCTAAGGGCAAGGGCAGAACAACTTCCAATGACAGCCGCAAGGAAACAAAGGTTATACGCCAATGTACCATCTGGGCTTTGTACCTCAGCAGCAACAACCGATGCAACAAAAAGTTGATCATGTCCAAGCTATGTTTCAAAAACTGATTCAAGGGCAAGCCTCTACAAATCAGAAGTTTTCCGAGATGAATACTCGCTTAGACTCGTCTCTCACGAATTTCTAAACTCAGATTACAACTTTGAATAATAAGATCAAGCAACTTGAGAAAGGCAAGGCAACATGAAGCGGTCAGAATAGCTTACCGGGAAAGTGTGAGCAGAATCCCAAGGAATACGCCAATGACATTACGCTAAGGAGTGGGAAAGAGCTAGCACCTATGGTTACTCCCAAGATCAACGAGGACGTTGAGATTCAAGAGGGGGAGGGTAAGCTTTCAGCCGATGATGAGATAAACTTTGATAATGTTTGGATTCAAGGACCAAGGAGAGGTGATAAAGCGGTCGTTGAGAAGAAAGCGGAGCAAACTACTTAGGAGAAGGATGCTTATGTACCTCCTCCGTATGTACCTAAGCTACCTTTTCCTGGCCGTTTCAAGAAGCAACTCATAGAGAAGCATTCAGTCTTGTTTGAGAAGCATCTTAAGGGCGTAGAGATCAAGCTACCTGTCGTGGACTGCCTTGCAATGATGCCTAAATGCGCTAAATTCTTCAAAGACACTCTCGTGAAGAAGAGTAAGGAAAGCAAGGAAGTGCTTGTTCTAAGTGAGGAGTGTAATGCTGTGATACACAAGGAGATAGTCCCTAAAAAGTTGGGAGACCCTGGAAGCTTCACTATACCTTGCGCTTTAGGTCCTTTGGAGTTCAAGAGTTGTCTTTGTGATCTCGGAGCCAGCATATATCTGATGCCTCATTCTGTGGCAAAGAAGCTTGGCTTTACCCGTTTCAAGGATTGTAGAATCTCGTTGGTACTAGCTGACAGAAGTGTGAGGTTACCCGTGGGCTTGCTTGAGGACTTTCCAGTGAAGATCAGTGGAGTAAACGTGCCTACGGACTTCGTTGTGTTGGAAATGGATGAAGAACCAAAGGATCCACTCATTCTCGGTAAACCGTTCTTAGCCACCTCCGGAGCTATCATAGACGTCAAGAACGGGAAGATTGCCTTGCACTTGGGTAAAGATATAAGGCTGGACTTCGATATCAATGAGGTTTTGAAGAAGCCTACGATAGAAGGGCAAGCTTTCTACATTGAAACGTTGGATGCTTTAGCGGATGAGTTGCTGGAAGAGTTGGCTCAGGAAGATCATTTGAAGCTGGCATTGACTAAGGAGCCAGGAGAGTTCGGCTACGTGGATCAGAGAACTCAAGAATACGTCAACTTGGTTGATTCAAGAAAGGTTGTGCTAGAAGATGAAGGCGTTAGCCTAGAGATCGACAGCATTACTCGATCCAGTAGTTAAAACGACAGTCGGATCGAGGAGGGTGATCGATCCAGGAAAACAACCGAGTCTAAGATCGAGAGAGGCCTTCCGATCAGTTTGAGGTCTAATCCAGAGATCGACTCAGAGTCTCGATCTCTCACTCGATCCACATTAAATCGAGTGAGTGAATCGAGCGAAACTGCTCGATCTAGACGACATCGAGAGCAAGATCGACTGGACGACTCTATTTCAGAAGGGTTAGCGGTTGGAGAAAGTAGCTTCAAGGGTCATGTCTCGGGTTCTAAGGAAGATTCCAAGGAGGAAAGCAACAGCAACAGCCACGAGGATGATTGGAGCGAGCTGTTAGCCCCAAAGGTGGACCTTAAGGAACTCCCAAAAGGGCTAAGGTATGCTTTCTTAGGGCTTAACGAAACCTATCCTATGATTGTGAATGAAAACTTAAGTGATGATGAGTTGCAGTCGCTCTTAACTGAGTTGAGAAAGTATAGGAAGGCCATTGGGTACTCTCTAAGTGACATCAAGGGCCTTTCACCAATGCTTTGCACTCATAGAATTCACTTGGATAATGAGAACGCGTCTTCTATAGAACATCAAAGGCGTTTGAATCCTAATTTGAAAGAGGTTGTTAAGAAAGAGATTCTTAAGCTTTTAGAGGCTGACGTGATCTATCCCATAAGTGACAGCACGTGGGTTTCTCCCATACACATGGTGCCTAAGAAGGGAGGGATCACGGTCATTAAGAATGACAAAGATGAGCTTATACCTACTAGAACAATTACTGGACACCGTATGTGTATTGATTATAGAAAGCTTAATCTTGCTACTAGAAAGGATCATTTTCTCTTGCCTTTTATTGATCAAATGCTTGAAAGACTTGCTAATCACCCCTACTATTGCTTTCTTGATGGATATAGTGGATTTTTCCAAATACCAATCAATCCAAATGATTAGGAGAAGACGACCTTTACATGCCCTTATGGCACCTTCACTTATCGAAGGATGCCATTCGGGTTGTGTAACGCACCGGCTACGTTTCAGCGGTGTATGATGTCGATCTTCTCCGATATAATAGAAGAGATGGTAGAGGTGTTTATGGATGACTTCTCGGTCTATGGTGCGTCCTTTTCTGCGTGTTTGTTGAATCTTTGCAGGGTACTAAAGCGTTGTGAGGAGAAAAACTTGGTGCTTAACTGGGAAAAATGCCACTTCATGGTTAATGAGGGGATCGTGCTTGGCCTTAAAATATCAGAGAAGGGTATTGAGGTCGACAAAGCAAAGATTGAAGTAATGACAAGCCTTGAGCCGCCAGTTAACGTCAAAGGAGTGAGAAGTTTCTTGGGACACGCCGACTTCTAAGATTGCACGCCCTCTTACATGGCTGTTATGCAAGGAGGCTGAGTTCGTCTTTGATGAGGAGTGTTTGCAAACTTTCGTGACCATCAAGGAGGTCCTAGTATCCGCGCCTATAGTGCAAGCACCAGACTGGACTCTACCTTTCGAGATTATGTGTGATGCGAGTGACTATGCCGTGGGAGCATCTTTGACCATGAAAGATGTGCCTTGACCAAGACTTTGTCAGAAAACCACCTTTCCTAGCCATGATTTTGTTTCTTGCTTAACCTTTAAATATTTCAACAACTTCTCACCCTCTCATTCTTGTTTTCTCGAAAATTTTAAGCAAAGAGAGTGAGAGTTATCTGTTTACTAAGGCTAGCAAGACTCTTTAACAATCTTGCAAAAGGTATTTTTGGAGTTTGATAAAATATTTTTTTAGAAAATTTCCTTTTATTTCGCAAGTCATTGTTTTAGATGATAGGGCCGTTATTGATTTTTAAAATTTAGCTAAATAAAAGGAAAAATTCTGGATTTTCTAGTATCTCTAGATTTGATTCTCCTTTATTTTGCTATAATTTTTATTAATTCCCCAAAATTCTAGGGTATTAGTTATAAGCTTTCTTCTTCGCCTCTCTTCTTCTCTCATCCGATCACCGTTTTGCTTATCAAATTGCTTGAGAAATTTGTTTCAGGCACAATGGCTCCCAAGAGAACGAGAGAAGAGACATCACAAGAGGGAGAAGAACAAGAGGTGGCTGTTCAAGAGAGGGTTAGATGGAGTAAGGATGAGAAGAGGGACAAGAAACGGCTTGAAAGGCTTCGGTTTGAGCCTACTAAGTTGCAGACAGGGAGCTGCTGTTCAAGCTAGGGATCCTTGGAGATTTCGACCAACTCCTCAAGAACATTGGCTTAAGATGTCTGTCACAAATGGATTGCCCAACCATTCCAGAAGTGACAATAGACTTCCTTGCCACGTTTGAGTTTCGTTACGAGAACCCTAGCGCCCCCGTTCCTTCGCAAGGCCGTCTCTCCTTTAAGGTTAGACGTCAAGCCTTCAGCCTCTCCATCCCCGAGCTATGTCAAGCGTATGGTCTCAACGCAGCTGCCACCAACATCGAGTTCCCCTCCTTCAAGCGAGCAAACAATTTTTGGGACCTGATCAGCAACGAAGACTAAAAAGCCAACACCGCCAAGATCAAGAGAGTGAGACGCCCGGTGCTGAGGTACACTTTGAAGCTGATCGCCAACACATTCAGCGGAAGTTCAGTTGCTCCCACGGTCACGAAGACCGAGCTTTGCTTCTTGTTCCAAGGCGTGAAGCATTTGTTGTGTGATCAGGATGAGAACGACAAACCCATGGAGGATGAACTCGGCGACGAGGTGAACTATGGATGCGTGCTTGCTGCCTCCTTGGTGAAGTACAAGGCTTATGCCTTGTGGTGCAAGGCAACCTCTTCTTTCATTGGCGGTTTCCTCACTCCTCTATTTTTACAAGCTGGCGTACCTATACATGATTTCGCACCCGTCCCGGCTAGAGCTTTCATGGATGAGGTCTACATGAGGAACTCCGACAGCCTGGGACGCACGCCAGCAGAAGGGTTCTACGCTTATCTCTTCATGGACGACGAAAACGAGAAGAGACCGAGCTGCTTGGTGTTGGGAACATTGAGTTCTTGCCAACAGAAGAGGAGTGCTTTGCTCCTCTAGGAGGAACGCCCGCCCCAGCGATTGCTCCTCGTCAAAAGTCCGAGTCCCCAGCCACGGAAGATGAGATGCCCGAGGCCTACACCCTTCCCAAGATAGACTTTGAGCCGAGAACCAAAACCGAGAAGTTCCTAGCATCTGTTGTGGAGATGCAAAGGAAAATCAACAAATGGAAAGGCAAAATGCTGAAGAAGCTTGCAAGGAAGGTTAAATCACTGCAAGGAGGCTCGCCTAAGAAAGATGCAAGTGAAGAGGTTCAACAACCCGAGAAGAGGAGGCTTTCAACCGGTGGAGTTGTCATCCGTGAGACTCAAGGCAGCAACATCCAACCGGCACGTCTCTCTCTTCAAGAGCCAGGCCCCAAAGGCAAAGCCGTAGCATCTAGCTCCTCTGGAACATCCTCAAGTTCCAGCCGAGACTAGACCCGAGGTAACAACCTTCTTCCATTGTATATACCGCTCATGTTTGCTTCTTTTTGCTTTGTGTTTTGATGCTCCTTTGAATTTGTTTGCCACCGGGACGATGTCAAGCAGGTTTGGTGGAGTATATGTGTGATTTGACTGGTGTTTTCTGATCTTATCTTCCCTTTAGCATCCTTGAGTCTTCATTACATGAAAAATTGGTAAAATTTTTAAATTGTTTCAAAGATTCATGTAGTTGCATTCATCTCATTAAGCATTTTAGGATTGAGTCTAGAATTTTAAAGCATCTAGGTTGTTCATATTCGTATAAGGGGTTAGAGTTTTTCTTAAAAAGGTGTTTTATACTCTTGAATTGTTTCAATACCCTAGTTAGTAGTTCTCTAATGCTTTGCTCATACTTTGAAAGTAAGTTCTTACCATGCTTGGATCACTTGCTATGATTTTCGTGACTTGAATTGAACTCTCATGATTTGAAGCTTGTCCTAGTAAGTGAAAACCTTAACCTGAAATTTTAATTATCATCCTTATGCATTTGAAAATGAACACATGGATTTTAAAATATTTAGGCTCTCTTCTTCCTTTTACCACTCTTTGTGAGCCTAAGTAGAACTCCCACCTTGACCCTTACCCTTCTTTGAAGCCAAATATTTCTTGTGTGACATCATTGTGAGGCCTTCTTTTTCGGTTTTGAACTTAGCATAAAGTGTTAGGTTTAGGCGACATGATTGGGTTCTCATATGATTGCTAGCTTTGCATTTTGAAGCTAGATATAGGCTTAGGGTAAGTTTGGAGGATCATTAAGGTTGTTTTCATGTTTATATGTTCTCGGTTTCAAAAGGGTTTGGTGTTTAAAAGAAAGAAATAGGTTTTAAGTGAAGGGTTGTGTTTAAAAATTATATATATGCTCTAATAAATTTCAGGAGGTAGCTCTCTCAAATAAAAA
This sequence comes from Thlaspi arvense, assembly GCA_911865555.2. Taxonomy (NCBI): domain Eukaryota; kingdom Viridiplantae; phylum Streptophyta; class Magnoliopsida; order Brassicales; family Brassicaceae; genus Thlaspi; species Thlaspi arvense. Next base: position 44,960,232 of record OU466862.2, on the reverse strand, counting down.
TAAAAATAAAAAGAAAAAGAGCTTAAGTGCCAAAATAAAAGAAAAAAGAAAGAAAAAAAAAATAAAAATAAACAAGAGAGCTACCAATAAGAAATGTGTAAAGAGTAAATTGTTTTCAACCTTTTCACTAGCCTAAAAGAGTAAAAAAATGTTTTATGTTTTGAATTGGGGAATGCTAAGCTTTTGCTTTGAGAAAAGGGTAGATTCTAAGTGGTGAGTGAGGATAAAAGTTAATAAATGAGAGGGGTTTAGGATCATTGTTAGTTTACATGGGTAGATGAGAATCTGATCATGTATGCATCAATTGCCTTCACCTTTAGCATTATGCATAAAGTTCTTGCCATTTTTGAGAAAACCCTTGTTTAAAATGAAAACCCTTTTCAAATGAGATCATTCTATGCTCATAGCCTGTGCCTATAACCAAATGTGTTCTGCTTTAAAGTGCATAAGTTTGATTCATGGTTTGGATGTTAATGAATGTTAAAGGATGAGTTTCTTTGATTGTTAGGAATAGGAGAGTCATGATCTGAATTTCTTTGTGTGATGAGTATGGATAAGTTCTTTAGAGTATGAGTGTGCGCTTTGCATTTTAGAACTGTTAACTAGGAAATTGAGATTGATTCATTTAAAAGGCACCTTTGCAAGAAGCTTAAACCCCCGTTCGTTTTTAAAACCTCTCTTCCTTTCTTATTTTATATTGGTTGAGGGCAAGCAAGAAGTAAGTCTGGGGGAGTTGATGTTACTGCATATTGCATGCATTTTGCATACATATTAGCTAGCTTTTCATGCATTTACATTACGCTTTAGACTAGATTGCATCACTTAGAGTCCTAGAGCATTCTCGCACCAGCATACGCATGTTTCTTGCATTTTGCATCACATTCAGGTTGTTTCTGGCTACTTTGGAGTCGTGGAGGTTCGTGGACGTGCTGAAGCCGTTGTGGCGGTTCGTGGAAGGTCGGATGTTTGCTAAGGACCAGAGATCGGGGAGCAGATCGAGCATGGCAGGTCGATCTAGATGAGATAGACCAGAAGATCGAGCAGACCAGGCGATCCAAGGAAAATGATCGAGTCGAAGATCGAGTGGAGCAATCAATCAAATGGTACGGACGTAAATGACGCCATGTAGAGCGAGAGCCGGATCGAGTCCACCACTCGATCCAACCGAAGATCGATACCAAGATCGGATGCAACACTCGATCTGCCGAAGATGATCGAGACCCAGATCGAGTTGAAGACACGATGTCCGAAAGTGATCGAGAGAGCCGCTCGATCCCGAAGTCGATCTCTGTCCTTTCAACCGCTTTTGGCCGCTAGCGAGGGGGGGGGTGGGCATCGGGCTGTTTTCGCCATTTTGGGAAGGCGGCGATGTCTCTTTTCCACAGACTTTTTTTCAATCTTATCTTTTTACGCTTTTTCTCTCTGGTTTGGAGATTATCCGCCATGTCGAACTTGAAGCTTTTCTTGCTTTTGTATTCGAATCGTTTTGAAGTTTAATCTAGATCTTTTTCATGTCCATTGTTTCTTTCTTCATGCTTTGCTTGATTTACCTTATGTGTAGTGAGTAGTTCCATTAGGGTTTCGGGGTTGAGAGGATTCAAGGGGTCAAAAAGGTTTTCAATCTTGGAGTTTTCTAGCGCTTAATGGCTATCTCTTCTAGGGTGTTGAGTTCCTAAAGCTTAAAGACTCTCACGCCAAGAGCTTTATGATCCGAGAGGTCTCTTACCTTGACATGATCCAGGGACGTCTGAAGATCGCACTCTAGAGACTAGTTACCCCTTCCTAAAAGCCATGGAAGTTTGGGGGACTAGTTAAGCCATATGTTTGAAATCTGTTTTTCCTGCCCTTCGACCTCTCTTTCCACCAGAAGCCATGGGTTTGGAGGAGAGGATGAAGGAGTGATCTATACCGAAAGCCACGGATAGATCTTATTTCGTTTTAAAGGCTTAGAGATTCTCACAAAGTGAGTCGATTTAAAGTTTTCAACCCAAGCTCGGACCTTTGAAACCCCTGACCATGAATCTCAACCCTAGACCCTCATTCATAGCATTTTTACATCCTCTCTCGTCATTCGCTTGATCTTTGATAGCATCCTGGTCGTTAGTTTCGCTGCTCTTACATATTTAGACGAGATCGATCGTTGTTGCTCGATCTAGTGGTCGATCCCATGGTCGATCGACTAGTCGAATTTTAGTAATTCATAGCTTTGTTCTTTAATTATTTTGTCTGTTCCTCATGGTAGTTTGATCATTCCTGGTAATTTGAAAATAGTTTTGCATTCCATTTAGTTGCTGCATCTAGTTTTTAGGGATTTTCTCAAAACCGATCTTTTTCGCTTAGATTTGCAAAGCCCTTGCATTCTCTTTGCTCTTTCTATCATCCTAGGTGTGTATTGACTGTCTCTTGCATACTGTGCTACAACCTATCTTGCATTTGAGTTTTGATAGCCTCATTGCATCCTCACCCTTGCAAAGAACATAGTTATCACGACACGGCGGATCTCGTGGATTCTGAGTTTCTAGGATCCATTATCATTCTAACCGACCTTAGATCTGGCTACGGTGTTAGAGATATCTTTTATCTTCCCCACAGACAGCACCAAAATGTGGATGCAGATATCCACACTCATTGATTTGTAAAGTGTTTAGATGATATTGGGGAAAAGATGGGTAAGAATCTCTATTTGAACAACATAACTTAAGATCAAGAATAGATAAATAGATTTTTATTGATTGATTCATACTTTAGTTCGTGAATATCTTCCTTAAATATTCTCCCCACTTCGTTAGCTTCAGCGCGTATATCGCGATCCGCATCCCGCACGAGCTCCGGATCTCGCGTCGTCCTTTTGAACCGTTCTCTTCTTATCCTTCCTTTCTCTTGTTGGGCCTTGCATTTGGAATGTGGACATCCTTCGAGGTTGGTTTTGATGGGCCAGTTAACGGGCCGGATTTGGTGATAAATCCTGGTCCAACAGGCATGGCGGCCATGTGGCGTCATTTCAAGCCCACTGGGTGCCAGCTTCCGGCTCTCAAGAAAATGACCGAGAGGGAGCTCTACGTGGAGATGGCGGCGGCCCAGGGGAAGGTAAGCATTGTACCTTTACTTTACATTTTTTTTTAGTTAATCGTTGTTCGTATTAACATTTTGGTCCTTGATGCTCGCAGGCTGCAGAGGCTGGAAACCGGCTCTATGCTCCCCTCGAGCAAAGGCTGCGGGATATCCCTCGTCTGGAGGAGATGCTCGCCTCAAGGCTGAAGTCCGTCCTTGAGGCCGCGAATGCGCAGGTCGCTCGCCAGACTAAACTTCCTAGGCAGTTCAGGGGCCAGCAAGCTCACATTACCGATCCCGAGAATGAGCTCGTTGACAAGGGCGAGAAGTTCAAGGTTGCCTCAATCCAGATCTTCGAGGCTCAAGCTGAAGAGGTGCATGCTCACCACGAGGCTGCGGACGTGAGGGAGGAGAATCTCCGTTTGATCCCCGAGCACGAGGATGCAATCCGCCAAGCCAGCCACGAGGCCCGGAAGGATATATCCCAGAGGTTTATGGAGGTGATCGAGGGCTTCAAGCTGAAGTGGGAGAGGAAGAAGGCCGAGGGCGTGGCCGAATGTGATCTCCAGGAGTGCATCGCGAACAAAGAGATGCTTGAGCAGGTCGTCGCCGAACCCACCACCATCGAGGAAGAGCTGGAGAGAGTGAAGAAGGACAAGGAGGACTTGGGAGTGGCCTTTATGGCTGCCCAGGTCTCGGACTTCTCGATCAGCGAGCTGAATCTCCCTCTGATCTTCGAAGGCTCGGTGGCTACGGATGTTGACCCGGCTTCCGGCGTGCCCGTCGGTATTAATCAATTCGGTACGAACGTGGAGGAAGGATGTAGCAATGAGGCGAGGTGGGAGGATGACGACGAGAAGGCGGGTGGTTAGCTCGACGGCTGGCCGTTGCTTCTTTCTCTTTCCCTTCCTCTTTTTTAAATTTATTTTCGAACATGGTTGCCCGGCAGGGCTTTTACGCTGGTTTCTGTGTCCGGAAGGGCTTTAATCCTTTTTATTCTCGAACTTATCCATGCCCGAAAGGGCTTTTGTTTAATGCAATGGGGCTTTATGCCTTAGATTTTGTTTATCTTTTGTCTCTTGCATTTTCTGTCCGAGTAGGATATTTGCTACGTCGTTTAATAACTTAGGGAAGCGGATTAGGATTGTCGAGCTCGAAGCTTAGGTCGCTAGTCATGAGTTCGATGCTCGAGCTGATAGGTTCGAGTTTGTTGCTTGATTTATCAGACTTAGATAAAATGATTAGGTCGCGGAGGGCGAACCGTTTATTATGAGAAAAATGGCTAAGTTTTTTAGCTAGACTTTTCTTTAGTTTTTAGAATATGGATCGAACTGCTTCGCGGTGAAGTTTCGGTATTCGAGGTGGAGTTTGCTTTCTTTTGAACTGGGCATTTCTCAGTTTCGACTTTGAGATGGAGAAGGGGGTTCGATTTTATTATGAGTTTCCAAACATTGGGCTCAGTCGTCCCTATCGAACTGCGAGCTGCGTTGGGCTCGTCGATTCGAGGTCCGGAGCTCCGGCTATGGTTGAAGTCGAATTGTAAATCTGGCCGCACCTGTGAAGTGGAGTAGGACTCCGAACTTAGTTGTTTTGCGAAATGAGAGGTGTGTACCTTGTGTTGCTTGGAAAGGCATCTAGGATAGGTGGCTCCCCTTCCCCCCCCTCTCCCCCCCCCCCCCCCAAAGGAGTGAGGTACGTGTGTACTTTAGCTTGCTTATGTCGAGGTATGGGAGGTTGGGAGTGCTTGGGCTTCGAGGTCGGTGAAATTGGACTTTACTCCCCTCCTCCGAACGAGTGAGCGATGCGTGAGCTGGAGCTTGCTTGTATGAGGTGTGGGTGGGCGGGCTATGTTTTGACCTCGAAAACGTGCTGTGGAGCTCGATTTTGTTTTAATTATTTTCAGCTTATAGATGTATGACGAGGGTGGTCCGAACTGTTTTGGTTCGTGATCTCGGTTTTGACAAATATAATTGTTGCTGAGGTAAATGAATTGTTATTCCAAATAAAAATAAATAAAGGAGATGATACAACGTAGGGTCGTCGCGCATAGCTCGCCTATTGATGCTGTCATGCTGTGGAATAAAAGTTTGATAAAAAATGGTGGCTGAACTCGTGGGTCGAGCTGCCTACGTACTCCGTAAGGGGATCAAGCCATGACGTAGTTCGATTGTTTAAAGTGCTTTTAGCGATAATACCTCTTGAGGTTCATTACGTTCCAAGGTCTTATTCGGGCACCCTGTTTCGTACTTTCGTGAGCTTGTAGACGCCGTCGCGAACTACCTCAGTGATGTGATAGGGACCTTCCCAGTTGGTTCCTAGTTTCCCAGCACCGGACTCTTTGGTGTAATCTTGTACCTTGCGCAGGACCAGATCTCCTACGTTGAATCTCCGGTGCTTGACCTTGGAGTTGTAGTATCGAGCCTGCTGGTAATTTTGGATCCTGATCAGTGCTTTATCTCGACGTTCGTCAATCAGATCGAGCTGGTCCCTTAACAACTGTTCATTGAGTTTGGTATTCGTCGGGCATAGGGTCCGGCGAAGGCTGGGAACTGCAGTTTTAATTACGATCACAGCTTCCAGCCCGTACGATAGTGAGAACAGTGTTTCGCTGGTGGCTTTGTGAGGTGTGGTTCGACAAGCCCAGAGGATGGCCGAGATGTGTTCGAACCACCTTTCTTTCTTGGTGTCGAGCCGTCTCTTGAGGTTGCTCAAGATGGTTTTGTTTGTTGCTTCAGCTTGCCCATTTCCTTGAGGATAGAGAGGTGTGGAGTAGGAGATTTTTATCTTCCACTTCGCGCAGAAGTCTTTAAAGTTTCGTGAAATAAACTGCGAACCGTTGTCCGTCACGATTTCATAAGGAAGCCCGTGACAGCAAATCACATTTTTCCAGATGAAGCTGCGTACTTGGAGCTCGGTTGTTTGTTGACAGGCTTTAGCTTCTATCCACTTAGTGAAATAATCAGTGAGCACCAGCAGGTACCTGAATTGCTTCGGTCCCGAAGGGACCATGGGTCCTACTATGTCCATTGACAATCTCATTAATGGATAGGGTGCGGAGATCGACGACAGTCTTTCTGCTGGACAATGGATGATCGGGGCATGCCTCTGACATTTGTCGCAGCTTTTGGATAGTCTTTGACAGTCCGCTATCATGGTCGGCCAGAAATAGCCAAGTTTTTTAATTCGAATGACGAGCACTCGACCTTCAGCGTGACTTCCGCAGGGCCCTTGGTGAGTGTCAGACATTACGGTGTAGGCTTCCTCACCGTGTACGCATTTAAGGTAAGGTTCGGATAGACCTCGCTTGTATGGCTTGTCATTGAATAACATGCTGTAGCGGGCACTTTTGACCTTGAGCTTTCGAGCTTCCCACTTTTCGGGGGGGAGCTACTCCGTTTATGATGTACTTGAGGATGGGTATCCTCTAGTCCGCTCTGGCGACGAACTCGTCCTTGAAGGTCGGTTCGTCTGCGAGTGCAGTCGGTACTGTGTGGATTGTTGATTCTTGAGTATTTTGCGAGGAGGTCGGGTTTGACTCCTGATATCCATTGTATTTACACCATTTAGGGCTGCATTTAGTACATATTTTTGTCCTCTTTTGCATGTTTTCCCTTTGCTTTTGTCCCATTTTCTTCTCTTTTTAGACTTTGGTTGCATTTAGAGTATAGTTTGCATTTTCTTTGCATTTTTGATGTTTTTAGGTGCTTTTGGAGCTTAAAGGAGCTTGGAGGAGTTTTGGGAATGATACAAGATGCTAGCTGGGCAAAAGGGAGCAAGAAGGATCACAGCAGAAGATCTCTGCAAAAGTTTTCGATCAGAACACAGAGAGTTTCAGTCAAGGGTGACCGATATGGAGCATATCGGTCACCAGTATCGGTCAAGTGTGATCGACACAAACACACCGGATTAATTTTGGTCATGTGTGTCGATCACTACAGACCGATAGGGGCCTATTTCGGTCACTGAAGACCGACACAACTGACCGATACTGACCCAGCCCGAACCTGTTTTTAATTACATTTATGCCATTACTCTAGGGGTTTCTTCTTTAGACTATCAATAGCCCATTTTCCAGATTTTCGGGGGGCCATGTCATTTTACTGTTCTTGAGCATTTTTCATTAAGTTTGTAAGATAATTTCTTTGATTTGTTTAATATAATCAAGTATTTGCTTTAATCTTTTTCTTAATCATGATTAGCATCCTTTTCCTTTGTGATTTGGTGTTACACATGATTATGAGTGAGTAGTGATCTTAGGGTTCTAGATGTGGTAGATTAGGGGGATTTAAGGCTTGATTAAGGTTTGTTAAGTGCTTCAGTTCATGGGTTCCTCTCTATTAATCTGTTATTCATGCTAGATTAGTCTTGATCAAACTTGTCTAAGTTGTTAGCTTTCTCTTATGCCCACCGAGTGTTTGATGAAATGCTGATCATGTTTAATAGAGGATTTGCTGGCCTTGGCTCAATAGATTGACTGTTTGAGGAGCATTTTGACTTGAATATAGTTGTTTAATCATGCTTGTTTGATGTTTTAGCACTAGTGAGAGTTAGTTCTTGTTAGAATGTTTAGCAAAGGGTTATTTTCCAAGAGATTGGATCTAACTAGCTTAAGTGTGAACTCTATGTCTAGGAATCACCATTGCTTGCTTGTTTGCTTGATCAATGTAGTTTGAAACAGCCTTAGTTAATGTCTGAAATTCCCCAAAGTCAATAACCACATCTAGAGACTTGCCTTTCTCTTATTTGAATTTCGGATTTGCTCTGTTTTGCTCTATTTCTCTGTTTTCCTTGCTTAGAATTGCTTAGTTTGCTTCTGCTTTTACTTTTTGCTGCTTGTTTCACTTAGGTTGCTAGAACTGTTGCTTAGGCAACAAAACCAATTCTCTGCCTGCTTGACTTAGATACTTTACTCTCAACTCTTCTGCTTTCAACACATCCCAATGGATTGACATAAAACCCTTACTACAACTGACTAATGCAAGGGTGATTGAACTTAAGAGAGTCAAAAACATCTTGTGTCAATTTGGCGCCGTTGCCATTTGGGAATCAGTTTGAATCATTAGAGTTTGTAGAATCTTTAAGATCAAGCTTTTACTTTTCTTTGGTTACTAACTCTGTTTTCAAATGTTTTCATTTCAGGTGAGTTGCAACAAAACTTCAACACGGTGTACTTTGAAGACACTACCTACAAAAACTTCTGCCAGGAGCCACTACCAATACACTCCTTTGAAGAGAGCTACATTCCTTCCCACACTCAAGACAACCCCTATATCCCTACATCTGGATCAACTGACATGAGGAGCATGAGCATGATCAACATCACTCTCCAAACCATTGGAACTATGGAGATGAACAAGAGATTTTCTGAGCTACACAACAGAATAGATTATGTTCACCATGACCTTCATGCCAAGTTTAATGACCTGGACTCAAGGATACATCTCTTGGAGAACAGCCAAGATAAGGCACACACAGCAAGACTTCAAGACAATCTTCCTCAACAAGCTACACACAAACATCAGGAATACTGCCACTTACTTACTGAAGAGGCATAAGAAGCAGAAGAGGAATTCACTGATGAAGATGCTTCATTGGAAGAGCTGGGAATCATGATCCAAGAGATAATATTCCATATAGACAGGATGAGGGTTGAGTATGGAGGAGAACCCAGAAGAAGCAACATCAGTGATGAAGAAGCTCAGGAAGTTGTAGGGACGTTCCTCTGTGGCTTTAATGAACACTTGTACATAGAAGAAGAACAGGAACGAGCAGCAATGGAAGCTGCTCAGAAAGAGGGGGCTGAGGAAACCCCAACTGCTACAGAAGAAACCCCCACACCAGAGCACCCTGATGCTGAAGAAGAGGGACTACAGACACACCATGCTTTGATGGTTTTGTCTCACAACACTCCTCAGGAATCTAAGGAACTCTACCATAATCAAGTGGGTAATTCTTCAAGCACTATTTCAAAAGGTAAAGAACTCTCAGCTCCAGTTGGTAAACCACCATTCTCCTACCCCACAATGCACTTCGCCAAAGCTAGAATGGAGATGTACACAAAGTTCAAACAAGACATAGAAGATGTTGGAATACAACTCCCACATGGCACCACTTTGATGGAGGTGAAACATCAAATCAGGTTCCTGAAAGAAGTTTTTGACAAGCTGGAAGTAGTGGAACCAGTCTTGGAGAATGTGGGGGCTGACATGAAAAGAAGCAAGATGATGAAGTCATTGTCAAAACTCCCAAACCCAGGAAAGTTCCTCATCACTTGTGAGCTGGAGATGCTTGACAATGTCAAAGCCCTATTTGATTCAAGATCAACTGTCAATGTTATGTATCTCCATCTTAGCCAAACTCTGGGGATCAAGAAGCTGGTGCCGTCCAGGACCTCCATCACCTTTGTGGACAACACTTCCACAAAACCTTTAGGCATGGTGAAGGACTATCCTGTGAAGATTGGAGAATGCCTAGTTCCAACAGACTTTGTGGTCATGGAAAAAACATATTCCAGGGAGGTGCCACTACTTCTAGGTACTCCATTCTTGGAAACAGCAGGAGCTCAGTTAGACTTCAAGAGAGGTTCTATCATTTTGAAGAATGTTGATGAGTTCAAAGTCTACAAGATTGCCTCTCCTTCCATAGCTTTCTGTGGAGCAGCTGAGCAAGAGGATTACTACTGGAAGCTCCAAGATAGTTTGGAGGATGCTATGAACCCCACTATGAGCATGTTGTTGAGTGATGCTTTCCTTACTGAACCAAACTAGAGTCAGACCACCAAGTTGAAGCTTGAAGAAGGTTTGAAGGATATTGACAACTCAACAACCAAGGAAGTGACAACTTCAGCCACACCAAATGTCAAGAACAAAAGGCATAGGATGCCAGCTCAAGAGAAACACAAGCAACTATCAAAGGGAACATGGGTCTCGAGGAAGAAAGAGGCAGGAGCACCAGCTCCATCCACCTCTACTCTCAACTAAAGAGGTAATCAAAGTCAAGCTTAGTGACTTTAAACAAGCACAATTGGGAGGTAGTCCCATTGTATCCTTTGTATATATTATGCTTTCTAGGTTACCTTTCATGCTTTGTTTTAGTGTATAGAAACAGGATTCCGAACTGGGGTTTGAGAAAATTTGATGGGGACAAAGAACAGGTGTATTTTGGCTGATATCGGTCATTTGTATCTGTCATGACAGACCGATACACAGATTTTCGGTCATCAGTATCGATCATGATTGACCGATATCAGGGGAGCCAGTTTATACCAGTCAACATATCGGTCACTTGTAACCGATATGGAAAGAAGTTTTGAAAGAGGATAATTTCCGGTCATTCATATTGACCACACTTGATCGACATAAACACACCGGATGATTTTCGGTCTAGAGTATCGATCACTGGAGACCGATAAGATTCTTGAAATCGTATCGATCACCAGTATCGATCACTCAAGATCGACACAATCATACCGGATGTATTTCGGTCAAGTGTGTCGATCACTGATGATCGATACTAATCCCAGGAAGCACGTCAGTCTCTAGTGTCAATCACTCATGACCGAAAATGCAATTTCGGTCAGTAATATCGGTCACGAGTGACCGAAACTCCATCCGAGGTAAGTGTCTCAGCTTTCAAAATTTTTTTGCCTCCTTTGGTTTGGAGCCAAAGGAGTTTGAATTTTTTAAATGTGATTCCTTCTGACCTCTTTCCTAGCTTCTGAACACTTTTGTTTTTGTCCCCCACACTTTTGATTCCTTATGTTCCCTCACCAACCTTTGATTCCTTTGGTTTCCTCTCCTTTCTCTCTATTTAAGCAACAACTTTCTTCACTTCTCTTCACATTTAAACTCACTCTTCTTCTCACCTAAAGATCGAAATAACTAGTTATTTTTCTCTTTAATTGCTTTCTCTAAGTGTTCAGAAGTTCACTAAAGGTTTGCTTCATAAACTATCTCTCTTTGCTCTTACTCTTAGCTTATGATACAAATCGCTTATTTAATTTTTTTAAGAGCAAGCAGTGTTTAGTTTTGATTGTTGTGCTATGGTTTTGCAATATGGATTTGTTTTGAGATATCAAGCTAGATGTTGAAGTTCTGATATATATCTATTTATTTCATTGCTTGCTCATCTTCATCCTTTTGCAAAATCATCATCTCTTTTGCCTAGGAACCATTTTTCTAGAATGTCATGCATAACTGTTTATCTTTTGTGCATTCTAGCTTATTTAGTTGCTAGCTTTTGATCTCTTCTTGCTTTGAATAAGTTCCAGCTTGTTGTTAGGACTTGTTAGACTTTTCTTAGCATTAAAGAGTCTCTCCATTAAAAGCATTCAGCTATTTGGCTCTTCAGCTTTTATTCTTTCACTTACCTTGTTTTCAAGCTTTGCTTTTGAAGGTACCATGGGAAGAACAAAAATAGCTGCTGGGAAAAAGGGAAAAGCACCTCAGGAAGCACCAATCCAACCAAGAACACAGAAAGATAAAGGAAAGGGCAAGGCTGATGAGCAATCTTCCAAGGCCACTGGAAAGAGACCCGTTGGAAATGAGGAAGAAGATCAACAAAACAAGGGCAGTGCTGCTAAAGAACTCATGACGGCTTTCAACCAGTGCACTTTCAAGCCAACAAGATATCCATGCACTTCCACAATGAAGGCGCTTGGACTCTATGGTGACTGCAAAGCCACATTTGAGCGCATGGGTCTTGGAGCATTCATTGAAATGCCACTCCCATCTTACCAACAGCTCACTTACCAATTCCTCTCCACACTCAAGGTGGTCTGGTATGAAGACAGTGAACTCCCTAATGGCGATGGATGGATCTCTTTTCGGATTGGCAAGGAAAAGTTCTCCTCAACATTCACAGAGATCGCCAAGGATCTAAAGCTGAAGTCCCACCCCACCAAGCTGAGCAGGTTCGAAATCCCAAGTAGGCAGCACATCATGCTGTGGGGGATTATTGGGGTTGGGAAATACACCCCTGGAAGATCAAAGAACCAGCACCTAAGACATCCAGCCGTGAGATATGTCCACAAAGCACGTGCGAATACAGTCTTTGCAAGGAAGGAGACAACATATCTCACAGGAAGGGAGACAGATCTGATATACCAAGTACTGTATGAGGTGTTGGGAAGCGATGAGTATGGGGAACCTCTCAGAGCACCGAGAAGCAACCCCTGCTATGTGTCTATGTTGATGGAGCAGCTCCTATCCTACCAGAGCTGGGTTTTGAGTAAGACAAAGAAGGAGAACAGCCCTCAAGTGCACATTGGAGGAGTTGTGACAGCAGTTCTACAAGCTAGTGGGGTGGACCTTAACAAACATGAAGGTGATGCACTTGAGCCACTATAGATTGACATTGATTACCTCAAGAGAAGCCACTACCTTGAAAGAACCATTGGTGGAAAGCATGTGTACAACTTCATCACAGGCCTTGACACACCAGCAAAGGTCCTCCTCCCCAATCCAAAACTTACATCCTTCTTCAGAAAAGGAAACATCAGCTTCAACCCAAGCACTGAGGAGCTCTACACAGGCGGCCCTATTCCTACAGTAGAAGAAGAAGAGGACAGTGAAGAAGAAGAGGAGCACACTGAAGAGATCAGAGAAGGAAAAGAAGAAGAACAATGGAATGCTACTGCTGGCGCTGAAGGCCAAGGAAGAACCCATGAAGAAGATGAGCTTGAACAAGAAGAAGTGTTGAACTACAGCTCAAAGCAGTTCCATTACCAACCCTATGAAGCTCCCAACCAAGGAAGCTCTTTGAGAGCAGCTAATGAGCACATCAACACACTACAGAAGTGGTGCAAGTGGCAAGACAAAGCCATCAAAGGGCTTATGAAGATGGTGAATGGTAAGTTCAGGAAGAACAAGGCTACATCAGCAAAAACTTCCCACTACAGCCACACCCCAGAGCTCAACTCTCAACAAGAAGAGCAACTTCAACAAGCTGAGCCAACTGAAGAGGAGGAAGCTGTATTGAACCCCCATGGAAGATACTCATTCCATGCACAACCAAGTGATCAATGGGGTACATGGGCACAACTGATGTTACTGCATATTGCATGTGTTTTGCATACATATTAGTTGGCTTTTCATGCATTTACATCACACTTTAGGCTAGATTGCATCACTTAGGGTCCTAGAGCATTCTCGCACCAGCATACGCATGTTCCTTGCATTTTGCATCACATTCAGGTTGTTTCTGGCTACTTTGGAGTCGTGGAGGTTCGTGGACGTGCTGAAGCTGTTGTGGTGGTTCGTGGAACGTCGGATGTTTGCTAAGGACCAGAGATTGGGGAGCAGATCGAGCATGGCAGGTCGATCTAGATGAGATCGACCAGATGATCGAGAAACCCAGGCGATCCAAGGGAAATGATCTAGACGAAGATCGAGTGGAGCAATCGATCAAATGGTACAGACGTAAATGACGCCATGCAGAGCGAGAGCCGGATCGAGTCCACCACTCGATCCGATCGAAGATTGATACCAATATCGGATGCAACACTCGATCCGCCGAAGAAGATCGAGACCCAGATCGAGTAGAAGACACGATGTCCGAAAGTGATCGAGAGAGCCGCTCGATCCCGAAGTCAATCTCTGTCCTTTCAACCGTTTTTGGCCGCTAGCGAGGGGGGACCATCGAGCTGTTTTTCCCATTTTGGGAAGGCGGCGATGATCTTTTCCCACACACTTTTTCATTCATATCTTTTTATGCTTTTCTCTCTGGTTTTTTAGGCGATCCGCCATTGTTAGACTCTGAGCTTTGTTATTGAATATTTTGAACCGTTTAAGTTTAATCCATCGTTCTTATGTTTATCGTTTCATTCTTCATGCTTTGCTTAGTTTATTTAATGTGTTGTGAGTAGTTTCATTTGGGTTTCGGGGTTGAGAGGATTCACGGGGTCAAAAAGGTTTTCAAAGCTTGGTGTTTTCTTGTTCTTAATGGCTTTCTTTTCTAAGATGTTGAGTTCTTAAGACTTAAAGAGTCTCACGCCAAGATCTTTATGATCAGAGAGAGCTCTTACCTTGACAGGATCCAGAGATCTCTGAAAATCACATCTTAGAGGCTAGTTACTCTTTCCCAAACGCCATGGTAGTTTAGAGGACTAGTTAAGCCGCGTGGTTGAAATCTGTTTTCCTTGCCTCTCAATCTCTTTTTCAGCCAAACGCCATGGGTCTGGAGGAGAGAATGAGAGAGTGATCCATACCACATGCCATGGATGGATCTTGTTTTGTTTTCAAGGCTTAGAGAATCTCACAAGGTGAGTAGATCTAGAGTTTTCAAACCAAGGTTGGACCTTTGAAACCCCTAACATGAATCTCAACCCTAGACCCTTCTTCTTTAGCATTCTTACATCTTCGTTAGTCATTCGCTTGATATTCGCCGCATCCTGGTCATTAGTTTCTTCATACTTGCATTTTTAGACGAGATCGATCCAAACTGCTCGATCTAGTGGTCGATCATGTGGTCGATCCACTAGTCGATTTTTGTTAAACCATAGCCTTGCATTTTAATTTTTCTGTTTGTTCCTCGTAGTAGTTCAATCACTCTTGGTAATTTTAAAATAGTCTTGCATTCCATTCGGTCGTTGCACATAGTTTTTAGGATTTTCTCAATATCGCCTGTCATTCGCTTAGCTTTACACTACTCTTGCATTCTCTTTGATCTTCCTAGCTCCTAGAAATGGATTGACTCTCACTTGCATACTGTACTACAACCTAAGTGTTGCATTTGAGTTTGATAACCTCATTGCATCCTCACCCTTGCAAAGAAAGTAGTTATCAAATGGCGCCGTTGCCATTCTAGGAGTGTTAGAAAGCATAGAGATTTGGAGCTTAGTAAAGACTAAGCTTTACTTTGTTTAAGTTACTAATCTCTCTACTCTCAAACGTGTTTCTTCCAGGTACATGCATCTTCGTTCCAGGGGAGACAACCATCTACTTCAATCCTTGGACATCATCCATCAACTTGGTCATTCACGGCAAAGAGGAGTACGAGAACAAGCTAGAGCTTTTGAGGAGATTGTTCAGCACGGTTTGGTTGACTTTGAAGCTATGGCTGAACACGAGCATCCAGAGGGACCTCCTCCAGCTCCCGGGGCAGTGGGAAGGGGCAATGGAAACCCCCACCACGCGGCTAGAGCCCCCAAGGATCATAGGAGCCGGAGATGCTCCCAATACTCATCACAATAGGTTTGGGATCACTCCTCCTCCTGTACAAAACAACAACTTCGAGATTAAGACAGGTTTCATCTCCATGGTGCAAAACAAAAATTCCACGGCTTAGCAATGGAAGATCCCTTGGAGCACCTTGACAATTTCGAGCAAGTATGTGGGATGATCAAGATAAACGGCATATCAGAAGATGCTTTCAAGCTGCGTCTCTTTCCCTTTTCACTCGGAGACAAAGCTAGGCATTGGGAGAAGATCCTTCCACAAGGCACCATCACCTCATGGGCCGAGTGTAAAAAGGCGTTTCTCTCAAAATTCTTCTCTAGCACCAGGACAACACGGTTGAGAAGCAAAATCAGCGGTTTCAGTCAGTGGAACAATGAGACGTTCAATGAAGCAATGGAACGTTTTAAAGATTACACGATCCAATGTCCTCTTCACGGTATCAGTGAGCAGACCTTACTCAGCACCATCTACCGCGGAGCTTCACCAAAGATCAGGTTGTTGCTTGACACGGCTAGTAAAGGGAACTTCCTTGGTCAGGAGGTAGAAGAGGGCATGGAGCTGATTGAGAACTTGGCATTGAGTGACGGCAACTATGCTGAAGATTACAACCGTGCACCGAGAGGATCTGAGCTAGAGTCTCACAAAAAGGAGCTGAAATCCTTGCATGAGAAGATTGATAAGCTGGTGTTAGCCAACAAGAAGCATGTTCACTTTGTTGGTGAAACAGATGAGAATCAAGAGGAGCTTGAGTTGAGCCAGGAAGAAGCCAATTGGGTGGCGGGACAGAACAATTACAAGCATCACGATGGGTAGAAAGAAGTGGTTTCTGACAAAAGCTGTGGTCAAGGCACATCTTTCATGGTGAAAGATGCTTGCCTTGATCACTTTTTGAATTTAAAAATCAGAGGGAAAGATTAAGAGAGGGAAAAGAAAATGTTACCTCGGCACGAGATCGAGTCCTTTTGGTCGATCTAGGACTCGATCTCATGCCCATACTGGCGTAGATCGAGAGGGTTACTCGATTTGGGATTTGATTCTAATTGAATCGAGTCTTGGATCGATTGCACCTCTCGTTTTCTGAGTTTTTGGCACGACGGCTAAGTCCTCGTGATCGAGCCATGTTCTCGATTCAGGGGACGATTTGGCTTAGATCGAGTGATGGATCGAGTTGACTAATCGATCTGTCTTTGAAGGGCTTTCCCGAGAGAAAATAGATCGGTCGGTCTATGTTTAGATCGATCGATCTAAACTCCAAGAATTTTCCGAGACATTTTAGATCGGTCGATCTAGATGGGACCGATCGATCCATGCTCATATAGATCGACCTTATCACTCGATCTCGTCTAGATCGACTAACTCCTCTCGATTCACTAGCTCGATCTAGCAAAGATCGAGCCAGGATAAGTCGATCTAGCACTCGATCTCTAGCTTGTACTCGCCCCTTCTTACTCCCTTTGGATCTAAGATCAGAGCCTGCGATCCCTCATACTTGTCCCTACACACTCAGAGGATAAAAACATAAAACTGGAAGAGAAATAAAGCAAAAATATATACAGGATAAACATGGGAATGCCTCCCAAGTGCGCTTTCTTTAACGTCTTTAGCTAGACATTACTTGGTTTAGGCAGTTGGTGGGTCTTGGAGAAGCATTGAGGTGCTCTCCTTGTCAAATGCACTCGCCATGTATGGCTTAACTCTTTGTCCATTCACTGTGAATGCATTCCCACTCTTGCCGACCAACGTGACAGCTCCGTAGGGAAACACCTCCTTGATCTCATACGGACCGCTTCACCGTGACTTTAGCTCCCCTGGAAAGAGCTTGAGCCTTGAATTGTAAAGCAGCACCAAACTCCCTTCCTTAAGCTCCTTTGGTACCAACGTTTTGTCGTGAGCAGCTTTAGTACGCTCCTTGTAGATCCTAGCGCTTTCGTAAGCATCCAGCCGTAGCTCATCAAGCTCGTGCAACTGGATCAACCGCTTCTCCTGAGCTGTCTTCAGATCAAAATTCTGCCGCTTCACGGCCCACAACGCCCTATGTTCCAACTCAACGGGGAGGTGACACCCTTTGCTGTAGAGAAGAGTAAAAGGAGTAGTACGAATGGGCGTTTTGAAAGCAGTCCGGTAAGCCCATTAAGCGTCATCTAACTTCACCGCCCAATCCTTCCGAGTAGTCCCAACTGTTCTCTCGAGTATCGCCTTGATCTGTCGGTTAAAGACCTCCACTTGGCCACTCGTTTGAGGATGGTAAGGTGTAGCTACCTTGTGCTTCACGCCATACTTCCTTAGAAGATTTTCAAACAGCTTGTTGATGAAATGGCTTCCTCCGTCGCTTATCACCACCTTAGGCACTCCAAACCTTGGGAAAATGATGCTCTCAAAGAGTTTGATCACCACCTTAGAGTCGTTTGTTGGGGAAGCAATGGCCTCAACCCATTTAGAGACGTAATCAACAGCTACTAGTATGAACTTATTGCCGTATGATGAAGGAAACGGCCCCATGAAGTCTATGCCCCACTCGTCAAAGACGTCTACCTCAAATATGGGAATTTGAGGCATCTCATTCCTCTTAGTGATATTCCCTGCTCTTTGACAAGCTTCGCAACTCATCACGAACTCATAGGTGTCTTTGAAGATGGACGGCCACCAGAAACCGGCTTGTAAGACCTTAGTGGCGGTTTTGAATGAAGCAAAGTGCCCGCCATACAAAGAACCGTGGCAATGAAAGATGATATCTCTTGCTTCCTCCTTTGTCACGCATCTTCTGTACAGGCTATCAACACCTCTCTTGTATAAATAGGGCTCATCCCAATAGTAATGGCTCACGTCTGTCATGAACTTCTTCCTATGGTAGTTGTCAAGATGCGAAGGCTCTTCCCCACATGCCAAGTAATTCACAATATCCGCGTACCAAGGGAGATCCTCCTCTTTGAAGCTCAGAACTTCCTCAAACCGCCCTTCTAGGTTCCCACAAACAGCCGTAGTGATTGCCATGAGTTGTTCCTCGGGGAGAGAATCATCTAAAGGAAGAGACTCGTTGATTCTTAACCCAGAGAGATGGTCAGCAACGCCGTTCTCTATCCCTTTCTTGTCTTTGATCTCCATGTCAAACTCCTGAAGGAGAAGAATCCATCTCAGAAGCCTCAGCTTAGTGTCCTTCTTGGAATAGATGTACCTCAGAGCCGCGTGATCTGTGCAGACAATAGCCTTGGAATCCACGAGGTATTACCGGAACTTCTCAAAGGCGAACACTACTGTCAATAGCTCCTTCTCCGTGGTGGTATACCTTGTTTGCGTGTCATCCAAGGTTCTTGAAGCATAGTAAATCACGTGCAGCTTCTTATCCTTCCTTTCACCCAGAACGGCTCCCACGCCGTAGTCACTAGCATCACACATAATCTCGAATGGTAGACCCCAATCTGGTGCTTCGACTATCAGTGCCGTGACAAGAGCTTCCTTGATGGTCACGAAAGCTTGCAAACATTCCTCATCAAAGACGAATTCAGCCTCCTTGCACAACTGCCGTGTAAGAGGGCGTGCAATCTTAGAAAAATCCTTGATGAAGCGCCTGTAGAAACCGGCTTGTCCCAAGAAACTTCTCACTCCTTTGACGTTAACCGGCGACTCAAGGCTCATCATCACTTCAACCTTAGCCTTGTCAACCTCAATACCCTTCTCTGATATCTTATGGCCAAGCACGATCCCTTCCTTCACCATTGAGTGGCATTTTTCCCCATTAAGCACCAAGTTTGTCTCCTTACAACGCTTTAGTACACTGCAAAGATTCAACAAACACGCAGAAAAGGACGCACCATAGACCGAAAAGTCATCCATAAACACCTCTACCATCTCTTCTATTAGATCGGAGAAGATCAACATCATACACCGCTGAAACGTAGCCGGTGTGTTACACAACCTGGATGGCATCCTTCGATAAGCAAAGGTGCAATAAGGGCATGTAAAGGTCATCTTCTCCTGATCATTTGGATGGATTGGTATTTGGAAAAACCCACTATATCCATCAAGAAAGCAATAGTAGGGGTGATTAGCAAGTCTTTCAAGCATTTGATCAATAAAAGGCAAGGGAAAATGATCCTTTCTAGTAGCAAGATTAAGCTTTCTGTAATCAATACACATACAGTGTCCAGTAATTGTTATAGTAGGTATAAGCTCATCTTTGTCATTCTTCATGACCGTGATCCCTCCCTTCTTAGGCACCACGTGTACGGGAGAAGCCCACGTGCTGTCACTTATGGGATAAATCACGTCAGCTTATAGCAGCTTAAGAATCTCTTTCTTAACAACCTCTTTCAAATTAGGATTTAAACGCCTTTAATGTTTTATAGAAGAGGCGTTGTCATTATCCAAGTGAATCCTATGAGTGCAAAGCATTGGTGAAAGGCCCTTGATTTCACTTAGAGAGTACCCAATGGCCTTCCTATACTTTCTCAACTCAGTTAAGAGCAAGTGCAACTCATCATCACTTAAGTTTTCATTCACAATCACAAGATAGGTTTCGTTAAGCCCTAAGAAAGCATACCTTAGCCGTTTTGGGAGCTCCTTAAGGTCCACCTTTGGGGCTAACATCTTGCTCCAATCATCCTCGTGGCTGTTGCTGTTGTTTTCCTCCTGGGAACCTTCCTTAGAACCCGAGACATGACCCTTGAGGCTGCTTTCTCCAACCCCTATTCCATCTGAAATTGAGTCGTCCAGTCGATCTTGCTCTCGATGTCGTCTAGATCGAGCAGTTTCGCTCGATTCACTCACTCGATATAATGGGGATCGAGTGAGGATAGAGACGCAGAGTCGATCTCCAGATTAGACACCAAACTGATCGGAAGGCCTCCCTCGATCTCAGACTAGATTGTTTTCCTCGATCGATCACTCTCCTCGATCTGTCTGTCGATTGTTGCACCGGATCAATTTGCGCTCTCGATTGTCTTGTCGATTTGACCCCTGGATCGAGTAATGTCATCGATCTCGGAGTCGATCTCTAGGCACACGTCTGCATCTTCTAGCACAACCTTCCTTGAATTAAGCAAGTTGACGTATTCCTGAGTCCTCTGATCCACGTAACCGAACTCCCCTCTCTCCTTAGTCAATGCCAGCTTCAAATGATCCTCCTGAGCCAACTCTTCCAGCAACTCATCCGCTAAAGCATCAAACGTTTCAATGGAGAAAGGTTGCCCTTCTATTGTAGGCTTCTTCAAAACCTCATTGATATCGAAGTCCAGCCTTATATCTTTACCCAAGTGCAGAGCAATCTTCCCATTCTTGACGTCTATGATGGCTTCGGCGGTGGCTAAGAACGGTCTACCGAGAATGAGTGGATCCTTAGGTTCTTCATCCATTTCCAACACAACGAAGTCTGTAGGTACGTTTACACCGCTGATCCTCACTGGCAAGTCCTCAAGCAAACCCACGGGTAACCTCACACTCCTGTCAGCTAGTACCAACGAGATTCTACAATCTTTGAACCGGGTAAAGCCAAGTTTCTTTGCTACGGAATGAGGCATCAGATTTATACTAGCTCCGAGATCACAAAGGCAACTCTTGAACTCCAAAGGACCTAAAGCGCAAGGTATAGTGAAGCTTCCAGGGTCTCCCAACTTCTTAGGGACTATCTCCTTGTGTATCACAGCACTACATTCCTCACTAAAAACAAGTTATTCCTTGCTTTCCTTATTCTTCTTCATGAGAGTATCTTTGAAGAATTTGGCGCATTTAGGCATCATTGTAAGGCAGTCCACGAGAGGTAGCTTGATCTCTACGTCCTTAAGGTGCTTCTCAAACAAGACTCTATGTTTCTCTATGAGTTGCTTCTTGAAATGGCCAGGAAAAGGTAGCTTCGGTACATACGGTGGAGGTACATAAGCATCCTTCTCCTTAGTAGTTTGCTCTGCTTTCTTCTCAACAACCGCTTTCTCACCTCTCCTTGGTCCTTGAATCCAAACATTGTCAAAGTTTATCTCATCATCGGCTGAAAGCTTACCCTCCCCCTCTTGAATTACAACGTCCTCGTTGGTCTTTGGAGTAACCGTAGGTGCAAGCTCTTTCCCACTCCTTAGCGTAATAGCATTGGCATATTCCTTGGGATTCTGCTCACACTTGCCCGATAAGCTATTCTGACAGCTTGTACTCGCCTTTCCCTTCTCTAGCTGCTTGATCTTGTTATTCAAGTTTGTAATCTGAGTAGAGAAATCCATGAGAGACAAGTCTAAACGAGTATTCATCTCGGCAAACTTCTGATTTGTAGAGGCTTGCCCTTGGATCAATTGTTGAAACATAGCTTGAACAGGATCAACTTGTTGTTGTTGCATCGGTTGTTGTTGAGGTACAAAGCACGGATGGTACATTGGCGTATAACCCTTGTTTCCTTGCTGTTGTCCTTGGAAGTTGTTCTGCCCTTGCCCTTGGAAGCCACCACTCGGCTGAAAACCTTTGTTGTATGGTACGAAAGGCTTTGCTTGCTGAGCAGGGTACACTTGATCCTTAGGGTTCGCGACGTTGGTGCTACGGTATGAAAGATTGTTGTTCTGGTTGTAGGCTTGTGAATACCCTTGAGGTTTGTAGTTGTTTTGACCCGCCACCCAATTGGCTTCTTCTTGACTCAACTCAAGCTCCTCTAAGGTTTCATCCGCTTCACCAACAAAGTGAACATGCTTCTGATTAGCCAACACCAGCTTGTGAATTTTCTCATGCAATGACTTAAGCTCTTTCTTGTGAGACTCTAGCTCATAACCTCTTGGTGCACAGTCGTAATCTTCAGCATAGTTGCCGTCACTCAATGCCAAGTTCTCAATCAGCTCTATGCCTTCTTCTACCTCTTGACCAAGGAAGTTTCCCTTACTAGCCGTGTCAAGAAACAAGCGAATCTTTGGTGAAGCTCCGCGGTAGATAGTGCTTAGAAGAGTCTCTTCGCTGAAGCCGTGGTGAGGACACTGAATGGTATAGTCCTTGAACCGATCCATGGCTTCATTGAAAGTCTCATTGTTCCTTTGAGTGAAGCCGCTGATCTCGCTTCGCAGCCATGCTGTGCTGGTGCTAGAGAAAAACTTTGAGAGGAAAGCCTTCTTACACTCAGCCCAAGATGTAATGGTGCCTTGTGGAAGTGTCTTCTCCCAATGTCTAGCCTTGTCTCCAAGAGAAAATGGAAAGAGACGCAGCTTGAAAGCATCTTCGGATATGCCATTTATCTTGATCATCCCACATACTTGCTCGAAGTTATCAAGGTGCTCCAAGGGATCTTCCATTGCTAGCCTGTGAAACTTATTGTTTTCCATCATTGAGATGAATCCCGACTTAATCTCGAAGTTGTTGTTCTGTACAGGAGGAGGAGTGATCCCAAACCTATTGTGATGAGTATTGGGAGCATCTCCCGCTCCTATGATCCTTGGGGGTCTAGCCGCGTGTTGGGGGTTTCCTTTACCCCTTCCCACTGCTCCGTGAGCTGGAGGAGGTCCCTCTGGATGCTCGTGCTCAGCCATCGCTTCAAAATCTACTGAACCTTGCTGAACAATCTCCTCAAAAGCTCTAGCTTGCTCTCGTACTCTTCTTTGTCGTGAATGACCAAGTTGATGAATGTTGTCCAAGGGTTAAAGTAGATTGTTGTCTCCCCTTGAACGAAGATTCATGTACCTGAAAGACACATGTTTGAGAGTAGAGAAATTAGTAATCAAAAGAAAAAAAAAGACTTAGTCTTTACTAAACCCCAAATCTCAATGCTTTCTAAACACTCCTAAGATGGCAACGACGCCATTTGATAACAGCTTTTTAGCAATGTAAAAAGGGAGTGATGCAATGCAACAGGAGGTTATCAAAACTCAAGCAGCACATAGTCATAATATAGCATGCAAGAGGAATCAATCCAACCTAGGAGCTAGAAAGTGCGATGAGAATGCAAGGATAGAGTAAAACTAGGCAATTGATGAACGATTTTGTGAAAATCCTAAAAACCAAATGCAACGACTAAATGCAAGGCAAAAATATTTTAAAATTACTAGGAACGAGTGAACTACCACGACAAATAAACAGAATGATTAAAATGCAAAGCTATGAATTTATAAAAATCGACTAGTGGATCGACCACAGGATCGACCACTAGATCGAGCAACAACGATCGATCTCATCTAGAAGTTCAAATGCAACGAAACTAATGACCAGGATGCAACAAGTAACAAGCGAATGACTAGCTAAGATGTAAAAATACTACGAAAGAGGGTCTAGGGTTGAGATTCATATTCAAGGGTCTCAAAATTTCAAGCTTGGTTTGAAAACTCTAGATCTACTCACTTTGTGAGATTCTCTAACCCTTGAAAACAAAACAAGATCCATCCATGGCGTGTGGTATGGATCACTCCTTCATTCTCTCCTCCAGACTGATGTTACTGCATATTACAGACATTTTGCATATTCATTAGTTAGCTTTTCATGCATTTGTATCACATTTTAGGTTAGATTGCATCACTTAGAGTCCTAGAGCATTCTTGCATCAGCATACGCATGTTCTTTGCATTTTGCATCACATTTAGGTTGTTTCTGGCTGCTTTGGAGTCGTGGAGGTTCGTGGACATGTTGAGGCTGATGTAGCAGTTCGTGGGAGCTCAGATATTTGCTAAGGATCAGAGATCGAGGAGCATATCGAGCATGGCCGGTCGATCTGTGATGTGATCGACCAGAAGATCGAGCCAACCAGGCGATCCAAGGAGAATGATCGAGACGTGGATCGAATGAAGCAGTCGATCAAACGGTACGGACGTAAATGACGCCATGCAAAGCGAGAGCCAGATCGAGTACACCACTCGATCCAACCGAAGATCGATACCGAGATCGGATGCAACACTCGATTCGCCGATGATGATCGAGACCCAGATCGAGCTGAAGACACGATGTCCGGATATGATCGAGAGAACCGCTCGATCCTGGAGTCGATCTCTGTCCTTTCAACCTCTTTTGGCCGCTAGCGAGGGGGGGACCATTACCTTGTTTTGGCCATTTTGGGAAGGCGGCGACGTCCTTTTCCCACACAACTTTCAATCCTTATCTTTTTCTGTATGTTTTCTCTCTGTTTTTGAGAAGAACACCATTATCGAACTTGAGTTTTTCTTAAGCTTTGTAATCGAATCGTTTTCATCTTAATCCTTTTACATGCTTTGCTTGATTTACTTTATGTGTAGTGAGTAGTTTATTTGGGTTCGTGGTTGAAAGGATTAAGGGGTCTAAAAGGTTTTGATCTTGGGGTTTTTCTAAGCGTTTTCAACGGCTATCTCTTCTAGGGTGTTGAGATCTCAATGCTTGAAGACTCTCACGCCAAGAGCTTCATGATCCGAGAGGTTCCTTACCTTGACAGGATTCAGGAGCCTCGGAAGATCACACCCTAGAGACTAGTTACCCCTTCCCAAAAGCCATGGAAGTTTGGGGGACTAGTTAAGCCATTCATTTAAAATCTGCTTTCCATGCCCTTCGACCTCTCTTTCCACAAAAAGCCATGGGTTTGGAGGAGAGGATGAAGGACTGATCTATACCGAAAGCCACAGATAGATCTTGCTTAGTTTTCAAGGCTTAGAGATCCTCACAAAGTGAGTCGATTTAAGGTTTTCAACCCAAGGTCGAACCTTTGAAACCCCTGACCATGAATCTCAACCCTAGGCCCTTTCTTTTAGCATCTTTACATCTTATCTCGTCTTTCGCTTGATCTTTGACAGCATCCTGGTCGTTAGTTTTACTGTTTTTGCATTTTTAGACGAGATCGATTGTTATTGCTCGATCTAGTGGTCGATCTCGTGGTCGATCCACTAGTCGAATTTTAGTAATTCGAAGCTTTGTCTTTTAATTATTCTGTTTGTTCCTAGTGGTAGTTTCTTCATTCCTAGTAATTTTAAAATAGGTTGCATTCCATTTAAGTTGCTGCATCTAGTTTTTAGGCATTTTCTCATAACCCATCTCGTTTCGCTTAGATTTGCATTAGTCCTTGTATTCTCTTTGCATTCTCTATCATCCTAGGCATGGATTGACTCTCTCTTGCTTGCTGTACTACAACCTGTCTTGCATTTGAGTTTGATAACCTCATTGCATTCTCACCCCTTGCAAAAGAAAGTGATTATCAAATGGCGCCGTTGCCATCCTAGGCCTGTTTAGAGAAAATAGGGATTTGGGACTTAGCAAAGAGTAAGTCTTTACCTTCAAGCTACTAATCATTCTACTCTGAAACGCGTGTTTTCAGGTATATGAATCTTCGTTCAAGGGGAGACAACAATCTACTTCCAGCTTTGGACAATATTCATCAGCTTGGTCACTCACGGCAAAGAAGAGTCAGAGAACAAGCCAGAGCCTTTGAGGAGATTGTTCAGCACGGTTTGGTTGACTTTGAAGCTATGGCTGAACACGAGCATCCAGAAAGACCTCCTCCAGCTCACGGGGCAGTAGGAAGGGGTAATGGAAACCCCCAACACGCGGCTAGACCCCCAAGGATCATAGGAGCCGGAGATGCTCCCAATACTCATCACAATAGGTTTGGAATCACTCCTATTCCTGTACAAAACAACAATTTCGAGATCAAGCCAGGTTTCATCTCCATGGTGCAAAACAACAAGTTCCACGGCTTAGCAATGGAAGATCCCTTGGAGCACCTTGACAACTTGGAGCAAGTATGTGGGATGATAAAGATCAATGGCATATCCGAAGATGCTTTCAAGCTGCGTCTCTTCCCCTTTTCACTCGGAGACAAAGCTAGGCATTGAGAGAAGACCCTCCCACAAGGCACCATCACCTCATGGGCCGAGTGTAAGAAGGCCTTTCTCTCAAAGTTCTTCTCCAGCACCAGGACAGCACGGCTGAGAAGCGAAATCAGCGGTTTCACTCAAAGGAACAATGAGACATTCAACGAGGCAATGGAGCGTTTCAAAGACTACACGATCCAATGTCCTCATCACGGGTTCAGCGAGGAGACACTACTCAGTACCATATACCGTGGAGCTTCACCAAAGATCAGGTTGTTGCTTGACACAGCTAGCAAAGGGAACTTCCTTGGTCAGGAGGTAGAAGAGGGTATGGAGCTAATAGAAAATTTGGCATTGAGTGATGGCAACTACGCTGAGGATTATGACCGTGCACCGAGAGGATCAGAGCTAGAGTCTCACAAAAAAGAGCTGAAATCTTTGCATGAGAAGATAGATAAGCTGGTGTTAGCCAATCAGAAGCATGTTCACTTTGTTGGTGAAGCTGATGAGAACCAAGAGGAGTTAGAGTTAAGCCAAGAAGAAGCCAATTGGGTGGCGGGACAGAACAACTACAAACCTCAAGGCTACAACCAAGGCTACCAGAACAACAACCTCTCCTACCGAAGCACCAACGTAGCAAACCCTAAAGATTAAGTGTACCCTGCTCAGCAAGCAAAACCTTTCATCCCTTACAACAAAGGTTTTCAACCGAGTGGTGGTTTCTAAGGTCAAGGGCAGAACAACTTCCAAGGGCAACATCAAAGTAACAAGGGTTATACGCCTAACTACCCACCGGGCTTTGCACCTCCGCAGCAACAGCCGATGCAACAACAAGTTGATCCGGTTCAAGCAATGTTTCAACAGCTGATACAGGGGCAAGCCTCTACAAACCAGAAGTTCGTCGAGATGAACACTCGTCTAGACTCGTCTCTCACTGAATTCACCACTCAGATCACCAACTTAAACAACAAGATCAAGCAGCTAGAGAAGGGGAAAGCGAGTACGAGTGGTCAGAATAATCTTCCCGGAAAGTGTGAGAAAAATCCTAAGGAGTATGGTAACGCCATCACGTTGAGAAGCGGCAAAGAGCTTGAACCTCCGGTCTCTACCAAGAACAACGAGGACGTTGTAATTCAAGAGGGGGAGGGTAAACCTTCAGCTGATGATGATGAGATTAACTTTGACAACGTTTGGATCAAAGGGCCAAGAAGAGGAGACAAAGCAGTTGCTGAGAAGAAAGCTGAGCAAACTACTAAGGAGAAGAATGCTTATGTGCCTCCACCGTATGTACCTAAGCTGTCTTTTCACGGCCGTTTCAAGAAGCAACTCATAGAGAAGCATAGAATCCTCTTTGAGAAGCATCTTAAGGACGTGGAGATCAAGCTACCTCTCGGGACAGATATAAGGAGTCTAAACCTTGACTTTGAGGTCCAAAAGAGGCGATGGGGGTTAAGATAATGCTAGAGATCGAGTGCTAGATCGACTGATCCTGGCTCGATCATTGCTAGATCGAGTCAGTGAATCGAGAGGAGCTAGTCGATCTAGACTAGAACGAGTGACAAGATCGACCTTGACGAAAAAGGATCGATCGATCCAAATTGGATCGACCGATCTAATTTCTCTTGGGAAAATCTGTTGAAAATAGATCGATCACTCGACTCGATCCATCAATCGATCTATGCCAAATCGACCCCTAAATCGAAGACATAGCTCGATCATGAGGACTTAGCCGTGGAGCCAACATATCAATGATCGAGAGAGCCAATCGATCCAAGACTCGATTCACTATGAATCGAGTCTCAAATCGAGTAACCCTCTCGATCTAAGCCATTATGGGCATGAGATCGAGTCCTAGATCGACTAAATGGACTCGATCTCATGCCGAGGTAACATTTCCTTTCCCTCCTTAACTCTTTTCCCTCCAACTTTTGAATTCAAAATTTGGTCAAGGCAAACATCTTTGACCATGAAAGATGTGCCTTGACCAAGACTTTGTCAGAAAAACCACTTTTGCTACCCATTGTTTTGGTTTTGCTAGTCTTTATATTTTTCAACAACCTCTCACCCTCTCATTCCTGTTTTTCTCGGAAATTTTAAACAAAGAGAGTGAGAGTTTCAGTTTTCAAAAGCTAGCAAAAATATTCTGCTTTTCTTGCAAAGGTATTTTCAAAAATTTAAAGATTTAATTTTAGAAAATCTCCTTTAATGTCGCAAGATCTTGTTCTATAATATAGGATCGGTTTTGATTTTTAAAAACTAGCTAAGTAAAAAGAAAAATTCTAGATTTTTCAGTATCTAAAGATCTGATTCTCTTTTATTTAGCTATGATTTTTATTTATTCCCCAAAATTCTAGGGTAGTTTTTATAAGTTCTCTTCTCTTCTCTCATTCTCATCACATCGCCGTTTGCTTATCAATCTCTTTAGAAACTTGTTTCAGGAACAATGGCCCCAAAGATAACAAGAGAAGAGCAAGCACAAGAAGGAGAAGGACAAGAAGTGGCAGTTCAAGAGAAGGCTCTCAACCGGTGGATTGTCATCCGCGAGACCCAAGGAACCACCATTCAGCCGGCGTGCCACTCTCTCCAAGAACCAGCCGACAAAGGCAAGACCATAGTCTCTAGCTCCTCTGGAACATCCTCAAGTTCCAGCCGAGACTAGACGAGAGGTAACAACCTTTTTCCATTGTATATAACCGCTCATGTTTGTTTCTTTTTGCATTGTGCTTTGATGCTCCTTCGGATGAGTTTGCCACCGGGACGATGTCAAGCAAGTTTGGGGGAGTACATGTGTGATTTGACTTGTGTTCTTTGATCTTATTTTCCTTTAGCATCCTTGAGTCTTTAGTTCATGAAAAATTGGTAAAATTTTTAAAAAATTTTCAAAGATTCATGTAGTTCCATTCATCTTTTTAAACCATGTTAGGATTGAGTCTAGAGTTTCTCATAGCATCTAGGTTGTTTGCATTTTGCATAAGGGGTTAGAATTTCTTAAAAAGGTGTTTTTACTGATGAATTGTTTCAATGCCCTAGTTAGTAGTTCTCTAATGCTTTGTCTATGCTTTGAAAGTAAGTTCTTCCCATGCTTGGATCACTTGTTAGGATTTTCGTGGCTTAAATTGAACTCTCATGATTTGAAACTCATCCTAATAAGTGAAAATCTTAATTTGAAATTCTAATTATCATTCTTATGCATTTGAAAATGAACACATAGTTTTAAAATATTTAGGCTCTCTTCTTCCTTTTTACCACTCTTTGTGAGCCTAAGTAGAACTCCCTCCTTGAACCTTACCCTTCTTTGAAGCCAAATGTTCTTGTGTGACATCTCTGTGAGGCCTTCCTTTCGGTTTGAACTTGGCATAAAGTGTTAGGTTTAGGCGACATGATTTGGTTTTCATATTGTTGCTAGCTTTGCATTTTGAAGCTAAGTATAGGCTTAGGATAAGTTTGGGGGATCATTGGGGTTGCTTTCTTGCCTATTTGTTCTCGGTTTCAAAGAGCTTTGTGTTTTAAGGAACGAAATGGGTTTTAAGTGAAAGGTTGTGTTTTAAAAACTAAGTATG
The DNA here is from genome assembly GCA_911865555.2 of Thlaspi arvense. Classification (NCBI taxonomy): domain Eukaryota; kingdom Viridiplantae; phylum Streptophyta; class Magnoliopsida; order Brassicales; family Brassicaceae; genus Thlaspi; species Thlaspi arvense. The sequence goes on along the minus strand of OU466862.2, from coordinate 44,930,730 downwards.
CTCTAATAAATTTCAGGAGGTAGCTCTCCCAAAAAAATAAAAAAAAAAAAGAGAGAAAAAGAAATAAAAGAGCCTAAGTGCCAAATAAAAATAAAAAGAAAAAAAAAAAAGAGAAAAAAATAATAAGAGAGCTACCAATAAGAAATATCTAAAGAGCAAAATTATTTTCAAAACCTTTTCACTAGCCTAAAAAGTTTAAAAATGTTCTTGTTTCAAATTGGGGATTGCTAAGTTTTGTGAAGAAAAAGGGTAGACTCTTAAGTGGTGAGTGAGGATAAATTTGTTAAATGAGAGGGTTATAGGATCGTTTGATAGTTTACATGGGTAGATGAGAATCTAATCATGTATGCATAAATTGTCTTTACCTTTAGCATTATGCACAAGTTCAGCCATTTTTGAGAGAAACTCTTGTTCTAATTATAAACCCTTTTCAAATGAGATCATTCAATGCTCATAACCTAAACCCTTAGCCAAATGTGTTTTGCTTTAAAGTGCATAAGTTTGATTCATGGTTCTAATGTTAATGAATGTTAAAGGATGAGTTTCTTTGATTGTTAGGAATAGGAGAGTCATGATTTGAATTTCTTTGTGTCATGAGTATGGCTAAGTTCTTTGGAGTATGAGTGTAAGCATAGCATTTTAGAACTGTTAACTAAGACATTGAGATTGATTCATTTGAAAGGCACCTTTGCAAAAAGTTTAAACCCCCATTCATTTTTTCGTAAAACCTCTCTTCCTTACTTATTTTCTGTTGCTTGAGAGCAAGCAAGAAGTAAGTTTGGGGGAGTTGATGTTATTGCATATTGCATACATTTTGCATACTCATTAGTTAGCTTTTCATGCATTTGTATCACGTTTTAGGTTAGATTGCATCACTTAGGGTCCTAGAGCATTCTTGCATCAGCATACGCATTTTCCTTGCATTTTGCATCACATTCAAGTTGTTTCTGGCTGCTTCGGAGTCGTGGAGGTTCGTGGACGTGTTGAGGCTGATGTAGCTGTTCGTGGGAGCTCGGATATATGCTAAGGATCAGAGATCGAGGAGCAGATCGAGCATGGCCGGTCGATATAGGGGTTGATCGACCAGAAGATCGAGCCAACCAGGCGATCCAAGGAGAATGATCGAAACAAGGATCGAGTGAAGCAATCGATCAAACGGTACGGACGTTAATGATGCCATGCAGAGCGAGAGTCAGATCGAGTACACCACTCGATCCAGCCGATACCGAGATCGGATGCAACACTCGATTCGCCGATGATGATCGAGACCCAGATCGAGCCGAAGACACGATGTCCGGATATGATCGAGAGAACCACTCGATCTTGGAGTCGATCTCTGTTCTTTCAACCATTTTTGGCCGCTAGCGAAGGGGGGACCATTAGCTTGTTTCGGCATTTTGGGAAGGCGGCGACGTCCTTTTCCTATAACAACTTTAGATCCTTATCTTTTCCTTTATGTTTTCTCTCTCGTTTTCGGGAAGAACACCATTGTTGAACTCGCGTTTTTCTTAAGCTTTGTATTCGAATCATTTCTGTTCAATCTAGTTTTCTTTTCATGTTCATCATCTCGTTTCATATGCTTTGCCTGATTTACTCTATGTGTAGCGAGTAGTTTCTTTGGGTTCGGGGTTGAGAGGATTAAGGGGTCAAAAAGGTTTCGATCTTGGGGTTTTTCTAAACGTTTTCAAAGGCTATCTCTTCTAAGGTGTTGAGATCTCAATGCTTGAAGACTCTCACGCAAAGAGCTTCATTATCCGAGAGGTTCCTTACCTTTACAGGATTCAGGAGCCTCGGAAGATCAAACCTTAGAGACTAGTTACCCCTTCCCAAAAGCCATGAAAGTTTGGGGGATTAGTTAAGCCATTCGTTTGAAATCTGTTTTCCTTGCCCTTCGACCTCTCTTTCCACCAAAAGTAATAATCACTTTTTGGCAGGGGTTATATTGCAGTGAGGTTATCAAACTCAAATGCAAGACATGTTGTAGTACAGCAAGCAAGAGAGAGTCAATCCACTTCTAGGATGATAGAGAATGCACAGAGAATACAAGGACTAAAGCAACTCTAAGCGAAATGAGACGGTTTACGAGAAAATCTCTAAAAACTAGATGCAGTAACTTAAACATAATGAAACCTATTTTAAAAATACTAGAAAGAAAGAAACTACCACGAGGAACAAACAGAATAATTAAAGGAGAAAGCTTCGAATTATTAAAATTCGACTAATGGATCGACTACTAGATCGAGCAGTAACAATCGATCTCGTCTAAAAATGCAAGAACAGTAAAACTAATGACCAGGATGCTATCAGAGATCAAGCGAAAGATGAGATAAGATGTAAAGATGCTAAGAGAAAGGGCCTAGGGTTGAGATTCATGGTTAGGGGTTTCAAAGGTTCGACCTTGGGTTTAAAACTTTAAATCGACTAACTTGGTGAGGATCTCTAAGCCTTGAAAACTAAACAAGATCTATCCGTGGCTTTCGTTATAGATAACTCCTTCATCCTCTCCTCCAAACCCATGGCTTTTGGTGGAAAGAGAGGTCGAAGGGCAAGGAAAACGGATTTCAAACGAATGGCTTAACTAATCCCCCAAACTTCCATGGCTTTTAGGAAGGGGTAACTAGTCTCTAAGGTGTGATCTTCCGAGGCTCCTGGATCCTGTCAAGGTAAGGAACCTCTCGGATCATGAAGCTCTTGGCGTGAGAGTCTTCAAGCATTGAGATCTCAACACCTTAGAAGAGATAGCCATTGAAAACGTTTAGAAAAAAACCCCAAGATCGAAACCTTTTTGACCCCTTAATCCTCTCAACCTCGAACCCAAAGAAACTACTCGCTACACATAGAGTAAATCAAGCAAAGCATATGAAACAAGACGATGAACATGAAAAGAAAACTAGATTGAACAGAAATGATTCGAATACAAAGCTTAAGAAAAACGCGAGTTCAAAAATGGTGTTCTTCACGAAAATGAGAGAGAAAACATTCAGGAAAAGATAAGGATCTAAAAGTTATTATAGGAAAAGGATGTCGCCGCCTTCCCAAAATGCCGAAGCAAGCTAATGGTCTCCCCTTCACTAGCGGCCAAAAACGGTTGAAAGGACAGAGATCGACTCCAAGATCGAGTGGTTCTCTCGATCATATCCGGACATCGTGTCTACGGCTCGATCTGGGTCTCAATCAACATCGGCGAATCGAGTGTTGCATCTGATCTCGGTATCGATCTTCGGCTGGATCGAGTAGTGTACTCGATCTGACTCTCGCTCTGCATGGCGTCATTTACGTCCATACCGTTTGATCGATTGCTTCACTCGATCCTTGTCTCGATCATTCTCCTTGGATCGCCTGGTTGGCTCGATCTTCTGGTCGATCAACTCCTAGATCGACCGGCCATGCTCGATCTGCTCCTCGATCTCTGATCCTTAGCATATATTCGAGCTCCCACGAACAGCTACATCAACCTCAACACGTCCACGAACCTCCACGACTCCAAAGCAGCCAGAAACAACCTGAATGTGATGCAAAATGCAAGGAAAATGCGTATGCTGATGCAAGAATGCTCTAGGACCCTAAGTGATGCAATCTAACCTAAAACGTGATACAAATGCATGAAAAGCTAACTAATGAGTATGCAAAATGTATGCAATATGCAATAACATCAACTCCCCCAAACTTACTTCTTGCTTGCCCTCAAGCAACATAAAATAAGTAAGGAAGAGAGGTTTTCAGAAAAATAGATGGGGGTTTAAACTTTTTGCAAAGGTGCCTTTCAAATGAATCAATCTCAATGTCCTAGTTAACAGTTCTAAAATGCTATGCTTACACTCGTACTCCAAAGAACTTAGCCATACTCATCACACAAAGAAATTCAAATCATGACTCTCCTATTCCTAACAATCAAAGAAACTCATCCTTTAACATTCATTAACATTAGAACCATGAATCAAACTTATGCACTTTAATTCAAAACACATTTGGCTAAGGGTTTAGGTTATGAGCATTGAATGATCTCATTTGAAAAGGGTTTATAATTAGACCAAGGGTTTCTCTCAAAAATGGCTGAACTTGTGCATAATGCTAAAGGTAAAGACAATTTATGCATACATGATTAGATTCTCATCTACCCATGTAAACTATCAAAAGATCCTATACCCCTCTCATTTAAGAAATTTTATCCTCACTCACCACTTAAGAGTCTACCTTTTTCTTCACAAACTTAGCAATCCCCATTTCGAAACAAAGACATTTTCAAACTTTTTAGGCTAGTGAAAATGTTTTGAAAAAATATTTTTGCTCTTTAGATATTTCTTATTAGTAGCTCTCTTATTATTATTATTATTATTTTTTTATTTGGCACTTAGGCTCTTTTTATTTCTTTTTCTTTTTTTTCTTTTTTATTTTTTATTTTTTTGGGAGAGCTACCTCCTAAAATTTATTAGAGCATACTTAGTTTTGAAAACAATCTTTCACTTAAAACCCATTTCTTTCCTTAAAACACAAAGCTCTTTGAAGCCGAGAGCAAATAGGAAAGGAAACAACCCCAATGATCCCCCAAACTTATCCTAAGCCTATACCTAGCTTCAAAATGCAAAGCTAGCAATCATATGAAAACCAAATCATGTCGCCTAAACCTAACACTTTATGCCAAGTTCAAACCGAAAGGAAGGCGTCACAAAGATGTCACACAAGAACATTTGGCTTCAAAGAAGGGTAAGGTTCAAGGAGGGAGTTCTAAATCCATGTGTTCATTTTCAACGAAGGGTAAGGTTCAAGAAGAGTGGTAAAAAGGAAGAAGAGAGCCTAAATATTTTAAAACCATGTGTTCATTTTTAAATGCATAAGAATGATAATTAGAATTTCAAATTAAGGTTTTCACTTATTAGGATTAGTTTCAAATCATGAGAGTTCAATTTAAGCCACGAAAATCCTAACAAGTGATCCAAGCATGGTAAGAACTTACTTTCAAAGCATAGACAAGCATTAGAGAACTACTAACTAGGGCATTGAAACAATTCATAAGTAAAAACATCTTTTTAAGAAATTCTAACCCCTTATGCAAAATGCAAACAACCTAGATGCTATGAGAAACTCTAGACTCAATCCTAACATGTTTTAAAAAGATGAATGCAACTACATGAATCTTTGAAAATTTTTTAAAAAATTTTACCAATTTTTCATGAACTAAAGACTCAAGGATGCTAAAGGAAAATAAGATCAAAGAACACAAGTCAAATCACACATGTACTCCCCCAAACTTGCTTGACACCATCCCGGTGGCAAACTCATCCGAAGGAGCATCAAAACACAATGCAAAAAGAAACAAACATGAGCGGATATATACAATGGAAGAAGGTTGTTACCTCTGGTCTAGTCTCGGCTGGAACTTGACGATGTTCCAGAGGAGCTAGAGACTATGGTCTTGCCTTTGTCGGCTGGTTCTTGGAGAGAGTGGCGCGCCGGCTGAATGGTGGTTCCTTGGGTCTCGCGGATGACAACTCCACCGGTTGAGAGCCTTCTCTTCTCGGGTTGTTGCACCTTTTGGCTCGCAGCTTTCTTAGGTGAGCCTCCCTGAAGTGCTTTGAACTTCTTTCCAAGCTTCTTGAGCATCTTGCCTTGCCACTTGTTGATCTTCCTTTGCATCTCCACAACCGATGCTAGGAACTTCTCGGTTTTTGTCCTCGGCTCGAAGTCTAGCTTGGGAAGTGTGTAGGCCTCGGGCATCTCATCTTCTGTGGCTGGAGACTCTGACCTTTGACGAGGGGCAATCGCTGAAGCAGGTGGTCCTCCTAAAGGGGCAAAGCATTCTTCCTCCGTGGGCAAGAACTCAATATTCCCAACACCAAGCAGCTCGGTTTCATCTTTGTTGGGCAGGATGCACACTCTCTTCTTGTCTTCGTCATCTATGAAGAGGTAGGCGTAGAACCCTTCCGCTGGCGTGCGTCCCAAGTTGTCAGTATTCCTCATGTATGCCTCGTCCATGAAAGCTCTGGTTGGGACGTGAGCAAAGTCATGAATAGGCACACCGGCTTGCACGAACAGAGGAGTAAGGAAACCGCCAATGTAAGAGGAAGTTGCCTTGCACCGCAAGGCATAAGCCTTGTATTTCACCAAAGAAGCCGCGAGCACACACCCGTAGTTCACTTCATCGCCAAGTTCATCCTCCATAGGCTCGTCGTTTGCATCCGGATCACACACCAAGTGCTTCACACCTTGGAACAGGAAGCACAGCTCCGTCTTCGTAGGAGCAACAGACCTTCCACTAAACGTGTTGGCAATCAGCTTCAGAGTATACCTCAGCACCGGGCTCCTTACTCGCTTGATCTTGGCGGTGTTGGCCTTGTAGTCTTCATTACTGATCAGGTCCCAAAAGTCGTCGACTTTTTTGAAGGCTGGGAACTCGACCTTGTATGCATCCGCATTGAGACCATAGGCTTGGCATAGCTCAGGGATGGAGACTGTATAGGCTTGACGTCCAACTTTGAAGTAGAGGCGACCTTGGGAAGGGACGAGTGCGCTAGGATTCTCGTACCGGAACTCCAAGGTGGCAAGGAAGTCTATTGTCACTTCAGGAATGGTTGGGCAATCCATCCGTGACAGACATCTTAAGCCAATGTTCTTGAGGAGTTGGTCGAAATCCCCAAGAATCCCTAGCTTAGACAACAGCTCTCGATCAGCAAACTTGGTAGGCTCAAACCGAAGCCTTTCCAACCGTTTCTTGTCCCTCTTCTCATCCTTACTCCACCGGACCCCCTCTTGAACTGCCACTTCTTGTTCTTCTCCTTCTTGTGCTTGCTCTTCTCTTGTTCTCTTTGGGGCCATTGTTCCTGAAACAAGTTTCTAAAGAGATTGATAAGCTAACGGCGATTTGATGAGAATGAGAGAAGAGAAGGAGAGAACTTATAAAAACTACCCTAGAATTTTGGGGAATAAATAAAAATCATAGCTAAATAAAAGAGAATCAAATCTTTAGATACTAAAAAATCTAGAATTTTTTCTTTTACTTAGCTAGGTTTTAAAAATCAAAACCGATCCTATATTCTAGAACAAGATCTTGCGAATTTAAAGGAGATTTTCTAAAATTAAATCATTAAATTTTTGAAAATACCTTTGCAAGAAATGCAGAATATCTTTGCTTGCTTTTGAAAACCGAAACCCTCAGTCTCTTTGTTTAAAATTTTTGAGAAAAACAGGAATGAGAGGGTGAGAGGTTGTTGAAATATTTAAAGACTAGCAAAACCAAAACAATGGGTAGCAAAAGTGGTTTTTCTGACAAAGTCTTGGTCAAGGCACATCTTTCATGGTCAAAGATGCTTGCCTTGACCAAGTTTTGAATTCAAAAGTTGGAGGGAAAAGAGTTAAGGAGGGAAAGAAAATGTTATCTCAGCATGAGATCGAGTCCATTTGGTCGATCTAGGACTTGATCTCATGCCCATAATGGCTTAGATCGAGAGGGTTACTCGATTTGAGACTCGATTCATGGTGAATCGAGTCTTGGATCGATTGGCTCTCTCGATCATTGAGATGTTGGCTCCACGGCTAAGTCCTCATGATCGAGCTATGTCCTCGATTTAGGGGTCGATTTGGCATAGATCGAGTGATGGATCGAGTCGAGTGATTGATCTATTTTCCACAGATTTTCCCGAGAGAAATTAGATCGGTCGATCCAATTTGGATCGATCGATCCTTTTTCGTCGAGGTCGATCTTGTCACTCGTTCTCGTCTAGATCGACTGGCTCCTCTCGATTCACTGACTCGATCTAGCAAAGATCGAGCCAGGATCAGTCGATCTAGCACTCGATCTCTAGCCTTATCTTAACCCCCATCGCCTCTTTTGGACCTCAAAGTCAAGGTTTAGACTCCTTATATCTGTTCCTACACACTTGCAGAATAAAAACATAAAACTGAAAGGGAAATTAAGCAGGAATATGTACAAGATAAACATGGGAATGCCTCCCAAGTGCGCTTTCTTTAACGTCTTTAGCTAGACCTTACTTGGTTGAGGCGGATGGTGGGTCTTGGAGAAGGACCCAGGTACTCTCCTTGTCATAGCTATCTGCCAAGTAGGGCTTGACTCTGTGTCCGTTGACGATGAATGCACTGCCACTTTTTCCCATCAGAGTAACAGCTCCATAAGGCAACACTTCTTGAATCACGAACGGTCCGCTCCACCTTGATTTCAGCTTGCCCGGGAAGAGTTTGAGCCTCGAGTTGTACAGCAACACTAAACCTCCTTCCTTAAGCTCCTTGGCAACCAACTTCTTGTCATGAGTTTCCTTAGTCTGCTCCTTGTATATCCTAGAGCTCTCGTAAGCGTTCAGCCTCAACTCGTCCAGTTCGTGTAGCTGAATAAGGCGTCTCTCCTGAGCAGTCTTGAGGTCAAAGTTCAGCCTCTTCACAGCCCACAACGCACGGTGTTCCAGCTCAACCGGAGGTGACAGCCCTTGCCATAGAGTAGAGTGAAAGGAGTTGTACCAATCGGCGTCTTGAAGGCGGTACGGTAGGCCCAAAGAGCGTCGTCCAGCTTCACTGCCCAATCTTTCCTTGTTGCTCCGACGGTCTTCTCTAGTATAGCCTTGATTTGCCTGTTGGAGACTTCCACTTGACCGCTTGTTTGAGGATGATACGGTGTAGCCACCTTATGCTTAACTCCATACTTTCTCAAGAGGTTCTCAAAGACCTTATTTATGAAGTGGCTTCCTCCATCGCTTATAACAACCTTGGGTACCCCAAACCTCGGGAAGATGATACTCTTGAACAGCTTGATTACCACCTTAGAGTCATTTGTAGGGGAAGCAACAGCCTCAACCCATTTAGAGACATAATCCACTGCTACTAAGATGTATTTGTTGCCATATGAAGAAGGAAATGGCCCCATGAAGTCTATCCCCCACGCGTCGAACACGTCAACCTCGAAGATGGAAACTTGAGGAATTTCGTTCCTTTAGTGATATTCCCTGGTCGTTGACATGCCTCACAGCTCTTCACAAACTCGTGTGCATCTTTAAAAATGGACGGCCACCAGAAACCGGCTTGCAACACTTTCATGGCAGTCTTGAATGAGGTGAAGTGTCCTCTGTAGGAAGAGCCATGGCAATGATAGAGGATGTCCCTGGCTTCTTCCTTTGTAACACATCTCCGGTACAAGCTGTCTACTCCTCTCTTGTATAAGTAGGGCTCGTCCCAAAAGTAGTCACTAGCCTCTCTCATAAACCGCTTCTTGTGATAGCTGTTGAGATGCGTTGGCTCCTCACCACACGCTAGATAGTTCACTACATCAGCATACCACGGTAGATCCTCCTCTTTGAAACTCAACACCTCCTCAAACCTCCCTTCTAGCTTTCCACAAACAGCCGTAGTAATCGCCATAAGCTGCTCTTCTGGAAGATAGTCATCTAAGGGGAGAGACTCGTTGATCCTTAGCCGTGAGAGATGGTCAGCGACTCCGTTTTCTATCCCTTTCTTTTCTTTAATCTCCATGTCAAACTCCTGGAGTAAGAGAATCCATCTTAAGAGCCGAGGCTTAGTGTCTTTCTTCGAGTAGATGTATCGCAAGGCAGCGTGATCCGTGTATACAATAGCCTTGGAACCAACGAGATACGATCTGAACTTCTCAAAGGCGAAGACCACTACAAGCAACTCCTTCTCCATAGTGGTGTATCTTGATTGCGTGTCATCCAAGGATCTTGAAGCATATTAGATCACGGGTAGCTTCTTGTCTTTCTTCTGACCAAGAACGGCTCCTACGGCGTAGTCACTAGCATCACACATGATCTCAAAGGGGAGAGACCAGTCTGGTGCTTGGACTATAGGAGCTGATGTAAGGGCTTCCTTGATGGTCACGAAAGCTTTCAAACACTCCTCATCAAACACAAACTCAGCTTCCTTGCATAACAGCCGTGTAAGAGGGCGTGCAATCTTGGAGAAATCTTTGATGAAGCGCCTATAGAACCCTACGTGTCCCAAGAAGCTTCTGACTCCCTTAACATTAACCGGCGGCTCAAGACCCATCATGACCTCCACCTTAGCCTGATCAACCTCAATTCCCTTCTTTGATATCTTATGACCAAGCATGATCCCTTCCTTAACCATAAAGTGGCATTTCTCCCAGTTCAGCACCAAGTTTGTCTCTTCACAACGTTTTAGTACCCTGCAAATATTCAACAAACATGCAGGAAAGGACGCACCATAGACAGAGAAGTCATCCATGAACACCTCTACCATCTCCTCTATAAGATCGGAGAAGATCGACATCATACACCGCTGAAACGTAGCCGGTGCATTACACAATCCAAACGGCATCCTTCGATATGCAAAGGTACCGTAGGGACATGTGAAGGTCGTCTTCTCCTGATCATTTGGGTGAATAGGTATTTGAAAGAAACCGCTATACCCATCGAGAAAACAGTAGTAAGGGTGATTAGCAAGTCTCTCAAGCATTTGATCAATAAAAGGCAAAGGGAAATGGTCTTTCCTAGTCGCAAGGTTAAGTTTCCTATAATCAATACACATCTTATGACCAGTGATGGTTCTAGTAGGAATAAGCTCATCATTTTCATTCCTTATGACCGTGATCCCTCCCTTCTTAGGCACCACGTGTACAGGAGAAACCCACGTGCTGTCACTTATGGGATAGATCACGTCAGCCTCTAAAAGCTTAAGGATTTCCTTCTTAACAACCTCTTTCAAATTAGGATTCAAACGCCTCTGATGTTCTATAGAGGAGGCGTTCTCATTATCGAAGTGAATTCTATGAGTGCAGAGCATTGGTGAAAGGCCCTTGATGTCACTTAAAGAGTACCCAATGGCCTTCCTATACTTTCTCAGCTCAGTCAGGAGCGAGTGCAACTCATCATCACTAAGATTTTCATTCACAATCACGGGATAGGTGTTATTAGGCCCTAAGAAAGCATACCTTAGCCTTTTTGGGAGCTCCTTAAGGTCCACCTTTGGGGCTAACAGCTCACTCCAGTCATCCTCGTGGCTGTTGTTGTTGCTTTCCTCCTTGGAACTCTCCTTTGAACCCGAGGCATGGCCCTTCAGACTGCTTTCCTCCATCGCTATTCCTTCTGAGATCGAGTCCTCCAGTCGATTCTCCTCTCGATGTCGTCTAGATCGAGCCATATCGCTCGATTCAATTACTCGATTTGATATGGATCGAGTAAGGGATCGAGACGCTGAGTCGATCTCTTGATTGGACCCCAAAATGATCGGGAGGTCTCCCTCGATCGCCGAATCGATTGTTTTTCCTGATCGAGCATTCTTCTCGATCTGTCCATCGATTGTTGCACCGGATCGAGTTCTGTTCTCGATTGTCTTGTCGATCTGACTCCTGGATCGAGTGATAGCGTCGATCTCGGGGTCGATCTCTAGGCAGCAACCTTCTTCATTCTTAACAATCCTCCTAGAATCCAGCAGGTTCACGTACTCTTGGGTTCTCTGGTCCACATAGCCAAACTCTCCTGGATCCTTAGTCAGTGCTAGCTTCAGATGGTCTTCTAGAGCCAGCTCTTCCAGCAACTCATCCGCTAAAGCATCCATCGTTTCAATATAGAAAAGCTTGCCCTTCAATGGTTGGCTTCTTCAGAACCTCGTTGATGTCGAAGTCAAGCCTGATCTCCTTTCCCAAATGCAAGGCAATCTTACCATTCTTCACATCTATGATAGCCCCGGCGGTTGCAAGGAACAGTCTCCCTAAGATGAGTGGATCCTTAGGCTCTTCACCCATCTCCAACACTACGAAGTCCGTAGGTACGTTCACACCACTGATTCGCACCGGTAAATCTTCAAACAGCCCCACTGGTAGCCTCACACTCCTATCAGCCAGTACCAATGAGATCCGACAGTCTTTGAAACGTGTAAAACCAAGCTTTTTAGCCACGGAGTGAGGCATCAGGTTTATGCTAGCTCCAAGATCACATAAGCAACTCTTGAACTCTAGAGGACCTAAAGCGCAGGGTATAGTGAAGCTTCCAGGGTCTCCCAACTTCTTAGGGACTATCTCCTTATGTATAACCGCACTACACTCTTCACTTAGAACAAGTACCTCCTTGCTTTCCTTATTCTTCTTCACGAGAGTGTCTTTGAAGAATTTGGCGCATTTAGGCATCATTGCAAGGCAGTCAACGAGAGGTAGCTTGATCTCCACGTCCTTAAGATGCTTCTCAAAGAGGATTCTATGCTTCTCTATGAGTTGCTTCTTGAAGCGGCAGGAAAAGGCAGCTTAGGTACATAAGGTGGAGGCACATAAGCATTCTTCTCCTTAGTGGTTTGCTCAGCTTTCTTCTCAGCAACTGCTTTGTCTCCTCTTCTTGGCCCTTGGATCCAAACGTTGTCAAAGTTGATCTCATCATCATCAGCCGAAGGTTTACCCTCCCCCTCTTGAATTACAACGTCCTCGTTGTTCTTTATAGAGACCGGAGGTTCGAGCTCTTTACCGCTTCTCAACGTTATGGCATTAGCATACTCCTTGGGATTCTACTCACACTTTCCCGGAAGACTATTCTGACCACTCGTACTTGCTTTCCCTTTCTCCAGCTGCTTGATCTTGTTGTTTAAGTTGGTGATCTGAGTGGAGATGTCGGTGAGAGATGAGTCTAGGCGAGTGTTCATCTCGGCAAACTTCTGGTTTGTAGAGGCTTGCCCTTGTATTAGCTGTTGAAACATTGCTTGAACCGGATCAACTTGTTGTTGCATCGGTTGTTGCTGTTGAGGTGCAAAGCCCGGAGGGTAGTTAGGTGTATAACCCTTGTTGTTTTGATGTTTCCCTTGGAAGTTGCTCTGCCCTTGACCTTGGAAACCACCACTCGGTTGAAAACCTTTGTTGTAAGGGACGAAAGGTTTTGCTTGCTGAGCAGGGTACACTTGATCTTTAGGGTTGGCTACGTTGGTGCTTCGGTAAGAGAGGTTGTTGTTCTGGTAGCCTTGGTTGTAGCCTTGAGACTTGTAGTTGTTCTGTCCCGCCACCCAATTGGCTTCTTCTTGGCTAACTCTAACTCCTCTTGGTTCTCATCAGCTTCACCAACAAAGTGAACATGCTTCTGATTGGCTAACACCAGCTTATCTATCTTCTCATGCAAAGATTTGAGCTCCTTCTATTGAGACTCTAACTCTGATCCTCTAGGTGCACGGTCATAATCTTCAGCATAGTTTCCATCACTCAACACCAAGTTTTCTATCAGCTCCATACCCTCTTCTACCTCCTGACCGAGGAAGTTCCCTTTGCTAGCTGTGTCCAGCAACAACCTGATCTTTGGTGAAGCTCCACGGTAAATGGTACTGAGTAGTGTCTCCTCGCTGAACCCGTGATGAGGACATTGGATTGTGTAGTCTTTAAAACGCTCCATTGCCTCGTTGAATGTCTCATTGTTCCTTTGAGTGAAACCGCTGATTTCGCTTCTCAACCGTGCTGTCCTGGTGCTTGAGAAGAACTTTGAGAGAAAAGCCTTCTTGCACTCAGCCCATGATGTGATGGTGCCTTGTGGGAGGGTCTTCTCCCAATGTCTAGCTTTGTCTCCGAGTGAAAAGGGGAAGAGACGCAGCTTGAAAGCATCTTCGGATATGCCATTGATCTTTATCATCCCACATACTTGCTCGAAGTTGTCTAGGTGCTCCAAGGGATCTTCCATTGCTAAGCCATGGAACTTGTTGTTTTGCACCATTGAGATGAAACCTGGCTTGATCTCGAAGTTGTTGTTTTGTACAGGAGGAGGAGTGATCCCAAACCTATTGTGGTGGGTATTGGGAGCATCTCCGGCTCCTATGATCCTTGGGGGTCTAGCAGCGTGTTGGGGGTTTCCATTGCCCCTTCCTGCTGCCCCGTGAGCTGGAGGAGGTCCTTCTGGATGCTCGTGTTCAGCCATAGCTTCAAAGTCAACCAAACCGTGCTGAACAATCTTCTCAAAGGCTCTTGTTTGTTCTCTGACTCTCCTTTGCCATGAGTGACCAAGCTGATGAATATTGTCTAAGGGTTGTAGTAGATTGTTGTCTCCCCTTGAATTAAGATTCATGTACCTGAAAACACACGTTTGAGAGTAGAAGGATTCTTAACTTGAAAAAGGTAAAGACTTAGTCTTTGCTAAGACCCAAATCTCTATGTTCTCTAAACAGTCCTAGAATGGCAACGGCGCCATTTGATAATCACTTTTTGGCAGGGGTTATATTGCAGTGAGATTATCAAACTCAAATGCAAGACATGTTGTAGTACAGCAAGAAAGAGAGAGTCAATCCACTTCTAGGATGATAGAGAATGCACAGAGAATACAAGGACTAAAGCAAATCTAAGCGAAATGAGACGGTTTATGAGAAAATCTCTAAAAACTAGATGCACCAACTTAAACAGAATGAAACCTATTTTAAAAATACTACAAAGGAAGAAACTACCACGAGGAACAAACAGAATAATTAATGGAGAAAGCTTCGAATTATTAAAATTCGACTAATGGATCGACCATGAGATCGACCACTAGATCGAGCAGTAACAATCGATCTCGTCTAAAAATGCAAGAACAGTAAAACTAATGACCAGGATGCTATCAGAGATCAAGCGAAAGATGAGATAAGATGTAAAGATGCTAAGAGAAAGGGCCTAGGGTTGAGATTCATGGTTAAGGGTTTCAAAGGTTCGACCTTGGGTTTAAAACTTTAAATCGACTCACTTGGTGAGGATCTCTAAGCCTTGAAAACTAAACAAGATCTATCTGTGGCTTTCGGTATAGATCACTCCTTCATCCTCTCCTCCAAACTCATGGCTTTTGGTGGAAAGAGAGGTCGAAGGGCAAGGAAAACGGATTTCAAACGAATGGCTTAACTAATCCCCCAAACTTCCATGGCTTTTGGGAAGGGGTAACTAGTCTCTAAGGTGTGATCTTCCGAGGCTCCTGGATCCTGTCAAGGTAAGGAACCTCTCGGATCATAAAGCTCTTAGCGTGAGAGTCTTCAAGCATTGAGATCTAAACACCTTAGAAGAGATAGCCACTGAAAACGTTTAGAAAAAAACCCCAAGATCGAAACCCTTTTGACCCCTTAATCCTCTCAACCCCGAACCCAAAAAAACTACTCGCTACACATAGAGTAAATCAAGCAAAGCATATAAAACGAGACGATGAACATGAAAAGAAAACTAGATTGAACAGAAATGATTCGAATACAAAGCTTAAGAAAAACGTGAGTTCAAAAATGGTGTTCTTCACGAAAACGAGAGAGAAAACATCCAGGAAAAGATAAGGATCTAAAAAGTTATTATAGGAAAAGGACGTCGCAGCATTCCCAAAATGCCGAAACAAGGTAATGGTCCCCCCTTCGCTAGCGGCCAAAAACGGTTGAAAGGACAGAGATCGACTCCAAGATCGAGTGGTTCTCTCGATCATATCCGGACATCGTGTCTTCGGCTCGATCTGGGTCTCGATCAACATCGACGAATCGAGTGTTGCATCCGATCTCGGTATCGATATTCGGCTGGATCGAGTGGTGTACTCGATCTGACTCTCGCTCTGCATGGCGTCATTTGCGTCCGTACCGTTTGATCGATTGCTTCACTCGATCCTTGTCTCGATCATTCTCCTTGGATCGCCTGGTTGGCTCGATCTTCTGGTCGATCAACTCCTAGATCGACCGGCCATGCTCGATCTGCTCCTCGATCTCTGATCCTTAGCATATATCCGAGCTCCCACGAACAGCTACATCAACCTCAACACGTCCACGAACCTCCACGACTCCAAAGCAGCCAGAAACAACCTGAATGTGATGCAAAATGCAAGGAAAATACGTATGCTGATGCAAGAATGCTCTAGGACCCTAAGTGATGCAATCTAACCTAAAACGTGATACAAATGCATGAAAAGCTAACTAATGAGTATGCAAAATGTATGCAATATGCAATAACATCAAAAAGCCATGGGTTTGGAGGAGAGGATGAAGGAGTGATCTATACCGAAAGCCACGTATAGATCTTGTTTAGTTTTCAAGGCTTAGAGATCCTCACCAAGTGAGTCGATTTAAAGTTTTAAACCCAAGGTCGTACCTTTGAAACCCCTGACCATGAATCTCAACCCTAGGCCTTTCTCTTAGCATCTCTACATCTTATCTCATCTTTCGCTTGATCTCTGATAGCCTCTCATTTTAGGCGATTCGCCATTGTAGACTTTCGAGCTTTTTCGTACTTTTATGTTTTGAATATTGGATCTTTGCTTTTAATCAATCGTTTTTTCATGTTTAGTTCATCGTTTATTGCATTTCGTTCGGTTTACTTTATGAGTCGTGAGTAGTTTTATCGGGTTTTCGGGGTTGAGAGGATTCAAAGGGGTCGAAAAGGTTTAAAGTTTGGTGTTTTATTGTTCTTCATCCCCTTCTCTTCTAGGATTTGAGCGCTTAAGGCTTAAAGACTCTCACGCCAAGATCTTTATGATCAGAGGCATATCTTACCTTGACGGGATTCATATGTCCTGGAGAAGTCAAATCCTAGAGGCTAATCCTTCCTTTCCCACACGCCATGGTCGTTTAGGGGATTAGTTAAGCCGTGTGTTTGAAATTTGTGTTTTATGCTTTTCAATCTCTTTTTCCACCAAAAGCCATGGGTTTGGAGAAGATAATGAAAGAGTGATCCATACCACACGCCATGGATGGATCTTGTTTTTTTTTCAAAGCCTAGAGACTCTCACAAAGTGAGTAGATCCAAAGTTTTCAAACCAAGCTTAAACCTATGAAACCCTTGAACATGATTCTCAACCCTGGACCCTCTTTCTTAGTATTTTATCATCTCTGTTAATCATTCGCTAGCTATTTGTTCGCATCTTGGTCGATTAGATTCATTTCTGTTCAAGCTGTTTAGTAGATTGATTGTTGTTGCTCGATCTAGTGGTCAATCCCGTGGTCGATTCACTAGTCGATTTTTATTAATTCATAGCCTTGCATTTTAATCATTCCGTTTGTTCCTCGTGGTAGTTCACTCTTTCCTAGTATTTTTAAAATAGTTTTGCTTGTCATTTGACACTTGCATCTAGTTTTTAGGATTTTCACAAAAACCCTTCATCATTTGCTTAGCTTTGCATGATCCTTGCATTCTCATTGTACTTTCTAGCTCCTAGGTTGGATTGATTCCCTCTTGCACTGTACTACGACTGTGGCTGCTTGAGTTTTTATAACCTCCTGCATTGCTTGCTTCTATAGACGATAAGAAAGTTGTTATCAATTGTGAGTCTTGAGCCGCAGGTTAATGTCAAAGGGATCAGGAGTTTATTGGGGCACGCTGGCTTCTACAGGCGCTTCATCAATGATTTTTCCAAGATTGCACGCCCTCTCACACGGCTGTTGTGCAAGGAAGCCGACTTTGTCTTTGATGAGGAGTGCTTGCAAGCTTTCAAGACCATTAAGGAAGCTCTTGTCACGGCACCAATAGTTCAAGCACCAGACTGGAGTCTACCGTTTGAAATCATGTGTTATGCTAGGGACTATGCCGTGGGAGCTGTTCTAGGGCAGAGAAATGACAAGCGGCTGCACGTGATTTACTATGCTTCAAGAACCTTGGATGACACGCAAACAAGATACACTACTAAGGAGAAAGAGCTATTGGCAGTAGTGTTTGCCTTTGAGAAGTTCAGAGCTTATCTAGTGGGAGCCAAGGTTGTTGTTTACACAGATCACGCGACGCTTAGATACATCTACTCCAAAAAAGATACTAAGCCAAAACTCTTGAGATGGATACTTCTTCTTCAGGAGTTTGACATGGAGATCAAGGCCAAGAAAGGGATATAGAATGGCGTTGCCGACCACCTCTCTCGATTGAGAATACGAGTCTCTGCCCTTAGACGATTCGCTTCCGGAAGAACAACTTATGATGATCACTACAGCCGTATTTGGAAAGCTAGAAGGGCGGTTTGAGGAGGTTTTGAGTTTCAAAGAAGAGGATCTTCCTTGGTACGCTGACATTGTGAACTACTTGGCATGTGGGGAAGAGCCTTCGCATCTTGACAACTACCACAGGAAGAAGTTCATGAGGGACGTAAGCCACTACTTCTGGGATGAACCCTATTTATACAAGAGAGGTGTTGAAAGCCTATACAGGAGATGCGTGACAAATGAGGAAGCAAGAGACATCATCTTTCACTGCCATGGCTCTTCGTATGGCGGCCACTTTGCTTCATTCAAGACCGCCACTAAAGTCTTGCAAGCCGGTTCTGGTGGCCGTCCATCTTCAAAGACACCTATGAGTTCGTGAAGAGCTGTGAAGCTTGTCAACGAGCGGGGAATATTACTAAGAGGAACGAGATACCTCAAGTTCCCATCTTTGAGGCTGACGTCTTTGACGCATGGGGCATAGACTTCATGGGGCCTTTCCCATCTTCCTACGGAAACAAGTTCATTTTGGTGGCTGTTGACTACGTTTCTAAATGGGTTGAGGACATTGCTTCCCTTACAAATGAATCTAAGGTGATGATCAAGCTCTTTAAGAGCATCATATTCCCGAGGTTTGGAGTACCCAAGGTGGTGATAAGCGACGGAGGAAACCATTTCATCAACAAGTTGTTTGAAAGCGTTCTAAGGAAGTACAGTGTGAAGCACAAGGTGGCTACTCCGTATCACCCTCAAACGAGTGGACTAGTGGAGGTCTCTAACCGACAGATAAATCCCATACTCGAGAGGACAGTCGGGACAACTCGGAAGGATTGGGCAGTGAAGTTAGATGACGTTTTGTGGACTTACCGGACTGCTTTCAAAACACCCATCAGTACTACTCCTTGCACTCTTCTCTACGGCAAAGGATGTCACCTACCCGTTGAGCTGGAGCATAGAGCATTGTGGGCTGTGAAGCGGCTGAATTTTGATCTAAAGACAGCTCAGGAGAAGCGCTTGATCCAGCTACACGAACTTGATGAGCTAAGGCTGGATGCTTACGAAAGCGCTATGATCTACAAGGAGCGCACTAAGGCTGCTCATGACAAGAAGTTGGTACCCAAGGAGCTTAAGGAAGGGAGTTTGGTGCTGCTTTACAATTCAAGGCTCAAGCTCTTTCCAGGAAAGCTAAAGTCACGAAGGAGTGGTCCGTATGAAATCAAGGAGGTATTGCCCTACGGAGCTGTCACCTTGGTCGGCAAGAGTGGGAATGCATTCATAGTGAATGGACACAGAGTTAAGCCATACATGGCGAGTGCATTTGATAAGGAGAGCACCTCAAAGCTTCTCCAAGACCCACCATCTGCCTAAACCAAGTAAAGTCTAGCTAAAGACGTTAAAGAAAGCGCACTTGGGAGGCATTCCCATGTCTATCTTGTACATATCTTTGCTTTATTTCTCTTTCAGTTTTATATTTTTATCCTCTGAGTGTGTAGGAATAGGTATAAGGGATTGCAGGCAATGATCTTAGATCCAAAAGGAGTAAGAAGGGCCGAATATAGGCTAGAGATCGAGTGCTAGATCGACTCATTCTGCCTCGATCTTTGCTAGATCGAGCTAGTAAATCGAGAGGAGTCAGTCGATCTAGGCGAGATCGAGTAGGCAAATCGAGTGGAACGGTCGTTCATGAGAGGTTAATTCACCATTGCGTTCAGCCTGAAAAGCGAACGAGGTGTAGATCGACCGAGTCACTCGATCCTAGAAAAGATCGAGCAGTCTACTCGATCTGCCATTCGATCTCAGCCAAATCGACCCCATAATCGATCAAGGAAATCGATCCAAGGAGTACAGCCTAGTTGACCAAAAGTCAAGGAACGAGAGAGTATTCTAAGACTCGATTCTAAAACAATCATCAAGTCACTGATCGATCAAATCTCTCGATCCAGCCAACATGGGCATGAGATCGAGTCCTAGATCGACCCAATGGACTCGATCTCGTGCCGAGGTAACAAAATTTTTCCCTCCATTTTCCTTTTCCCTCTCTTTTTTATTTTGAATGGTGGTCAAGGCAAGAATCTTTGACTACGAAAGATGTGTCTTGACCACACCTTTTGTCAGAGAACCGCTTTTCTTGCCCATGGTTTTAGATTTCTTTGGCCTTTATGTTTTCAACAACTTCACACTCTCTCATTTCTGTTCTTACGGATTTTAAATCGAGAGAGAGTGCTATTCTTCTTTTCCTAAAGGCCATTAGCTTCTGTTTTCAATCCTGCAAAGGTATTTTAAGATTTTAAATTAAAATCTTTTCAAAATTCCTTTAATAATCGCATGGATGATTTTAGTTGCTAGAGATTTTAACAAATCTTTAAAAGTAGCTAAAATCAGAAAATATTCTAGATTGAAGCTCATATCTAGATTTTCTTTTCTTTTATCTAGTTACAAGTTTTATAAATCTCTCAAAAATCTAGGGTATTAGTTGCAAATTTCTTTCTCTTTCTTGCGTTTTCTTTGTATTCGCCGTCTATTATAACTCTCTCTTCCCAGAATTACCTTTCAGGCACTAATGGCACCTAAGAAAACCAGAGAAGAGGATACGCAAAGAGAAGAAGAGCAGCAAGCGGTTCAAGACGAAGGAACTCAACAATTTGAAGAGGAAGAACCTCAGCAAGTTCACAAGAGGGTCCGTTGGACTAAGGAGGAAAAGTCAGCGAACCAAAGGCTAGAGAGGCTACGCTTTGAGCCTACCAATTTTGCAAGTTGAGACTTGTTGGCAAGGATGGGTCTTCTAGAATATTTTGACTTCTTTCTCCAAGACATGGTGCTTGCATGCCTTTTAAGGATGGATTGCCCAACGTATCCGCAAGTCACCTTGGACTTCCTCTCCACCTTGGCGTTTTCCTTTGAGAATCCGAGCCTTCCCACTCCTTCACAAGGTCATCTCACCTTCAAAGTCAAGAAGCGGTCTTATCACCTTTCCATTGAGGAGCTTTGCCAAGCATATGGACTCAACGCCGCAGCTAAGCAAGTGGAGTTTCCCCCTCTCATGAACGCCAGCATCATTTGGGACGTGCTTTGTGATGAAGAATACAAAGGCAACACGGCTAAGATCAAGAAAGTAAGGAATCCCATTCTGAGGTACACTCTCAAGCTGTTGACCAACACTTTTAGTGGGCTGGCCGTATCTCCTACAGTGACAAAGACCGAGTTATGCTTTCTTTTCCAAGGGATTGATAATCACTTTTAGTACAGGTTATATTGCAGTGAGGTTATCAAACTCAAATGCAAGACATGTTGTAGTACAGCAAGCAAGAGAGAGTCAATCCACTTCTAGGATGATAGAGAATGCACAGAGAATACATGGACTAAAGCAAATCTAAGCGAAATGAGAGGGTTTATGAGAAAATCTCTAAAAACTAGATGCAGCAACTTAAACAGAATGAAACCTATTTTAAAAATACTAGAAAGGAAGAAACTACCACGAGAAACAAATAGAATAATTAAAGGAGAAAGCTTCGAACAATTTGGCGCCGTTGCCATTTGGGAAACAGTTTGAATCATTAGAGTTTGTAGAATCTTTAAGATCAAGCTTTTACTTTTCTTTGGTTACTAACTCTCTTTGACTTTCATTTCTGTCTTTCAGGTATATGAACTTGAGGTCCAGAGGTTCAAGCAACCTTGTGGATTCCATAACAACATCAACCTGCTGGATAGAGGACAGAGAGCAAGGAGACACAAAGAAAGACAGCAACACTTGCAAAGGCTTGGCATGAACATTCAAGATCAAGCCATGGACGACAACAGATTTCAGGGTCCTTAAGGAGCTGCAGGAGCTCAGGGCATACAGGGACACCAAGGTGTTCAAGGCTTACAAGGTTAGCAAGGACCAAGAGGCGCTGCACAAGCTCCAAGAGCAGCTAGACCTATTGGTGCAGGTGATGCACCAAATGCCTACAACAACAGGACATGCATTATCCTACCAGCAGTCCAAAACAAACTTTGAAATCAAGTCTTGTTTGATTTTAATGGTTCAAGGCAGCAAATTCCATGGGCTACCACTTGAAGACCCCCTGGATCATCTAGACAACTTGATAGGCTCTGTTCCTTGACCAAGATAAATGGAGTTAGTGAAGATGGCTTCAAGCTCAGACTGTTCCCCTTTTCTCTAGGAGATAAGGCACACCAGTGGGAGAAAAATCTTTCCCAAGGCAGTATAACCAGCTGGGATGAATGCAAGAAAGCCTTTCTAGCAAAATTTTTCTCCACTTCCAGAACTGCTAGAATCAGGAATGAAATCTCAGGGTTTGCACAAAGGAACAATGAAAAGTTTGGAGAAGCTGGGGAAAGATTCAAGGGTTACACTCTGCAATGCCCTCATCATGGCTTCTCACAAGCCTCTTTGCTGTCCACTCTCTACAGAGGAGCCTTGCCTAAGATAAGAATGCTTCTGGACACAGCATCAAATGGGAACTTCCAGTCAAAAGATGTAGATGAAGGTTTGGAGTTAGTAGAGAATTTGGCTCAGTCTGATGGAAACTACAATGAGGAGTTTGATAGAACACCAAGGAGTGCTAAGGATGAGTTAGAATCTAGTAAGAAAGAGATCAAGTCTCTACATGAGAAGCTGGACTTGTTGCTAAGGGAAAAGAAAGAAGTCCACTTTGTGGGAGACATGGTTCAGCTTGATGATCAGGAACAATGCCAAGTTGAGGAGATGAACTACTTGGGCAACCAAGGTGGTTACAACAACTATGGGAACTACAGACCAAATCCCAACTTGTCTTACAGGAAAAACAATGTTGCCAACCCACAAGACCAGGTTTACCCTCAACAGCAACAGCAAGCTGCACCAAGACCTTTTATCCCCTACAACAATCAAGGTTTTCAGCAGAGGAACAACAACTATCAGCCTAGGGCGCCCTACAACCCTCCAGGATTCAATTCTCAAGCTCAAGGACAAGCTTCTTCCAGCTCTCAAGACACTGAACTCAAGACCCTCATGCAACAAATGATCAACACTCAAGTCAGCACAACCTTGGAAATGAACAAGAAGTTTGCAGAGGTCCACAACAAAATTGATTCAGTGAATGTAGAGCTCACCAACAACTTTGATGGATTGGCTGCAAGACTCAAAACACTGGAGAACAACAAAGGCATAGCTGGTCCCAAGCCTCAAGGTCACTTTCCTGGAAAACCAGAGGCTAACCCAAAGGAATTCTGCAATGCCATTGTCACAGAAGAAATGAACCTCTCACCTGAAGAGGAGGCTATCATTGAAGAGTTCCTCTACTTGTTCACTGAGGACACTGAACCTCTAAGTGGGGGGGGGGGAGAGTGGTGGGCGCCACATGAGATTGTTGATAACACAAAGGATTACTTGATGGATGCTGCTGATGACCAGAAGGAACCTCAACCAGCTACTCTTCTTATCTATCAACCAACCATCCCTTTTCCAGGGAGGTTCAAAGAACAGCTACTACAGAAGTATGAAACTCTCTATGCTGCTCAGATGGAGTTGAGAGGGTTGAATGGCCAAGAAAAAGTTGAAAAGCTAAAGGTGAAGACTGGATCACCAGAAGTTAAGGAGCTTAATGTCAAGAAACTTGGAGATCCAGGCTGCTTTACTCTCCCATGTGAGTTAAAAGGGAGGACTTTCAAGAACTGCCTATGTGATTTAGGGGCAAGTATCAACCTTCTCCCATCCTCTACTGCTAAAGCTCTTGGCTATACTCAACTGCAAGAGAGCAATGTATCCCTTACTATAGCTGATGGGACAGTGAAGAGACCACTAGGGAGTCTCAAGGATGTGCCAATGATGATAGAAGGAGTAACCATTCCCACTGATTTCCTGGTGCTTGATGTGGAAGGGCACATAAAGAATGCTATCATCCTAGGAAGACCTTTCCTAGCCTCAGCTGGAGCAGTGTTTGATGCTAAGGAATGCACTATTGAGCTGAAGCTGACCAAGAAGAAGGTTCTAAGGTTTGACTCAAAGGGGAATAAGCTGGAGAATGAGCAAGCCTTCTCAATGGAGATCAAGAAGCTGAAGCAGCCTAGAAAGAATTGGCCAGAGTTTGAAGGCTATCAAGGAGAAACTTTTGATGGCTGCTGCTTGGTCAAGTTGTTTGAAGACACCACTGAAAAGGAGGTCCTTGAAGTGGTTAGTTACAAGAATCTGAATGATGTTAAGCTGATCACTAGCAAAGGAGCAAAGGAGAAGTGGTTTTGCAACCAAGTGTCTCCAAGAAGGGAGAGTTTTACTTCAAGCTTCAGCTAGAAGGAAAAGCTACACCTTTTGCCAAGATCAAGGTGAATGGAGTCACCACCAAGGTCAAGAGAAGCAAGATGACACCAAGGAGTTCCAAGACTCCTTCTCCTCACCTCAACTAAAGAGGTAACCGAAGTCAAGCTTAGTGACTATAAACAAGCACACTTGGGAGGTAATCCCATGTTATCCTTTTGTATATATTATGCTTTCTAGATTATCTTTTATGCTTTTTTTTAGTGTATAGAAACAGGATTCTGAACTGGGGTTTGAGAAAGTCTGAAGGGGACAAATAACAGGTGTATTCTGGCTGGTATCGGTCATTTGTATCGGTCATGACAGACCGATACACATATTTTCGGTCAGTAGTATCGACCATGACTGACCGATATCAGTAGAGCCAGTCAACATATCGGTCACTTGTGATCGATATGGAAAGAAGTTTGAAGGTGGGAAAGTTTTTCGGTCATTCATATCGACCACACTTGGTCGACGTAAACATACCGTATGATTTTCGGTCTATCGTGTCGACCACTGTTGATCTATACGATTCTTGAAATCATATCGGTCACCAGTATCGATCACTCAAGATCGACACAATCATACCGGATGTATTTCGGTCAAGTGTGTTGACCACTGATGACCGATACAAATCCCAGGAAGCACGTCAGTCTCCAGTATCGATCAATCATGACCGAAAATCCAATTTCGGTCAGTAATATCGGTCATAGTGACCGAAACTCCATCCGAGGTAAGTGTACCAACTTCCTGAAAATTTTCCCTCCTTTGGTTTGGTGCCAATGGAGTTTAAATTTTTAATTGGGATTCCTTCTGACCTCTTTCTTGGCTTCTGAACACCTTTTGTTTTTGTCCCCCACATTTTTGATTCCTTTGGTTTCTCCTCCTTTCTCTCTATTTAAGCAACAATCTTCTTTCACTTCTCTCCACACTTAGACTCACTCTTCTTCTCACATAAGGCTCTAAATTACTAGTTCTTCTTCTCTTTTATTGCTTGCTTTAAGTGTTCAGAAGTTCAACAAAAGGTTTGCTTCCTCAACTATCTCTCTTTGCTCTTACTCTTTGCTTATGTTAAAATCGCTTAGTAAGAAGTTTTTAAGAGCAAGTAGTGTTTAGTTTTAAATGTTGTGCTATGATTTTGCATTTTGGATTTTTGTTGTAATATCAAGCTAGACTGTTAAAGTTATGCTTAATTGTCTATTCATCTCATAGCTTGTTTAATTTCATCCATTTTGCAAGATCATCATCTCTCTACCTTAGAACCGCTTTGCTAGGATGTCATGCATAACTGTTTATCTTTTGTTCATCCTAGCTCATTTAGTTGTCAGCTTTTGATCTCTTTTTGCTTTAAAGAAGTTTAAGCTTGTTGTTAGGACTTGTTAGACGTCTTTTAGCTTAAAGAGCTTTTTATTTAAAAGCTTTCAGCTATTTGGTTCTTCAACTTTTGTTTTTTCACTGACATTGTTTTCAAGCTTTGCTTTTGAAGGTACAATGGGAAGAACAAAAGTAGCTGCTGGGAAAAAGGAAAAAGCACCTCAAGAAGCAACCACATCACCACCAGCAAGACAAGAAAAAGGAAAGGGAAAAGCTGTTGAGCAATCCTCTAAGGCCGCTGGAAAGAGACCTGCTGAAGATAGAAGCACCAAGCAGAGAGGCAAAGGCAAAGCTGTGGAAGAAGAGGTTCCACCCATGAAGCTCAGTGCTCGGGAACTAATGGGGGGATTCAGCAGATGCACCTTCAACCCAACAAGGTATCCATGCACCTCCACAATGAAGGAGCTTGGAATCTATGAAGACTGCATCAGCACCTTTAAGCAAATGGGACTTCAAAAGTTATTACAACCTCTCCCATCAATTCCTCTGCACCCACAAGGTGGTTTACTATGAGCAGAGTGAGCTTCCTGACCATGATGGATGGATTTCTTTCAAGCTTGGGAAACAGAAGTTCAAGGTCACCTTCCAGGAACTCTCTAAAGCACTGGAGCTGAATACCTACTTTCAAAGAGGGAAAAAGTTCTTGATCCATGAATCGCAGCACACAAGGTTTTGGGAGATAGTTGGAGTAGGGGAATTCAAAGCTGGAGCTACAAAAAACCAACACTTAAAGCATCCTGCAGTTAGATATGTACATAAGGTGCTTGCAAACACATTCTTTACAAGGAAAGAAACCTCTCATCTAACTGACAAGGAGAGAGACTTCCTCTACAATGGATTGTACATACGGGCCAGGCACCAGCAGGTGTGCAGTGCCAGTCAGTCCACCAAGCAAGTTCCCATGCCTTGTAAGACTGTTGATGGAGCAGTTGCAATCTTATCAGAACTGGGTTATCAACAAAGGAAGAAAGGAGAAGAATCCACAGCTTCACATTGGAGGAATTGTGACAGCAATTCTCATGGCTTGTGATGTAGACCTGGAGGAGAATGCTGAAGATGCTCTGAATCCTATCTGGATAGATATGGACTATCTTAAGAAGAGTCACTATCTTGAGAAGAGTGTTCAGGGTAAGTATGTTTACCAGTTCATCAACAATCATTCAGAACCAGTGAGAATCCTTCTTCCAAACCCAAGGGTAACCTCCTTCACCACACCAGCGAACATCAGTTTCAACATAAGTGAGGAAGAGCTCTACACAGGCGGCCCTGTTCCTGGAGAGGAAGAAAAAGACAGTGATGCAGAGGAGGACTACATTGAAGAGATTAGAGAAGAAGAAGAAGAAGAAGAAGATCAAGGGAATGCTAATGCTGGCGCTGATTTTTAAGGAAGAACCCATCAAGAAGATGAGCTTGGAGAAGAGGAAGTGTTGAACTACAGCTCAAGGCAGTTCCACTTCCAGCCTTATGCAGCACCCAACCAAGGAAGCTCTTTGAGAGCAGCTCATGAGCACATCAGCACACTCCAGAAGTGGTGCAAGTGGCAGGATAAAGCCATCAAAGGGCTTATGAAAATGATGAAAGGGAAGTTCAAGAAGAACAAGGCTACATCAGCAAGAACTTCCCACCACAGCCACACCCATGAGCTCAACTCTCAACAAGAAGAGAAACTTCAGCCAACTGAAGAGGAGGAAGCTATATGGAACCCCCATGGAAGACATTCATTTCATACACAACCAAGTGACCAGTGGGGTACATGGAAACAACCAAGGGCTTCATCTTATGAGCCAAGAGCCCATGTTCCATCAGCTTGGGAGGCGCCAAACCCAAACTCCTCTGAAGTTCAGGAAACATGGCAATGGGGCTCACAAGGAACTTCTTCACAGGCTGAACAGCTATGGTCAAGCTGGGTTCAACCAACTCCAGAAGCAGCTCAACATTCCACTATTGTTTATGAAAGAAGGAAGAGGAGAGCTAGCAAGCCTCCTCAAACCTCAGGATCATCCCACCACTCCTGCCACTAAACCAAGTACCACATCCTTTCCATTGTTATATACCATTGTATCTTTTCATTTTTGTAATATATTTTGTTGCTTCTCTCTTCCATTGCTTTCATTACACAAGGGATTGTGTAATTTAAGTGTGGGGGAGAGATTTGGGGTTTGACTTTGTTTTCTGTTTTCTTAGTTTTTCTTTTTCTTTTCACTTTGAGTCTCATGCATATCATGCATACATGTAAGGCATAGAAAAACACAAAAAAAAATCGAAAAAATTTGAAAATCTTTTGTATTTTTTGCAAACCAAAAAGAAAGCATGTAGTTGAATTTCATTCCTTTTAAGATTGAGTCTGGTGTTGACATATAGGTTGCATTGCATTTGCATAGGGCATTATGATGAATTCTCCTTGTAAAGTGCTTAGTGTTTAGAGATGATTTTAGTTTTCAAGTGCTTAGTTGTTTGATGCATCATATGATTTCTAGAAGTTAAGGCTGAACCATGCTTAGATTGCTAGATTTGGTCTTCTCATCTCATTCTGAAAGCATTTGTTCCCTTAAAATCAACTCTATCAACTTGAACTTTAATTTGGACTTTCAATTATCATGTCTTATGCATTGAAAAGTGAATTCATGGCTACCATATACATATTTGGATCATTTTTCTCCTTTCTACCACTCTTGTTGATCCAAATAGCTGATCCTCATACTTATGGGACAGTTACATCCTCACCCTTAGCCAAAACCTCCTTTTGAGCCTAAACACTATTGTGAGAGCTGTGAGGCCTTTGCATTGCATTTTCGATTTTGTCTTGGCAAAAAGTGTTAGGAATAAGGCTGGCAATGATTAGCTCTCTTGTAGATATCAGCTTGCATCTTGAGCTTGATTCTAGGATAGGAGTTTTTGGGGTTTGAAAGGGTAGAGTTAAGTGGTTTGAGCTTAATGTTTTTTTTTATCTTTTGAAAAGAAAAGGGAAAGATTTGAAATGGTAGATAAAGGAGAAACAGTTTAGTATTGTGGTTAAGCAAAGGGAAGAAAAGCTCTAAGTTCAAAAGGAAGAATTGGCGCCAACAACAAAGCTCAGAGAGGGTCCAAAGAAGAAAAATCAGACCAGGAGCAATCCACCAAAGGTGATGAAGGTGCCATTACAATAACGAAGAGCAAGTCCCAACCAAGAAGAAGCAACCACACAAGCAGAATGAAGAAGGTTTCCCCAGCCATGAATAAGAAGAAAGAAAAGGGTAGAGTTTAGGAAAGGGTAGACTTAGAGGGTTCACTTTTGGGTTTAGAAATATTTAGGACTCGTCTTTGGGAAGTAAGGATAGAAGAGGGCTTTGAATTGCATGCATAAGTGTGCTTTTACCTTTAGCATTTTGCCTAAGATGAAGTCATTTCATTGAGTGATCCTTTATGTCTTTAACCCTGTGCTTAAATGAGATCATTCTTGTCTCATAACCTTACCCCTTTTCAACCAAATGTCTTCACTTGATTTGCATAAACATGATTCATGTTCTGAACTTAATTGAATGTTAAAGAGTTGATTGATTTGAGCATTTGCCTAAGTTGAGATTTAAGATCATTTTGAAACATGATGAGCATGGCTAGGTTCTTTTAAGTATAGCTGATTGTGTTTGCATCCTACAACTAGGAACTTAAGCATTAAAACCATCTCTCTACCTTTGCACTTTTGGAATCTGAATGCCCACTTTCAAACCTCACTCTCCCATTTGTTTTTACTTGCTTGAGGACAAGCAAAAAGCAAGTGTGGGGGTGTTGATATCCCTTGTATTTACACCATTTAGGACTGCATTTAGTACATGTTTTGGTCCTCTTTTGCATATTTTCCCTTAGCTTTTGTCCCATTTTCTTCTCCTTTTAGACTTAGGTTGCATTAGGAGTATATATTGCATTTTCCTTGCATATTGGATGTTTTTAGGTGCTTTTGGAGCTTAAAGGAGCTTGGAGGAGCTTTGGGAATGATCCAGGAGGCTAGCTGGACAAAAGGGAGCAAGAAGGATCAAAGCAGAAGATCTCTGCAGAAGTTTTTGGTTAGAGCCTGGTGATTTTCGGTCTCTGGTGACCGAAATGGAGCAGTATCGATCACCAGTATCAGTCTGATGTGGTCGACACAAACACACCGTCCTAATTTCGGTCGTGTGTGTCGATCACTGATGACCGATACAGATAAATTTCGGTCACTGGAGGTCGACACAATTGACCGATACTGACCCAGCCCGAACCTGTTTTTAATTACACTTTTGCCACCTTTCTAGGGGTTTCTCTCTTGGGCTATAAATAGCCCCTTTTTCTATATTTTCGAGAGGTCTTGTCAAAATACTGTTCTTAAGCTATTTCTTTAAGTTTGTAAGACAATTTCTTTGCTTTGTTTAATACAATCAAGTATTTGCTTTAATCTTTTTTTAATCTTTCTTTTAATCATGATTAGCATCTTCTCCCTTTGTGATTTGGTGTTAAACATAATTATGAGTGAGTAGTTACCTTAGGGTTTCTAGATGTGGTAGATTAGGGGAATCTATGGCTTGATTAAGGCTTGTTATGTGCTTCTGTTTATGGGTTCCTATCTATTAATCTGTTATTCATGCAAGATTAGTCTTGATCAAACTGGTCTAGGTTGTTAGCTTTCTCTTATGCCCACCAAGTGTTTGATGAAATGTTGAACCTGTTTAATAGAGGATTTTCTGGCCTTGGCTCAAGAGATTGACTGTTTGAGGAGCATTTTGACTTGAATAGAGTTGATTAGTCTTGCTTGCTTGATGTTTTAGCACTAATGAGAGTTAGTTCTTGTTAAGATGTTTAGCAAAGGGTTATTTGCCAAGAGATTGGATCTAACTAGCTTAGTTGTGAACTCTATGTCTAGGAACCACCATTGCTTGCTTACTTTCTTGATCAATGTAGTTTGAAACAGCCTTAATCAATGTCTGAAATTCCCCAAAGTCAATAACCACATCTAGGAACTTGTCTTTCTCTAATTTGAATTTCGGATTTCCTCTGTTTTGCTATGTTTCACTCTGTTTTTCTTGCTTAGAATTGCTTAGTTTGCTTTTGCTTTCACTTTGTTGCTGCTTGGTTCACTTAGGTTGTTAGAACTGTTGCTTAGGCAACAAAACCCCTTTCCTGGCTTGCTTGACTTAGATATTCCACTCTCAACTCTTCTGTCTTTCAACTCTTCTCATTTGGATTGATACAACCCTATGCTATATTGTAACTGACTAGTACAAGCTAGGGCAATTGTCCTACAAGGGGTAAAACCCTTGTATTTTGAAAATATTTTACCTCCTTATTTTTTTCTTATTGATAGCTCTCTTATTCTTTTCTTTCTTTATTTTCTTTTCTTTTTATTTTGGCACTTAGGCTCTTTTCTCTTCTTTTTTTTTTTTTTTTACTTGAGAGGGATATCTTCTGAAATACTTAGAGCATTACACGTTTTGAAAACAAAGCCTTTCACTTAAAACCTTTTGTTCACTTCAATTACCAAACCCTTTTGAAACCGTAAGCATATAAATAAGAAAGCAATCCCATCAAACCCCCAAACTTATCTTAAGCCTACAACTAGCTTCAAAATGCAAAGCCAACAATCATATGAGAACCTAAACATGTTGCCTAAACGTAACTCGTTATGCTAAGTTCAAACCGAAAAGAGGCCTCACAATGATGTCACACAAGAACACTTGGCTTGAAAGAAAGGTAAGGGTGATGGTGGGAGTTCTACTTAGGCTCACAAAGAGTGGTAAAAGGAGGAAGAGAGCCTAAATATGTATAAGATCCATGTGTTTATTTTCAAATGCATAAGAATGATAATTAAAAATTCAGATTAGGGTTCTTACTTATTAGGACAAGTTTCAAATCATGAATGTTCAATTCAAGTCACGGAAATCAAAGTCAAGTGATCCAAGCATGGTAAAGACTTACTTTCAAAGCGTGAGCAAAGCAATAGAGAACTACTAACTAGGGCATTAAAACAATTCATGAGCTTAAAACACCTTTTTAAGAAAATCTTTAACCCCTTATGCAGATGTAAACAACCTAGATGCTATAAAATTCTAGACTCAATCCTAAAATGTTTAACAAAATGAATGAATCTACATGAAATTTTTTTTTTTTTGAAAATTTTAAAAATTGTACCAATTTTTTTGTTCTTTTCTATGCCTTAGAATGTATGCAAGGCTCAAGAGATGCAAATAGAAAATAAGAGCAAAATATACATGTCAAATAACACACACACTCCCCCAAACTTGAATGACACCGTCCCGGTGGCAAACAAACTTGAGAGAGTTCAAAAACTCAAGGCAAAAACAAAGAAAATGAGCGGTATATACAAGGTAAGGTTGTTGGTACCTTGGTGCTAAACTCGGCTGGAACTTGAGGATGTTCCAGCGGAGCTGCTCTTGCTAGAGGAGCGTCGGGCTATGTCCTTGCCTTTATCCTCGGTGGGGAAACCATGAACGGAATGACGTGCTTGTTGTGCGGTGCCTTGTTGCTCACGGATGACAATACCGCCAGTTGATCTCCTCCTCTTCTCGGGCTGGTTGACCTCTTCACTCTTGGACCCCTTAGACTTCGCGGATGAGCTCCCTTGAAGCACCTTGACTTTCTTGGCCAGCTTCTTGATCATCTTCCCTTGCCACTTAGTTATCTTCCGCTGCACCTCAAAGTGGGCTGACATTGCACCATCTGATGGTGGTGACTCTGACTGCTCATGCACGGACTGAATAGGCATCATTGTTGTACCAAGTGGGGCGTAGCACTCCTCGTGGGTTGGGCAAAACTGGATCGTACCGATGCTGTCCAAGTTTGTCCCCTCGAAATTGGGTAAGATGCACACACTCTTCTTCCCTGCGTCATTGTAGAACTGATAGGCGAAGAATCCTGGAGCTGACGTAAGTCCCAAGCTATCGGTATTGCGCATGTAGGTTTCGTCCATGAATGACCTGTCCGCGTAAGGCTCGAACCGTTGAAGGGGTACACCGGCTTGGATAAAGAGTGGCGTGAGAAACCCTCCAATGTAAGCTGAACTCGCCTTGCACCTCAGAGCGTATGCCTTGTACTTCACCAAGGAGGATGCTAGAATACACCCGTAGTTAACATCATTCCCAAGGTCATCCATCAGCGGATCATGGTTCTCTTCTTCGCTGCTGCATAGTATCCTCTTGATCCCTTGGAAAAGGAAGCACAACTCGGTGTTTGTCACTGTAGGAGATATGGCCCGCCCGCTGAAAGTGTTTGCCAACAACTTGAGAGTGTACCTCAGAACGGGATTCCTCACTTTCTTTATTTTAGCCATGTTGGCTTTGTACTCTTCATCACAAAGCACGTCCTCACATGCTGCTTTTTCCTCCTTAGTCCAATGGATCCTCTCGTGAACTTGCTGAGGTTCCTCCTCTTGAACTTGTTGAGTTCCTTCCTCGTGAACCACTTGTTGCTCTTCTTTTCTCTGTGTAGCCTCTTCTCTGGTTCTCTTAGGTGCCATTGGTGCCTGAAAGGTAATTCTCGGAAGAGAGAGTTAGAGTAGGGGCGAATACAAAGAAAACACAAGGGAGAGGAAGAAATTCGCAACTAATACCCTAGATTTTTGTTAGATTTATAAAAATTGTAACTAGATAAAGAAAAAGAAAATCTAGAGATTGAATTAAATCTAGAATATTTCCTAACTTCTAGCTACTTTTTAAAAAATCGTTAAAACTCTAGCAACTTAAATCGATCAAGAGATGATAAAAGGATTTTTTGAAAAGATTTAATTAAAGATCTGAAAATACCTTTGCAGGATCGAAGACAGGAGCTAAATGCCTTTAGGAAAAGAAAAAAAGCACTCTCTCTCGATTTAAAATTCGCAAGAACAGAAATGAGAGAGTGTGAAGTTGTTGAAAACATAAAGGCAACAAAAATTTAAAACCATGGGTGATGAAAGAGGTTTTCTGACAAAAGGTGTGGTCAAGGCACATCTTTCGTGGTCAATGATTCTTGCTTTGACCACCATTCAAATTTAAAAAGCGAGGGAAAAGAGAAAGAGAGGGAAAACTTTTTGTTACCTCGGCATGAGATCGAGTCCATTAGGTCGATCTAGGACTCGATCTTATACCATGTTGGCTGGATCGAGATATTTGATCGATCAGTGACTCGATTGATTTAGAATCGAGGCTTAGATAGATTTGATTCTCTCGTTCCTTGACTTTTGGTCAACTTGGCGGTGCTCCTTGGATCGATTTCCTTGATTGATTCTGGGGTCGATTTTGCTGAGATCGAATGGTAAATCGAGTAGACTGCTCGATCTTTTCAAGGATCGAGTGTCTCGGTCGATCTACACCTCATTCGCTTTTCAGGCTGAACGCATTGGTGAATTGTCCTCTCATGATCGACCGTCCCACTCGATTTGTCTACTCGATCTCGTCTAGATCGACTGACTCCTCTCGATTCACTAGCTTGATCTAGCAAAGATCGAGCCTGAATGAGTCGATCTAGCACTCAATCTCTAGCCTATATTCGCCATTTCTTACTCCTTTTGGATCTAAGATCATTGCTTGCAATCCCTTATACCTGTTACCACACACTCAGAAGATAAAAAAATAAAACTGAAAGAGAAATAAAGCAAAAATATGTACAGGATAGACATGGGAATGCCTCCCAAGTGCGCTTTCTTTAACGTCTTTAGCTAGACTTTACTTGGTTTAGGCAGATGGTGGGTCATGGAGAAGCATTGAGGTGCTCTCCTTGTCGAATGCACTCGCCATGTATGGCTTAACTCTCTGTCCGTTCACTGTGAATGCATTCCCAGTCTTGCCTACCAATGTGACAGCTCTGTAGGGTAATATCTCTTTGATCTCAAAAGGCCCGCACCATTGTGACTTCAGCTTTCCTGGAAAGAGCTTGAGCCTTGAATTGTAAAGCAACACCAAACTCCCTTCCTTAAGCAGTCCGGTAAGCCCACAAAGCGTCGTCTAACTTCACTGCCCAATCCTTCCGAGTAGTCCCAACTGTTCCCTCAAGTATCGCCTTGATCTGCCGGTTAGAGACCTCTACTTGGCCACTCGTTTAAGGATGGTAAGGCGTAGCTACCTTGTGCTTTACGCCATACTTCCTTAGAACGTTTTCAAACAACTTGTTAATGAAATGGCTTCCTCCGTCGCTTATCACCACCTTAGGAACTCCAATCCTCGGGAATATGATGCTCTTAAAGAGCTTGATCACCACCTTAGAGTCATTCATAGGGGAAGCAATGGCCTCAACCCATTTAGAAACATAGTCAACAGCCACCAAAATGAATTTGTTGCCGTAGGAAAAAGGGAAAGGCCCCATGAAGTCTATGCCCCATGCGTCAAAGACGTCTACCTCAAAGATGGGAACCTGAGGCATCTCGTTCCTTCTAGTGATGTTCCCTGCTCGTTGACAAGCTTCACAGCTCTTCACGAACTCATGGGTGTCTTTGAAGATGGACGGCCACCAGAAACCGGCTTACAAGACCTTAGTGGCGGTCTTGAATGAAGCAAAGTGCCCGCCATACGAAGAGCCATGGCAGTGTAAGATGATGTCCCTTGCTTCCTCCTGTATAGGCTGTCAACGCCTCTCTTGTATAAATAAGGCTCATCCGAAAAGTAGTTGCTTACGTCCCTCATGAACTTCTTCCTGTGATAGTTGCCGAGATGCGAAGGCTCTTCTCCACATGCCAAGTAGTTCACAATGTCCGCGTACCAAGGAAGATCCTCCTCTTAGAAGCTCAGAACCTCCTCAAACTGCCCTTCTAGCTTTCCACAAACAACCGTAGTGATCGCCATGAGTTGTTCCTCGTGAAGCGAATCATCTAAGGGTAGAGACTCGTTGATTCGCAACCGAGAGAGGTGGTCAGCGACCCCGTTCTCTATTCCTTTCTTGTCTTTGATCTCCATGTCAAACTCCTGAAGAAGAAGAATCCATCTCAAAAGCCTCGACTTAGTGTCCTTCTTGGAATAGATGTACCTCAAAGCCGCATGAACTATGTAGACAATGGCCTTGGAACCCACGAGGTATGACCTGAACTTCTCAAAGGCAAACACTACTGCCAATAGCTCCTTCTCCGTAGTAGTGTACCTTGTTTGCGTGTCATCCAAGGTTCTGGAAGCATAGTAAATCACGTGTAGCTTCTTATCTTTCCTTTGACCTAGAACGGCTCCCACGGCATAGTAACTAGCATCACACATAGAACGGCTCAAACGGTAGACTCCAGTCTGGTGCTTGAACTGTGGGTGCCGTGACGAGAGCCTCCTTGATGGTCTTGAAAACTTGCAAACACTCCTCGTCAAAGACAAATTCAGCTTCCTTGCAGAACAGCCGTGTAAGAGGGCGTGCAATCATAGAAAAATCCTTGATGAAGCGCCTGTAGAAGCCAGAGTGGCTTAGGAAACTCCTCACTCCTTTGACATTAACCAGCGGCTCAAGACTCATCATGACCTCAACCTTAGCCTTATCAACCTCAATGCCCTTCTCTGATATCTTGTGACCAAGCACGATCCCTTCCTTCACCATGAAGTGACATTTCTCCCAATTAAGCACCAAGTTTGTCTCCTCACAACGCTTTAGTACCTTGCAAAGATTCAACAAACATGCAGAAAAGGACACACCATAGATAGAGAAGTCATCTATAAACACCTCTACCATCTCTTCTATAAGATCGGAGAAGATCGACATCATACACCGCTGAAACGTAGCCGGTGCATTACACAACCCGAATGGCATCCTTCGATAAGCGAAGGTGCCATAAGGTCATGTAAAGGTCGTCTTCTCCTGATCATTTGGATGGATTGGTATTTGAAAGAAACCACTATATCCATCAAGAAAGCAATAGTAGGGGTGATTAGCAAGTCTTTCAAGGCAAGGGAAAATGATCCTTTATAGTAGCAAGATTAAGCTTCCTATAATAAATACACATACGGTGTCATGTAATAGTCCTAGTAGGTATAAGCTCATCTTTATCATTCTTAATGACCGTGATCCCTCTCTTCTTAGGCACCACGTGTACGGGAGAAACCCACGTGCTGTCACTATGGGATAGATCACGTCAGCCTCTAAAAGCTTAAGAATCTCTTTCTTAACAACCTCTTTTAAATTTGGATTCAAACGCCTTTGGTGTTCTATAGAAGAGGCGTTCTCATTATCCAAGTGAATCCC
This sequence comes from Thlaspi arvense, assembly GCA_911865555.2. NCBI lineage: Eukaryota > Viridiplantae > Streptophyta > Magnoliopsida > Brassicales > Brassicaceae > Thlaspi > Thlaspi arvense. Next base: position 44,894,108 of record OU466862.2, on the reverse strand, counting down.
ATGAGTGCAAAGCATTGGTGAAAGGCCCTTGATGTCACTTAGAGAGTACCCAATGGCCTTCCTATACTTTCTGAGCTCAGTGAGAAGCGAGTGCAACTCATCATCACTTAAGTTTTCATTCACAATCACAGGATAGGTTTTGTTAAGCCCTAAGAAAGCATACCTTAGCCCTTTTGGGAGCTCCTTAAGGTCCACCTTTGGGGCTAGCAACTCGCTCCAATCGTCCTTGTGGCTGTTGTTGTTGTTTCCCTCCTTGGGACCCTCCTTAGATCCCCAAACCTGACCCTTAAAGCTGCTTTCTTAAACCTATGTCCCTTCTGAGATCGAGTCATCCAGTCGATCATGCTCTCGATGTCGTCTAGATCGAGCAGTTTCACTCAATTCGGTCTCTCGATTTAAAGTGAATCGAGTGAGAGATCGAGCTGCCGAGTCGTTCTCCGGAATGGACCCTGAACTGATCGGAAGGCATCTCTCGATCTTGGACTCGATTTGATTTCCTGGATCGATCAGCCTCCTCGATCTGAATGTCGATTTGACCCCTGGATCGAGTAACATCGTCGATCTCAGAGTCGATTTCTAGGCAAGCCCCTTCATCCTCCTTGACAATCTTCCTAGAATCCAGCAGGTTAGCTTATTCCTGAGTCCTCTGATCCAAGTAACTGAACTCTCCTGGCTCCTTAATCAATGCCAGCTTCAAATGATCCTCCAGAGTCAACTCTTCTAGCAACTCATCCGCCAAAGCGTCCAACGTCTCAATGTAGAAAGCTTGCCCTTCTATCGTGGGCTTCTTCAAAACCTCATTGATGTCAAAGTTCAGCCATATATGTTTACCCAAGTGCAGAGCTATCTTCCCATTCTTGACGTTGATGATGGCTCCAGCGGTGGCTAAGAACGGTCTACCAAGAATGAACGGATCCTTAGGTTCTTCATCCATTTCCAACACAACGAAGTCCGTAGGCATGTTTACACCGCTGATTCTCACTGGCAAGTCCTCAAGCAAACCCACGGGTAACCTCATGCTCCTGTCAGCTAGGACCAAGGAGATTCTACAATCTTTGAATCTCGTGAATCCCAACTTCTTTGCTATAGAATGAGGCATCAAATTTATAGTAGCTCCCAAATTGCAAAGACAACTCTTGAACTCCAATGGACCTAAGGCGCAAGGTATAGTGAAGCTTCCAGGATCTCTCAACTTCTTGGGAACTATCTCCTTGTGTATTACAGCGCTACATTCTTCACTAAGTACTACCACTTCCTTGCTTTCCTTATTCTTCTTTGCAAGCGTGTCTTTGAAAATTTTTGAACATTTAGGCATCATGGCAAGGCAGTCTACGAGAGGTAGCTTGATCTCTACGTCTTTTAAATGCTTCTCAAACAAGATTATGTGCTTTTCTATAAGTTGCTTCTTGAAGCGGCCAGGAAAAGGTAGCTTGGGTACATATGGTGGAGGCACATAAGCGACTTTCTCCTTAGCAGCTTGCTCCACTTTCTTCTCTACAGCAACCTCCTTACCCTTTCTTGGTCTCTCAATCCAAACATTGTGGAAGTTTATCTCATCATCAACTGAAAGCTTACCCTCCTCCTTTTGAATTACAACGTCCATGTTGTTCTTAGGAGTAACCGTAGGTGCAAGCTCTTTCCCACTCCTTAGTGTGATGGCGTTGGTGTATTCCTTGGGATTCTGCTCACACTTGCCCGGTAAGCTATTCTGACCACTTGTACTCGCCTTTCCTTTCTCTAGCTGCTTGATCTTATTATTCAAGTTTGTAGTCAGTGAGGGAGGAGTCTAAACGAGTGTTCATCTCGGCAAACTTCTGGTTTGTAGATGCTTGCCCTTGAATTAATTGTTGGAACATGGCTTGGACAGGATCAACTTTTTTTTGTTGCATCGGTTGTTGAGGAGCAAAGCCCGGAGGGTACATCGGTGTATAGCCCTTGTTTCCTTGCTATTGTCCTTGAAAGTTGCCTTGCCCTTGGAAACCAACACTCGGCTGAAAACCTTTGTTGTAGGGAACGAATGGTTTTGCTTGCTGAGCAGGGTACACTTGATCTTTAGGGTTTGCGGCATTGGTGCTTCTATAGGAGAGATTCTTGTTCTGGTTTTAGCCTTGTAAATATCCTTGAGGTTTGTAGTTGTTCTGACCGGCTACCCAATTAGCTTCTTCTTCTTGGCATTGCTCTAGCTCATCCAAGACATCCGCGGCTTGACCAACAAAATGGAAATGCTTTTGGTTAGCAATCACAAGCTTATCGATCTTCTCATGTAGAGACTGCATTTCCTTCTTGTTGGCTTCAAGATCAGCTCCTCTTGGGGCACGGTCATAGTCCTCTGAATAGTTTCCATCACTTAACACCATGTTTTCAATTAGCTCCATGCCTTCTTCAACCTCTTGACCAAGGAAGTTTCCTTTGCTTGCCGTGTCAAGTAGTAGCCTGATCTTTGGAAGTGCTCCGCGGTAGATTGTACTCAATAAGGTCTCTTCACTGAAACCGTGGTGAGGGCAAGCGATTGTGTAATCTTTAAAGTGCTCCATAGCTTCGTTGAATGACTCATTCTGACGCTGAGTGAAACCACTGATCTCGCTTCTCAACCTTTCTGTCCGAGAGCTTGAGAAAAACTTGGAGAGGAAAGCTTTCTTACAATCTGCCCAAGAAGTGATAGTGCCTTGTGGAAGAGTCTTCTCCCAATGCTGTGCCTTGTCGCCTAAGGAAAAGGGAAACAAGCGCAGCTTGAAGCTGTCTTCCGAGATGCCATTTATCTTGAGCATTCCACAAAGCTGCTCGAAGTTGTCTAGATACACCAATGGGTCCTCCAAAGGTAACACATGAAATTTGTTGTTTTGCACCATCTGAACAAACCCTGACTTGATCTCGAAATTATTGTTCTGCACTGGAGGAGGAGTGATCCCAAACCTATTATGGTGAGTATTGGGAGCATCTCCCGCTCCAATGATGCGTGGAGGGTCTAGCCGCGTGGTGGGGGTTTCCATTACCCCTTCCCACAGCTTCATGAGGTCCCTCAGGATGTTCGTGCTCAGCCATTGCTTCAAAATCCACTGAACCTTGCTGAACAATCTCCTCAAAAGCTCTAGCTTGCTCTCTAACTCTTCTTTGTCTTGAATGTCCGAGTTGATGAATGTTGTCCAAGGGTGGAAGTAGATTGTTGTCTCCCCTTGAATGTAGATTCATGTACCTGAAAGACACAAGTTTGAGAGTAGAGAAATCAGTAACCAAAAGAAAAACAAAGGCTTAGTCTTTACTAAACCCCAAATTTCAATGCTTTCTAAACACTCCTTCCCCGGCAACGGCGCCATTTGATAATAACTTTCTTACCTTCTATAGAAGCAAGCAATGCAGGAGGTTATCAAAACTCAAGCAGCACACAGTCGTAGTACAGTGCAAGAGGAATCAATCCAACCTAGGAGCTAGAAAGTGCAATGAGAACGCAAGGATCATGCAAAGCTAAGAAAATAATGAACGGTTTTTGTGAAAATCCTAAAACCTAGATGCAAGTGTCAAATGCAAAGCAAAACTATTTTAAAAATACTAGGAACGAGTGAACTACCACGAGGAACAAGCGGAATGATTAAAATGCAAGGCTATGAATTAATAAAAATCGACTAGTGAATCGATCACGGGATCGACCACTAGATCGAGCAACAACGATCGATCTACTAAACAGCTTGAACATAAATGAATCTAATCGACCAAGATGCGAACAAATAGCAAGTGAATGATTAACAGAGATGATAAAATACTAAGAAAGAGGGTCCAGGGTTGAGAATCATGTTTAATGGTTTCAAAGGTTTAATCTTGGTTTGAAAACTTTGGATCTACTCACTTTGTGAGAGTCTCTAGGCCTTGAAAACAAAACAAGATCCATCCATGGCGTGTGGTATGGATCACTCTTTCATTCTCTTCTCCAAACCCATGGCTTTTGGTGGAAAAAGAGATTGAAAGGCATAAAACACAGATTTCAAACACACCATGGCGTGTGGGAATGGAAGGATTAGCCTCTAGGATTTGACTTCTCCAGGACGTCTGAATCCCGTCAAGGTAAGATATCCCTCTGATCATAAAGATCTTGGCGTGAGAGTCTTTAAGCCTTAAGAGCTCAAATCCTAGAAGAGAAGGGGATGAAGAACAAGAAAACACCTGACTTTAAACCTTTTCAACCCCTTTGAATCCTCTCAACCCCGAAAACCCGATGAAACTACTCACGACTCATAAAGTAAACCGAACGAAATGCAATAAACGATGAACTAAACATGAAAAACGATTGATTAAAAGCAAAGATCCAATATTCAAAACATAAAAGTAAGAAAAAGCTCGAAAGTCTACAATGGCGAATCGCCTAAAACGAGAGAGATGATAGAAAAGTAGTCGACAGGGTGGAATAATGAAAGGGATCGTTGCTTTGCCAAAAATGGCCAAACCGCAATGGTCCCCCCCCCCCCCCCCCTTTGCTACAGTCCAAAAACAGGCTGGACGGATTAGGTTGGTATGGGATCGATCATGAAGCTCGATCTGGCACTCAATCACGTCTTGGATCGGATGGCTCTTGGTCGTTCTCTGAGTTGATCTTGTGCTGATCGGCTTGGAAACTCGATCCGGTCTTTGATCTGCATGGCGTCATTTACGTCCGTACTTCAGATCGTTCTCCACACTCGATCTTCTGGCCGATCTCGTCTAGATCGACCTGCCTTGCTCGATCTGCTACTCGATCTCAGGTCCTTAGCTTGCAATCCTGATTTCTCCAAGAATCCACAGACTTCCTCACGAGCCTTAGCACATCCACTAATCTTCCATGGCTCCAAAGTAACCGAAAACAACCTGATTGTGATGCAAAATGCAAGAAACATGCAAATGCTGGTGCAAAAATACTCTAGGACCTAAAGTGATGCAAACTAGCCTAAAGTGCAAGGTAAATGCATGAGAAACTATCTATTATGTATGCAAAACACATGAAATATGCAGTAATATCAATCATGACCTCAACCTTAGCCTTACCAACCTCAATGCCCTTCTCTGATATCTTATAACTAAGCACGATCCCTTCCTTCACCATGAAGTGACATTTCTCCCAATTAAGCACCAAGTTTGTCTCCTTACAACGCTTTAGTACCTTGCAAAGATTCAACAAATACCCAGAAAAGGACGCACCATAGACAGAGAAGTCATCTATAAACACCTCTACCATCTCTTCTATTAGATCAGAGAAGATCGACATCATACACCGCTGAAACATAGCCGGTGCATTACACAACCCGAATGGCATCCTTCGATACGCGAAGGTGCCATAAGGGCATGTAAAGATCGTCTTCTCCTGATCGTTTGGATGGATTGGTATTTGGAAAAATCCAAATAGTAGGGATGATTAGCAAGTCTTTCAAGCATTTGATCAATAAAAGGCAAGGGAAAATGATCCTTTCTAGTAGCAAGATTAAGCTTCCTATAGTCAATACACATACGGTGTCCTGTAATAGACCTAGTAGGTATAAGCTCATCTTTATCATTCTTAATGACCGTGATCCCTCCCTTCTTAGGCACCACGTGTACGGGAGAAACCCACGTGCTGTCACTTATGGGATAGATCACGTCAGCTTCTAATAGCTTAAGAATCTCCTTCTCTACAACCTCTTTCAAATTAGGATTCAAACGCCTTTGATGTTCTATAGAAGAGACGTTCTCATTATCCAAGTGAATCCTATGAGTGCAAAGCATTGGTGAAAGGCCCTTGATGTCACTTAGAGAGTACCCAATGGCCTTCCTATACTTTCTCAGCTCAGTTAGGAGCGAGTGCAACTCATCATCACTTAAGTTTTCATTCACAATCACAGGATAGGTTTCGTTAAGCCCTAAGAAAGCATACCTTAGCCCTTTTGGGAGCTTCTTAAGGTCCACCCTTGGGGCTAGCAGCTCGCTCTAATCATCCTCGTGGCTGTTGTTGTTGTTTTCCTCCTTGGAACTTTCCTTAGAACCCGAGACATGACCCTTAAGGCTCCCTTCTTGAACCCTTGTCCCCTCTGAGATCGAGTCATCCAGTCGATCTTGCTCTCAATGTCGTCTAGATCGAGCAGTTTCACTAGATTCGCTCACTCGATTTAATGTGGATCGAGAAAGAGATCGAGCTACCGAGTCGTTCTCCGGAATGGACCCTGAACTGATTGGAAGGCATCTCTCGATCTTGGTCTCGATTGATTCCCTGGATCGATCACCCTCCTCGATCTGACTGTCGATTGTTGCACTGGATCGAGTTGTGTTCTCGATTGTCTTGTCGATTTGACTCCTGGATCGAGTGATGGCATCAATCTCGTAGTCGATTTCTAGGCAAGCGCCTTCATCTTCTAGCACAACTTTCCTTGAATCAAGTAGATTAACGTACTTCTGAGTCCTCTGATCCACGAAACCGAACTCCCCTGGCTTCTTAGTCAATGCCAGCTTCAATTGATCCTCCTAAGCCAACTCTTCTAGCAACTTATCCGCCAAAGCGTCTAACGCCTCAATGTAGAAAGCTTGCCCTTCTATCGTAGGCTTCTTCAAAACCACATTGATGTCAAAGTCCAGCCTTATATCTTTACCCAAGTGCAGAGCTATCTTCCCATTCTTGACATGGATGATGGCTTCAGCGGTGGCTACGAACGGTCTACCAAAAATGAGCGGATCCGTAGGTTCTTCATCCATTTCCAACACAACGAAGTTCGTAGGCACGTTTACACCACTGATTATCACTGGCAAATCCTCAAGCAAACCCACGGGTAACCTCACGCTTCTGTCAGCTAGCACCAAGGAGATTCTACAGTATTTGAACCGTGTAAAGCCAAGTTTCTTTGCTACGGAATGAGGCATCAGATTTATACTAGCACCGAGGTCGCATAAACAGCTCTGAAACGTCAATGGGCCGAGAGCACATGGTATAGTGAAGCTCCCTGGATCTCCCAACTTCTTGGGAACTATCTCCTTATGTATGATTGCGCTACATTCCTCACTAAGCACCAGCACTTCCTTGCTTTCCTTATTCTTCTTTGCAAGCGTGTCTTTGAAAAATTTTGCACAATTAGGCATCATGGCAAGGCAGTCTACGAGAGATAGCTAGATCTCTACATTTTTTAGATGCTTCTCAAACAAGATTATGTGCTTCTGATAACAGGTTTTTATCGTCTATAGAAGCAAGCAATGCAGGAGGTTATCAAAACTCAAGCAGCATACAGTCGTAGCATATTGCAAGAGGAATCAATCCAACCTAGGAGCTAGAAAGTGCAATGAGAATGCAAGGATCATGCAAAGCTAAGCAAATGATGAACGGTTTTGTAAAAATCCTAAAAACTAGATGCAATAGTTAAATGCAAGGCAAAACTATTTTAAAAAATACTAGAAACGAGTGAACTACCACGAGGAACAAACAGAATGATTAGAATGCAAAGCTATGAAGCAATAAAAATCGACTAGTGGATTGACCACTAGATCGAGCAACAACGATCGATCTCGTCTAAAAGTTCAACAGAAATGAATCTAAAGACCAGGATGCAAACAGATAGCAAGCGAATGATTAACAGAGATGTAAGAATACTAAGAAACAGGGTCCAGGTTTGAGATTCGTGTTCAAGGGTTTCAAAGGTTCAAGCTTGGTTTGAAAACTTTAGATCTACTCACTTTGTGAGATTCTCAAGGCCTTGAAAACAAAACAAGATCCATCCATGGCGTGTGGTATGAATCACTCCTTCATTCTCTTCTCCAGACCCATGGCGTTTGGCGAAAAAAGAGATTGGATGGCATAAAACTTAGATTTCAAACACACGGCCTAACTAGTCCCCTAAACTACCATGGCGTCTGGGAAAGGTAGACTAGCCTCTAGGATTCGATATTCTAGAAGAGAAAGCCATGAAGAACAAGAAAACGCCAAGCTTTAAAAACCTTTTCAACCCCTTTGAATCCTCTCAACCCCAAAACCCGATGAAACTACTCGCTACACATAAAATAAACCGAACAAAGCATAGAAAATAAACTAGTAAACATGAAAAACGATTGCCTTAAACTTAAACGATTCAATATTCAAGAACAAAGCAAGAAAAAGCTTCAAGGTCTAAAAATGGTGAAATCACCTTTGAACAGAGAGAAAAACTCTAAAAAGATAAAGTGAAAACGTCTATCGAAAAGCAAGATCACCGCCTTCCCAAAATAGGCCAAACAGCTCGATGGTCCCCCCTCGCTAGAAGCCAAAAACGGTTAAAGTGCACTGGCATCGACTTCGAGATCGTGCATCTCACTCGATCGACTTCGGACATCGTGACTTCAGCTCGATCTGTGTCTCGATCTTCTTCGGTGGATCGAGTGCTTTGTCCGATCATGGAGTCGATCTTTGGAGGATCGAGTGGTGGACTCGATCCGACTCTCGCTCTGCATGGCGTGATTTACGTCCGTTCTCCTTGATCGATCTCTTCACTCGATCATGGTCTCGATCAGTTCCCTTGGATCGGATTGGCTACTCGATCATCTGGTCGATCTAATCTAGATCGACCGGCCATGCTCAATCCGCTTCTCGATCTCTGATCCTTAGCAAGCATTCCTGAATTCTCCAACTCTCCTCGAGCCTCCCCACGAGCCTTAGCACGTCCACGAATCTTCCAAGACTCCAAAGTAGCCGAAAACAACCTGAATGCGATGCAAAATGAAAGAAACATGCATATGCTGGTGCAAGAATACTCTAGGACCTAAAGTGATGCAAACTAGCCTAAAGTGCAAGGTAAATGCATGAGAAACTAACTTATATGTATGCAAAATACATGAAATATGCAGCAATATCAACTCCCCCAAACTTATCTTTTGCTTGCCCTCAAGCAAACAAAAATTAAGAAGGGAGAGAGGTTTTAAAACAAACGGGGGTTTAAGCTTCTTGCAAAGGTTTCTTTCAAATGAACCAATCTCAACGTCCTAGTTACTAATTCTAAAATGCAATGCACACACTCATACTCCAAAGAACTTGGCCATACTCATCACACAATGAATTTCAAATCATGACTCTCCTATTCCAAACAATCAAAGAACATTATCCTTTAACATTCATTAATGATCAAACCGTGAATCAAACTTTTGCACTTTAAAGCAAAACACATTTGGCCAAGGGAGAAGGCTATGAGCATAGAATTATCTCATTTTAAAGAGGGTTTCACAATGCAATGGGTTTCTCTCATGAATAGTATGAGCTTTATGCATAATGCTAAAGGTAAAGGCAATTGATGCATACATGATTAGATTCTCATCTACCCTTGTACACTAACAATGATCCTAAAACCCCTCTGATTTTCTTTTCTTTTCAGCTCACTCACCCTCCTAGAGGCTACCCTTATTAAGCTCAAACCCAAATAAAAAAAAGAAAACATTTTTACTTTTTAGGCTAGTGAAAAGGCTTGAAAATATTTTAGCTCTTTATTTTTTTCTTATTGATAGCTCTCTTATTCTTTTTTTTCTTTTCTTTTTTCTTTTTATTTTGGCACTTAGGCTCTTTTCTTCTTTTTTTTTATTTATTTTACTTGAGAGAGCTATCTTCTGAAATACTTAGAGCATTATACATTTTGAAAATAAAGCCTTTCACTTAAAACCTTTTGTTCACTTCAACTACCCAACCCTTTTGGAACCATAAACATATAAACAAGAAAGCAATCCCCTCAAACCCCCAAACTTATCCTAAGCCTACAACTAGCTTCAAAATGCAAAGCTAGCAATCATATGAGAACCTAATCATGTCGCCTAAACGTAACACGTTATGCTAAGTTCAAACCGAAAAGAGGCCTCACAATGATGTCACACAAGAACACTTGGCTTGAAAGAAAGGTAAGGGTGATGGTGGGAGTTCTACTTAGGCTCACAAATAGTGGTAAAAGGAGGAAGAGAGCCTAAATATTTTTAAGATCCATATGTTCATTTTCAAATGCATAAGAATGATATTTAAAAATTCAGATTAGGGTTCTCACTTATTAGGACAAGTTTCAAATCATGAATGTTCAACTCAAGTCACAAAAATCAAAACAAGTGATCCAAGCATGGTAAGGACTTACTTTCAAAGCGTGAGCAAAGCATTAGAGAACTACTAACTAGGGCATTGAAACAATTCGTGAGCTTAAAAAACCGTTTTAAGAAAACTTTAACCCCTTATGCAAATGTAAAAAACCTAGATGCTTGAAAATTCTAGACTCAATCCTAAAATGTTTAACAATGTGAATGCAACTACATGAATTTTTTTGAAAATTTTTAAAAAGTTTTACTAATTTTTTTGTTCTTTTCTATGCCTTAGAATGTATGCAAGACTCAAGGGATGCAAAGATAAAATAAGAGCAAAATAAATATGTCAAACCACACACATACTCCCCCAAACTTGAATGACACCGTCCCGGTGGCAAACAAAATCGAGAGAACTCAAAACACTAAGCAAAAATCAAGAAAACATGAGCGGTATGTACAATGGAAGGTTGTTGGTACATCGGGTCTAGCCTCGGCTGGAACTTGAGGATGTTCCAGATGAGCTAGATACTATGGCTTTGCCTTTGGAGGCCGGCTCTTGGAGGGAATGATGCGCTGGCTGAATGTTGGTTCCTTGAGTCTCACGGATGACAACTCCACTGGCTGAAAGTCTCCTCTTCTCGGGCTGTTGAACCTCCTCACTTGCAGCCTGCTTTGGCGAAGCTCCTTGAGTGCCCTGACCTTCTTGGCAAGCTTCTTGATGACTTTGCTCTGCCACTTGTTGATCTTTCTTTGCATCTCCACAACAGAAGCAAAAAACATTTCTGTCTTGGTTTGCGGCTCAAAGTCGAGTTTAGGGAAGACAAAGGCTTCGGCCATCTCATCATCCGTGGCTGGAGACTCTGATCTAGGGCGAGTAGCTTGCTGAATGGTTGCCGCGGCTCCTAGAGGAGCATAGCACTCCTCTACGCTTGGAAGAAACTCGATGTTCCCAATTCCCAACAGCTCGGTTTCGGTTTGGTTTGGCAGGATATACGCCCTCTTCCCATGCTCCTCAGCAATGAATAAGTATTCAAAGAAGCCCTCGGCTGGCGTGCGTCCCAAGCTGTCAGTGTTCCTTAGATATGTCTCGTCCATGAAGGCTCTATCCGGAACGGGAGTGAAGTTTTGAAGCGGTACACCGGCGTGCACGAACAAGGGTGTGAGGAAACCGCCAATAAGCGACGAGCTTGCCTTGCATCTCAAGGCATATGCCTTGTATTTCACCAACGAAGCAGCAAGGATGCACCCGTAGTTCACGTCCTCTCCGAGCTGGTCTTCCAACAGCTCATCATTCTCATCCGGGTCACACACGAGATGCTTAATGCCTTGGAACAAAAAGCAAAGCTCCGTCTTTGTCACCGTGGGGGCTACTGACCGACCACTAAAGGTGTTGGCCATCAGCTTCAAAGTGTAGCGTAGCACCGGGTTCCTCACTCTCTTGATCTTCACGGTATTCGCCTTGTAGTCTTCATTGGCTATGAGGTCCCAAAAATCGTTTGCTTGAGTGAAGGAGGGAAACTCAACTTTTGTGGCGGCTGCGTCGAGGCCATAAGCTTGGCAAAGCTTGGGGATTGAGAGACTGAAGGCTTGACGTTTTATCTTGAAGGAGAGGCGGCCTTGAGAAGGAGTTGGGACGCTAGGGTTCTCGTACACAAACTCCAAAGTGGCACGGAAGTCGATTGTCACTTCGGGAAAGGTTGGGCAATCCATCCGTGACAGACACCTCAGCCCTATCTTCTGGAGGAGTTGATCAAAATCTCCTAAAATCCCCATCTTAGCCAGCAATCCTCTGTCCGCGAACATAGTTGGCTCGAACTTCAGCCTTTGAAGTCGTTCCTTGTCCCGTTTCTCATCCTTACTCCAACGAACCCTCTCCTGAACAGCCACTTCTTGGTTTCCTCCCTCTTGTGCTGTCTCTTCTCTTGTTCTTTTGGGAGCCATAGCGCCTGAAATAAGATTCTCAAGCAAGATAATAAGCAAATCGGCGATTGTAGAGAGAAAGAGAGAAGCAAGAAAGAAAACTTATAACTAATACCCTAGAATTTTGTGGGATTTATAAAAATTATAACAAGATAACAGAGAATCATATCTAGAGATATAGAGAAATCTAGAATTTTTCCTATTATCAAACTATTTTTAAAAATTCAAACCGCCCTAGCATCTAAAACAATCAAAGCGAATAAAAAAGAAAATTTCCTTGAAGATTTTCTTAAAGATTCGAAAATACCTTTGCAAGGTTTGAAAAAGATGCTGTTAGCCTTTAGAGAACAAGAATTCACACTCTCTGTTGCTTAACAACTCGAGAAAACAAGAATGAGAGAGTGTGAAAGTAGTTGAAAATATTTAAAGGCTAACAAAAACAAAACCATGGGTAAAAGAAGTGGTTTCTGACAAAAGCTGTAATCAAGACACATCTTTCATGGTCAAATATGCTTGCCTTGACAACTTTTTGAATTTAAAAACCAGAGGGAAAACAGAAAAGAGGGAAAAGGAATTGTTACCTCGGCACGAGATCGAGTCCATTTGGTCGATCTAGGACTCGATCTCATGCCTATAATGGCTTGGATCGAGAGGGTTGCTCGATTTAGGACTCGATTCGGATTGAATCGAGTCTTGGATCGATAACACCTCTCGTTCCTTAAGTTTTTGGCACGACGGCTAAGTCCTCGTGATCGAGCCACCTCTCGTGGTCGATTTAAACTTGGATCGAGTGGCAGATCGAGTAGACTATTCGATTTATCCTTAAAAATCTAGTAACTCAGTCGATCCACATCTCGTTTGCTTTTCAAGCTAAACGTATAGGGTGCTCGTCCTCTCGTGATCGACTGTGTCAACGATCTGTCTACTCGATCTCGTCTAGATCGACTAACTCCTCTCGATTCGCTAGCTCGATCTAGCAAAGATCGAGCCAGGATGAGTCAATCTAGTACTCGATCTCTACCTTACACTTGCCCCTTCTTACTCCTTTTGGATCTAAGATCAGGGCCTGCAATCCCTCATACCTGTTCCTACACACTCAGAAGATAAAAACATAAAAATGAAAGAGAAATAAAGCAAAAATATGTACAAGATAGACATGAGAATGCCTCCCAAGTGCGCTTTCTTTAACATCTTTAGCTTGACTTTACTTGGTTTAGGCAGATAGTGTGTCTTGGAGAAGCATTGAGGTGCTCTCCTTGTCAAATGCACTCGACATGTATGGCTTAACTCTGTGTCCGTTCACTGTGAATGCATTCCCACTCTTGCCTACCAACGTGACAGCTCCGTAGGGCAATACCTCCTTGATTTCATACGGCCCACTCCATCGTAACTTTAGCTTTCCTGGAAAGAGCTTGAGCCTTGAATTGTAAAGCAGCACCAAACTCCCTTCCTTAAGCTCCTTGGGTATGAACTTCTTGTCATGAGCAGCCTTAGTGTGCTCCTTGTAAATCCTAGCGCTTTCGTAAGCATCCAGCCTTAGCTCATCAAGTTCGTGTAGCTGGATAGAGCGGTTCTCCTGAGCTGTTTTTAGATTAAAATTCAGCCGCTTCACAGCCCACAATGATCTATGTTCCAGCTCAACGGGGAGATGACATCCTTTGCCGTAGAGAAGAGTGAAAGGTGTAGTACCAATGGGCGTTTTGAAAGCAGTCCGGCAAGCCCACAAAGCGTCGTCTAACTTCATTGCCCAATCCTTCCGAGTTGTCTCAACTGTTCTCTCAAGTATAGCCTTGATCTGCCGGTTAGAGCCCTTCACTTGGCCACTCGTTTGAGGATGGTAAGGTGTAGCTACCTTGTGCTTCACGCCATACTTCCTTAGAAGGTTTTCAAACAACTTGTTGATGAAATGGCTCCCTCCGTCGCTTATCACCACCTTGGGTACTCCAAACCTCGGGAATATGATGCTCTTAAAGAGCTTGATCACCACCTTAGAGTCGTTTGTAGGGGAAGCAATGGCCTCAACCCATTTAGAAACGTAGTCAACAACCACCAAAATGAACTTGTTGCCGTAGGAAGAAGGGAAAGGCCCCATGAAGTCTATGCCCCATGCGTCAAAGACGTCTACCTCAACGATGGGAACCTGAGGCATCTCGTTCCTCTTAGTGATGTTCGCTGCTCGTTGACAAGCTTCGCAAGTCATCACGAACTCATGGGTGCCTTTGAAGATGGACGGCCACCAGAAACCGGCTTGCAAGACTTTAGTGGCGGTCTTGAATGAAGCAAAGTGGCCGCGATACGAAGAGCCATGCCAGTGAAAGATGATATCTCTTGCTTCCTCCTTTGTCACGCATCTCCTGTATAGGCTGTCAACACCTCTCTTGTATAAATAGGGCTCGTCCCAAAAGTAGTTGCTTACGTCCCTCATGAACTTCTTCCTGTGATATTTGTCAAGATGCGAAGGCTCTTCCCCACATGCCAAGTAGTTCACAATGTCAGCGTACCAAGGAAGATCCTCCTCATTGAAGCTCAGCACCTCCTCAAACTGCCCATCTAGCTTTCCACAAACAGCCGTAGTGATTGCCATGAGTTGTTCCTCGGGAAGCGAATCATCTAAGGGTAGAGACTCGTTAATTCTTAACCGAGAGAGATGGTCAGCAACGCCGTTCTCTATCCCTTTCTTGTCTTTAATCCCCATGTCAAACTCCTGAAGAAGAAGAATCCATCTCAAAAGCATCGGCTTAGTGTCCTTCTTGGAATAGATGTACCTCAAGGCCGCGTGATCTGTGTAGACAATGGCCTTGGAACCCACGAGGTATGACCGGAACTTCTCAAAGGCAAACACTACTTTTGGTTAGCAAGCATGAGCTTATCAATCTTCTCATGTAGAGACTTCATTTCCTTCTTGTTGGCTTCAAGATCAGCTCCTCTTGGTACACGGTCATAGTCCTCTGAATAATTTCCATCACTTAACGCCAAGTTTTCAATTAGCTCCATGCCTTCCTCAACCTCTTGACCAAGGAAGTTTCCTTTGCTTGCCGTGTCAAGTAGTAGTCTGATCTTTGGAAGTGCGCCGCGGTAGATAGTACTCAATAAGGTCTCTTCACTGAAACCGTGGTGAGGGGAAGCGATTGTGTAATCCTTAAAGCACTCCATAGCCTCGTTGAATGACTCATTCTGTCTCTGGGTGAAGCCACTGATCTCGCTTCTCAACCTTGCTGTCCGAGAGCTGGAGAAAAACTTGGAGAGGAAAGCTTTCTTACAATCTGCCCAAGAAGTGATAGTGCCTTGTGGAAGAGTCTTCTCCTAATGCCGTGCCTTGTCGCCTAAGGAAAAGGGGAACAAGCGCAGCTTGAAGCTGTCTTCCGAGATGCCATTTATCTTTAGCATTCCACAAAGCTGCTCAAAGTTGTCTAGATGCACCAATGGGTCCGCCAAATCTAACCCATGAAATTTGTTGTTTTGCACCATCTGAACAAACCCTGGCTTGATCTCGAAATTATTGTTCTGCACTGGAGGAGGAGTGATCCCAAACCTAATATGGTGAGTATTGGGAGCATCTCCCGCTCCAATGATGTGTGAGGGTCTAGCCGCGTGGTGGGGGTTTCCATTACCCCTTCCCACAGCTTCATGAGGTCCCTCAGGATGTTCGTGCTCAGCCATTGCTTCAAAATCCACTGAACCTTGCTGAACAATCTCCTCAAAAGATCTAGCTTGCTCTCTAACTCTTCTTTGTCTTGAATGGCCGAGTTGATGAATGTTGTCCAAGGGTTGAAGTAGATTGTTGTCTCCCCTTGAACATAGATTCATGTACCTGAAAGACACAAGTGTGAAGGTAGAGAAATCAGTAACTAACTTTAAGTAAAAGCTTCGTCTTTACCAAACCCCAAATCCCAATGCTTTCTATCCCCTAAGATGGCAACAACGCCATTTGATAACAGGTTTTTGCAATGTAATGATTATCAAGATGCAACAGAGAGGTTATCAAAACTCTAATGCACACAGAGATGTAGTATAGTGATGCATGAGAGGAATCAATCCACACCTAGGGGTAGCAAAATCACTAAGAATGCAAAGGAATGAGCAAATCTAAGCAAAATATGAAAATGATTGGTAAATTTCCTAAAAACTAGAGGCAGCGATGAAATGCAAAGCAAAACTATATTAAAAATACCAAAGACAAGATAACTACCACAAGGAACAAGCAGAATATTTAAAATGCAAGGCTACGAATTACTAAAAATCGACTAATGGATCGACCACGGGATAGACCACTAGATCAAGCAATAACGATCGATCTCGTCAAAACAACCTAGAATGATGAAACTATTGATATTGCTGCATATTTTATGTATTTTGCATACATATAAGTTAGTTTCTCATGCATATATATATTGCATTTTAGGATAGTTTGCATCACTTTAGGTCCTAGAGTATTCTTGCACCAGCATATGCAGGTTTCTTGCATTTTGCATTGCATTCAGGTTGTTTTCAGCTACTTTGGAGTCTTGGAGGGTTCGTGGACGTGCTGAGGCTCGTGAGGAGGTTCGTGGGACTTGGAGAATTCAGGAATGCTTGCTAAGGACCAGAGATCGAGAAGCGGATCGAGCATGGCCGGTCGATCTAATTGAGATCGACCAGAAGATCGAGTAGTCCATCCGGTCCACAGTAACTGATCGAGACGGAGATCGAGTGAAGCGATCGATCAAGGAGTACGGACGTGAATGACGCCATGCAGAGCAAAAGCCGGATCGAGTCCACCACTCGATCCTCCAAAGATCGACTCCAAGATCGAACGAAGCACTCGATCCACCGAAGAAGATCGAGACACAAATCGAGCTGAAGCCACGATGTCCGAAGATGATCGAGCAAGATGCTCGATCTCGAGGTCGATCTCAGTGGTTTAACCGTTTTTGGCCTCTAGCGAGGGGGGGGGGACCATCGAGCTGTTTGGCCTATTTCGGGCAGGCGGCGATGATGCTTTTTCACACACGTTTTCACTTTATCATTTTCATCTTTTTCTCTCTGTTCAAAGGCGATTTCGCCATTGTTAGATATTGAAGCTTTGTTCTTGAATCTTTGAATCGTAAAAATTTAAATCCATCGTTCTTTATGTTTATTAGTTCATCTTTTATGCTTTGTCTGGTTTACCTTATGTGTAGCGAGTAGTATATTCGGGTTTTGGGGTCGAAAATGTTTTCAAAGTTTGGTGTTTCCTTGTTCTTCATGGTTTTCTCTTCTAGGATGTCGAGTTCTTAAGACTTAAAGACTCTCACGCCAAGATCTTTACGATCAGAGAGGCCTCTTACCTTGACAGGATCCAGAGATCTCTGAAAATCACATCCTAGAGACTAGTTACCCTTTCCCAAACGCCATGGTAGTTTATGGGACTAGTTAAGCCGCGTGTTTGAAATCCGAATTCCTTGCCCTTCAATCTCTTTTTCGGCCAAACGCCATGGGTCTGGAGGAGAGAATGAAGGAGTGATCCATACCACACGCCATGGATGGATCTTGTTTTGTTTTCAAGGCTTAGAGAATCTCACAAAGTAAGTAGATCTAGAGTTTTCAAACCAAGCTTGAACCTTTTAAACCCTTGAACATGAATCTCAACCCTAGACCCTCTTTCTTAGTATTCTTACATCTCTGTTAGTCATTCGCTTGCTATATGTTCGCATCCTGGTCATTAGATTCGTTTCCGTTGAACATGTAGACGAGATCGATCGTTGTTGCTCGATCTAGTGGTCGATCTTGTGGTCGATCCACTAGTCGATTTTCGTAAATTCATAGCTTTGCTTTTTAATCATTATGTTTGTTCGTCGTGGTAGTTCACTCGTTCCAGGTATTTTTAAAATAGTTTTGTCTTGCATTTAGTCGTTGCATCTAGTTTTTAGGATTTTCACAAAAACGTTCATCATTTGCTTAGCTTTGCTCGATCCTTGCATTCTCATTGCACTTTCTAGCATCCTAGGTTGGATTGATTCCTCTTGCATGCTACACTACGACTGTGTGCTGCTTGAGTTTTGATAACCTCCTGTTGCATTGCATCACTTCCCTTAAGAGATTAAAAATCTTGTTATAAACTATTCAGAATGCGATTGACAAGAATAAGACTTTATGACGATGGGATGATATTAAATGACTTAAGATATTAAGAAAGAGGGTCTAAGGTTGAGGGTCACGTTCGTGGGTCTCAAAGGTCAAAGCTTGTTTGAAAACATTAGATCTACTCTTTTTGAGAGGTTCCCTGGGCCTTGAAAACGAAACGAGACTCATCCATGGCGTGTGGTATGAGTCACTCCTTCATTCTCTTCTCCAAACCCATGGCATTTGGTGGAAAGAGAGATTGAAGGGCAAGGAACGCAGATTTCAAATAAACGACCTAACTAGTCCTCTTTACAACCATGGCGTGTGGGAAAGATAGACTAGCCTCTAGGATTCGATTTTCCAGGACATCTGGATCCTGTCAAGGTAAGACATCCCTCGGATCTTAGAGATCTTGGCGTGAGAGTCTCTAAGCCTTAAGCGTTCAAAATCCTAGAAGAGATAGTGATGAAGAACAAGAAAACACAAAACTTTAACCTTTTTGACCCTTTCGAATCGCCCCAACCCTAAAACCCAACAAGACTACTCGCGATTCATAAGGAAAAAGGATGATCTCTTAAACATGATTAACGATTGATTTAAAAACGAAGATTCAATATTCAAAACATTAAAAGCAAGAAATGCTCGAAAGTCTACAATGGCGATTCGCCTGAAAACGAGAGAGATGATAAAGGTAGAAGACAGAATGGGATAATGAAAGGGATCGTTGCTTTTAGTCAAAAATGGCCAAACCGCAGATGGTCCCCCCCTTCGCTACGGTCCAAAACCAGCTGGATGGATAAGGTTGGTCTGAGATCGATCACGAAGCTCGATCTGGTACTCGATCTCGTGTTGGATCGGATGACTTTTAGTCGATCTCTGAGTCGTTCTTCTGCTGATCGGGTTAGAAGCTCGATCCGGTCTTCGATCTGCATGGCGTCATTTGCGTCTGTACTTCAGATCGATCTCCACCCTCGATCTTGGTCTCGATCCATCTACTTGCATCGACTTGATTACTCGATCTTCTGGTTCGTCTGGATCGACCCGCCTTGCTCGATCTGCTACTCGATCTCGAGTCCCAAGCATGCAATCCTGATCTCTCCAAGTCTCCACGAATTTCCTCACGAGCCTCAGCACGTCCATGAATCCTCCATAGCTCCAAAGTAGCCGAAAGCGACCTGAATGCGATGCAAAATGCCAGAAACATGCAAATTCTTGTGTAAAAGTACTCTAGGACCTAAAGTGATGCAAACTAGCCTAAAGTGCAAGGTAAATGCATGCAAAACTATCTTATATGTATGCAAAACACATGAAATATGCAGCAATATCAGCGGGCACTTTCGACTTTGAGCTTTCGAGTTTCCCATTTGTCAGAGGGAGCTATTCCACATATGATGTACTCGAGGATGGGTATCCTCCAGTCTGCTCTGGCGATGAACTCGTCCATCAAGGTTGGTTCATCTGCGAGTGCAGTTGGTATTGTATGGATAGTTGATTCCTGAGTACTTTGTGAGGGGATCGGGTTTCACTCCGCGTCCTCTGCTAGAGAGTTAGCAGGCTCATCCTCGTCGGGATGGCCGGCTGCGTTGGATGGCCCCGGATCTTGGGACTGTTGCGTTTGTGACCGGGTTGATGGTCGCGTGGTAATTGCACTCACAGTCAGAGTTTTGAGTGCTAGATCTATGCTAGATTTCTCAATTCCTTCGACTGGAATTATTCGCTTTACCGGTGGGTCCAAGGTGGAAGCTAGAGCTGCTAAATCGTTTGCTGCCGTATTTTCACCTCGGGGTATATGGACGAACTCGAAACGAGTGAACTGTTCTGCGAGGCTGCGAACTATGGTTAAGTAGGCTTCCATGTGGTCCTCTCTTGTCTCGTACTTACCGCTGTAATGGCCGGTTACGAGTCTCGAGTCGCTGTGAGCTTTGATCTTGCTTGCACCGACACTTATTGCGAGCTGAAGCCCGGCTATTAGTGCTTCCTACTTGCACTCGTTGTTTGACGAGCTGAATCCAAGACGAAAAGATTGTTCCATTACTTCTCTAGTTGGAGAAGTGAGCTGGACCCTAACTCTGGAGCCTTGTTTGGACGATGCTCCGTCGACGTAGAGAGACCAAGTTTTGGAGGATGGGCCTTTGGAGCTGGCATCTGGAGCCAGCTTGACCATAAAGTCTGCTAGGACCTGGTCTGATATTCGATATCGTACTCACTGAGCTCGATGGCCCATTTTGCGAGGCTTCCCGACTGGCTGGGACTGTGGAGAATAGTTCGCAAAGGTTGCGAGGTCATTACCTCGATTGAGTGCGACTGAAAGTAAGGTCGAAGCTTGCGATTTGACATTACTACAACTAGTGCTAATTTTTCGATAGCTGGATACCTAGTCTCGGCATCGATAAGCGTTTTACTTACGTAAAAGATTGGTTTTTGCTCGTTGAGCTCCTTTCAAACCAATACGCCGCTTACTGCAGCTGGAGAGACCGCTGTATAAAGGTATAAGGGTTCTCCTTCGATTGGTTTAGCTAGGATGGGGGCTCGGTGAGATAGGTTTTGAGTTGGGTTAGTGCCTCCTCGCATTTCTCGTCCCACTGGAATTTTTTTTTCTTTTAAGGAGCTGGTAGAATGGGAGACACTTGTCGATTGCTGATACAGGAGTTTTAACTCTCTTATGTCAATCACCCATTGTACTAATCAGTTGTAGTATGGGTTTTAATATCATTCCAATTTGGAACAGTTGAAAACAGAAGAGCTAAGAGTGAAATCTCTAAGTCAAGCAAGCAGGAAAAGGTTTTTGTTGCCTAAGCAACAGTTCTAACAACCTAAGGTGATCAATCAACAAAGAAAGTGAAAACAAAAGCAAACTAAGTAGTTTTAAGCAAGAAAAACAGAGAAAAACAGAGTAAATCCGAGATTCAAATAAGAGAAAGGCAAGTTTCTAGATGTGGTTATTGACTTTGGGGAATTTCAGACAATAACTAAGGTTGTTTCAACTACATTGATCAAGCAGGTAAGCAAGCAATGGTAATTCCTAGACATAGAGTTCACAATCAAGCAAGCTAGATCCAATCTCTTTGGCAAATAGCCCTTTACTAAACATCTTAACAAGAACTAACTGTCATTAGTGCTAAAACATCAAGCAAGCATTAGTAAACAACTCTATTCAAGTCAAAATGCTCATCAAACAGTCAATCTCTTAAGCCAAGGCCAGCAAATCCTCTATTAAACATGATTAGCATTTCATCAAACACTTGGTGGGCATAAGAGAAAGCTAACAACTTAGATAAGTTTGATCAAGACTAATCTAGCATGAATAACAGATTAATAGAGAGGAATCCATAAACTGAAGCACTTAACAAGCCCTAATCAAGTCTTAAATTCCCCTAATCTACCACATCTAGAAACTCTAAGATAACTACTCACTCATACTCAAGTTTAACACCAAATCACAAAGGAAAAGAATGTTAATCATGATTAAGAGAGAGAATAAAGAAATATTAAAGCAAATACTCAAATATATTAAACAAAGCAAAAGATTTGTCAAGACATGTCGAAAATACTGAAATATATGAAAACAAAGCAAATGATTAAGAACAGTATTTTGACAAGACATGTCGAAAATCTGGAAAAAGAGGCTATTTATAGCCTAGAGAGGAAATCCCTAGAGTAATGGCAAAAGCATAATTAAAAACAGGTTCGGGCTGGGTCAGTATCGGTCAGTTACGTCGGTCTTCAGTGACCGATACAGATCCCCATCGGTCTGGAGTGATCGACACAAATGACTGAAATCCATTCGCTGTGTTTGTGTCGGTCACCCTTGACCGATACTGGTGATCGATACTGCTTCGTATCGGTCATCCTTGACCGATATTCACCGTGCTCTGACCGAAAACTTGTGCAGAGATTCTCTGCTTCGATCCTTCTTGCTCCCTTTTGCCCAGTTAGCATCCTGGATCGTCCACAAAACTCCTCCAAGCTCCTTTTAGCTCCAAAAGCACCTAAATACATCCAAAATGCAAAAAAATGCAAACTATATTCTAAATGCAACCTAAGTCTAAAAGGAGAAGAAAATGGGACAAAAGTTAAGGGAAAACATGCAAAAGACGACCAAAATATGTACTAAATGCAGTCCTAAATGGTGTAAATACAAGGGATATCAACACCCCCACACTTGCCTTTTGCTTGTCCTGAAGCAAATAAGAACAAATGAGAGAGTGAGTTTTGAAAGTGGGCATTCAGATTCCAAAAGTGCAAAGGTAAAAAGATGGTTTCAATGCTTAAGTGCCTAGTTGTAGGATGCAAACATAATCAGCTATACTTTAAAGAACCTAGCCATGCTCATCATGTTTCAAAATGATCTCAATTCTCAACCTAGGCAAATGCTCAAATCAACCAACTATTTAACATTCGATTAAGTTTAGAACATGAATCATGCTTATGCAAATCAAGTGAAGACATTTGGTTAAAAAGGGGTAAGGTTATGAGATAAGAATGATCTCATTTAAGCAGAGGGTTTTAAAAACATAAAGGATCACTCAATGAAATGACTTCATCTTAGACAAAATGCTAAAGGTAAAAGCACACTTATGCATGCAAAGATGAGTTCTAAGCATTTCTAAACCCAAGAGTGAACCCTTTAAGTCTACCCTTTCCTAAACTCTACCCTTTACCCTTCTTCATGGCTGGAGAAACTTCTTCTTTTTGCTTGTGTGTCTGCTTCTTTTTGGTTGTGATACAAGACTCGAAATCACTTCAAGTAATGTTCCCTTGAAATCGTTGCTTCTAGCTTAAAGGGGTGGAATGAAGACTTGAATGATTGAAAGTCTGGTTGAAGCTTGATGACCGCAAACTCCAAAGGTTAGACTCTAGTTTTTCAAGGGCTAATCCTCACAAGAACAACTAGATTCTACACTTCTCACAAGCTCTTTGAATCCCTCAAAAGAACTTAATAAAAAGCAGGAACAAGAATGTAAACAAAGAGATACTTTTCTTTGAAACAAAACAACTTTTTTTTTGATTAATAATTTCGTGACTTGAATAATACAATGATTGAGCTTTATATAAGGCTCAAAAATAATAAAACAAACGGTAACTAATGATTAAAAATCAAGCAAAGATCAAGAAATAACTTCTACTAGCCGTTAGGCTTAAATGGGAGGATCCTTGTCTTTGGCGCTGAATGGGGGAAGTCTTGATGATCTTTGGCACGAAATGAATGTCCTGAATCCTCTGGTGATGATGAAGGGTCGAGATTGAGTGGCTGATGTAGTCGTTGGTCCTTCTTTCCTTGCTTTCTTCTTGAACCAATAAAGTTGGTTCCATCTTTGGTAAGTAGCTCTCCTTTGATATCATCTTGGTTTTGGCTGGTTTGGGCTCGGCTATTGACTTGGTCTGGCGGTTTAGGGATCTTAACAGCTTCAGTAATCAACAAAGGACGGTTGAATGATGGCTTCATAGAATATAAATCCGAACTTTCCATAGATGACTCCAATAATGCTCCATTGGCTTGATTTGGCGGTTTATGTGGATTGGATGATTCTCCTTTGGTTAGGCTCCGGTTTCCAGCTTGTATAATGGCTTGTATATCTTCTGATGTCTTCTGGGAATATAGAATAGGAGGGTGGGTCGAATAAAATGTGCTTCTCCTCCAAGTTTCCTTAAACGGCTCCCAATTGGTTCTAGGCGCCTTGGTTTGCTCTTCTGGTGGTTTGATCTTGGTTCTCTCCTGGTTTAAATAGAACTGGCGGTTCCTTTGGTTGAATAAAGGACTCCTCTTGAAATATAACTCCTCTCTGGTTCGTTGATACTCCTTGGAATCCTCTTGAATCCTCAGCTACAAGCAATGCTTCTCCTGATTTAGTTCCTTTGCTCCTTTCCTTGCTTGCTCCGGTTGTATGAGCCTTGATGCTTACATCAGGTTGGGACATGTTCTTCTTTGTTGTGTTTGCACCTTCATCACCTTTGGTGGATTGCTTCTTGGTCAGATTTTTCTTCTTTTGGACCTTTCTAAGCATTGTTGTTGGCGCCAATTCTTCCTTTTGAACTTAGAGCTTTTATTCTCCCTTTGCTTAACCACAATACTAAACTGTTTCCCCTTTTCTACCATTTCAGATCTTTTTCTTTTCTTTCAAAACATTAAAATATGAAGTTCAAACCACTTACACTACCCTTTTAAACCCCAAAACTCCTATCCTCGAATCAAGCTCAAGATGCAATATCTACAAGAGAGCTAATCATTGCCAGCCTTATTCCTAACACTTTTTGCCAAGACAAAATCGAAAATGCAATGCAAGGGCCTCACAGCTCTCACAATAGTGTTTAGGCTCAAAAGGAGGTTTTGGTTAAGGGTGAGGATGTAACTGTCCCATAA
Organism: Thlaspi arvense; assembly: GCA_911865555.2. Classification (NCBI taxonomy): domain Eukaryota; kingdom Viridiplantae; phylum Streptophyta; class Magnoliopsida; order Brassicales; family Brassicaceae; genus Thlaspi; species Thlaspi arvense. The sequence goes on along the minus strand of OU466862.2, from coordinate 44,869,747 downwards.
TTATGAGGATCAGCTATTTGGATCAACAAGAGTGGTAGAAAGGAGAAAAATGATCCAAATATGTATATGGTAGCCATGAATTCACTTTTCAATGCATAAGACATTATAATTAAAAGTCCAAATTAAAGTTCAAGTTGATAGAGTTGATTTTCAGAGAACAAATGCTTACAGAATGAGATGAGAAGACCAAATCTAGCAATCTAAGCATGGTTCAGCCTTAACTTGTAGCAATCAAATGATGCATCAAACAACTAAGCACTTAAAAACTGAAATCATCTCTAAACACTAAGAACTTTACAAGGAAAATTCATCATAATGCCCTATGAAAATGCAAATGCAACCTATATGTCAACACTAGACTCAATCTTAGAAGAATGAAATGCAACTACATGCTTTCTTTTTGGTTTGCAAAAATGCAAAAAATTTCAAATTTTTTGATTTTTTTTTGTGTTTTTCTATGCCTTACATGAATGCATGATATGCATGAGACTCCAAGAAAAAGAAAAACTAAGAAAACAGAACACAAAGTCAAACCCCAAATCTGTCCCCCACACTTAAATTACACAGTCCCTTGTGTAATAAAAGCAATGGAAGAGAGAACCAACAAAATATATTACAGAAATAAAAAGATGCAATGGTATAAAACAATGGAAATGATGTGGTACTTGGTTTAATTGTAGGAGTGGTGGGATGATCCTGAGGTATGAGGAGACTTGCTAGCTCTCCTCTTCCTTCTCTCATAAACTTGAGTGGAATGCTCTGCTTCTTGAGGTGGTTGAACCCAGCTTGACCATAGTTGCTCAGCTTGTGAAGAAGTCCCTTGTGTGCCCCATTGCCCTGTCTCCTGAACTTCAGAGGGGTTGGGATTTGGCGCCTCCCAAGCTGATGGAACATGGGCTCTTGGCTCATAGGATGAGGCCCTTGGTTGTGCCCATGTACCCCATTGGTCAGTTGGTTGAGCATGGAATGAGTGTCTTCCATGGGGGTTCCATACAACTTCCTCCTCTTCAGTTGGCTCAGCTTGGTGAAGTTGCTCTTCTTGGTGAGAGTTGAGCTCATGGGTGTGGCTGTGGTGGGAAGTTTTTGCTGATGTAGCCTTGTTCTTCTTGAACTTCCCTTTCACCATCTTCATAAGCCCTTTGATGGCTTTGTCTTGCCACTTGCACCACTTCTGGAGTGTGTTGATGTGCTCATGAGCTGCTCTCAAAGAGGTTCCTTGGTTGGGTGCTTCATAGGGCTGGAAGTGGAACTCCTTTGAGCTGTAGCTCAACACTTCTTCTTTTTCAAGCTCATCTTCTTCATAGGTTCCTCCTTGGTCTTCAGCGCCAGCAGTAGCATTCCATTTGTGATCTTCTTCTTCTTCTTCTCTAATCTCTTCAGTGTGCTCCTCTTCTTCTTCACTGTCTTCTTCTCCTTCTCTAGGAATAGGGCCGCCTGTGTAGAGCTCCTCAGTGCTTGGGTTGAAGCTGATGTTGCTTTTCCAGATGAAGGATGTAAGCTTTGGATTGGGGAGGAGGACTTTTGTTGGTGTGTCAAAGCCTGTGATGAAGTTGTGTACATGCTTTCCACCAATGATTCTGTCAAGGTAGTGGCTCCTCTTGAGATAATCGATTTCAATTCATAGTGGCTCAAGCGCATCATCTTCATGTCTCTCAAGGTCTACTCCACTAGCTTGTAGAACCGCTGTCACAACTCCCCCAATGTGTACTTGAGGGCTGCTCTCCTTCTTTGTCTTACTTAAAACCCAGCTCTGGTAGGAGCAGAGCTGTTCCATCAGCATAGATACATAGCAGGGATAGCTTTTCGGTTCTCGGAGAGGTTGTCCATATTCGTCGCCTCCCAAAAGATCATACAGTCCTTGGTATATCAGATCTGCTTTCCTTCCTGTGAGATATGTTGTCTCTTACCTTGCAAAGAGTGTATTCGCAAGTGCCTTGTGGACATATCTCACAGCTGGATGCCTCAGGTGTTGGTTCCTTAATCTTCCAGGAGTGTATTGCCCAACCCCAATAATGCCCCACAGAAAGATGTGCTGCTTACTGGGGATTTCGAACCTGCTCAGCTTGGTGGGGTGGGACTTCAGATCAAGAGCCTTGGCGATCATCGTGAATGTTGAGGAGAACTTGTCCTTGCCAATCCGAAAAGAAATCCATCCATCACCATTAGAGAGTTCACTGTCTTAATACCAGACCACCTTGAGTGTGGAGAGGAATTGGTAAGTGAGTTGTTGGTAAGATGGGAGTGGCATTTCCATGAAAGCTCCAAGGCCCATGCGCTCAAATATGGCTTTGCAGCCACTATAGAGTCCCAGCGCCTTCATTTTGGAAGTGCAAGGATATCTTGTTGGCTGGAAAGTGCACTGGTTGAAAGCTCCCATGAGTGCTTTAGCAGCATTGCCCTTCTTTTGTTGATTTGCTCCCTCATCTCCAACTGGTCTTTTTTCTAGCGGTTTTGGAGGATTGCTCAGCAGTAGCGCCCCTTCCTTTATCTTTCTTGGTTCTTGGTTGGATTGGTGCTTTGATGTCATTGCATTTTGCATACATTTTGCATACTCATTAGATAGTTTTTCATGCATTTGTATCATGTTTTAGGTTAGATTGCATCACTTAGGGTCTTAGAGCATTCTTGCATCATCATGTGCATTTTCTTGGCATTTTGCATCCACTCCAGGTTGTTTCTGGTTGCTTTGGAGTCATGGAGGTTCGTGGAGGTGTGGAGGCCGATGTAGCAGTTCATGGGAGCTCGGGAATGTGCTAAGGACCAGTGATCGAGGAGTAGATCGAGCATGACCGGTCGATCTAGGGGTTGATCGACTAGAAGATCGAGCCAACTAGGCGATCCAAGGATAATGATCGAGACGGAGATCGAGTGAAGCAATCGATCAATCGGTACAGACGTAAATGACGCCATGCAGAGCGAGAGCCAGATCGAGTACACCACTCGATCCACCCGAAGATCGACACCGAGATCGGATGCAACACTCGATTCACCGATGAAGATCGAAACCCGGATCGAGCCGAAGACACGATGTCCGGATATGATCGAGAGAACAACTCGATCCAATGGTCGATCTCTGTCCTTTCAACCGTTTTTGGCTGTTAGCGAAGGGGGGACCATTGGATTGTTTGGACATTTTAGGCAAGGCGGCGACGCCCTTTTTTTCGATAACTTTTAGATATCTTATCTTCCTTTTTATGTTTTCTCTCTCTTTTTTCGAAAAAAACACCATTGTAAAACCAGTTTTCTTTTGAAGCTTTTGTATTCGAATCCTTATCGTTTGATCTAGTCTTTCTTTCATGTTTATCGTTTCATTTCTTCTGCTTTGCTTGATTTACTTTATGAGTAGTGAGTAGTTTACTTTGGGTTCGGGGTTGAGAGGATTGAAGGGTAGAAAAGGTTCGATCTTGGTTTGTTTTCTAAACGTTTTTAAGGCTATCTCTTCTAAGGTGTTGAAAGCTTAATGCTTGAAGACTCTCACGCCAAGAGCTTCATGATCCGAGAGGTCCCTTACCTTGACAGGATCCAGGAGCCTCGGAAGATCACACCTTAGAGACTAGTTACCCCTTCCCAAAAGCCATGGAAGTTTGGGGGACTAGTTAAGCCATTACTCGAAATCTGTTTTCCTTGCCTTTCAACCTCTTTTTCCACCAAAAGCCATGGGTTTGGAGGAGAGGATGAAAGAGTGATCTATACCGAAAGCCACAGATAGATCTTGTTTTGTTTTCGAGGCTTAGAGATCCTCACCAAGTGAGTCGATCTAAAGTTTCAAACCCAAGATCGATCCTTGAAACCCTTTATATGAATCTCAACCCTAAAGCCCTTTCTCTTAGCATATTTTACGTCTCATTTCATCTTTAGCTAGTTACCTGACAGCATCATGGTCTTTAGATTCATTGTTCTTACAGTTTTAGACGAGATCGATCGTTTCTGCTCGATCTAGTGGTCGATCTTGTGGTCGATCCACTAGTCGAATTTTAACAATCCGAAGCTCTTCCCTTTAATTTGTTTGTTTGTTTCTCGTGGTAACTGCTTCCTTTCTAGTATTTTTAAAATAGATTTCACTCTGTTTAGGTTGCTGCATTTAGTTTTTAGAATATTTCTCATAAACTGTCTCATTTACCTAGATTTGTCTTAGACCTTGTATTCTCTGTGGATTCTCTATCATCTAAAAGTGGATTGACACTCTCCTGCATGCTTTACTACAACATTGCGTGCACTAGAGGTTTGATAGCCTCTCTGCTGTATTAGAGCATAAGAATAACAGCTTATCAAATGGCGCCGTTACCATTCTAGGTTGCTTAGAGAACATAGAGATTTGGGTCTTAGCAAAGACTAAGTCTTTACCTTTTTCAAGTTACTAATCATACTACTCTAAACCGTGTGTTTTCAGGTACATGAATCTTCGTTCAAAGGGAGACAACAATCTACTACAGCCCTTAGACAACATTCATCAGCTTGGTCACTCACGGCAAAGGAGAGTCAGAGATCAAACAAGAGCCTTTGAGGAGATTGTTCAACCCGGTCTGGTTAACTTTGAAGACATGGCTGAACACGAGCATCCAGAGGGACCTCCTCCAGCAGGACGGGGCAATGGAAACCCCCAACACGCGGCTAGACCTCCGAGGATCATAGGAGCCGGAGATGCTCCCAATACTCACCACAATAGGTTTGGGATCACTCCTCCTCCAGTACAAAACAATAACTTCGAGATCAAGCCGGGTTTCATCTCCATGGTGCAAAACAACAAGTTCCACGGCTTAGCAATGGAAGACCCCTTGGAGCACTTGGAGAATTTCGAACAAGTATGTTGAATGATAAAGATCAACGGTATATCAGAAGATGCTTTCAAGCTACGTCTCTTCCCCTTTTCACTCATAGACAAAGCTAGACATTGGGAGAAGACCCTACCACAAGGCACCATCACATCATGGGCTGAGTGTAAGAAGGCTTTCCTCTCAAAGTTCTTCTCAAGCACCAGGACTGCTCGGTTGAGAAGCGAAATCAGCGGTTTCACTCAAAGGAACAACGAGACATTCAATGAGGCTATGGAGCGTTTCAAAAGATTACACGATCCAATGTCCTCATCACGGGTTCAGTGAGGAGACTCTACTCAGCACCATATACCGTGGAGCTTCACCAAAGATCCGGTTGTTGCTTGATACAGCTAGCAAAGGGAACTTCCTCGGTCAAGAGTTTGAAGAGGGTATGGAGCTGATAGAAAACCTGGCGTTGAGTGATGGAAACTATGCCGAGGATTATGACCGAGCACCAAGAGGATCAGAATTAGAGTCTCACAAGAAGGAGCTCAAATCGTTGCATGAGAAGATTGACAATTTGGTCTTAGCTAATCAAAAGCATCTTCACTTTGTTGGTGAAGCTGATGAAAACCAAGAGGAGTTGGAGCTAAGCCAAGAAGAAGCAAATTGGGTGGCTGGACAGAACAACTACAAATCTCAAGGCTACAACCACGGCTACCAGAACAACAACCTCTCTTACCGGGGCACCAACGTAGCCAACCCTAAAGATCAAGTGTACCCTGCTCAACAAGCTAAACCTTTCATCCCTTACAACAAAGGTTTTCAACCGAGTAGTGGTTTCCAAGGTCAAGGGCAAGGCAACTTTCAAGGGCAACAACAACAAAACAAGGGTTATACTCCTAACTACCCTCCGGGCTTTGCACCTCAGCAACAACAACCGATGCAACAACAAGTTGATCCGGTTCAAGCAATGTTCCAACAACTAATACAAGGGCAAGCTTCTACCAATCAGAAGTTCGCTGAAATGAACACTAGGCTTGATTCATCTCTAACCGACTTCTCCACTCAAATCACCAACCTTAACAACAAGATCAAGCAGCTGGAGAAGGGTAAAGCAAGCACGAGTGGTAAGAACAGTCTTCCGGGAAAGTGTGAGCAAAACCCCAAGGAGTATGCCAATGCTATTACATTGAGAAGTGGCAAAGAGCTTGAACCTCCGGTCTCTACAAAGAACAACGAGGACGTTTTATTTCAAGAGGGGGAGGGTAAACTTTCGGCTGATAATGAGGAGATCAACTTTGACAACGTGTGGATTCAAGGACCGAGAAGAGGTGACAAGGCATTCGTTGAGAAGAAAGCTGAGAAAATCACCAAGGAGAAGAATGACTACGTGCCCCCACCTTACGTACCAAAGTTGCCATTTCCGGGTCGTTTCAAAAAGCAGCTAATAGAAAAGCACCGGATCCTGTTTGAGAAGCACTTGAGAGATGTGGAGATAAAGCTGCCTCTTGTAGACTGTCTCGCTATGATGCCCAAGTGCGCCAAGTTTTTCAAGGACACCCTTGTGAAGAAGAACAAAGAAAGCAAAGAGGTACTTGTGCTAAGCGAAGAGTGTAGTGCGGTTATTCATAAGGAGATAGTGCCTAAGAAGCTGGGAGATCCTGGGAGCTTCACTATACCTTGTGCTTTGGGTCCTCTAGAGTTCGAGAGTTGCTTGTGTGATCTCGGAGCTAGCATAAACTTGATGCCTCACTCCGTAGCTAAGAAGCTTGGTTTTACTCGGTTTAAAGAATGTCGGATCTCATTGGTGTTGGCTGATAGGAGCGTGAGATTACCGGTTGGGTTGCTTGAAGACTTACCGGTGCGAATCAGTGGTGTGAACGTACCTACAGACTTTGTAGTGTTGGAGATGGACGAGGAGCCGAAAGACCCACTCATCTTAGGGAGACCGTTCCTTGCAACCGCTGGAGCTATAATAGATGTGAAGAATGGGAAGATTGCCTTGCATTTGGGGAAAGAGATCAGACTGGACTTTGACATCAACAAGGTTCTAAAGAAGCCAACCATTGAAGGACAAGCTTTCTATATTGAAACGATGGATGCTCTAGCGGATGAGTTGTTGGAAGAGCTAGCTCTAGAAGACCATTTGAAGCTACCACTCACTAAGGAGCCAGGGGAGTTTGGCTATGTGGACCAGAGAACCCAAGAGTACGTGAACCTGCTGGATTCGAGGAGGATCATCAAGAATGAAGAAGGTTGCTGCCTAGAGATCGACTCCGAGATCGATGCTATCACTCGATCCAGGAGTCAGATCGACAAGTCAATCGAGAACCCAACTCGATCCGGTGCAACAATCGACCAACAGATCGAGAATGATGCTCGGTCAGGAGAAACAATCGAGTCGACGATCGAGAAAGACCTCCCGATCATTTTGGAGTCCAATCAAGAGATCGACTCAGCGTCTCGATCCCTTACTCGATCCATATCCAATCGAGTAAGTGAATCGAGTGAAATGGCCCGATCTAGACGACATCAAGAGGAGAATCGACCGGGGGACTCGATCACAGAAGGGATAGCGATAGAGGAAAGCAGTCTGAAGGGCCATGCCTCGAGTTCAAAGGAGAGTTCCAAGGAGGAGAACAACAACAACAGCCACGAGGATGACTGGAGTGAGCTGTTAGCCCCAAAGGTGGACCTTAAGGAGCTCCCAAAAGGGCTAAGGTATGCTTTCTTAGGACCTAATGACACCTATCCCGTGATAGTAAATGAAAACCTTAGTGATGATGAGTTGCACTCGCTCTTAACTGAGCTGAGAAATTATAGGAAGGCCATTGGGTATTCTTTAAGTGACATCAAAGGCCTTTCACCAATGCTTTGCACTCATAGGATACACTTGGATAATGAGAACGCCACTTCTGTAGAACATCAAAGGCGTTTGAATCCTAACTTGAAAGAGGTTGTTAAGAAGGAAATCCTTAAGCTTTTAGAGGCTGACGTGATCTATCCCATAAGTGACAGCACGTGGGTTTCCCCCGTACACGTGGTGTCTAAGAAGGGAGGGATCACGGTCATAAGGAATGAAAAGGATGAACTTATCCCTACTAGGACCATTACTGGTCATAGAATGTGTATTGACTATAGAAAGCTTAACCTTGCGACTAGAAAAGACCATTTCCCTTTGCCTTTTATTGATCAAATGCTTGAGAGACTTGCAAATCACCCTTACTACTGTTTTCTCGATGGGTATAGCGGTTTCTTTCAAATACCTATTCACCCAAACGATTAGGAGAAAACGACTTTTAGATGTCCCTACGGTACCTTTGCATATCGAAGGATGCCGTTTGGATTGTGTAATGCACCGGCTACCTTTCAGCGGTGTATGATGTCGATCTTCTCCGATCTTATAGAGGAGATGGTAGAGGTGTTTATGGATGACTTCTCTGTGTATGGTGCGTCCTTTCCTGCGTGTTTGTTGAATCTTTGCAAGGTACTTAAACGTTGTGAAGAGACAAACTTGGTGCTGAACTGGGAGAAATGCCACTTCATGGTTAAGGAAGGGATAGTGCTCGGTCACAAGATTTCAGAGAAGGGTATTGAAGTTGATCAGGCTAAAGTTGAGGTTATGATGGGTCTAGAGCCGCCGGTTAATGTTAAAGGGATCAGAAGCTTCTTGGGACACGCAGGGTTCTATAGGCGCTTCATCAAAGATTTCTCCAAGATTGCACGCCCTCTCACACGGCTGTTGTGCAAGGAAGCTGAGTTTGTATTCGATGAGGAGTGTTTGAAGGCTTTCGTGACCATCAAGGAAGCCCTCACATCAGCCCCTATAGTCCAAGCACCAGACTGGTCTCTCCCTTTTGAGATCATGTGTGATGCTAGTGACTACGCCGTAGGAGCCGTCCTTGGTCAGAAGAAAGAAAAGAAGCTACATGTGATCTATTATGCTTCAAGGACCTTGGATGACACGCAATCACGATACACCACTACGGAGAAGGAGCTGCTTGCAGTAGTCTTCGCCTTTGAGAAGTTCAGATCATATCTCGTTGGCTCCAAGGCTATTGTATACACGGATCATGCTGCTCTACGATACATCTACTCGAAGAAAGACACTAAGCCCCGGCTCTTAAGATGGATTCTGTTACTCCAGGAGTTTGACATGGAAATTAAAGACAAGAAGGGGATAGAAAATGGAGTCGCTGACCACCTCTCAAGGCTAAGGATCAACGAGTCTCTCCCCTTAGATGACTCTCTTCCAGAAGAGCAGCTTATGGCGATAACTACTGCTGTTTGTGGGAAGCTAGAAGGAAGGTTTGAGGAAGTGTTGAGTTTTAAAGAGGAGGATCTACCATGGTATGCTGATGTGGTGAACTACCTAGCGTGTGGTGAGGAGCCAACACATCTCAACAGCTATCACAAGAAGAGGTTTTTGAGGGAGGCTAGTAACTACTTTTGGGATGAGCCTTACCTATACAAAAGAGGAGTTGACAGCTTGTACCGGAGATGCATTACAAAGGAAGAAGCCAGGGACATCCTCTATCATTGCCATGGTTCTTCCTATGGAGGACACTTCGCTTCATTCAAGACTGCCACGAAAGTGTTGCAAGCCGGTTTCTGGTGGCCCTCCATTTTTAAAGATGCACACGAGTTTGTGAAGAGCTGTGAGGCATGTCAGCGAGCAGGGAACATAACTAAGAGAAATGAAATGCCTCAAGTTCCCATCTTCGAGGTTGACGTGCTCGATGCGTGGGGTATTGACTTCATGGGGCCTTTCCCTTCTTCATACGGCAACAAGTACATCTTAGTAGCTGTGGATTATGTCTCCAAATGGGTTGAAGCTGTTGCTTCCCCTACAAATGACTCTAAGGTTGTGATCAAGCTGTTCAAGAGTGTCATCTTCCCAAGGTTTGGGGTACCCAAGGTTGTTATAAGTGATGGAGGAAGCCACTTTATAAACAAGGTCTTCGAGAACCTCTTGAGAAAGTATGGGGTTAAGCATAAGGTGGCTACACCGTATCATCCTCAAACAAGCGGTCAGGTGGAAGTCTCCAACAGGCAAATCAAAGCTATTCTGGAGAAGACCGTTGGAGCAACAAGGAAGGACTGGTCAGTGAAGCTAGACGATGCTCTTTGGGCCTACCGTACTGCTTTCAAGACGCTGATTGGTACAACTCCTTTCACTCTACTCTATGGCAAGGGCTGTCACCTCCCGGTTGAACTGGAACACCGTGCGTTATGGGCTGTGAAGAGGCTGAACTTTGATCTCAAGACGGCTCAGGAGAGGCGCCTTATTCAGCTACACGAACTGGACGAGTTGAGGATGAATGCTTACGAGAGCTCCAAAATCTACAAGGAGCGGACTAAGGAAGCTCATGACAAGAAATTGGTTGCCAAGGAGCTTAAGGAAGGAGGACTGGTGTTGCTGTACAACTCGAGGCTCAAACTCTTCCCGGGCAAGCTGAAATCAAGGTGGAGCGGACCGTTTGTGATTCAAGAGGTCTTGCCGTATGGAGCTGTTACTCTGATGGGAAGAAGTGGTAGTGCATTTACCGTCAACGGACACAGAGTCAAGCCCTACTTGGCGGACAGCTTTGACAAGGAGAGTACCTCAGTGCTTCTCCAAGACCCACCATCCGCCTAGACCAAGTAAGGTCTAGCTAAAGACGTTAAAGAAAGCGCACTTGGGAGGCATTCCCATGTTTATCTTGTACATACTTCTGCTTTCATTTCTCTTTCAGTTTTATGTTTTTATGTTGCAAGTGTGTAGGAACAGGTATAAGGAGTCTAAACCTTGACTTTGAGGTCCAAAAGGGGCAATACGGGTTAAGATAAGGCTAGAGATCGAGTGCTAGATCGACTGATCCTGGCTCGATCTTTGCTAGATCGAGTCAGTGAATCGAGAGGAGTCAGTCGATCTAGACGAGAACGAGTGACAAGATCAACCTTGACGAAAAAGGATCGATCGATCCAAATCGGATCGACCGATCTAATTTCTCTCGGGAAAATCTGTTGAAAATTGATCGATCACTCGACTCGATCCACCACTCGATCTATGCCAAATCGACCCCTAAATCGAGGACATAGATCGATCAGAGGGACTTAGCCGAGGAGCCAACATCTCAATGATCGAGAGAGCCAATCGATCCAGAACTCGATTCACCTTGAATCGAGTCTCAAATCGAGTAACCCTCTCGATCTAAGCCATTTTGGGCATGAGATCGAGTCCTAGATCGACCAAAAGGACTCGATCTCATGCCGAGGTAATAATTTTCTTTCCCTCCTTTACTCCTTTCCCTCCAATTTTTAAATTCAAAACTTGGTCAAGGCAATCATCTTTGACCATGAAAGATGTGCCTTGACCAAGACTTTTGTCAGAAACCACCTTGACCACCCATTGTTTTGGTTTGCTAAAGTCTTTATATATCTCAAATTATCTCTCATCCTCTCATTCCTGTTTGCTCGAGATTTTTAACAAAGAGAGTGAGAATTTTAAGTCTTTAAAGATTAGCAAAGATATCCTTAACTTCTTGCAAAGGTATTTTCAAAGATTTAATGGTTTATTTTTAAGAAAATCTCCCTAAATATCGCAAGATCTTGTTTTAGGATATAGGATCAGTTTTGATTTTTTAAAATTAGCTAAGTAAAAGGAAAAATTCTGGATTTTCAGTATCTAAAAGATTTGTTTCCCTTTTATGTAGCTATGATTTTTATTTAACCCCCAAAATTCTAGGGTAGTTTTTATAAATTCTCTCCTTCCCTTCTCTCATTCTCATCAAATCGCCACTTGCTAATCATTCTCTTTAGAATTTTGTTTCAGGAACAATGGCACCAAAGAGAACAAGAGAGGAGCAAGCACAAGAAGGAGAAGGACGAGAAGTGGTGGCTCAAGAGAGGGTCCGGTGGAGCAAAGATGAAAAGAGGGACAAGAAGAGGCTTGAGAGGCTCCGGTTTGAACCTACAAAGTTTGCTGACCGAGAGCTTTTGTCCAGGCTCGGGATCCTTGGGGACTTCGACCAACTCCTCAAGAACATTGGTTTGAGATGCTTGTCGCGGATGGACTGCCCTACCATTCCCGAGGTGACGATAGATTTCCTTGCCACCATGGAGTTCCGGTATGAGAATCCGAGTGCCCCTGTCCCTTCCCAAGGCCGTCTCTACTTCAAAGTTGGCCGTCAAGCTTACACACTATCCATCCCCGAGCTATGCCAAGCCTACGGTCTCAAGGCTGATGCAAACAAGGTGGAGTTCCAAGCCTTCAAGAAAGCCGACGAGTTTTGGGACTTGATCAGCAATGAAGACTACAAAGCCAACACCGCCAAGATCAAGAGAGTTAGGAGTCCGGTGCTGAGGTATACTCTGAAGCTGATTGCCAATACATTCAGTGGAAGGTCTGTTGCTTCTACCGTCACGAAGATGGAGCTGTGCTTCCTTTTCCAAGGCGTGAAGCACTTGGTGTCTGATCTGGATGCGAATGATGAGCCCATAGAAGATGAACTCGGTGATGAAGTGAATTACAGCTGTGTGCTCGCGGCTTCTCTGGTGAAGTACAAGGCTTATGCCTTACGGTGCAAGGCAACCTCTTCCTACATTGGCGGTTTCCTTACTCCTTTGTTCGTGCAAGCCGGTGTGCCTATCCATGACTTTGCTCACGTCCCAAACAGAGCTTTCATGGATGAAGCATACATGAGAAACACTGATAGCTTGGGACGCACGCTAGCAGAAGGGTTTTATGCTTACCTCTTCATAGATGATGAAGACAAGAAGAGAGTGTGCATCCTCCCCAACAAAGATGAGACCGAGCTGCTTGGTGTTGGGAACATCGAGTTTTTACCCACGGAGGAAGAATGCTTTGCCCCTTTAGGAGGACCGCCTGCTTCAGCCATTGCCCCGCGCCAAAGGTCAGAGTCTCCAGGAACAGAGGATGAGATGCCCGAGGTTTACACACTTCCCAAGCTGGACTTTGAGCCGAGGACCAAAACCGAGAAGTTCTTAGCCTCGGTGGTGGAGATGCAGCGGAAGATCAACAAGTGGCAAGGGAAGATGCTTAAGAAGCTGGGGAAGAAGGTCAAACAACTCCAAGGAAGTCAGCCTAAGCCAGCTACAAGCCAAGAGATACAACAACCCGAGCAGAGGAGACTCTCAACCGGAGGAGTTGTTATCCGCGAGACCCAAGGAGACAACATTCAGCAAGCGCGTCACTCCCTCCAAGAACCAGGCAACAAAGGAAAAGCAACAATCTCTAGCTCCTCTGGAACATCCTCAAGTTCCAGCCGAGCCTAGACAAGAGGTAACAACCTTCTTCCATTGTATATAACCACTCATGTTTGTTTCTTGCATTGTGTTTGTTTGCTCCTTCGGATGAGTTTGCTACCGGGACGGTGTCAAGCAAGTTTGGGGGAGTACTTGTGTGATTTAATCTTGTGTTCTTTGATCTTATTTTCCTTTTTTGCATCCTTGAGTCTTAGTTCATGAAAAATTGGTAAAATTTTTAAAAAAATTTTCAAAGATTCATGTAGTTGCATTCATCTCTTTAAAAACATGCTAGGATTGAGTCTAGAATTTCTCATATCACCTAGGTTGTTTGCATTTTGCATAAGGGGTTAGAATTTCTTTAAAAGGTGTTTTACTTATGAATCATTTCAATGCCCTAGTTAGTAGTTCTCTAATGTTTTGTTTATGCTTTGAAAGTAAGTTCTAACCATGCTTGGATCACTAGTTAGGATTTTCGTGGCTTGAATTGAACTCTCATGATTTGAAACTCATCCTACTAAGTGAAAACCTTAATTTGAAAATCTAATTATCATTCTTATGCATTTGAAAATGAACACATGGTTTTAAAATATTTAGGCTCTCTTCTTCTTTTTTACCACTCTTTGTGAGCCAAAGTAGAACTCCCTCCTTGAACCTTACCCTCCTTTGAAGTCAAATGTTCTTGTGTGACATCTTTGTGAGGCCTTATTTTCGGTTTGAACTTGGCATAAAGTGTTAGGTTTAGGCGACATGATTTGGTTTTCATAATTGATTGCTAGCTTTGCATTTTGAAGCTAGGTATAGGCTTAGGATAAGTTTGGGGGATCATTGGGATTGCTTTCTTGTGTATTTGTTTTCGGTTCAAAAGAGTTTGTGTTTTAAGGAAAGAAATGAGGTTTTAAGTGAAAGGTTTGTTTTTAAAACTAAGTATGCTCTATTTCAGAAGGTAGCTTTCTCTAAATAAATAAATAAGAAAAAAAAAAAGAGCCTAAGTGCCAAATAAAAAAAAATGAAGAGAAAAATAATAATAATAAGAGAGCTACTAATAAGAAATTCCTAAGAGAAAAAATATTTTTCAAAATCTTTTCACTAGCCTAAAAAGTTTAAAAATGTCTCTATTTTGAATTGGGGATTGCTAAGTGTGAGAAAAAGGGTAGACTCTTAAGTGGTGAGTGAGGATTAAAATTTCTTAAATGAGAGGGGTATAGGACTGTTTGATAGTTTACATGGGTAGATGAGAATCTAATCATGTATGCATAAATTGTCTTTACCTTTAGCATTATGCATTGGTTCAAACCATTTTTTGAGAGAAACCCTTGTCTAATTATAAACTCTTTTCGAATGAGATCATTCTATGCTCATAACCATAACCCTTTGCCAAATGTGTTTTGCTTTAAAGTGCATAAGTTTGATTCATGGTTCGAATGTTAATGAATGTTAAAGGATGAATTTCTTTGATTGTTAGGAATAAGAGAGTCATGATTTGAATTTCTTTGTGTGATGAGTATGGCTAAGTCCTTTGGAGTATGAGTGTAAGATTAGCATTTTAGAATTGTTAACTAGGACATTGAGATGATCTATTCGAAAGGCACCTTGGCAAAAAGTTTAAAACCCCTTTGATTTTTCTGAAAACCTCTCTTCCTTACTTATTTTTTGTTGCTTGAGGGCAAGCAAGAAGTAAGTTTGGAGGAGTTGATGTCATTGCATTTTGCATACATTTTGCATACTCATTAGATAGTTTTTCATGCATTTGTATCATGTTTTAGGTTAGATTGCATCACTTAGGGTCTTAGAGCATTCTTGCATCAGCATGTGCATTTTCTCGGCATTTTGCATCCATTCCAGGTTGTTTCTGGTTGCTTTGGAGTCATGGAGGTTCGTGGAGGTGTGGAGGCCGATGTAGCAGTTCATGGGAGCTCGGGAATGTGCTAAGGACCAGTGATCGAGGAGTAGATCGAGCATGACCGGTTGATCAAGGGGTTGATCGACCAGAAGACACGATGTCCGGATATGATTGAGAGAACAACTCGATCCAATGGTCGATCTCTGTCCTTTCAACCGTTTTTGGCTGTTAGCGAAGGGGGGACCATTGGATTATTTGGACATTTTAGGCAAGGCGGCGACGCCCTTTTTCGATAACTTTTAGATTTCTTATCTTCCTTTTTATGTTTTCTCTCTCTTTTTCCAAAAAAACACCATTGTAAAACCAGTTTTCTTTTAAAGTTTTTGTATTCGAATCCTTATCGTTTGATCTAGTCTTTCTTTCATGTTTATCGTTTCATTTCTTCTGCTTTGCTTGATTTACTTTATGAGTAGTGAGTAGTTTACTTTGGGTTCGGGGTTGAGAGGATTGAAGGGTAGAAAAGGTTCGATCTTGGTTTGTTTTCTAAACGTTTTTAAGGCTATCTCTTCTAAGGTGTTGAAAGCTTAATGCTTGAAGACTCTCACGCCAAGAGCTTCATGATCCGAGAGGTCCCTTACCTTGACAGGATCCAGGAGCCTCGGAAGATCACACCTTAGAGACTAGTTACCCCTTCCCAAAAGCCATGGAAGTTTGGGGGACTAGTTAAGCCATTACTCAAAATCTGTTTTCCTTGCCTTTCAACCTCTTTTTCCACCAAAAGCCATGGGTTTGGAGGAGAGGATGAAAGAGTGATCTATACCGAAAGCCACGGATAGATCTTGTTTTGTTTTCGAGGCTTAGAGATCCTCACCAAGTGAGTCGATCTAAAGTTTCAAACCCAAGATCGATCCTTGAAACCCTTTATATGAATCTCAACCCTAAAGCCCTTTCTCTTAGCATATTTACGTCTCATTTCATCTTTAGCTAGTTACCTGACAGCATCCTGGTCTTTAGATTCATTGTTCTTACAGTTTTAGACGAGATCGATCGTTTCTGCTCGATCTAGTGGTCGATCTTGTGGTCGATCCACTAGTCGAATTTTAACAATCCGAAGCTCTTCCCTTTAATTTGTCTGTTTGTTTCTCGTGGTAACTGCTTCCTTTCTAGTATTTTTAAAATAGGTTTCACTCTGTTTAGGTTGCTGCATTTAGTTTTTAGAATATTTCTCATAAACTGTCTTAGACCTTGCATTCTCTGTGGATTCTCTATCATCTAGAAGTGGATTGACACTCTCCTGCTTGCTTTACTACAACATTGCGTGCACTAGAGTTTTGATAGCCTCTCTGCTGCATTAGAGCATAAGAATAACAGCTTATCATGCTTCCTGAGGTGCTTTTCCCTTTTTCCCAGCAGCTATGTTTGTTCTTCCCATGGTATCTTCAAAAGCAAAACTTGAAAACAAGGTAAGTGAAAGAATAAAAGCTGAAGAACCAAATAGCTGAAAGCTTTTGATGGAAAAATCTTTAAGCTAAGAAAAATCTAACAAGTCCTAACAACAAGCTTAAACTTATTCAAAGCAAGAAGAGATCAAAATCTAGCAACCAAATAAGCTAGGATGAACAAAACATAAACAGTTATGCATGACACTCTAGCAAAATGGTTCTTAGGCAAAAGAGATGATGATCTTGCAAATGGATGAAGATAAACAAGAAATGAGATAAATAGACATTAAACATAACTTCAACATCTAGCTTGATATTTCAAAACAAATCCAAATTGCAAAACCACAGCACAACAATTAAAACTAAACACTACTTGCTCTTAAAAACATCTACTAAGCGATTTTGAACATAAGCAAAGAGTAAGAGCAAAGAGAGATAGTTTAGGAAGCAAACTTTTAGTGGAGCCTTTGAACACTTAGAGAAAGCAATAAAAGAGAAAGAAAACTAGTAATTTCGAGCTTTACGTGAGAAGAAGAGTGAGTTTAAGTGTGAAGAGAAGTGAAGGAAGTTGTTGCTTAAATAGAGAGAAAAGAGAGGAAACCATAGGAATCAAAGGTTGGTGAGGGAACATAAGGAATCAAAAGTGTGGGGGACAAAAACAAAAGTGTTCAGAAGCTAAGAAAGAGGTCAGAAAGAATCCCATTTAAAAATTCAAACTCCCTTGGCTCCAAACTAAAGGAGGCAAATTTTTTTGAAAGTTGAGATACTTCCCTGAAATGGAATATCGGTCACACATGACCGATATAACTGACCGAAATGGCAGTATCGGTCGTGAGTTATTGATATTGGAGACTGATGTGCTTTCTGGGATTAGTATCGCTCATCACTGATCGACACACTTGACCGAAATACATCCGATGTGATTATATCGGTCATGAGTGATCGATACTGGTGACCGATATGTTTCCAAGAATCTCATCGATCACCAGTGATCGACACACTGGACCAAAAATTAAGCGGTGTGTTTATATCGATCAAGTCTGGTCGATGCGAATGACCGAAATTTGCCCTCCTTTCAAACTTCTTCCCATATCGGTCACTTGTGATCAAACATGATCGATACTGGTGACCGAAAATCTGTATATCGGTCTGTCATGACCGATACAAATGATCGATATCAGCCAAAATACACCTGTTCTTTGTCCCCTTCAGACTTTCTCAAACCCCAGTTTGAAATCCTGTTTCTATACACTAAAACAAAGCATAAAAGATAATCTAGAAAGCATAATATATACAAAAGGATACCATGGGACTACCTCCCAAGTGTGCTTGTTTAAAGTCACTAAGCTTGATTTTGATTACCTCTTTAGTTGAGGTGAGGAGAGGTTGATGGAGCTAGCGCTCCTACCTCTTTCTTCTTCCATACCCATGTTCCTACTGATGGTTGGTTCTGTTTGTCCCTTGTTGACATCCTATGCTTCTTCTTTTTGACACTTGGTTTGATTGGAGGCTTCACAACCTTGGTGGTTAAGTTCTCATTGCACTTCAAACCTCCTTCAAGATTCAATTCAGCATTCAGTGTCTGTCCTGGCTCAGCAGGGGAAAAATCATCCATAAACATGTTCATAGTGAAGTTCAAGACATCATCTAGATTATCTGGGAGATCCCACTGTTCACCCTCTTGCTCAAGTACTCCACAGAAAATTATGGGAGGAGAGTCAATTTTGTAGACCTTGAACTCATCAACATTCTTTAGAATCATAGAGCCTCTCTTGAAATCCAACTGAGCTCCTGCTGTAGCTAAGAATAGTGTGCCTAGAAGGAGTGGCACCTCTCTGGAATATGTTTTCTCCATGACCACAAAGTCTGTTGGCACTAGGCATTCTCCAATCTTCAAAGGGTAGTCCTTCACCATGACCAAAGGTCTTGTGGAAGTGTTGTCCACAAAAGTGATAGAAGTCCTGGATGGCAGCAGTTTCTTGATCCCCAGAGTTTGGCTCAGATGGAGAGACATGACATTGACAGTTGATCCTGAATTACATAGGGCTTTGACATTGTCAAGCATCTCCAGCTCACATGTGATGAGGAACTTTCCTGGGTTTGTGATTTTTGGCAATGACTTCATCATCTTGCTTCTTTACATGTAAGCCCCCACATTCTCAAGGATTGATTCCACCACTTCCAGCTTGTCAAAAACTTCTTTCGGGAACCTAATTTGATTTTTCACTTCTAGCAAAGTGGTGCCATGTGGGAGTTGTATTCCAGCATCTTGTATGTCTTGCTTGAACTTTGTGTACATCTCCATTCTAGCTTTTATGAAATGCATTGTGGGGTAGGAGACTGGTGGTTTGCAGTCCTGAGCTGAAAGTTCTTTCCCCTTTTCAGTAGTGTTTGAAGAGTTACCCATTTGATTATGGTAGAGCTCCTTAGAGTCTTGAGGAGTGTTGTGAGACAAAACCATCAAAGCATGGTGTGTCTCTAGTGCCTCTTCATCAGCATCAGTGTGCTTTGGTGTGGGGGTCTCTTCTGTAGCAGGTGAGGCTTCCTCAGCCCCCTCTTTCTGAGCAGCTTCTAGTGCTGCTCTCTCTTGTTCTTCTTCTCTGTTCAGGCTTTCAACAAGTCCATGGAGGAACTTTCCTACAACCTCATGAGCTTCTTGATCAATAATGGGACATCTTCTGTCTTCCCCTCCATATTCAATCCTCATTCTGTCTATATGTATCAGCATTTCCTGGATCATGATACCTAGCTCTTCTAATAATGCATCTTCATCAAGGAGTTCCTCTTCCTCTTCCTCTGCTTCTTCAGTGAGTAGATGGCGGAATTCCTGAGGGTTGTGTACAGCTTGTGTAGTAGGAGTACCCTGAAGTCTTGGTGTTGGTGCTTCATCTTGGCTATTCTCTAAGAGTTGTATCCTTGAGTCTAGGTCCTCAAATTTTTGCATGAAGGTCATCATGAACATAAGCAAATCTCTTGTTCATCTCCATGTTTCCAATGGTTTGGAGATTGATGCTTTCCATGATGCTTTTGATGTCAGCTGTTCCAGATGCAGAAGTATAGTAGTGGTCTTGAGAAGGGAAAGGAGTGTAGCTGTCTTCGAAGTAGTGCATGGGTAGATGCTCTTGGAAGAAGTTGTTGTAAGAAGTGTCCTCAAAGTACAACATCTTGATGCTTGTTGTAACTCACCTGAAATGAAAACACTTGAAAACAGAGTTAGTCACCAATTAAAAGTAAAGGCTTGATCTTAAAGATTCTACAAACTCTAATGATTCAAACTTAGTTCCCAAATGGCAACGGCGCCAAATTGATACATGAGTTTTTAGGCTCTTATTGTCAATCACCCATTGTACTAATCAGTTGTAGTATGGGTTTTAATATCAATCCAATTGGGAACAGTTGAAAACAGAAGAGCTAAGAGTAAAATCTCTAAGTCAAGCAAGCAGGAAAAGGTTTTTGTTGCCTAAGCAACAGTTCTAACAACCTAAGGTGATCAATCAACAAAGAAAGTGAAAACAAAAGCAAACTTAGCAGTTTTAAGCAAGAAAAACAGAGCAAAACAGAGCAAATCCGAGATTCAAATAAGAGAAAGGCAAGTTCCTAGATGTGGTTATTGACTTTGGGGAATTTCAGACAATAACTAAGGCTGTTTCAACTACATTGATCAAGCAGGTAAGCAAGCAATGGTGATTCCTAGACATAGAGTTCACAATCAAGCAAGCTAGATCCAATCTCTTTGGCAAATAGCCCTTTACTAAACATCTTAACAAGAACTAACTGTCATTAGTGCTAAAACATCAAGCAAGCATTAGTAAACAACTCTATTCAAGTCAAAATGCTCCTCAAACAGTCAATCTCTTGAGCCAAGGCCAGCAAATCCTCTATTAAACAAGATCAGCATTTCATCAAACACTTGGTGGGCATAAGAGAAAGCTAACAACTTAGATAAGTTTGATCAAGACTAATCTAGCATGAATAACAGATTAATAGAGAGGAACCCATAAACTGAAGCACTTAACAAACCCTAATCAAGTCTAAAATTCCCTTAATCTACGACATCTAGAAACTCTAAGATAACTACTCACTCATACTCAAGTTTAACACCAAATCACAAAGGAAAATGATGTTAATCATGATTAAGAGAGAGAATAAAGAAAGATTAAAGCAAATACTCAAATATATTAAACAAAGCAAAGGATTTGTCTTACAAACTTACAGAAAATGCTCAAGAACAGTATTTTGACAAGACATGTTGAAAATCTGGAAAAGAGGCTATTTATAGCCTAGAGAAGAAAGCCTAGAGTAATGGCAAAAGCGTAATTAAAAACAGGTTCGGGCTGGGTCAGTATCGGTCAGTTACGTCGGTCTTCAGTGACTGATACAGATCCCCATCGGTCTGGAGTGATCGACACAGATGACCGAAATCCATTCGCTGTGTTTGTGTCGGTCACCCTTGACCGATACTGGTGATCGATACTGCTCTGTATCGGTCATCCTTTACCGATATTCACCGTGCTCTGACCGAAAACTTCTGCAGAGATTCTCTGCTTCGATCGTTCTTGCTCCCTTTTGCCCAGCTAGCATCCTGGATCGTCCCCAAAACTCCTCCAAGCTCCTTTTAGCTCCAAAAGCACCTAAAAACATCCAAAATGCAAAGAAAATGCAAACTATACTCTAAATGCAACCTAAGTCTAAAAGGAGAAGAAAATGGGACAAAAGCTAAGGGAAAACATGCAAAAGAGGACCAAAATTTGTACTAAATGCAGCCTTAAATGGTGTAAATACAAGGGATATCAATTGCCCGCGAGATGAACCGGTTGAGGGCTGCAACTCGACCGGTCAAGCGTTGTACTGGGAGATGGCATATCGAGGAAAGCCGTGATCTGCTTCGGGTTCGCCTCGATTCCTCGTTCGGTTACCAGATAACCGAGGAATTCTCATGAGGCGACTTCGAAGGTACATTTAGCTGGGTTGAGCTTCATCTCGTATTGGTTTAAGATTTTGAAGCATTCCCTAAGTTGTGCGACGTGGTCGGTGTCCTTTGAGGATTTCACCAGCAGGTCGTCTATGTAGACTTCCATAATTTTATCGAGCTGGCTAGCAAACATTTTGTTCACCAGCCTTTGATAGGTTGCTCCTGCGTTTTTCAGGCTGAAAGGCATTACTTTATAGCAGTAGATACCTTGATGGGTAACGAAGGCTGTTTTTTCTTTGTCTTCTGGATTCATCTTGATCTCATTGTATCCAGAAAAGGCATCCATAAAGGACAATAGTTGATGACCAACTGTGGCCTCGACCAGGCGGTCGATGTGTGGAAGTGGGAAGCTGTCTTTTTGACATGCTTTGTTTAGGTCTGTGAAGTCGACGTAGACTCTCCACTTTCCATTTTTGTTTTTGACGACCACGGGGTTTGCTAACCAGTCGGGGTATTTCACCTTTCTCATCGATCCCACTTTGAGTAGTCTGTCTACCTCGACGTTGGCTGCTTTAGCTCGATCTGGACCGAGCTTGCGGCGTTTTTATCTGACGGGTTTAATGGTTGGATCGATGTTGAGTTCGTGCGCAGCAACCTCGGTATCGATGTCCGGCATGTCCGCAGTAGACCATGCAAAAGTGCTTATATTTTCTTTTAGAAAATCTATTAGCTCGTCGCGAATTGTTTTTGCAAGATCGACCCCGATTCCAACGCACTTTTCGGGGTTGGCCTCGTCTATGCATACTTGCTCGATTAGTTCTGTTCGAGGCTCACATACCGAAGGGTCTTTGTTGTGTTTGAATTGTCGAACTGCGAGCTCCTCCTCTTTCTGTAATTGCTATACAGGGAGCTTTCTCGGCTCACAAGAAGCTGCCCATGCAGCAATCCCTTGGTTCCCCAAGGGGTTGGGAACTTCACACACTGGTGGTATGTGGAAGCTACAGCTTTCATTGCGTAGAGCCATGGTCTACCAAGTATGGCGTTGAAACGAGCTGGGCGATCTACGACCACAAAGTCAATTATTTTTTTGATCCCGCCAACTTTAACTGGAAGCTGGATGGTTCCTAACGATTAGGTGGTTTCTCCTGCGAAGCCCGTGAGTGGAGTTCGATCGTTCGACCGCATGGACGTTTGGTATCCAATGCGTCTAAAAGCGTCGTAGAACAGCACGTCTACCGAGCTACCAGTGTCGATCATGAACATTGTTAGGTCGAAACCGCCTACAGCGATCTGGATGACGAGTGCGTCATCATGTGGTTTATCTAGAGATAGCGTTTCGCTTTCTAGAAAACTTATTTGGTGGTCGGGTCCATCCAGAGGTAGGTTTACGGTGGTGGGCTCGACTTTGCGCTGATATGCCTTTATCGAGTTGATTGAGTCTCGGCATATCTTCAAGCCTCCGCAGATGAAGTCGATTCGCTTCATTGTGGGTAGCTCCCCTTCCCCTCCGAAGGAGTGAGCGATGTGTGAGCCCCCCACCCCCCACCCACACCTAGGAAACCATCGAGCTCCTGCTCAACCAGGCTACATAAACTCGTGGGGGGGGGGGGGGGGGGGGGATTACTGATTTCATTTAGCTCTCTGAAAATCAGGTTGATCTTTTTTCTCGCTGATGGAGGAGAGTCAGGAGTTTGGACTTCGACTTGGACTTCGCGATCTCGCTTTTGAGGCTTTGATGGAGTCTGAAAACGGGAGCTCAAAACAAAAGATGCATTGGAAAAACTGATTTAATGCCCAAGTTATAAGTTCTAAGATGCAAAGAGGTTGTTCTACTTTAAAAGCTTTAGCCATACTCATCAAATCAAACAAATGAACTCTAGCTTAGCCTAAGCATTTGGTCAAGGGACATGGTCATGAGATGAAGATGATCTCATTCGAATAAGGGTTTAAAAATTCAGGGGATCACTCAATGAAAGAATCCTATCTTTGGCAAAATGCTAAAGGTAAAAGCACACTTATGCATGCAAGTTAAAGCTCCCTTCTACCCCTTTTTACCCAAGATGATCCTAAAAACTTCTAGAACCCCAAGTGTAACCCCTAAATCTACCCTTTCCCAAAGCGCTTGATCTCTTCACCTTCACAATTGGGGGAAACTCTTTCTTCTTCAGTCCGTGTGGTTGAGTTCTTTTTATTTGAACTTGTTCTCCTTTGTTGTATGCTCGGCGCCTTTTTCATCACCTTTGGTGGATGGCTCGGTCTGATTTTTTTCTTTTTGAATGACCTTTGTAAGCCTTGTTGCTGCTGGCACCTTTCTATTTTAACACTAAGAGCACTATTTTTCTATTCTACTTAACCACAACGATCTGTTCCCCCTTTTGCTACCAATCCCATACTTCCTCTTCTTTTGTAACGATGTAAACATAAAACACTTAAACCACTTAACAACCTTTTTCCCAAACTCCTAACCTAGTACCAAGCTCAAAATTCAAGCTGGTGTCTACAAGAGAGCTTTTCCTTGCCAGCCTTATTCCTAACACTTTTTGCTAAGATAGGATAGAAAATGATGCAATATAAGGCCTCACAACTCACGCAAAAGTGTTTAGGTCTGAAAGAAGGTTTGGTTTAGGGTGAGGTTAACTGTCCCATTATGATGAGGATCAGCTACTTGAATTAACAAGAGTGGTAAGAAGGGAAGAAGATAATCCAAGTATGTATGTAGGTAAGCCATGCAGTCACTCTTAATGCACAAACAAGATAATTCAATGTCAAAAATATGGTTCTACTAGGATGGAATTGGCATCAAATTAAAACGAGTTTCAGCATAAGACTAGAGTATCAAATGCAAGTAATCAAAGTATGGTGCAGCCTTAACTTCAAACTTACTAGATGCAATCAAAAAACAAATTACCAAGGCATTGAAAACAGTTCAAACATTAACAACTTAACAAGTGTTTATCATTCACTCCCTATGCAAATGCAACAACCTAAATGATTTTAAAAATTCTAGACTCAATCCTAAAATATTCTACAATGCAAATGCAAACTACATGAATTTTGTTTAAAAATTTTTAAAATTTTTATCATTTTTTTTTTGGTGTTTTCTATGCCTTACATGATGCATGATGACTCAAAGGATGATAACAGAAAATAAGATCAAAGAAAACATGTCAAACACACCACGCACTCCCCTAAACTTGAATGACACCGTCTCGGTGGCAAACAAATCCAAGATGAGTCAAAACACAAAGCAAAAAACTTAGAAAGATGCATGGTATATACAATGGTTTGGTTGTTGGTTACTCGGAGTTAGGCTCGGCTGGAGCTTGAGGATGCTCTAGACTTCCTGCTCTTGCTAGGAGGGTCTTGAGTGACTGCCTTGCCTTTCTCCTTCCTTGCTCCTTCGTGGAGAGAGCGGCGTGCAGCTTGGTTCTCGCGTTGGGGCTCACGTATCACTATCCCACCAGTTGATCTCCTTCTCTTCTCCGGTTGCTCAACCTCTTCGCTTGAAGATGCCTCGGATGATTTCTTCTTGAAGTCCTTGATCTTCTTGGCAAGCTTTTTAATCATCTTGCTCTGCCATTTGTTGATCTTGCGCTGCATCTCGACGACTGAAGCAAGGAACTTCTCGGTTTTGGTTCTTGGCTCGAAGTCAAGCGTGGGAAGAACAAAGCTCTCGGGCATCTCAGCATCGGATGTAGGTGACTCTGAACGTGGGCGAGCAACTCGTGGAGGTGCGGCTGTGGCTCCTAGAGGTGCATAGCATTCCTCAACACTTGGCAGAAACTCAACATTGCCAACACCTAGCAGCTCCGTTTCTTCTTTGTTTGGCAAGATGGACACTCTCTTCTCAATTTCGCAATCAATGAACAGGTAAGCAAAGAATCCCTCAGCTGGCGTGCATCCCAAGCTCTCTGTGTTTCGCATGTAAACCTCATCCACATAGGCTCTATCCGCGCAGGGTACAAAATCAGGAAGAGGTACACCAGCTTGAACAAACAGCGGGGTAAGGAAGCCGCCTATCAGCGCTGAACTCGCCTTGCATCTCATTGCCCACGCCTTGTACTTGAGTAGAGAAGAAGCCAGAATGCATCCATAATTGACATCATCCCCAAGCTCATCTTCCATCTGCTCGTCATTCTCTTTAGGGTCGCATAGAAGGTGCTTAACGTCTTGTAAGAGAAAACACAGCTCATTCTTGGTGACTGTGGGAGCTACGGACCTTCCACTAAAGGTATTGGCGATGAGCTTGAGCGTGTATCTGAAAACGGGGCTGCGGACTCTTTTGATCTTCGCCGTGTTTGCCTTGTAATCATCGTTGCTGATCAGATCCCACAAGTCGTTGGCTTGAGTGAAAGCAGGAAACTCAACGAGCTTGGCATCAGCCTTCAGACCATAGACTTGGCAAAGCTCTTGGATGAAGAGATGATAGGCTTGTCTCCTGATCTTGAAGGTGAGGTGACCTTGAGAAGGAGTAGGAAGACTTGGATTCTCGTAAGTGAACTCCAAAGTCGCTAAGAAGTCTAAGGTTGCCTCGGGATATGTTGGGCAATCCATCCTTGACAAGCACCGGAGCCCAATGTTCTTGAGAAGCTGATCAAAGTCTCCCAAGATCCCTATCTTAGCCAACAGATCCCTAATCGCGAACTTTGTGGGATTGAACCTTAGCCTTTACAGCCGTTTCTTGGCTTGCTTCTCCTCTTTGGTCCATCTAACCCTCTCCTGAACCACTTCTTGAGCTTCTCCTTCTTGTGTTGTCTCTTCTCTGGTTCTCTTTGGTGCCATTGGTACCTGAAACACAAATCTCAAGGAAGAGAATGAATATAGGCGGCAAAATTCAGAGAAAGACAAGGTAAGAAAGAAAAACTTCTAACAATAACCCTAGATTTTTGGGGAATTTATAAAACTTATAGCTAGATAATAGAGAAGAAAATCTAGAGATAGGATTAAATCTAGAAAATTTCCTAATATCTAGCTATTTTTAAAAATTATCCTAATTCCCTAACAACTACAAACATCCTAAACATCTAAAAAGGCAAATTTCCAAAAAACTTTAAACAAGAAATCTATAAACCGAAAATACCTTTTTAAAAGGAAGAATGCAGATGCTAAAAGCCTTAAAGACCGAACTCACACTCTCTCTTTACTTTGAAAACGGTTTCGAACACAAAAATGAGAGAGTGTGAATGCATGTGAATATAAAGGCTAACAAAACCATGGGCAAAACAAGTGGTTTCTAACAAAAGTGTGGTCAAGGCACATCATTCACGGTCAAAGATGCTTGCCTTGACCACAATTCAAATTTAAAAACCGGAGGGAAATAAGAAAGGAGGGATAAAATTTACTTACCTCGGCATGAGATCGAGTCCATTTGGTCGATCTAGGCTCGATCTCATGCCCATGTTGACTCGATCAAGGGTTGATCGATCAGGGACTCGATTCAAATTGCAACGAGTCTTAGATCGATTGTGCCCCCTCGTTCTATGATTTTTTGTCACTCAGGCTATGCTCCTTAGATCGAGCCACGTGATCGATTTGGGGGTCGTTTGGGCTAAGATCGAGTGGCAGATCGAGTAGACTAATCGATATAACCTTGAGGATCGAGTGAGGTCAGTCGATCCACACCTCGTTTGCATTTCAGGCTAAACGTATGGGTGGTTTATCCTCTCATGATCGACTGACTCACTTGATTGTCTACTCGATCTCGTCTAGATTGACTGACTCCTCTCGATTCACTAGCTCGATCTAGTAAAGATCGAGCCAGGATAAGTCGATCTAGCACTCGATCTCTAACCTATACTTAACCCTTCTCACCTCTTTTGACTCCAAGATCATTATCTCCATTCACCTATCCTTTCACCTACACACTTAAACATAAAAAGCATAAAACTGAAATGGAAGGAAAGCAAAAATATATACAAGATAGACATGGGAATGCCTCCCAAGTGCGCTTTCTTTAACGTCTTTAGCTAGACTTTACTTGGTTTAGGACTGAGGTGGGTCTTGGAGAAGCATTGTGGTGCTCTCCTTGCTGCAATCACTCGCCAGGTAGGGCTTGACTCTGTGCCCATTGACCGTGAAAGCCTTTCCACTCTTGCCAACCAAAGTAACCGCTCCATAGGGCAGAACTTCCTTGACCTCAAACGGTCCACACCACCTTGATTTGAGCTTGCCCGGGAACAGCTTCAACCTCGAGTTGTAGAGTAGCACCAGACTGCCTTCCCTCAACTCCTTATGAACCAGCTTCTTGTCATGAGCCGCCTTGGTCCTTTCCCTGTAGATCTTAGCACTCTCGTAGGCGTCTAACCGTAGCTCATCAAGCTCATGTAGTTGAATCAACCGCTTCTCCTGCGCCATCTTGAGACTGAAGTTCATCTGCTTCACAGCCCACTGTGCTCTATGCTCCAACTCACCAGGAAGATGACATGCCTTGCCATATAGAAGAGTGAAGGGTGTGGTACCAATAGGAGTCTTGAAAGCTGTCCGGTAAGCCCATAGAGCATCATCTAGTTTAACAGCCCAATCCTTCCGAGTTGCTCCTACTGTCCTCTCTATGATAGCTTTGATCTGTCTATTCGAGACCTCTCCTTGCCCACTAGTTTGTGGGTGATAAGGTGTTGCTACCTTGTGCTTCACTCCATTCTTCTTCAAGAGACTTTCAAACACCTTTTTGATAAAGTGGCTGCCGTCGTCGCTGATCACAACTTTTGGTACTCCAAACCGTGGGAAGATGATGGTCTTAAAGAGTTTAACCACCACCTTTGCATCATTGGTTGGGGAAGCTATAGCCTTAACCCACTTATAAACGTAATCAACAGCCACCAATATGAATTTGTTGCCGTAAGAAGATGGGAACGGTCCCATGAAGTCTATCCCCCAAGCATCAAAAACATCAACTTCAAAGATTGACACCTGAGGCATCTCGTTCCTCTTCGTGATGTTTCCAGCTCTTTGACATGCTTCACAAGACTTAAGAAACTCATGAGCATCCTTGAATAGCGATGGCCACCAAAACTCGGCTTGTAAGACCTTTGTTGCCATCTTGAAAGAAGCGAATGTCCTCCATAGGATGAACCGTGGCAATGTAGAAGGATGTCTTGTGCTTCCTCTCTTGAAACACATCTTCTATACAAGCTGTCTACTCCCCTCTTGTACAAGTAAGGCTCGTCGCAAAAATAATGAGAGATGTCTCTCATGAACTTCTTCTTGTGGTAGTGGTCAAGATGAGTAGGTTCCTCTCCACAAGCTAAGAAGTTCACTATATCAGCATACCAAGGCAGGTTCTCTTCTCTCAGAGCCAAAAAATCTTCAAACTGATCCTCTAGCCGTGTGCATACAACCGTGTTGATCATCATAAGTTGCTCTTCAGGATGTGAATCATCCAAGGATAAGGCTTCATTCATTCTCATCCTAGAAAGGTGATCAGCGACGCCATTCTCTATCCCCTTCTTGTCTTTTATCTCCATATCAATCTCTTTTAGAAGGAGAATCCACCTTAAGAGCCTCGGCTTGGTATCTTTCTTTGAGTAGATGTACCTCAACGCCGCGTGATCAGTGTATACAACAACCTTAGAGCCCAACAAATATGATCTGAACTTCTCAAAAGCAAAGACAACAGCCAGCAGCTCCTTCTCGGTTGTAGCATATCTCACTTGCGTGTCATCCAAGGTACGACTGGCGTAGTAGATAACATGCAACCTCTTGTCTTTCCTCTGACCAAGAACAGCTCCCACGGCGTAGTCACTCGCGTCGCACATGATCTCGAAGGGTAAGCTTGATAACAGGTTTTTACTAAGCAATGCGAGCAGGAGAGGTTATCAAAACTCGAATGCAACACTGAGATGTAGTATAGCATGCAAGTGAGGTATCAATCCACACCTAGGAGCAGGAAGTACACTAAGAATGCAAGGGAATGAGCAAATCCAAGCAGATTGTGAAAATGATTGGTAAAATCTAGGAAAACTATATCCAACGATCTAATGCAATGCAAAACAATTTTAAAATCCCTGGAAGAGGGTTAACTACCACGAGGAACAAGCAGAAGATAAAAAACGCAAAGCTACTAAAAACTAAAAATCGACCGGTGAGTCGACCACAGGATCGAGCACTGGATCGAGCAGAATGGTTCGATCTAACAAGCAACTTAAAGCGACATGACTTATGATGAACAGGATGCGAACTAATGACAAGCGAATGATGAACAGAGTTTTAAAACACTAAAAGAGAGGGTTCAGGGTCGAGGGTCATATTCAAGGGTATCAAAGATTCGAGCTTTGGTTTGAAAACATTTAGATCTACTCTTTTAAGAGGTATTTTCTAAGCCTTGAAAACAAAACAAGAACCATCTATGGCATGTGGTATGGTTCACTTCCTCAATCTCTTCTCCAAACCCATGGCGTTTGGTGGAAAAAGAGATTGAAGAGCAAGAAAGACAGATTTCAAATACTGACCTAACTAATCCCCTAAACATCCATGGCATGTGGAAAAGGAAGGATTAGCCTCTAAGATCTGGTTTTCCAGGACATCTGAATCCTGTCAAGGTAAGACAGCCTTTGGGTCATAGAGACCTTTTCCAAGGCTCTCTAGGCTTTAAGATCGCAAGATCCTAGAAGAGAAGCTATGAAGAACGAAGAAAACACAAAGCTTTAAACCCTTTCAACCCTTTTGAATCACCTCAACCCCAAAACCCAAAATGACTACTCACTACACATGTTTAAGACCGAATCGAAAGCAATAAACAATAAGCTAAGTATGATTAACGATAGATTAAAAAAAAACTTGCTTGATATTAAAAGATACAAAGGTTCCAAACTAAAGAAAGCTTAAGTTGCAATGGCAAAATCGCCTAAGGTAGATGATAACAAAAAGCAAAAGACAGAATGAAGATAGTGAAAGCGAATGGCTGCTTTTGCCAAAATTTGCTAAACCGTTAGCTGGTCCCCCCTTTGCTAGCCACCAAAGACGGCAGGACGGATAAGGTTTGTCTGGGATCGGGCTGGAAACTCGATCTGGCTCTCGATCTTTGCCTTGGATCAGATGGCTTTGGTCGATGAGTGGATCTTGTGTTGATCGGGTTGGAAGCTCGATCTGGTTCTCGATCTGCATGGCATCATTTACGTCCGTACTCCAGATCGATCTCCTCTCTCGATCTTGATCTCGATCCTTCCTCTTGAATCGACTTGGTGCACTCGATCTTCTGGTCGACCTCATCTAGATCGACCTGCCTTGCTTGATCCGCTACTCGATCTCGGGTCCTTAGCTGAATGGTTGAGATCTCCAAGTGTCCATAAGCTTCCTCACGAGCCTTAGCACGTCCACAAATCCTCCAAAGCTCCAAAGTGTCCAAAAACAACCTGAATATGATGCGTAATGCAAGAAACATGCGAATGCTAATGCAAAAGTGCTCTAGGACCTAAAATGGTGCAAACTAGCCTAATATGCAAGGTGAATGCATGAGAAACTATCCTAAATGCATGCAAAATACACAAAATATATAGTAATATCAACTCCCCCAAACTTGCCTTTTGCTTGTCCTCAAACAAACAAAATTCAAGAAGGAAGAGAAGTTTTAAAAATGGGGGTTTAAGCTTCTTGCAAAGGTGCTTTTCAAATGATACACTTCAATGGTTCTAGTTCTTAAACTTAAGATGCAATGCACACACTCATACTCCAAAGAACTTAGCCATACTCATCACATAATGAATTTCAAATCATGAATCTCATATCCCAAACAATCCAAGAATTCTATCCTTTAACATTCATTAAGATAAAAACCGTGAATCACACATATGCATTTTGAAGCCGAACACATTTGGTTAAGGATAAAGGCTATGAGACTAGAATGATCTCATTTAAATGGGTTATAAAATGCAACGGTTTCTCTCAAAAAGGTATCAACTTATGCATAATGCTAAAGGTAAAGGCAATTGATGCAAAAATGACTAGACTCTCATCTACCCATATACACTATCAATGATCCTAAAACCCCTCTCATTTCTTTTTTTTTCAGCTCACTCACCCTCCTAGCGACTACCCTTAACATCAAAGCAATTCGTTTAGCAAAAACCCCAAATAAAAGCATCATCTTAAAACTCTTTTGGCTAGTTGAAAGGCTGAAAACACATTTAGCTCTTTTCTATTCTTATTGATAGCTCTCTACTCATTTTCTTTCTTTTCTTTTCTTTTTATTTGGCACTTAGGCTCTTTTCTTTTCTTTTTTTTTATTCTTTTTCTTTTCTTTGAGAGCTATCTTCTGAATTAACTAGAGCTTTTCATTTTAAAAAGATTGACCCTTCCACTTAAAGCCTTTATATTCACTTCAAACACCAAACTCCTTTTGAAACCGAAAACAAGTAAGCAAACAAGCAATCCCCATTAACCCCAAACCTAATCCTAAGCCTAAAACTAGCTTCAAAATGCAAAGC
Organism: Thlaspi arvense; assembly: GCA_911865555.2. NCBI lineage: Eukaryota > Viridiplantae > Streptophyta > Magnoliopsida > Brassicales > Brassicaceae > Thlaspi > Thlaspi arvense. The sequence continues at coordinate 44,838,125 of OU466862.2, read as the reverse complement.
TAGCAATCAAATGAGAGTCTAATCATGCCGCCTAGACCTAACACTTTAAGCCAAGTTCAAACCGAAAAGAGGCCTCACAATGATATCACACAAGAACATTTGGCTTGAAAGGAGGATAAGGGTAATGGTGGGAGTTCTACTTAGGCTCAGAAAAGAGTGGTGAAAGGAGGAAGAGAGCCTAAATATGTATATGATCCATGTGTTCATTTTCAAATGCATATATATATATGATAATTATAGATCAGATTAAGGTTCTCACTTATTAGTACAAGATTCAGTTCATGAATGTTCAAGTCAAGCCACGAAAATCTAAACACATGATCCGAGTATGGTTAGAGCTTACTTTCAAAGAGTGTACAATGCATCAAAGAACTACTAACTAGGTCCTTGAAACAATTCATGAGCTTAAAACGACTTTTAAAGGAAAACTTTAACCCCTTATGCAAATGTAAACAACCTAAATGCTCAAAAATTCTAGACTCAATCCTAAAATGTTTAACAATATGAATACAACTACATAAATTTTTTTTGAAAATTTTTAAAACTTTTACCAATTTTTTTGTTCTTTTCTATGCCTTAGATGCAATGAAGACTCAAAGGATGCAAACAGAAAATAAGAAGAAAGAAAACATGTCAAATAACACACACACACCCCCAAACTTGAATGACACCGTCTCGGTGATAACAAGCTTTTAGCATGTAATGATTATCAAGATGCAACAGAGAGGTTAACAAAACTCTAATGCACACAGAGATGTAGTATAGTGATGCAAGAGAGGAATCAATCCACACCAAGGGGTAGCAAGATCACTAAAAATGCAAAGGAATGAGCAAATCTAAGCAAAATATGAAAATGATTGGTAAATTCCTTAAAAACTAGATGCAGCGTTCAAATGCAAAGCAAAACTATTTTAAAAATATCAGAGACGAGTTAACTACCACGAGGATTAAGCGGAATATTTAAAATACAAGGCTACGAATTACTAAAAATCGACTAGTGGATCGACCACGGGATCGACCACTAGATCGAGCAACAACGATCGATCTCGTCTAAACAACCTAGAATGATGAAACTATTCAGAATTCGATTGAGAAGAAGAAAACTTTATGACGATGGGATGATATTAAACGGCTTAAGATATTAAGGAAGAGGGTTGAGGGTCACGTTCGTGGGTCTCAAAGGTCAAGGCTTGCTTGAAAACATTAGATCTACTCTCTTTGAGAGGTTCCCTAGGCCTTGAAAACGAAACGAGACTCATCCATGGCGTGTGGTATGAGTCACTCCTTCTTCTCTTCACCAAACCCATGGCGTTTGGTGGAAAAAGAGATTGAAGGGCAAGGATCACATATTTCAAATAAACGACCTAACTAGTCCTCTTTACAACCATGGCGTGTGGGAAACATAGACTAGCCTCTAGGATTCGATTTTCCAGGACATCTAGATCCTGTCAAGGTATGACATCCCTCGGATCTTAGAGATCTTGGCGTGAGAGTCTCTAAGCCTTAAGCGTTCGAAATCCTAGAAGAGATGGTGATGAAGAACAAGAAAACACAAAACTTTAACCTTTTTGACCCTTTCGAATCGCCCCAACCCCAAAACCCAACAAGACTACTCGCGATTCATAAAGAGAAACGATGAAAGCGTAAAGGATGATCTTTTAAACATGATTAACGATTGATTAAAAACAAAGATTCAATATTCAAAACATAAAAAGCAAGAAAAGCTCGAAAGTCTACAATGGCGATTCGCCTAAAAACGAGAGAGATAAAAAAGGTAGAAGACAGAATGGGGATAATGAAAGGGATCGTTGCCTTTTGCCAAAAATGGCCAAACCGCAAATGGACCCCCCCCCCCCCCCCCCCCCCCCCCCCCCTTTGCTACGGACCAAAACCAGCTGGACGGATAAGGTTGGTCTGGGATCGATCACGAAGCTCGATCTGGCACTCAATCTTGTGTTGGATCTGATGGCTCTTAGTCGATCTCTGAGTCGATCTTCTGCTGATCGGGTTGGAAGCTCGATCCGATCTTCGATCTGCATGGCGTCATTTACGTCCGTACTTCAGATCGATCTCCACCCTCGATCTTGGTCTCGATCCATCTGCTTGCATCGACTTGATTACTCGATCTTCGCTACACTCCCCCCCCTCCTTCCCTACAATCCAAAACCAGCTGGACGGATAAGGTTGGTCTGGGATCGATCACGAAGCTCGATCTGGCACTCGATCTTATGTTGGATCGGATGGCTCTTAGTCGATCTCTTTGTTGATCTTCTACTGATCGGGTTGGAAGCTCGATCCGGTCTTCGATCTGCATGGCGTCATTTACGTCCGTACTTCAGATCGATCTCCACCCTCGATCTGGGTCTCGATCCATCTGCTTGCATCGACTTGATTATTCAATCTTCTGGTCGATCTCGTCTGGATCGACCCGCCTTGCTCGAAATGCTACTCGATCTCGGGACCCAAGAATGCAATCCTGATCTCTCCAAGTCGCCACGAACTTCCTCACGAGCCTCAGACATCCACGAATCCTCCATAGCTCCAAAGTAGCCGAAAACAACCTGAATGTGATGCAAAATGCAAGAAACATGCAAATGCTGGTGCAAAAGTACTCTAGGACCTAAAGTGATGCAAACTAGTCTAAAATGCAAGGTAAATGCATGCGAAACTATCTTATATGTATGCAAAACTTATGAAATATGCAGCCATATCAACTCCCCCAAACTTGCCTTTTGCTTGCCCTCAAGCAAACAAAATTCAAGAAGGGAGTGAGGTTTTAAAACAAACGGGGGTTTAAGCTTCTTGCAAAGGTATCTTTCAAATGAATCAATCTCAATGTCCTAGTTAATAATTTTAAGATGCAATGCACACACTCATACTCCAAAGAACTTAGCCATACTCATCACACAATGAATTTCAAATCATGACTCTCCTATTCCAAACAATCAAAGAATCTAACCCTTTAACATTCATTAATGATCGAACCGTGAATCAAACTTATGCACTTTAAAGCAAAACACATTTGGCTAAGGGTGAAGGCTATGAGCATAGAATGATCTCATTTAAAAAATGGTTGTACAATGCAAAGGGTTTCTCTCACGAATGGTATGAACTTTATGCATAATGCTAAAGGTAAAGGCAATTTATGCATACATGATTAGATTATCATCTACCCTTTTATGCTAACAATGATCCTCAACCCCTCTCATTTTCTTTTCTTTTCAGCTCACTCACCCTCATAGAGACTACCCTTATTAAGCTCAAACCCAAACAGAAAACATTAGGCTAGTGAAAAGGGCTGAAAACATTTTAGCTCTTTATTTTTTTCTTATTGATAGCTCTCTATTCTTTTCTTTCTTTTTCTTTTCTTTTTATTTTAGCACTTAGACTCTTTTCTTTTCTTTTTAGTTTACTTGAGAGAGCCATCTTCTGAAATACTTAGAGCATTATACATTTTGAAAACAAGCCTTTCAGTTAAAACCTTTTATTCTCTTCAATTACCAAACCCTTTTGAAACCGTAAGCATATAAACAAGAAAGCAATCCCATCTAACCCCCAAACTTATCCTAAGCCTACAACTAGCTTCAAAATGCAAAGCTAGCAATCATATGAGAACTTAATCATGTCGTCTAAACGTAACACATTATGCTAAGTTCAAACCGAAAAGAGGCCTCACAAAGAGTTGTAAAAGGAGGAAGAGAGCCTAAATATGTATAAGTTCCATGTGTTCATTTTCAAATGCATAAGAATGATATTTAAAAATTCAGATAGGGGTTCTCACTTTTTAGGACAAGTTTCAAATAATGAATGTTCAATTCAAGTCACGAAAATCAAAACAAGTGATCCAAGCATGGTAAGGACTTACTTTCAAAGTGTGAGCAAAGCATCAAATAACTACTAACAAGGGCACTGAAACAATTCATGAGCTTAAAACACCTTTTCAAGAAAACTTTAACCCCTTATGTAAATGTAAACAACCTAGATGCTTGAAAATTCTAGACTCAATCCTAAAATGTTTAACAAAGTGAATGCAACTACATGAATTTTTTTTTAAAAATTTTAAAACTTTTTACCAATTTTTTATGTTCTTTTCTATGCCTTAAATGCAATGAAGACTCAAGGGATGCAAAGAGAAAATAAGAGCAAAATAAACATGTCAAACCAAACACACACTCCCCCAAACTTGAATGACACTTTCTCGGTGGCAAACAAATTCGAGAGAGTTCAAAAACGCAAAGCAAAATCAAAGAAAATATGCGTGGTATTTACAAGGATTGGTTATTGGTACCTTGGAGCTAAACTCGGCTGGACTTTGAGGATGTTCCAGCGGAGCTGCTCTTGCTAGAGGAGCGTCTATATCCTTGCCTTTGTCACCGGTCGGGAAGCCATGGACAGAATGACGAGCTTGTTGCGTGCTGCCTTGCAGTTCACGGATGACAACACCGCCAGTTGATCTCCTCCTCTTCTCGGGCTGCTCGACCTCTACACTCATGGACTGCTTAGATTTCGCGGATGAGCTTCCTTGAGGCGCCTTGACTTTCTTGGCAAGCTTCTTGATCATCTTCCCTTGCCACTTAGTAATCTTAAGCTGCACCTCCACCACCGAAGCAAGAAACTTCTCTGCCTTGGTCCGTGGTTCAAAGTCCATCCGGGGAAGCTCAAAGTGGGCAGGCATTGCGTCATCTGAGGATGGTGACTCTGACTGCTAACGCGCGGACTGAATAGGCATCATGGCTGTACCAAGTGGGGCGTAACACTCTTCTTAGGTTGCGCAAAACTCGATTGTACCGATGCTATCCAAGTGCGTCTCATCAACGCTGGGCAAGATGCACATGCTCTTCTTCTTCTCGTCATTATAGAACTGATAAGTAAAGAATCCTGGAGCTGGCGTAGGTCCCAAGCTATCTGTGTTGCGTATGTAGGTTTCGTCCATGAATGCTCTATCCGCGCAAAGCTCAAAGCGTTGGAGAGGTACACCGGCTTGGATGAAGAGCGGCGTGAGGAAGCCTCCGATGTAAGCCGAACTCGCTTTGCATCTCAGAGCGTATGCCTTGTACTTCACCAAGGAGGATGCTAGAATACACCCGTAGTTAACATCATTCCCAAGGTCATCCATCAGCGGATCGTGGTTCTCTTCTTCGCTGCTGCATAGTATCCTCTTGATCCCTTGGAAAAGGAAGCATAACTCGGTCTTTGTCACTGTAGGAGACACAGCCCGCCCACTGAAAGTGTTGGCCAACAGCTTGAGAGTGTACCTCAGAACGGGATTCCTTACTTTCTTGATCTTAGCCGTGTTGGCGTTGTATTCTTCATCACAAAGCACGTCCCATATGATGCTGGCGTTCTTGAGAGGGGGAAACTCCACTTGCTTAGCCGCGGCGTTGAGTCCATATGCTTGGCAAAGCTCCTCAATGGAAAGGTGATAAGACCGCTTCTTGACTTTGAAGGTTAGATGACCTTGTGAAGGAGTGGGAAGGCTCGGATTCTCAAAGGAAAACGCCAAGGTGGAGAGGAAGTCCAAGGTGACTTGCGGATATGTTGGGCAATCCATCCTTGAAAGGCATGCAAGCCCCATGTCTTGGAGAAGAAAGTCAAAATCTTCTAGAACACACATCCTTGCCAACAAGTCTCTACTTGCGAACTTGGTAGGCTCAAAGCGTAGCCTCTCTAGCCTTTGTTTCGCTGACTTTTCCTCCTTAGTCCAACGGACCCTCTCGTGAACTTGCTGAGGTTCTTCCTCTTGAACTTGTTGAGTTCCTTCGTCTTGAACCGCTTGCTGCTCTTCTTCTCTTTGCGTATCCTCTTTTCTGGCTCTCTTAGGTGCCATTGGTGCCTGAAAGGTAATTCTCGGAAGAGAGAGTTAGAATAGGCGGTAAATACGAAGAAAACGCAAGGAAGAGAAAGAAATTCGTAACTAATACCCTAAATTTTTGGGAGATTTATAAAAATTGTAACTAGATAAAAGAAAAGAAAATCTAGATATGAGCTTAAATCTAGAATATTTCCTGATTTCTAGCTATTTTTAAAATTTTGTTAAAATCTCTAGCAACTTAAGTCATCCATGCGATTATTAAAGGAATTTTGAAAAGATTTTAATTAAAAATCTTAAAATACCTTTGCAGGATTGAAAACAGAAGCTAATGGTCTTTAGGAAAAGAAAAATAGCACTCTCTCTCGATTTAGAATCCGCAAGAACAAAAATAAGAGAGTGTGAAGTTGTTGAAAACATAAGGGTGATGTTACTGCATATTGCATGTATCTTGCATACATATAAGTAAGCTTTTCAAGCATTTACATCACACTTTAGGCTAGATTGCATCACTTTAGGTCCTAGAGTATTCTTGCACCAGCATACGCATGTTCTTTGCATTTTGCATCATATTCAGGTTGTTTCTGGCTACTTTGGAGTCGTGGAGTTCGTGGACGTGCTGAGGCTAGTGTGGAGGTTCGCGGGAACAACGGATGTTTGCTAAGGACCAGAGATCGGGGAGCAGATCAAGCACGGCCGGTCGATCTAGGTGAGATCGACCAGAAGATCGAGTAGTCCTTCCGATCCAAGGAATCTGATCGAGACGGAGATCGAGTGAAGCAATCGATCAAGTGGTACGAACGTAAATGACGCCATGCAGAGCGAGAGCCAGATCAAGTCCACCACTCGATCCGCCAAAAGATCGATACCAGGATCGAATGCAACTCTCGATCCACCGAAGAAGATCGAGACACAGATCGAGTTGAAGACACGATGTCCGAAGATGATCGAGAAGCATGCTCGATCCCGAGGTCGATCTCAGTCCTTTCAACCGTTTTTGGCCGCTAGCGAGGGGGGACCATCGAGCTGTTTGGCCCATTTTGGGAACGCGGCGATGATCTTTTCCCACATACTTTTTCATTCTTATCTTTTTATGCTTTTTCTCTCTGGTTTGGAGACGATCCGCCATTGTTAGACTTTGAGCTTTGTTCTTGAATATTTCGAATCGTTTAAGCTTTAAGTAATCGTCTTTGATGTTTATCGTTTCATCTTTCATGCTTATTTCGGTTATTTCCATGTGTAGCGAGTAGTTTCATTTGGGTCTCGGGGTTGAGAGGATTCACGGGGTCTAAAGGGTTTTCAAGTGTGATGTTTTCTCGTTCTTAATAGCTTTCTCTTCTAAGATGTTGAGTTACTAAGGCTTAAAGAGTCTCACGCCAAGATCTTTATGATCAGAGAGAGCTCTTACCTTGACAGGATCCATAGATCTCTGAAAATCACATCTTAGAGGCTAGTTACTCTTTCCCAAACGCCATGGTAGTTTAGAGGACTAGTTAAGCCGCGTGGTTAAAATCTGTTTTCCTTGCCTCTAAATCTCTTTTTCCGCCAAACACCATGGGTCTGGAGGAGAGAATGAGAGAGTGATCCATACCACACGCCATGGTTGGGTCTTGTATTGTTTTCAAGGCTTAGAGAATCTCACAAAGTGAGCAGATCTAGAATTTTCAAACCAAGCTTGGACCTTTGAAACCCCTAACATGAATCTCAACCATAGACCCTTCCTTCTTAGCATTCTCACATCTTCGTTAATCATTCGCTTGATACTCGTCGCATCCTGGTCATTAGTTTCTTCATACTTGCATTTTTAGACGAGATCGATCCAAACTGCTCGATCTAGTGGCCGATCCTGTGGTCGATCCACTAGTCGATTTTTATAAATTCATAGCTTTGCATTTTAATCGTTCTGTCTTTTCGTCGTGGTAGTTCACTCTTTCCTAGTAATTTTAAAATAGTTTTGCATTCCATTTGGTCGCTGCATAGATTTTTTAGGATTTTTACAAAATCGCTTGTCATTTGCTTAGCTTTACACTGCCCTTGCATTCTCTCTGCCCTTTCTAGCTCCTAGGAATGGATTGACACTCACTTGCATACTGTACTACAACCTGGTTTTGAATTTGAGTTTTGATAGCCTCATTGCATCCTCGCCTTGCAGAAATATCGTTATCAAATGGCGCCGTTGCCATTCTAGGAGTGTTAGAAAGCATAGAGATTTAGGGCTTAGTAAAGACTAAGCTTTACTTTGTTTAAGTTACTAATCTCTCTACTCTCAAACGTGTTTCTTCCAGGTACATGCATCTTTGTTCTAGGGGAGACAACAATCTACTTCAACCCTTGGACAACATCCATCAACTTGGTCATTCACGGCAAAGAAGAGTACGAGAACAAGCTAGAGCTTTTGAGGAGATTGTTCAGCACGGTTTGGTTGACTTTGAAGCTATGGCTGAACACGAGCATCCAGAGGGACCTCCTCCAGCTCACAGGGCAGTGGGAAGGGGCAATGGAAACCCCCAACACACGGCTAGACCCCCAAGGTATCAAACAAGGAGGATGAAGCATCCGTACAAGTCCGTACACCTAGGGAACCAGGCCACTCAAGCTTGATCATCAAGTAAGCGTGATATACAAGCCAAGCCCTCAACGGTCTTCTAGATGCTTGGTTCTATGCTTACTACTCCAACGGTCACATTTTAATAAACAACAAAAGGATAAGGTCACATGTTTGCTTAAGGAGTCAACCGTTGGGGACAGGTCGCTTTCGCTTCCTAGGAGTCCTTCCCCTTTGTTTATTCTTTATGTCGCTTTCCATTGATCCTTGTAGTAACTAGGCGAGTCTATATATAGACATTTTCTCTCATTTGTAACATTTAACTTAAGGAAATATAATCATCCTTATTTCTTTCTCTCTTTCTTTCATGTTCTTCATCTATTTATCATTTCTCTAAGTCATTATTCCGCAAATTCTAACATGGTATCAGAGCGTGGTGTAGATCTTCGGATTACACACTCTTAAATCTCTTTTCTCTACTCCCATCTTCTATACTTTTCGCCTTAATACTCCAGAAATTCTTGAATTCATAAACTCTTTACCCAATGGTCCATAGCCATCTCTCTCTCTTTTAACCACTTATTTTACTCCTAAACTCCCTAAAATCAGTTTAAACATCCCTAAAACTAGCTTTCTCTCATTCACTCACTCACCTTTTTCTTTTATAAACCATTCTCTAATCCTTTACCCACCTTTGCCCATTGGTCCATAAAGTCAAAACATGGCTATGGAGAACAACAAGCCTTTGGCTTTAACGGTTACCCTTAAAGGGGTTAACTACTTGCTGTGGTCAAAAACCACAAGAACCGCCTTGTGTGGAAGAGGTCTTTGGAGTCATGTGTCAAGCGATGCTCCTCTAGCAGCACCACCAGCCGCCGGAGCCACCATTGTTCCAGCCGAAGAGACCCAATGGTACAAGGAAGATTAGACCGTCCTTGCTCTCCTACAAAGCTCCCTTAGCAATGAAATCTTGGAGGCTTACTCATACTGTGAAACCGCCAAAGAGCTATGGGAGACTTTGAAGCAAGTATTCGGCAACATCTCCAATCTAATCAGTGTTTTTGAAGTCAAGAAGGCTGTCAATAAACTAAGGCAAGAAGATATGGAGTTCACCAAACATTTTGGAAAATTCAGAGCACTATGGGCAGAGCTAGAGATGCTAAGGCCTACCACAGTTGACCCTCAAGTCCTGATTGAAAGAAGAGAGCAAGATAAAGTCTTCGGCTTGCTCATGACCCTCAGCCGGACTTACAATGATCTAATCAAGCATCTTCTCAGAGCAGAACGGTTGCCAACTCTGGAAGAAGTTTGCTCTCAAATCCAAAAGGAGCAAGGATTGCTTGGCCTATTTGGAGGAAAAGGGGAACTTGTTACAGCTAACAAGGGCGCTTACCATTTTGATGAGAAGAGAAGCCCATTCTGTGATTATTGCAAGAAGAAGGGGCACATTAAAGAAAAGTGTTGGATCCTTCACCCACACCTCAAACCAAGCAAGTGGAAAGAAGGAAAGGCTAGCTATGCATCTGAGAATGCTACACAGAAGGGCGAAACATCTAAGACAAACTCTGGAGGAGAAGGGGCAGCCAACTCATCTCAATTTGTGACAAAAACAGACCTAGATGCCTTGATCAAAGCGCTTAAAGAATCTGGTAACATTCTCGGTACCTCCTTTCATGTAATGAAGCATTATGGTAATTCGTATAGCTCTTCATACACGCTTAGGACTAAACCATTGATTGTAGATTCAGGAGCCTCTCATCACATGATTAGTGATTTAAACCTGATTAGTAATGTAAAACCAACAGTAGGAAATGTTGAAATTGCTAATGGGGAAAAGGTGCCTATCAAAGGCATAGGAGAATTGAAACTCTTTGATAGATCATCTAAAGCGTTTTATATGCCTACCTTCACATCTAATCTTTTATCCGTTAAGAAAGCTACAACTGATTTAGATTGCATTGCTATTTTTAGACCTAATGATGTGTGCTTTTAGGATATTAAAACCAGAAAAATGCTTGGAAAAGGGACTACGAAAGATGATCTATATATCCTTGAAGACACTGAGTTTCTTTCTCCTACTAATAATGTTGTAGCTTCTGCTAATAATGCGATTTGGCATGCTAGACTAGGACATCCTCATGCTCGTGCATTGAGTCTTTTATTGCCTAAAGTTGTTTTTAAGAATGATGAATGTGAGGCTTGTATCTTAGGAAAACATTGTAGAACTGTTTTTCCCAAATCATCTACTATCTATGAAAAATGTTTTGATCTAGTGCATTCAGATGTATGGACATCACCATGTGAATCTAGAGATCAAAACAAATATTTTGTTACTTTTATAGATGAAAAGTCTAAGTATACTTGGGTAACTCTCCTCCCATCAAAGGATAGAGTCTTTGAGGCATTTAAAAATTTTCAAAACCATATAACTAACCATTTTAATGCCAAGATTAAGATTTTTAGATCAGATAATGGGGGCGAGTACACAAGCAATGTTTTCCGAGAACATCTTACCTCACAAGGCATCATTCATCAAACTAGCTGTCCTTACACACCTCAGCAGAATGGTGTAGCTGAGAGGAAGCACAGACATCTAATGGAGGTGGCAAGATCCATGATGTTTCAGCACAACGTACCAAAACGGTTTTGGGGGGGATGCGGTCCTTACAGCTTGTTATCTCATCAACCGGATTCCTACTAAAGTTCTGAATGATTCATCACCCTATGAGGTACTCAACTCAACTAAACCCTCTCTTGATCATTTAAGGGTATTTGGGTGTGTTTGCTTTGCTTTCATTCCAGGAGATCATAGAACAAAGCTGGAAGCTAAGAGTATGAGGTGCATGTTCATTGGCTACTCTACTACTCAAAAGTGGTACAAATGCTACAATCATGATACACGCCGGGTCATAGTCTCTCGAGATGTCAAGTTCTTGGAATCAGAAAGCTTCTACCCTAAACAACTGTGAGAAGACTTACAAGGACTCTCCAGTTCTACCTCTGATAGAGCGGCCACCTTAAGACTCCTCTTAGACCACCTTAGCGTGACTACTCCGGATTCTTCTACTGGCGCTCCTGCCGTTGATCCTGAAGGGGGGAATGGTGAACAAACTACTGAGCAAGCAGACTTTGAGACCCAAGCAAACGGTCAGAATCAAGCAGAAGCGCCTCTGTAAAGCTCGACTCAAGCTCAATCTCCACCGCAGCAGCCTAGATCCACTCCTCATGTTGTACCATTAAGAAGGAGCCAACGCTTAGAGCGATTACAACAACAAGCAGAACAAGCTCCTGCTCCAGCAGCCCTAAGGAGAAGCACAAGGGAAAGGCAGGATCCATCAAATTGGGTTAACACAAGGGTGTACTACAATGGCATTGCAGTAGCCCATCCTACTCAAGTAACTTGCTCTTTTTCTCGGTTTCCAAAGGAGCATCAAGCCTTCCTAGTAGCATTGGAGCAAGGTCATGTACCTAAGACCTATGAAGAAGCAATAGAGCATGAGGTATGGCGTGAAGCAATCAGTGAAGAAAGAGGTGCTATGGAGAGAAACCACACTTGGGATGAAGCCACATTACCCAGAGGGAAGAAAGCGGTTATCTCAAGATGGGTCTTCACTATCAAGTACAAAAGCAATGGTGAGATAGAGATGTATAAGGCTCGGCTAGTTGCAAGAGGCTTCACTCAGACCTATGGAGAAGACTATGGGGACACGTTTGCACCAGTGGCTAAACTTCACACGGTTAGAGTAGTCATCTCTCTCGCCGTGAATCTAGAATGGGATCTTTGGCAAATGGATGTGAAGAATGCATTCTTGCAAGGAGAGCTTGAGGAAGAAGTCTATATGACACCACCACCAGGTGTGGAAGAAGACATCACCAACGGGAAAGTGTTAAGACTGAGAAAGGCTATATATGGTCTTAAGCAATCACCAAGAGCATGGTACCACCGGTTGAGTAGAGTTCTATTCGATAGGGGATTCAGCAGATCAGAAGCGGATCATACCTTATTCACTCTCACCAGCCAAGAAGGTATAATAGTCATTCTCATTTATGTAGATGATATAATCATCTCTGGGAATGACAAGGTAAACATTCTTGCCACTAAAGACTATTTAAAGAATGTATTTGATATTAAAGATCTAGGTGAACTAAAATACTTCTTAGGTATTGAAGTTTGTAGATCTAAAGAAGGCTTGTTTCTCTCACAAAGGAAGTATATGCTTGATATGTTGAGTGAAACAGGAGATCTTGGAGATAAAGTAGCTAAGACTCTTCTTGAAGATAGCTACAAATTGGACCGAAAGGGGGAGCTAGAAGATGAACCCTTTGAAGATATCACACAATACCGCAGGATGGTTGGTAAGCTAATCTATCTTACCATAACTAGACCTGACTTGTGTTTTGCTGTGAATCAGGTTAGCCAACACATGAAAGCCCCAAAGCTGTATCACTGGAGCATGGTTAAGCGCATTCTCAGCTATGTCCAAGGAACAATCGGTCATGGCATTTGGATGGGTTGCAACGGAAGCTCAGAGATTGTGGGATATTGTGATGCAGACTGGGCAGGAGACCGTGTAGATAGAAGATCAACTACAGGCTATTGTACATTCATTGGTGGGAATCTAGTTACTTGGAAGAGCAAGAAGCAAAATGTAGTTGCATGTTCTAGTGCTGAAGCTGAGTACCGGGCAATGAGGAGGTTAACAACCGAGCTAATGTGGCTAAGGAACCTTCTTAAAGACCTCGGATGTGAGACAAGCACACCAATCACCATGCATTGTGACAACCAAGCGGCTATACACATAGCATCAAACTCGGTCTTCCATGAAAGAACCAAGCATATAGAGGTCGATTGTCACAAGGTCAGGGAACAAGTCCAGCTTGGAGTCATCCTGCCATGCTACACAAAGAGTTCAGACCAACTAGCCGATATCTTCACCAAGGCAGCAAGCCATAAGACCTGCGAGTTCATCCACTCCAAGATGGGGCTCGTTGACATCTCAGCTTGAGCTCACCTAGCCGTGGAGATCACACTCTTTTTCCCTCAATGTAGTTTTGTCCCATGAGGTTTTCTACATTGAGATTTTTAATGAGGTGATCCTTCATGGCTCCAAGCTCTAACCATTCACCACGGTTAAAGCTTGAGGGGGAGTATCAAACAAGGAGGATGAAGCATCCGTACAAGTCCGTACACCTAGGGAACCGGGCCACTCAAGCTTGATCATCAAGTAAGCGTGACATACAAGCCAAGCCCTTAACGGTCTTCTAGATGCTTGGTTCTATGCTTACTACTCCAACGGTCACATTTTAATAAACAACAAGAGGATAAGGTCACATGTTTGCTTAAGGAGTCAACCGTTGGGGACAAGTCGCTTTCGCTTCCTAGGAGTCCTTCCCTTTTGTTTATTCTTTATGTCGCTTTCCATTGATCCTTGTAGTAACTGGGCGAGTCTATATATAGACATTTGCTCTCATTTGTAACATTTAACTTAAGGAAATATAATCATCCTTATTTCTCTCTCTCTTTCTTTCATGTTCTTCATCTATTTATCATTTCTCTAAGACATTATTCCGAAAATTCTAACACAAGGATCATAGGAGCCGGAGATGCTCCCAATACTCATCACAATAGGTTTGGGATCACTCCTCCTCCTGTACAAAACAACAACTTCGAGATTAAGCCGGGTTTCATCTCCATGGTGCAAAACAACAAGTTCCACGGCTTAGCAATGGAAGATACCTTGGAGCACCTCTACAATTTCGAGCAAGTATGTGGGATGATCAAGAAAAACGGCATATCCGAAAATGCTTTCAAGCTGCATCTCTTTCCATTCTCTCTTGGAGACAAGGCTAGACATTGGGAGAAAACACTTCCTCAAGGCTGCATCACCTCATGGGCCGAGTGTAAGAAGGCTTTCCTCTCAAAGCTCTTCTCTTGCACCAGAACGGCAAGGCTAAGAAGCGCAATCAGCGGCTTCACGCAAAGGAATAATGAGACTTTCAAGGAAGCCATGGAACGATTCAAGGACTATACTATCCAATGTCCTCACCACGGCTTCAGCGAAGAGACTCTTCTAAGCACTATCTACCGCGGAGCTTCACCAAAGATCAGGTTGTTGCTTGACACGGCCAGTAAGGGGAACTTCCTTGGTCAAGAGGTAGAAGAAGGCATGGAGCTGATTGAGAACTTAGCACTAAGTGACGGCAACTATGCTGAAGATTATGACCGTGCACCGCGAGGTTCTGAGCTAGAGTCTCACAAGAAAGAGTTGAAATCATTACACGAGAAGATTGACAAGTTGGTTTTGGCAAATCAGAAGCATGTTCACTTTGTTGGTGAAGCGGATGAGAGCCAACAGGAGCTTGAGTTGAGCCAAGAAGAAGCCAATTGGGTGGCGGGTCAAAACAACTACAAACCTCAAGGCTATTCACAAGGCTACAACCAGAACAACAATCTCTCATACCGCAGCACCAATGTAGCAAACCCTAAGGATCAAGTGTACCCTGCTCAGCAAGCAAAGCCTTTCGTACCATACAACAAAGGTTTTCAGCCGAGTGGTGGCTTCCAAGGGCAAGGGCAGAACAACTGCCAAGGACAACAGCAAGGAAACAAGGGTTATACGCCAATGTACACTCCGGGCTTTGTACCTCAGCAGCAACAACCGATGCAACAACAAGTTGATCCTATCCAAGCTATGTTCCAACAATTGATTCAAGGGCAAGCCTCTACAAACCAGAAGTTTGCCGAGATGAACACTCGTTTGGACTCGTCTCTCACGGACTTCTCTACTCAGATCACCAACTTAAACAACAAAATCAAGCAGCTAGAGAAGGGGAAGGCGAGTACAAGTGGTCAGAATAGCCTACCGGGCAAGTGTGAGCAGAATCCTAAGGAATATACTAACGCCATCATGTTAAGAAGCGGAAAGGAGCTTGCACCTACGGTTACTCCCAAGAACAATGAGGACGTTGTAATTCAAGAGGGGGAGGGTAAGCCTTCAGCTGATGATGAGATCAACTTTGACAATGTATGGATTCAAGGGCCAAGAAGAGGAGACAAAGCGGTAGTTGAGAAGAAAGCGGAGCAAACTACTAAGGAGAAGGATGCTTATGTACCTCCACCGTATGTACCTAAGCTGCCTTTTCCTGGCCGTTTCAAGAAGTAACTCATAGAGAAGCATAGAGTCTTGTTTGAGAAGCATCTTAAGGACGTAGAGATCAAGCTACCTCTCGTGGACTGCCTTGCAATGATGCCTAAATGCGCCAAATTCTTCAAAGACACTCTCATGAAGAAGAATAAGGAAAGTAAGGAAGTGCTTGTTCTAAGTGAGGAGTGTAGTGCTGTGATACACAAGGAGATAGTCCCTAAGAAGTTGGGAGACCCTGGAAGCTTCACTATACCTTGCGCTTTAGGTCTTTGGGAGTTCAAGAGTTGCCTTTGTGATCTCGGAGCTAGCATAAATCTGATGCCTCATTCCGTGGCAAAGAAACTTGGCTTTACCTGTTTCAAGGACTGTAGAATCTCGTTGGTACTAGCTGACAGGAGTGTGAGGTTACCCGTGGGATTGCTTGAGGACTTGCCAGTGAAGATCAGTGGAGTGAACGTGCCTACAGACTTCGTTGTGTTGGAAATGGATGAAGAACCAAAGGATCCGCTCATTCTCGGTAGACCTTTCTTAGCCACCGCTGGAGCCATAATAGACGTCAAGAACGGGAAGATTGCCTTGCACTTGGGTAAAGATATAAGGCTAGACTTCGATATCAATGAGGTTTTGAAGAAGCTTACGATAGAAGGGCAAGCTTTCTACATTGAGATGTTGGATGCTTTAGCGGATGAGTTGCTGGAAGAGCTGGCTCAGGAAGATCATTTGAAGCTGGCACTGACTAAGGAGCCAGGAGAGTTTGGTTATGTGGATCAGAGGACTCAGGAGTACATCAACTTGCTTGATTCGAGGAAAGTTGTGCTTGAAGATGTAGGCGTTTTCCTAGAGATCGACTCCAAGATCGATGACATTACTCGATCCAGGGGTCAAATCGACAAGACAATCGAGAGCACAACTTGATCCGGTGCAGCAATCGACAGTCAGATCGAGCAAGGTGATCGATCCAGGAAAACAATCGAGTCCGAGATCGAGAAAGGCCTTCTGATAAATTTGGGGTCTAATCTGGAGATCGACTCAGCGTCTCGATCCTTCACTCGATCCACATTAAATCGAGTGAATGAATCGAGCAAAACTGCTCGATCTAGGCGACATCGAGAGCAAGATCGACCTGACGACTCGATTTCAGAAGGGATAGCGGTTGGAGAAAGCAGCCTCAAGGACCATGTCTCGGGTATTAAGGAAGGTTCTAAGAAGGAGAACAACAGCAACAGCCACGAGTATGATTGGAGCGAGCTGTTAGCCCCAAAGGTGGACCTTAAGGAGCACCCAAAAGGGCTAAGGTATGCTTTCTTAGGGCTTAACGAAGCCTATCCTGTGATTGTGAATGAAAACTTGAGTGATGATGAGTAGCAGTCACTCTTAACTGAGTTGAGAAAGTATAGGAAGGCCATTGGGTACTCTCTAAGTGACATCAAGGGCCTTTCACCAATGCTTTGCACTCATAGGATTCACTTGGATAATGAGAACGTCTCTTCTATAGAACATCAAAGGCGTTTGAATCCGAATTTGAAAGAGGTTGTTAAGAAGGAGATTCTTAAGCTTTTAGAGGCTGACGTGATCTATCCCATAAGTGACAGCACGTGGGTTTCTCCCGTACACGTGGTGCCTAAGAAGGGAGGGATCACGGTCATTAAGAATGACAAAGATGAGCTTATACCTACTAGGACTATTACTGGACACCGTATGTGTATTGACTATAGGAAGCTTAATCTTGCTACTAGAAAGGATCATTTTCCCTTACCTTTTATTGATCAAATGCTTGAAAGACTTTCTAATCACCCCTACTATTGACTTCTTGATGGATATAGTGGATTTTTCCAAATACCAATCCATCCCAATGATCAGGAGAAGACGACCTTTACATGCCCTTATGGCATCTTCGCGTATCGAAGGATGCCATTCGGGTTGTGTAACGCATCGGCTACGTTTCAGCGGTGTATGATATCGATCTTCTCCGATCTTATAGAAGTGATGGTAGAGGTGTTTATGGATGACTTCTCGGTCTATGGTGCGTCCTTTTCTGCGTGTTTGTTGAATCTTTGCAGGGTACTAAAGCGTTGTGAGGAGACAAACTTGGTGCTCAATTGGGAAAAATGCCACTTCATGGTTAAGGAGGGGATCATGCTTGGACATAAGATATCAGAGAAGGGTATTGAAGTCGACAAAGCAAAGATTGATGTGATGACAAGCCTTGAGCCGCCAGTTAACGACAAAGGGGTGAGAAGCTTCTTGGGACACGCCGGCTTCTACAGGCACTTCATTAAGGACTGCTCTAAGATTGCACGCCCTCTCACTAGGCTGTTGTGCAAGGAGGCTGAATTCGTCTTTGATGAGGAGTGTTTGCAAGCTTTCGTGACCATCAATGAGGCCCTAGTATCCGCGTCCATAGTGCAAGCACCAGACTGGACTCTACCTTTCGAGATTATGTGTGATGCTAGTGACTATGCCGTGGGAGCCGTTCTAGGACAAAGGAAGGATAAGAAGCTGCACGTGATATACTATGCTTCAAGAACCTTGGACGACACGCAAACGAGGTACACCACTACGGAGAAGGAGCTATTGGCGGTTGTATTCGTCTTTGAGAAGTTCAGAGCTTACCTCGTGGGTTCCAAGACCATAGTTTACACGGATCACACAGCTTTGCGCTATATCTATTCCAAGAAGGACACTAAACCGAGGCTTTTGAGATGGATCCTCTTACTTCAAGAATTTGACATGGAAATCAAGGACAAGAAAGGGATAGAGAACAGCGTTGCTGACCATCTCTCTCGGTTAAGGATCTACGAATCTCTTCCTTTGGACGATTCTCTTCCCAAGGAACAACTCATGGCAATCACTACGGATGTTTGTGGGAGCTTAGAGGGGCAGTTTGAGGAAGTTCTGAGCTTCAAAGAGGAGGATCTTCCTTGGTACGCGGATATTGTGAACTACTTGGCATGTGGGGAAGAGCTGTCGCATCTTGACAACTACCATAGGAAGAAGTTCATGAGAGACGTGAGCCACTACTATTGGGATGATCCCTATCTATACAAGAGAGGGGTAGATAGCCTGTACAGAAGATGCGTGACAAAGGAAGAAGCAAGAGATATCATCTTTCATTGCCACGGATCCTTGTATGGAGGGCACTTTGCTTCGTTCAAAACCACTACAAAGGTCTTGCAAGCTGGCTTCTGGTGGCTGTCCATCTTCAAAGACACCCATGAGTTTGTGATGAGTTGCGAGGCATGTCAAATAGCAGGGAATATTACTAAGAGGAACAAGATGCCCCAAGTTCCCATATTTGAGGTAGACGTCTTTGACGCGTGGGGCATAGACTTCATGGGGCCATTTCCTTCATCATACGGCAACAAGTACATACTAGTGGCTGTTGACTACGTCTCTAAGTGGGTTGAGGCCATTGCTTCCCCAACAAACGACTCTAAGGTGGTGATCAAGCTCTTCAAGAGCATTATTTTCCCGAGGTTTGGAGTTCCCAAGGTTGTGATAAGCGACGGAGGGAGCCATTTCATCAACAAGCTGTTTGAAAATCTGTTAAAGAAGTATGGCGTGAAGCATAAGGTAGCTACGCCTTACCATCCTCAAACGAGTGGCCAAGTGGAGGTCTCTAACCGTCAGATCAAGGCAATACTCGAAAGAACAGTCGGGACTACTCGGAAAGATTGGGCAGTGAAGTTGGATGACGCTTTGTGGGCGTACCGGACTGCTTTCAAAACGCCTATTGGTACCACTCCTTTCACTCTTCTCTACAGAAAAGGGTGTCATCTTCCTGTTGAGCTGGAACATAGGGCGTTGTGGGCTGTGAAGCAGCTGAATTTTGATCTGAAGACGGCTCAGGAGAAGCGTTTGATCCAGTTGCACGAGCTAGATAAGCTAAGGCTGGACGCTTACAAAAGCGCTAGGATCTACAAGGAGCGTACCAAGGCTGCCCATGACAAGAAACTGGTGCCTAAGGAGCTTAAGGAAGGGAGTTTGGTGCTGCTTTACAACTTGAGACTCAAGCCCTTTCCAGGAAAGCTGAAGTCATGGTGGAGCGGTCCGTATGAAATCAAGGAAGTACTACCTTACGGAGCTGTCACGTTGGTGGGCAAGAGTGGGAGTGCATTTACAGTGAACGGACACAGGGTTAAGCCATACATGGCGAGTGCAGTTGACAAGGAGAGCACCTCAATGCTTCTCAAAGACCCACCATCTGCCTAAACCAAGTAAATTCTAGCTAAAGACGTTAAAGAAAGCGCACTTGGGAGGCATTCCCATGTTTATCCTGTACATATCCTTGCTTAATTTCTTTTCCAGTTTTATGTTATTGTTTTATGAGTGTGTAGGAAAAAGTGTGAGAGACGCAGGACACGATCCGAGTTCAAAAAGGAGTAAGAAGGGGGCGAGTATAAGCTAGAGATCGAGTGCTAGATCGACTCATCCTGACTCGATCTTTGTTAGATCGAGCTGGTGAATCGAGAGGAGTCAGTCGATCTAGACGAGATCGAGTAGACAGATCGAGTGACGAACTCGATCTAAAATGTCTCGGGAAATTCTTGGAGTTTAGATCGATCGATCCAAAAATGGATCGACCGATCTAGTTTCTCTCGGGAAAGTCCCTCATAGACAGATCGATTAGTCAACTCGATCCACCACTCGATCCAAGCTGAATCGACCCCTGAATCGATAGCATGGCTCGATCACAAGGACTTAGTCGCGATTTCAAAAACTCAAGAGAACGAGAGAGCCAATCGATCAACGACTCGATTCAAATCGAATCGTGTCCTAAATCGAGTAACCTTCTCGATCCAAGCCATTGTGGGCATGAGATCGAGTCCTAGATCGACCAAAGGGACTCATCTCGTGCCGAGGTAACATTTTCTTTCTCTCCTTTATTCTTTTCCCTCCAGTTTTTAAATTCAAAACTTGGCCGAGACAAGCATCTTTGACCATGAAAGATGTGCCTTGACCAAGAATTTTGTCAGAAAACCACTTCTTTTACCCATAGTTTTGTTTCTTGTTAGCCTTTAAATGTTTTCAACAACTTCACACTCTCTCATTCTTGTTTTTTCGAGCTTTTAAGCAAAGAGAGTGAGAGTTATCTGTTTCTAAAGGCTAACAAGCTTCTTAACAATCTTTGCAAAAGGTATTTTCGGATATTTGATATAAATCTTTAGGAAAATCTCCTTTTATTTCGCAATTGATTGTTTTAGATGCTAGGAGCGGTTTTGAATTTTTAAATTTAGCTAAATAAAAGGAAAAATTCTGGATTTTCTAGTATCTCTAGATTTGATTCTCTATTATTTTGCTATAATTTTTGTAAATTCCCCAAAATTCTAGGGTATCAAGTATAAGTCTTCTTCTTCGCCTTTGTTCTTCTCTCATCCGATCACCGTTTTGCTCATTACCTTGCTTGAGAAACTTGTTTCAGGCACGATGGCCCCCAAGAGAACGAGAGAGGAGACGGCACAAGAAGGAGAAGGTCAGGAAGTGGCTGTTCAAGAGAGGGTTCGATGGAGTAAGGACGAGAAGAGGGATAAGAAGCGGCTGGAAAGGCTTCGGTTCGAGACTACTAATTTTGCGGACCGGGAGCTGCTGTTCAAGCTAGGGATCCTTGGAGATTTCGACCAACTCCTGAAGAACATTGGCCTGAGATGTCTGTCACGAATGGATTGCCCATCCATTCCAGAAGTGACAATAGACTTCCTTGCCACATTGGAGTTTCGTTACGAGAACCCTAGCGCCCCTGTCCCTTCACAAGGCCGTCTCTCTTTCAAGGTTGGACGTCAAGCCTTCAGCCTTTCAATCCCCAAGCTGTGTCAAGCATATGGTCTCAACGCAGCTGCCACCAAGATCGAGTTCCCCTCCTTCACGCGAGCAAACGATTTTTGGGACCTGATCAGCAACGAAGACTACAAGGCCAACACCGCCAAAATCAAGAGAGTGAGAAGCCCGGTGCTGAGGTACACCTTGAAGCTGATCGCCAACAAATTCAGTGGACGGTCAGTTGCTCCCACGGTCACGAAGACCGAGCTTTGCTTCTTGTTCCAAGGCGTGAAGCATTTGTTGTGTGATCCGGCGGAGAATGAAGAGCCTATGGAGGATGAACTCGGCGATGACGTGAACTATAGATGCGTACTTGCTGCCTCTTTGGTGAAGTACAAGGCTTATGCCTTGCTGTGCAAGGCAAGCTCTTCATTCATTGGCGGCTTCCTCACTCCTCTATTCATACAAGCCGGCGTACCTATACACAATTTCACACCCGTTCCGGCTAGAGCTTTCATGGATGAGGTCTACATGAGGAATACCGACAGCTTAGGACGCACGCCAGCAGAAGGGTTCTATGCTTATCTTTTCATCGACGACGAACAAGAGAAGAGAGTGTGCATCCTACCAAACAAGGACGAAACCGAGCTGCTTGGTGTTGGGAACATCGAGTTCTTGCCGACCGTAGAAGAGTGCTTTGCTCCTCTAGGAGGAACGCCTGCCCCATCGATTGCTCCACGTCAAAGGTCTGAGTCCCCAGCCACGGAAGATGAGATGCCCGAGGCTTACACCCTTCCCAAGATCGATTTCGAGCCGAGAACCAAGACGGAGAAGTTCCTAGCATCTGTTGTGGAGATGCAAAGGAAAATCAACAAATGGCAAGGCAAAATGCTCAAGAAACTTGCCAAGAAGGTCAAATCGCATCAAGGAGGCTCGCCTAAGAAAGCTGCAAGTGAGGAAGTTCAGCAACCCGAGAAGATGAGGCTTTCAACCGGAGGAGTTGTCATCCGTGAGACTCAAGGCAGCAACATTCAACCGGCGCGTCTCTCTCTTCAAGATCCAGGCTCCAAAGGCAAAGCCGTAGCATCTACCTCCTGTGGAACATCCTAAAGTTCCAGCCGAGACTAGACCAGAGGTAACAACCTTCTTCCATTGTACATACCGCTCATGTTTGCTTCTTTTTGCTTTGTGTTTTGGTGCTCCTTTGAATTTGTTTGCCACCGGGACGGTGTCAAGCAAGTTTGGGGGAGTATGTGTGTGGTTTGACATGTTTATTCTGATCTTATTTTCCTTTTAGCATCCTTTGAGTCTTCATTGCATGAAAAATTGGTAAAATTTTTAAAATTTTTTCTAAGATTCATGTAGTTGCATTCATCTTGTTAAACATTTTAGGGTTGAGTCTAGAATTTTAAAGCATATAGGTTGTTCACATTTGCATAAGGGGTTAGAGTTTTTTTGAAAAAGGTGTTTTAAACTCATGAATTGTTTCAATACCCTAGTTAGTAGTTCTCTAATGCTTTGCTCATACTTTGAAAGTAAGTTCTTACCATGCTTGGATCACTTGCTAAGATTTTCGTGACTTAAGTTGAACAGACATGAATTGAATCCTTTCCTACTAAGTGAGAACCTTAATCTGAATTTGAATTAACACACTTGTGCATTTGAAATGTAATACATGGATCACATTTACATATTCAGGCTTTCTTACCCCCTTTCTACCACTCTTTGTAAGTCTGAATAGAACTCCACACCCTGAACCTTGCCTTCCTTT
The DNA here is from genome assembly GCA_911865555.2 of Thlaspi arvense. Lineage (NCBI taxonomy): Eukaryota > Viridiplantae > Streptophyta > Magnoliopsida > Brassicales > Brassicaceae > Thlaspi > Thlaspi arvense. The sequence continues at coordinate 44,815,098 of OU466862.2, read as the reverse complement.
CAAGCCAAATATTTCTTGTGTGATGTGAGGCCTTATTTTTGGATTGAACTTGGCATAAAGTGTTAGGTTTAGGCGACATGATTAGGCTTTCATATTAATGCTAGCTTTGCATTTGGAAGCTAGTTTTAGGTTTGTTTTGGGGCAGGGATTCGCTGGTGTTAAAAGAATTTTGCTTATGTGTTTTCAGTTTAGAAAGAAATGGTATTTAGGGTTTGAAAATAAAAAAGACTCACGGTTTTAAGTGGTAGTGTTGTTCTGTTTTTAAATAAAAGCTCAGTTTTAAAAGAGAAGGAAGTAGCTCTAAAAAAAATAAAAGAAAATCAGAAAGAAAAGAGCCAAAGGCCAAAGTTTAAAAAGAAAAAAAAAATAATAAGAGAAGAGAGCTACAAAGATTTAAAGAAAGAGCTTTAAATTTGTGTTTGACCACCACTAGCCTAAGAAGAGTAAAGTTGTCTCCTGTTTTCGTGGGTTATGCTTGGCTTCTTGCCTTGTCGTTTGGGTAGTTTCTAGAGGGTGAGTGAGCTCGACAAAGAAAGAAAATGAGAGGGGTTTAGGATCATTGTTAGTGTATATGGGTAGATGAGAGTCTAGTCATGTATGCATCAATTGTCTTTACCTTTAGCATTATGCATAAGTTCAATCCTTTTTGAAATAACCCATTGTTTGAATTACCCGCTTGAATGAGATCATCTTTGTCTCATAACCTTGTCCTTAGCCAAATATATTCTGTTCTAAGTGCATAAGTGTGATTCACGGTTTGATCATTAATTGAATGTTAAAGGTTAGGATTCTTGGATTGTTTGGAATATGAGAGTCATGATCTGAATTTCTTTTTGTGATGAGTATGGCTAAGTTCTTTGGAGTATGAGTGTGCGCATTGCATTTTAGAACTAGTAACTAGGACATTGAGATTGATTCATTTGAAAGGCACCTTTGCAAGAGGCTTAAACCCTCGTCTTTTCTAAAACTTCTCTTCCTTTCTTATTTTCTGTTGCTTGAGGGCAAGCAAGCAGTAAGTTTGGGGGAGTTGATGTTACTGCATATTGCATGTATCTTGCATACATATAAGTTAGCTTTTCATGCATTTACATCACACTTTAGGCTAGATTGCATCACTTTAGGTCCTAGAGCATTCTTGCACCAGCATACGCATGTTCCTTGCATTTTGCATCATATTCAGGTTGTTTCTGGCCACTTTGGAGTCGTGGAGTTCGTGGACATGCTGAGGCTATTATGGAGGTTCGCGGGAACAACGGATGTTTGCTAAGGACCAGAGATCGGGGAGCAGATCGAGCACGGCCGGTCAATCTAGGTGAGATCGACCAGAAGATCGAGTAGTCCTTCTGATCCAAGGAATCTGATCGAGACAGAGATCGAGTGAAGCAATCGATCAAGTGGTACGGACGTAAATGACGCCATGCAGAGCGAGAGCCAGCTCGAGTCCACCACTCAATCCGCCAAAAGATCGATACCAGGATCGAATGCAACTCTTGATCCACTGAAGAAGATCGAGACACAGAATGAGTTGAAGACACGATATCCGAAGATGATCGAGAAGCATGCTCGATCCCGAGGCCGCTAGCGAGGGGGGGACCATCAAGCTGTTTGGCCCATTTTTGGAAGGCGGCAATGATCTTTTCCCACACACTTTTTCATTCTTATCTTTTTATGCTTTTTCTCTCTGATTTGGAGACGATCCGCCATTGTAAGACTTTGAGCTTTGTTCTTGAATATTTCGAATCGTTTAAGCTTTAAGTAATCGTCTTTTATGTTTATCGTTGATGTTACTGCATATTACATACATTTTGCATACTCATTAGTTAGCTTTTCATGCATTTGTATCACATTTTAGGTTAGATTGCATCACTTAGAGTCCTAGAGCATTCTTGCACCAGCATACGCATGTTCCTTGCATTTTGCATCACATTTAGGTTGTTTCTGGCTGCTTTGGAGTCGTGGAGGTTCGTGGACATGTTGAGGCTGTTGCAGCAGTTCGTGGATCAGAGATCGAGGAGCAGATCGAGAATGGCGGGTCGATCTAGGATGTGATCGACCAGAAGATCGAGCCAACCTGGCGATACAAGGAGAATGATCGAGACGAGGATCGAGTGAAGCAGTCGATCAAACGGTACGGACGTGAATGACGCCATGCAGAGCGAGAGCCAGATCGAGTACACCACTCGATCTAACCGGAGATTGATACCGAGATCGGATGCAACACTCGATTCGCCGATGATGATCGAGGCCCATATCGAGCTGAAGACAAGATGTCCGGATATGATCGAGAGAACCGCTCGATCCTGGAGTCGATCTCTGTCCTTTCAACCACTTTTAGCCGCTAGCGAGGGGGGAACCATCAGCTTGTTTTGGCCATTTTGGGAAGGCGGCGACGTCCTTTTCCCAGACAACTTTCAATCCTTATCTTTTAATGTATGTTTTCTCTCTAGTTTTGACAGAGAACACCATTGTCGAACTTGAGTTTTTCTTAAGCTTTGTAATCGAATCGTTTTCATCTTAATCTAGTTTTCTTTTCATGTTCATCGTTTCCTTTTACATGCTTTGCTTGATTTACCTTATGTGTAGTGAGTAGTTTATTTGGGTTTGGGGTTGAGAGGATTAAGGGGTCTAAAGGGTTTCGATCTTGGGGTTTTTCTAAGTGTTTTCAACGGCTATCTCTTCTAGGGTGTTGAGATCTCAATGCTTGAAGACTCTCACGCCAAGAGCTTCATGATCCGAGAGGTTCCTTACCTTGACAGGATTCAGGAGCCTCGGAAGATCACACCCTAGAGACTAGTTACCCCTTCCCAAAAGCCATGGAAGTTTGGGGGACTAGTTAAGCCACTCATTTGAAATCTGTTTTCCATGCCCTTCGACCTCTATTTCCACAAAAAGCCATGAGTTTGGAGGAGGGGATGAAGGAGTGATCTATACCGAAAGCCACGGATAGATCTTGCTTAGTTTTCAAGGCTTAGAGATCCTCACAAAGTGAGTCGATGTAAAGTTTTCAACCCAAGGTCGAACCTTTGAAACCCCTGACCATGAATCTCAATCCTAGGCCCTTTCTTTTAGCATCTCTACATCTTCTCTCGTCATTCGCTTGATCTTTGATAGCATCCTGGTTGTTAGTTTTACTGTTCTTGCATTTTTAGACGAGATCGATTGTTATTTCTCGATCTAGTGGTCGATCTCATGGTCGATCTACTACTAGTCAAATTTTAGTAATTCGAAGCTTTGTCCTTTAATTATTCTGTTTGTTCCTCGTGGTAGTTTCATCATTTCTAGTAATTTTAAAATAGGTTGCATTCCATTTAAGTTGCTGCATATAGTTTTTAGGGATTTTCTCATAACTCATCTCGTTTCGCTTAGATTTGCATTAGTCCTTGTATTCTCTTTGCATTCTCTATCATCCTATGTGTGGATTGACTCTCTCTTGCTTGCTGTACTACAACCTGTCTTGCATTTGAGTTTGATAACCTCATTGCATTCTCACCCTTGCAAATAAAGTGGATATCTTATGGCGACGTTGCCGTCCTAGGACTGTTTAGGGAACATAGAGATTTGGGACTTAGCAAAGACTAAGTCTTTACTTTTTTCAAGTTACTAATCATTCTACTCTGAAACGTGTGTTTTCAGGTATATGAATCTTCGTTCACGGGGAGATAACAATCTACTTCCACCTTTGGACAATATTCATCAGCTTGGTCACTCACGGCAAAGAAGAGTCAGAGAACAAGCCAGAGCCTTTGAGGAGATTGTTTAGCACGGTTTGGTTGACTTTGAAGCTATGGCTGAACACGAGCATCCAGAAGGACCTCCTCCAGCTCACGGGGCAGTAGGAAGGGGCAATGGAAACCCCCAACATGCGGCTAGACCCCCAAGGATCATAGGAGCCTGAGATGCTCCCAACACTAATCACAATAGGTTTGGGATCACTCCTCCTCCTGTACAAAACAACAACTTCGAGATCAAGCCAGGTTTCATCTCCATGGTGCAAAACAACAAGTTCCACGGCTTAGCAATGGAAGATCCGTTGGAGCACCTTGACAACTTCGAGCAAGTATGTGGGATGATAAAGATCAATGGCATATCCGATGATGCTTCCAAGCTGTATCGCTTTCCCTTTTCACTCGGAGACAAGGCTAGGCATTGGGAGAAGACCCTCCCCAAGGCACCATCACCTCATGGGCTGAGTGTAAGAAGGCCTTTCTCTCAAAGTTCTTCTCTAGCACCAGGACAGCACAGTTGAGAAGCGAAATCAGTGGCTTCACTCAACGGAACAATGAGACATTCAACGAGGCAATGGAGCGTTTCAAAGACTACACGATCCAATGTCCTCATCACGGGTTTAGCAAGAAGACACTACTCAGTACCATATACCGTGGAGCTTCACCGAAGATCAGGTTGTTGCTTGACACAGCTAGAAAAGGGAACTTCCTTGGTCAGGAGGTAGAAGTGGGTATGGAGCTGATAGAAAACTTGGCATTGAGTGATGGCAACTACGCTGAGGACTATGACCGTGCACCGAGAGGATCAGAGCTACAGTCTCACAAAAAGGAGCTGAAATCTTTGCATGAGAAGATAGATAAGCTGGTGTTAGCCAACCAGAAGCATGTTCACTTTGTTGGTGAAGCTGATGAGAATCAAGAGGAGTTAGAGTGGAGCCAAGAAGAAGCCAATTGGATGGCGGGACAGAACAACTACAAACCTCAAGGCTACAACCAAGGCAACCAGAACAACAACCTCTCCTACCGAAGCACCAAGGTAGCCAACCCTAAAGATCAAGTGTACCCTGCTCAGCAAGCAAAACCTTTCATCCCTTACAACAAAGGTTTTCAACCGAGTGGTAGTTTCCAAGGTCAAGGGCAGAACAACTTCCAAGGGCAACATCAAAGTAACAAGGGTTATATGCCTAACTACCCTCCGGGCATTGCACCTCAGCAGCAACAGCCGATGCAACAACAAGTTGATCCGGTTCAAGCAATGTTTCAACAGCTGTTACAAGGGCAAGCCTCTACAAACCAGAATTTCGCCGAGATGAACAATCGTCTAGACTCGTCTCTCACTGACTTCTCCACTCAGATCACCAACTTTAACAACAAGATCAAGCAGCTAGAGAAGGGGAAAGCGAGTACGAGTGGTCAAAATAGTCTTCCGGGAAAGTGTGAGCAGAATCCTAAGGAGTATGCTAATGCCATAACGTTGAGAAGCGGCAAAGAGCTCGAACCTCCGGTCTCTACCAAGAACAACGAGGACGTTGTAATTCAAGAAGAGGAGGGTAAACCTTCGGCTGATGATGATGAGATTAACTTTGACAACGTTTGGATCCAAGGGCCAAGAAGAGGAGACAAAGCAGTTGTTGAGAAGAAAGCTGAGCAAACTACTAAGGAGAAGAATGCTTATGTACCTCCACCGTATGTACCTAAGCTGCCTTTTCCTGGCCGTTTCAAGAAGCAACTCATAGAGAATCATAGAATCCTCTTTGAGAAGCATCTTAAGGACGTGGAGATCAAGCTACCTCTCGTCGACTGCCTTGCAATGATGCTTAAATGCGCCAAATTCTTCAAAGACACTCTAGTGAAGAAGAATAAGGAAAGCAAGGAGGTAATTGTTCTAAGTGAAGAGTGCAGTGCTGTGATACATAAGGAGATAGTCCCTAAGAAGTTGGGAGACCCTGGAAGCTTCACTATACCCTGCGCTTTAGGTCCTCTAGAGTTCAAGAGTTGCTTATGTGATCTCGGAGCTAGCATAAACCTGATGCCTCACTCCGTGGCTAAGAAGCTTGGCTTTACTCATTTCAAAGACTGTCGGATTTCGTTGGTACTGGCTGATAGGAGTGTGAGGCTACCAGTGGGGCTGCTTGAAGATTTACCGGTGCAAATCAGTGGTGTGAACGTGCCTACGGACTTTGTCGTGTTGGAGATGGATGAAGAGCCTAAGGATCCACTCATCTTAGGGAGACCATTCCTTGCAACCGCCGGGGCTATCATAGATGTGAAGAATGGGAAGATTGCCTTGCATTTGGGAAAGGAGATAAGGCTTGACTTCGACATCAATGAGGTTCTGAAGAAGCCGACCATAGAAGGGCAAGCTTTCTATATTGAAACGATGGATGCCTTAGCGGATGAGTTGCTGGAAGAGGTGGCTCTAGAAGACCATCTGAAGCTAGCACTGACTAAGGAGCCATGAGAGTTTGGCTATGTGGATCAGAGGACCCAGGAGTACGTCAACCTGCTGGATTCTAGGAAGATTGTTAAGAAGGACGAAAGTTGCTACCTAGAGATTGACCCCGAGATCGACGCTATCACTCGATCCAGGAATCAGATCGACAAGACAATCGAGAACACAACTCAATCCGGTGCAACAATTGACAGACAGATCGAGAGGAATGCTCGATCAGGAAAAAACAATCGAGTCGACGATCGAGAGAGACCTCCCGATCATTTTGGGGTCCGATCAGGAGATCGACTCAGCGTCTCTCGATCCCTTATTCGATCCACATCAAATCGAGTAAGTGAATCGAGCGAAATGGCTCGATCTAGACGACATCGAGAGGAGAATCGACTGGAGGACTCAATTTCAGAAGGGATAGCGATGGAGGAAAGCAGTCTAAAGAGCCATGCCTCGGGTTCAAAGGAGGGTTCCAAGGAAGAAAGCAACAACAACAGCCACGAGGATGACTGGAGTGAGCTGTTAGCCGCAAAGGTGGACCTTAAGGAGCTCCCAAAAGGGCTAAGGTATGCTTTCTTAGGGCCTAATAACACCTATCCCGTGATTGTGAATGAAAACCTAAGTGATGATGAGTTGCACTCGCTCCTGACTGAGCTGAGAAAGTATAGGAAGGCCATTGGGTACTCTTTAAGTGACATCAAGGGCCATTCACCTATGCTTTGCACTCACAGGATTCACTTGGATAATGAGAACGCCTCTTCTATAGAACATCAAAGGTGTTTGAATCCTAATTTGAAAGAGGTTGTTAAGAAAGAAATCCTTAAGCTTTTAGAGGCTGACGTGATCTATCCCATAAGTGACAGCACGTGTGTTTCTCCTGTACACGTGGTGCCTAAGAAGGGAGGGATCACGGTCATAAGGAATGAAAAGGATGAGCTTATTCCTACTAGAACCATCACTGGTCATAGGATGTGTATTGATTATAGGAAACTTAACCTTGCGACTACGAAAGACCATTTTCCTTTGCCTTTTATTGATCAAATGCTTGAGAGACTTGCTAATCACCCTTACTACTGTTTCCTTGGTGGGTATAGCGGTTTCTTTCAGATACCAATTTACCCAAATGATCAGGAGAAGACGACCTTCACATGTCCCTACGGTACCTTCGCATATCGAAGGATGCCGTTTGGATTGTGTAATGCACCGTCTACGTTTCAGCGGTGTATGATGTCGATCTTCTCCGATCTAATAGAGGAGATGGTAGAGGTGTTCATGGATGACTTCTCTGTCTATGGTGCGTCCTTTTCTGCGTGTTTGTTGATTCTTTGCAGAGTACTAAAACGTTGTGAATAGACAAACTTGGTGCTGAACTGGGAGAAATGCCACTTTATGGTTAAGGAAGGCATCATGCTTGGTCATAAGATATCAGAGAAGGGCATTGAGGTTGATCAGGCTAAAGTGGAAGTCATGATGGGTCTTGAGCCACCGGTTAACGTCAAGGGAGTCAGAAGCTTCTTGGGACACGCAGGGTTCTATAGGCGCTTCATCAAAGATTTCTCCAAGATTGCACGCCCTCTTACACGGTTGTTGTGCAAGGAAGCTGAGTTTGTGTTTGATGAGGAGTGTTTGAGAGCTTTCGTGACCATCAAGGAAGCCCTTACATCAGCCCCAATAGTCCAAGCACCAGACTGGTCTCTTCCCTTTGAGATCATGTGTGATGCTAGTGACTATGCCGTAGGAGCCATTCTGGTCAGAAGAAAGACAAGAAGCTACACGTGATCTACTATGCTTCAAGAACCTTGGATGACACGCAAACAAGGTACACCACTACGGAGAAGGAGTTGCTTGGAGTAGTGTTCGCCTTTGAGAAGTTCAGATCATATCTCGTTGGTTCCAAGGCTATTGTCTACACGGATCACGCTGCCTTGCGATACATCTATTCGAAGAAAGACACTAAGCCTCGGCTTTTAAGGTGGATTCTCTTGCTCCAGGAGTTTGACATGGAGATTAAAGATAAGAAGGGAATAGAAAACGGAGTCGCTGACCATCTCTCACGGCTAAGGATCAACGAGTCTCTCCCCTTGGATGACTCTCTTCCAGAAGAGCAGCTCATGGCTATTACCACGGCTGTTTGTAGAAAGCTAGAAGGGAGATTTGAAGAGGTGTTGAGTTTCAAAGAAGAGGATCTACCGTGGTATGCTGATGTAGTGAACTATCTAGCGTGTGGTGAGGAGCCAACACATCTCAACAGCTATCACAAGAAGCGGTTAATGAGAGAGGCTAGTGATTACTTTTGGGACGAGCCCTACATATACAAGAGAGGAGTAGACAGTTTGTACCGGAGATGTGTTACAAGGGAAGAAGCTAGGGACATCCTCTGTCATTGCGATGGCTCTTCCTACGGAGGACACTTCGCCTCATTCAAGACTGCCACGAAAGTGTTGCAAGCCGGTTTCTGATGGCCGTCCATTTTTAAAGATGCACACGAGTTTGTAAAGAGCTGTGAGGCATGTCAACGAGCAGGGAATATAACTAAGAGGAACGAAATGCCTCAAGTTCCTATCTTCGAGGTTGACGTGTTCGACGCGTGGGGGATAGACTTCATAGGGCCATTTCCTTCTTCATACGGCAACAAATACATCTTAGTAGCAGTGGATTATGTCTCTAAATGGGTTGAGGCTGTTGCTTCCCCTACAAATGACTCTAAGGTGGTAATCAAGCTGTTCAAGACTATCATCTTCCCGAGGTTTGGGGTACCCAAGGTTGTTATAAGCGATGGAGGAAGCCACTTCATAAACAAGGTCTTTGAGAACCTCTTGAGAAAGTTTGGAGTTAAGCATAAGGTGGCTACACCGTATCATCCTCAAACAAGCGGTCAAGTGGAAGTCTCCAACAGGCAAATCAAGGCTATACTAGAGAAGACCGTCAGAGCAACAAGGAAAGACTGGGCAGTGAAGCTGGACGACGCTCTTTGGGCCTACCGTACCGCCTTCAAAACGCCGATTGGTACAACTCCTTTCACTCTACTCTATGGCAAGGGCTGTCACCTCCCGGTTGAGCTGGAACAACGTGCGTTGTGGGCTGTGAAGAGGCTGAACTTTGACCGTAAGACTGCTCAGGAGAGGCGCCTTATTCAGCTACACGAACTGGACGAGTTGAGGCTGAACGCTTACGAGAGCTCTCGGATATACAAGGAGCGAACTAAGGAGACTCATGACAAGAAGTTGGTTGCCAAGGAGCTTAAGGAAGGAGGGCTAGTGTTGCTGTATAACTCGAGGCTCAAACTCTTCCCGGGCAAGCTGAAATCAAGGTGGAGCGGACCGTTCGTGATTCAAGAAGTGTTGCCTTATGGAGCTGTTACTCTGATGGGAAAAAGTGGCAGTGCATTCACCGTCAACGGACACAGAGTCAAGCCCTACTTGGCAGATAGCTATGACAAGGAGAGTAGCTCGGTCCTTCTCCAAGACCCACCATCCGCCTAAACCAAGTAAGGTCTAGCTAAAGACGTTAAAGAAAGCGCACTTGGGAGGCATTCCCATGTTTATCTTGTACATATTCCTGCTTAATTTCCCTTTCAGTTTAATGTTTTTATTCTGCAAGTGTGTAGGAACAGATATAAGGAGTCTAAACATTGACTTTGAGGTCCAAAAGAGGCGATGGGGGTTAAGATAAGGCTAGAGATCGAGTGCTAGATCGACTGATCCTGGCTCGATCTTTGCTAGATCGAGTCAGTGAATCGAGAGGAGCCAGTCGATCTAGACGAGAACAAGTGACAAGAACGACCTTGACGAAAAAGGATCGATCGATCCAAATTGGATCGACCGATCTAATTTCTATCGGGAAAATCTGTTGAAAATAGATCGATCACTCGACTCGATCCATCACTTGATGTATGCCAAATGACCCCTAAATCGAGGACATAACTCAATCATGAGGACTTAGCCGTGGAGCCAACATCTCAATGATCGAGAGAGCCAATCGATCCAAGACTCAATTCACTATGAATCGAGTCTCAAATCGAGTAACCCTCTCGATCTAAGCCATTATGGGCATGAGATCGAGTCCTAGATCGACCAAATGGACTCGATCTCATGCCGAGGTAACATTTCCTTTCCCTCCTTAACTCTTTTCCCTTCAACTTTTGAATTCAAAACGTGGTCAAGGCAAGCATCTTTGACCATAAAAGATGTGCCTTGACCAAGACTTTGTCAGAAAAATCACTTTTGCTACCCATTAATTTGTTTTTGCTAGTCTTTAAATATTTCAACAACCTCTCACCCTCTCATTCCTGTTTTTTCTCGAAAATTTTAAACAAAGAGAGTGAGAGTTTCAGTTTTCAAAAGCTAGCAAAGATATTCTGCATTTCTTGCAAAGGTATTTTCAAAAATTTAATGATTTAATTTTAGAAAATCTCCTTTAATGTCGCAAGATCTTGTTCTAGAATATAGGATCGGTTTTGATTTTTAAAAACTAGCTAAGTAAAAGGAAAAATTCTAGATTTTTCAGTATCTAAAGATTTGATTCTCCTTTATTTAGCTATGATTTTTATTTATTCTCCAAAATTCTATGGTAGTTTTTATAAGTTCTCTCCTTCTCTTCTCTCATTCTCATCAAATCGCCGCTTGCTTATCACTCTCTTTAGAAACTTGTTTCAGGAACAATGGCCCCAAAGAGAACAAGAGAAGAGCAAGCACAAGAAGGAGAAAGACAAGAAGTGGCAGTTCAAGAGAGGGTCCGGTGGAGTAAGGATGAGAAGAGGGACAAGAAACGGTTGGAAAGTCTTCGGTTTGAGCCTACCAAGTTTGCTGATCGAGAGCTGTTGTCTAAGCTAGGGATTCTAGGGGATTTCGACCAAATCCTCAAGAACATTGGCTTAAGATGTCTGTCACAGATGGATTGCCCAACCATTCCTGAAGTGACAATAGAATTCCTTGCCACCTTGGAGTTCCGGTACGAGAATCTTAGCGCACCCGTTCCTTCCCAAGGTCGCCTCTACTTCAAAGTTGGACATCAAGCTTATACACTCTTCATCCCTGAGCTATGCCAAGCCTATGGTCTCAACGCGGATGCATACAAGGTCGAGTTCCCAGCCTTCAAGAAAGCCGACGACTTTTGGTGCCTGATCAGCAATGAAGACTACAAGGCCAACACCGCGAAGATCAAGCGAGTAAGGAGCCCGATGCTGAGGTACACTCTGAAGCTGATTGCCAACACGTTTAGTGGAAGGTCTGTTCCTCTTACATCGGCGGTTTCCTTACTCCTCTGTTCGTGCAAGCCGGTGTGCCTATTCATGACTTTGCTCACGTCCCAACCAGAGCTTTCATGGACGAGGCATACATGAGGAATACTGACAGCTTGGGACGCACGCCAGCGGAAGGGTTCTACGCCTACCTCTTCATAGATGACGAAGACAAGAAGAGAGTGTGCATCCTCCCCAACAAAGATGAAACCGAGCTGCTTGGTGTTGGGAACATCGAGTTCTTGCCCACGGAGGAAGAATGCTTTCCCCCTTTAGGAGGACCACCTGCTTCAGCGATTGCCCCTCGTCAAAGGTCAGAGTCTCCAGCCACGGAAGATGAGATGCCCAAGGCCTACACACTTCCCAAGCTAGACTTCGAGCCGAGGATAAAAACCGAGAAGTTCCTAGCATCGGTTGTGGAGATGCAAAGGAAGATCAACAAGTGGCAGGCAAGATGCTCAAGAAGCTTGGAAAGAAGGTCAAAGCACTTCAGGGAGGCTCACCTAAGAAAGCTGCGAGCCAAAAGGTGTAACAACCCGAGAAGAGAAGGCTCTCAACCGGTGGAGTTATCATCCGCGAGACCCAAGGAACCACCATTCTGCCGGTGCGCCACTCTCTCCAAGAACCAGCCGACAAAGGCAAGACCATAGTCTCTAGCTCCTCTGGAACATCCTCAAGTTCCAGCCGAGACTAGACCAAAGGTAACAACCTTCTTCCATTGTATATAACCTCTCATGTTTGTTTCTTTTTGCATTGTGTTTTGATGCTCCTTCGGATGAGTTTGCCACCGGGACGGTGTCAAGCAAGTTTGGGGGAGTACATGTGTGATTTGACTTATGTTCTTTGATCTTATTTTCCTTTAGCATCCTTGAGTCTCTAGTTCATGAAAAATTGGTAAAATTTTTAAAATTTTTTCAAAGATTCATGTAGTTGCATTCATCTTTTTAAAACATGTTAGGATTGAGTCTAGAGTTTCTCATAGCATCTAAGTTGTTTGCATTTTGCATAAGGGGTTAGAATTTCTTAAAAAGGTGTTTTTACTTATGAATTGTTTCAATGCCCTAATTAGTAGTTTCCTAATGCTTTGTCTATGCTTTGAAAGTAAGTTCTTACCATGCTTGGATCACTTGTTAGGATTTTCGTGGCTTAAATTGCACTCTCATGATTTGAAACTGATCCTAATAAGTGAAAACCTTAATTTGAAATTCTAATTATCATTCTTATGCATTTGAAAATGAACACATGGTTTTAAAATATTTAGGCTCTCTTCTTCCTTTTTACCACTCTTTGTGAGCCTAAGTAGAACTCCCTCCTTGAACCTTACCCTTCTTTGAAGCCAAATGTTTTTGTGTGACATCTTTGTGAGGCATTCCTTTCGGTTTGAACTTGGCATAAAGTGTTAGGTTTAGGCGACATGATTTGGTTTTCATATTGTTGCTAGCTTTGCATTTTGAAGCTAGGTATAGGCTTAGGATAAGTTTGGGGGATCATTGGGGTTGCTTTCCTGTCTATTTGTTCTCGGTTTCAAAGAGCTTTGTGTTTTGAGGAAAGAAATGGGTTTTAAGTGAAAGGTTGTTTTCAAAACTAAGTATGCTCTAATAAATTTCAGGAGGTAGCTCTCCCATAATAATAAAAAAAAAAAAAAGAACCTAAGTGCCAAATAAAGAAAAAATAATAATAAGAGAGCTACCAATAAAAATTATCTAAAGAGCAAAATTATTTTCAAAACCTTTTCACTAGCCTAAAAAGTTTAAAAATGTTCTTGTTTCAATTTGGGGATTGCTAAGTTTGTGAAGAAAAGGGTAGACTCTTAAGTGGTGAGTGAGGATAAAATTTCTTAAATGAGAGGGGTATAGGATCGTTTGATAGTTTACATGGGTAGATGAGAGTCTAATCATGTATGCATAAATTGTCTTTACCTTTAGCATTATGCACAAGTTCAGCCATTTTTGAGAGAAACCCTTGTTTAATTATAAACCCTTTTCAAATGAGATCATTCAATGCTCATAACCTAAACCCTTAGCCAAATGTGTTTTGCTTTAAAGTGCATAAGTTTGATTCATGGTTCTAATGTTAATGAATGTTAAAGGATGAGTTTCTTTGATTGTTAGGAATAGGAGAGTCATGATTTGAATTTCTTTGTGTGATGAGTATGGCTAAGTTCTTTGGAGTATGAGTGTAAGCATATCATTTTAGAACTGTTAACTAGGACATTGAGATTGATTCATTTGAAAGGCACCTTTGCAAAAAGTTTAAACCCCCATTCATTTTTTCTGAAAACCTCTCTTCCTTACTTATTTTCTGTTGCTTGAGGGCAAGCAAGAAGTAAGTTTGGGGGAGTTGATGTTATTGCATATTGCATACATTTTGCATACTCATTAGTTAGCTTTTCATGCATTTGTATCACGTTTTAGGTTAGATTGCATAACTTAGGGTCCTAGAGCATTCTTGCATCAGCATACGTATTTTCCTTGCATTTTGCATCACATTCAGGTTGTTTCTGGCTGCTTTGGAGTTGTGGAGGTTCGTGGATGTTTTGAGGTTGATGTAGCTGTTCGTGGGAGCTCGGATATATGCTAAGGATCAGAGATCGAGGAGCAGATCGAGCATGGCCGGTCGATCTAGGAGTTGATCGACCAGAAGATCGAGCCAACCAGGTGATCCAAGGAGAATGATCGAGACAAGGATCGAGTGAAGCAATCGATCAAATGGTACAAACGTAAATGACGCCATGCAGAGCGAGAGTCAGATCGATTACACCACTCGATCCAGCCGAAGATCGATACCGAGATCGGATGCAACACTCGATTCGCCGATGTTGATCGAGACCCAGATCGAGCCGAAGACACAATGTCCGGATATGATCGAGAGAACCACTCGATCTTGGAGTCGATCTCTGTCCCTTCAACCGTTTTTGGCAGCTAGCGAAGGGGGGACCATTAGCTTGTTTCGGCATTTTGGGAAGGCGGCGACGTCCTTTCCCTATAACAACTTTTTATATCCTTATCTTTTCCTTTATGTTTTCTCTCTCGTTTTCGTGAAGAACACCATTGTTGAACTCGCGTTTTTCTTAAGCTTTGTATTCAAATCATTTCTGTTCAATCAAGTTTTTCTTTTCATGTTCATCGTCTCGTTTCATATGCTTTGCTTGATTTACTCTATGTGTAGCGAGTAGTTTCTTTGGGTTCGGGGTTGAGAGGATTAAGGGGTCTAAAGGGTTTCGATCTTGGGGTTTTTCTAAACGTTTTCAAAGGCTATCTCTTCTAAGGTGTTGAGATCTTAATGCTTGAAGACTCTCACGCCAAGAGCTTCATGATCCGAGAGGTTCCTTACCTTGACAGGATTCAGGAGCCTCGGAAGATCACACCATAGAGACTAGTTACCCCTTCCCAAAAGCCATGGAAGTTTGGGGGATTAGTTAAGCCATTCGTTTGAAATCTGTTTTCCTTGCCCTTCGACCTCTCTTTCCACCAAAAGCCATGGGTTTGGAGGAGAGGATGAAGGAGTGATCTATACCGAAAGCCACGGATAGATCTTGTTTAGTTTTCAAGGCTTAGAGATCCTCACCAAGTGAGTCGATTTAAAGTTTTAAACCCAAGGTCGAACCTTTGAAACCCCTAACCATGAATCTCAACCCTAGGCCCTCTCTTTTAGCATTTTTACATCTTATCTCATCTTTCGCTTGATCTCTGATAGCATCCTGGTCATTAGTTTTACTGTTCTTGCATTTTTAGACGAGATCGATTGTTACTGCTCGATCTACTGGCCGATCTCATGGTCGATCCACTAGTCGAATTTTAATAATTTGAAGCTTTCTCCTTAAATTATCCCGTTTGTTTCTCGTGGTAGTTTCTTCCTTTCTAGTATTTTCAAAATAGGTTTCGTTCTGTTTAAGTTGTTGCATCTAGTTTTTAGAGATTTTCTCATAAACCATCTCATTTCACTTAGATTTGCATTAGTCCTTGTATTCTCTCTGCATTCTCTATCATCCTAGGAGTGGATTGACTCTCTCTTGCTTGCTGTACTACAACATGTCTTGCATTTGAGTTTGATAACCTCACTGCAATATAAACCGTACTAAATGAGATTATCAGAGTACGGACGTAAATGACGCCATGCAGAGCGAGAGTCGGATCGAGTCCACCACTCGATCCTCCAAAGATCGACTCCAAGATCGACCGAAGCACTCGATCCACCGAAGAAGATCGACACACAGATCGAGCTGAAGTCACGATGTCCGAAGACGATTGAGTGAGATGCTTGATCTCGAGGTCGATCTCAGTGCACTTTAACCGTTTTTGGCCGCTAGCGAGGGGGGGACCATCGAGCTGTTTGGCCTATTTCGGGAAGGCGGCGATCTTGCTTTTCCATACACGTTTTTACTTTATCTTTTTTATTTTTTTTTCTCTGTTCGAAGGCGATTTCGCCATTGTTAGACCTGGAAGCTTTGTTCTTGAATATTGAATCGTTTAAGCTTAAAGTAATTGTTCGGTTTACTTTATGTGTAGCGAGTAGTCTATTCGCGTTTTGGGGTTGAGAGGATACAAAGGGGTCGAAAAGGTTTTCAAAGCTTGGTGTTTTCTTGTTCTTCATGGACTTCTCTTCTAGGATATCGAGTTCTTAAGGCTTAGAGACTCTCACGTCAAGATCTTTATGATCAAAGGGGCCTCTTACCTTGACAGGATCCAGAGGTCCTTGAAAGTCGAATCCTAGAGGCTAGTCTACCTTTCCCAAACGCCATGGTAGTTTAGGGGACTAGTTAGGCCGTGTGTTTGAAATCTGAGTTCTATGCCCTTCAATCTCCTTTTCTGCCAAATGCCATGGGTATGGAGGAGAGAATGAAGGAGTGATCCATACCACACGCCATGGATGGATCTTGTTTTGTTTTCAAGACCTAGAGAATCTCACAAAGTGAGTAGATCTAAAGTTTTCAAACCAAGCTTGAACCTTTGAAACCCTTGAACATGAATCTCAACCCTGAGTCCTCTTTCTTAGTATTTCTACATCTCTGTTAATCATTCACTTGCTATTTGTTCGCATCCTGGTCATTAGATTCATTTCTCTTGAACTTTTAGACGAGATCGATCGTTGTTGCTCGATCTAGTGGTCGATCCTGTGGTCGATCCACTAGTCGATTTTTATAAATTCATAGCTTTGCATTTTAACCATTCTGTTTGTTCCTCGTGGTAGTTAACTCGTTTCTAGTATTTTTAAAATAGTTTTGCCTTGCATTGGACTGTTGCATCTAGTTTTTAGGCTTTTTACTGGGTCCACGGACACTCCCTTATCCGAAACAACGTGACCCAAGAACCCTATATGCCGTTGCCAAAAGCTACACTTACTGAGCTTCACATATAACTTCTGTTCTCTCAACTTTTCCAGAATAGTCCACAAATGACTCTTATGCTCTTCCTCATCCTTAGAGTATACTAGAATATCATCTATGAAAATGATCACAAACTCATCTAGGTACTCTCTGAATACGCCATTCATCAACTTCATGAATGCAGCTGGCGTATTCGTCAAACCAAACGGCATGACCACAAACTCGTAATGACCATACCTTGTCCTAAAGGCAGTCTTACGCACGTCTGTCTCCTCTATGGGTATTTGATGGTACCCTGATGCCAAATCGATCTTAGAGAACCAAGTAGCTCCCCTGAGTTGGTCCAACAACTCGTCTATCCTAGGAAGTGGATACTTGTTCTTCACGGTCACACGGTTCAATCCGCGGTAATCAATGCAAAGCCTGAAGCTCCCATCCTTCTTCTTCACGAACAACACTGGTGCTCCCCACGGTGAACTACTAGGTCTAATGAAACCTTTGTCCAACAACTCCGTTAGCTGCTTCTTCAGTTCCGCCATCTCTGCTGGCGCCATCTGGTATGGTGCTTTGGACAATGGAGCTGTCCCTGGCTCAAGTTCAATCATGAATAGATCTGAACGAGCTGGTGGCAGTCCTGCAAACGCCTGAAAAGCATCCTCAAATTCCTGCACCACCGGTATACTGCCCAAGTCTACATCCGGTCCTCCTTCTGTGGTAGTGATCGTTGCTAGATACGCCTCACAACCCCTCTCTATCAGTCGTTCTGCTTGGATAGCTGAAACCACCAAACTCCCCGAGGTTGGTCTAACTCCCTGATAAACCAAGACCTCTCCGTCTCTCTCAAACCGCACCCTTCCACGGTGACAATCCAAGTGAGCTCTGTGCTTGCCTAACCAGTCCATTCCCAAAATGACATCGTAGGACTTAACCCTACAGATCACTAGATCCGCTGGCATATTCACTTCGCCAAACATCACTGGAACATTCTTAACTGTTCATAATGAAAACATCAATTTGCCTCCAGCCGCCTGAACTAACCCAAAGTCCTCTCCGGGTTCCTTCCGGAACTGTCCTTTTCCGATCATGTCCGGATTAACAAAATAATGACTCGCTCCCGAGTCGAACAGAACATGGGTCTCAACCTCACCCAATAGCAAGGTCCCTACACATTCATTCCCTAGAATGCTAAGACTATATACTAACACACAACACGCAAAACCATTTTAAAGAAAACACTATGTACCACACGTACCAGTAATCGGATGAGAAGTGCTCGGTTCCTCGGCTGCTGCTGCACTCGTCGTGTACACCCTCGGCATAATGGCCTGTCTCTTGGCCTGTGATGCAAGCGCCTCCCCTGCTCTCTTCCCTTGAGCCACGGCCTGCTCCACCACTCCCGCCTTAGGACACTCACGCTTGAAATGCCCCGGTTCTCCACAACCATAGCAAGCCTGAACCGCACCATCACTGCCGGACACACGAACCACTCTCTGATCCTCCTCCGGACAGTCTCGTACCCGATGCTCTAAACTCCCGCACCTGTGGCATCCACTAACCACCGCGCCTACACTCGCCAACGTGAGCCTTGCCACACTTGCTGCACACGCTGCGTCCCCCAGATCATTTGTTCGGTACTCCTTTCCCAAACTTCCGGTTCTGTTCACTAGACTGACCCATCTTGGTCACAGCTGTACTAGCCCCATCTGACATCAACGCAGCTTCCGCCTGTCCTGACTCCAACAATGCCGCCTTCTCTACAAGCTCAGAAACTGTCCTGAAGTCACGAACCGCACACCCATTCCTTAGCTCAACTCGCAGTCCACTCATAAACCTGTGAATCAGCTTCTCCTCCGTGTCAAACTCATGAGACACATACTTCCTCAGCTGATTAAACTGAGTCTCATACTGCCTCACTGTAAGCATCCCCTGACTAAGGTACCGAAACGCCTTCTCCAACTCGTTGTAAGCTTCCTGTGGGAAGTACTTACTCCTGAACATCGCTGAAAATGTCTCATATCAACAATTCGCATTCACCAGCCTTCCAACGATTCATTTCCACCACGTGTGTGCATCACCCTCCAAGTAGTGTGCGGAAATGTCTCTCTTGTAACCCTCTGGACATCGGATAGACTCAAAATTCCGTTCCAGTCTCATCCTCCACTCATCTGCCTCAATCGGTGTAGAACCTCCAGCAAAGAACTTGGTTCCCAACCGCACCATGTGATCCAAAACCTTGAGGTAACTCGGAACCCTCTCCACTTGGTCCGCTTCCTCCCCAATCACATCCCCGTGAACCCCCACCGGTGGTACTACGTGTGGTACTGCTGCAACCACCGGAGCAGGAGCCACCGCAGGTAGCCTAGCTAGTACCTGTGCTAACATCCCAAGCACAGCCTCTAACCCCACTGGTGCCACATTCGCAGCAACCCCAGCTGCACCCGCAGCATTCCTTGCCACGTTCTCAGCATCCGTAGCATTCCTTGCTGCTGCCACGGCTGCCACTCTAGCCGCCTCATTCACAACCGCAGCTGCCTGTCTCTCGGCTTCCCTTGCCCTCTCAGCAACATCACCGTTGACTGAGTTCACAGACCCCGCAGCCTGGTTGTCCCCATTGTTTCTCACGATTCTTCTGGTATCAACCATCTGCAAGTACACAATGCCAGTTAGCCAAAGCTAACTAAAAACGTGTTTCACAACACTACACAACAACTTACCGCGAGACCTTGGCAGTGAAGAATGGATCAGACCCCCATAAACCCCAAACAAGCAAACAACAGCAGTCACCAATTTCAGTCCAAGAAGCGTTAAAACGCTCTGCTACCAACTTGTGGTAACCCAACCCGGTAAACCGTACCGCGGCTGTGTCCCACTACATCCTCTAAGTTCGTTTCTATACTTAGCCATATTTTTAGACTTTTTCTTCATTCTTATTCTTTCTTATCAATACACCGCGGAATATAAAACAACTCATTTCTTTCATTTAACTTGCATAAAATCACTTATCAGGATTCGAGATTCAACATAAATAAAAGCACAAGGTTCGCTAAGATTACAATTGATCATCTAGCAACCTAACGATCAAACACCAAAGCCATAAAACTCTAAACACAAGTCTTAAACATAAATAAAACCCAGTCCCGATCCATCCATATCCATCACTTGGCCCACGGCCCAAATCCCTTCCCACTCGGATAAACCGCCCTTATCCGAGGTGTTTACCATTTTTCACCCGGATATTCCTATTTCTCTCGGACAACTTGTCCCATCTCGGCTAATCCTCTATTTCTCTAGGAGGTTTCCCTTTCTCCCTCGGAGACAGTCCACTGACACTCTGACTAATCTCGCAGACTCTCGGATAAATCCCACTACACTCGGATAAATCCCATTTCCCACGGACTGGACCTTGTTTTCCCTCGGATATGGTCCATCCGGCTCGGCTATCCAGCCCATACCCGACTATTTCCTTTATCATCACCCGACCATAGTCCAAACCTCCATTTCCCAGCCAATATCCGACCCTTGGCTCGATTATTCCTCGGACAATGCCCTGTCCGGTACGATCATTCCACATTTTCTCGGATACGGATGCTACAGTCTCGATCTCTCACTCGATCCACATCAAATCGAGTGAGTGAATCGAGTGAAACTGCTCGATCTAGACGACATCGAGAGCAAGATCGACTGGATGAATCGATTTCAGAGGGGACAACGGTTCAAGAAAGCAGCCTTAAGGGTCATGTCTTGGGTTCTAAGGAGGGTTCCAAGGAAGAAAACAACAGCCCCAAAGGATGACTGGAGCGAGCTGCTAGCCCCAAAGGTGGACCTTAAGGAGCTCCCAAAAGGGCTAAGGTATGCTTTCTTAGGGCTTAACGAAACCTATCCCGTGATTGTGAATGAGAACTTAAGTGATGATGAGTTGCACTCGCTTATAACTGAGTTGAGAAAGTATAGGAAGGCCATTGTCTACTCTCTAAGTGACATCAAGGGCCTTTCACCAATGCTTTGCACTCATAGGATTCACTTGGATAATGAGAACGCCTCTTCTATAGAACATCAAAGGCGTTTGAATCCTAATTTGAAAGAGGTTGTTAAAAAAGAGATTCTTAAGCTATTAGAAGCTGACGTGATCTATCCCATAAGTGACAACACGTGGGTTTCTCCCGTACACGTGGTGCCTAAGAAGGGAGGGATCACTGTCATTAAGAATGAAAAAGGTGAGCTTATACCTACTAGGACTATTACAGGACACCGTATGTGTATTGATTATAGGAAGCTTAATCTTGCTACTAGAAAGGATCATTTTCCCTTGCCATTTGTTGATCAAATGCTTGAGAGACTTGCTAATCCCCCCTACTATTTCTTTCTTGATGGATATAGTGGATTTTTCAAAATACCAATCTATCCAAATGATCAGGAGAAGACGACTTTTACATGCCCTTATGGCACATTCGCGTATCAAAGGATGCCATTCGGGTTGTGTAACGCACCGGCTATGTTTCAGCGGTGTATGATGTCGATCTTCGCGGATCTAATAGAAGAGATGGTAGAGGTGTTTATGGATGACTTCTCGGTCTATGGTGCGTCCTTTTCTGCGTGTTTGTTGAATCTTTACAAGGTACTAAAGCGTTGTGAGGAGACAAACTTGGTGCTTATTTGGGAGAAATGTCACTTCATGGTGAAGGAAGGGATCGTGCTTGGTCACAAGATATCAGAGAAGGGCATTGAGGTTGATAAGGCTACGGTTGAGGCCATGATGAGTCTTGAGCCGCCGGTTAATATCAAAGGAGTGAGGAGTTTCTTGGGACACACTGGCTTCTACAGGCGCTTCATCAAGGATTTTTCTAAGATTGCACGCCCTCTTACACGGGTGTTATGAAAGGAAGCTGATTTTGTCTTTGATGAGGAGTGTTTGCAAGCTTTCGTGACCATTAAGGAAGCTCTAGTATCCGCGCCTATAGTGCAAGCACCGGACTGGACTCTACCATTCGAGATTATGTGTGATGCTAGTGACTATGCCGTGGGAGCCGTTCTAGGTCAAAGGAAAGATAAGAAGTTGCATGTGATTTACTATGCTTCAAGAACCTTGGATGACACGCAAACAAGGTACACTACTACGGAGAAGGAGCTATTGGCAGTAGTGTTTGCCTTTGAGAAGTTCAGGTCATACCTCGTGGGTTCCAAGGCCATTGTCTACACAGATCACACGGCTTTGAGGTACATCTATTCCAAGAAGGACACTAAGCCGAGGCTTTTGAGATGGATTCTTTTTCTTCAGGAGTTTGACATGGAGATTAAAGACAAGAAAGTGATAGAGAACGGCGTGGCTGACCATCTCTCTCGGTTAAGAATCAACGAGTCTCTATCCTTAGATGATTTGCTTCCCGAGGAACAACTCATGGAGATCACTACGGCTGTTTGTGGAAAGCTAGAGGGGCAGTTTGAGGAGGTTCTAAGCTTCAAAGAGGAGGATCTTCCTTGGTACGCGGACATTGTGAACTACTTGGCATGTGGGGAAGAGCCTTTGGATCTTGACAACTATCACAGGAAGAAGTTCATGAGGGACGTGAGCCACTACTTTTGGGACGAGCCCTATTTATATAAGAGAGGTGTTGACAGCCTATACAGGAGATGCATGACAAAGGAGGAAGCAAGAGATATCATCTTTCACTGCCATAGATCTTCGTATGGCGGGCACTTTGCCTCATTCAAGACCGCCAGTAAGGTCTTGCAAGCCGGTTTCTGGTGGCCGTCCATTATCAAAGACACCCATGAGTTCGTGATGAGTTGCGAAGCTTGTCAACGAGCAGGGAACATCGCTAAGAGGAACGAGATGCCTCAAGTTCCCATCTTTGAGGTAGACGGCTTTGACGCATGGGGCATAGACTTCATGGGGCCGTTTCCCTCATCCTACGGCAACATGTTCATTTTGGTAGCTGTTGATTATGTTTCTAAATGGGTTGAGGCCATTGCTTCCCCTACAAACGACTCCAAGGTGGTGATCAAGCTCTTTAAAAGCATCATATTCCCGAGGTTTGGAGTACCCAAGGTGGTGATAAGCGACGGAGGAAGCCATTTCATCAACAAGTTCTTTGAAAATCTTCTAAGGAAGTATGGCGGGAAGCACAAGGTAGCTACACCTTACCATCCTGAAACGAGTGGCCAAGTGGAGGTCTCTAACCGACAGATCAAGGCAATACTTGAGAGAACAGTTGGGACAAATCGGAAGGATTGGGCGGTGAATGATATAAGATTGGAATCACTCCAACATAAGATCACTCAATAATCAAGAGATTCCAAGCATATGATTTGCGGAAGTGGAAAGAAGGTAGAGATGGAGGTGGGACTGATCGACTCACTCAATCAAATGAACAAACAAGAGTGTTTAAATCACTCAAAACAATCTTAATTTGCAGATCAATAGACCAAAAGTATCTCACACACTTAGGATCTAAAGACAAGAGCAAAAGAGTAAAAGAGTAAAGAAATCCACCTAAGACTCTAATGAACAAGACAAAAGAAAATACTTTTGTAAACTGAATAATACTTGATTAATTTCTAAAATGATTGGTGTTTTACAATGAGAAACGAAATGAGCTTATATAGGCTCGAAAATAATACTACTCTAACGTTCTAAAGCACTAAACAAAGAAACAAATAATGAAAGGATGTGGTTTTGACAATCTAGCCGTTGGGGACTTGAATGCTTGGCCAAACTTGGGAACTGGAGAACGCCTTGTATCTTGATATAAACTTGATATAACCGTGGCTTCTTGATCTTCTATATGTCTCCTTGAGTTTCACAAAAGTAAGTAGACGTTGGTAACTTATGACACCAAGTATGAATGCTTCCATATAATGCAAGCAGGGAATCCACTAATTTAAAAGTTGAATAACTTTTAAACCAAATTTCTTTTCGGTATGATTCAAATTCGTAGAGCTTCCCAGTTGAGTCAAGAATCCACACCAAGTCGGTCGTAATCCTCCAATTAGCGCTCTTACGTCCAAATCGGGAAAGTCTTGGTTCACCCGATTTGTAAAATTCATAACTTTTAAACCAAAATTAATTTGACCTTGAATCCAATTCACCGCGTGTTCATGATGAATAGAGAATCCAATAAAATTGGATTTGTTTCTTGGTTCATCCTGGTTTGGCCGGAATGATTTGATTAGTAGTTGTATGTCTCCATCGGGTCCATTGAAGATCTTCTAAGTTGTATCTTCAATATCTTCTTCATGTGAACTCCTTTTGATCTGATTCTTCTTCGTGTGGAACTCTAGATGAGTTGAGAATATTCTCCAGGTGTTGGTTGAGTTTGAATCTTCCATTTTGGCCTCCTTTTCAGCTGAACTTAGCTCGCCTGTCTCCTGGACTCTCATCAGCTTTATGTTCTCCTCTTCATGACTCCTGGTTCCCTGCTCTTTAGTTGATGATGACTTGATGTCCTCATCAGTGAAGTTAGACGACGCTTTGTAGGCTTACCGGACTGCTTTCAAAACGCCCATTGGTACTACTCTTTTCACTCTTTTCTATGGCAAAGGATGTCACCTCCCCGTTGAGCTGGAACATAGGACATTGTGGGCTGTGAAGCGGCTGAATTTTTGATCTAAAGACGGCTCAGGAGAAGCGCTTGATCCAGCTGCACGAATTTGATGAGCTAAGGCTGGAAGCTTACGAGAGCGCTAGGATCTAAAAGGAGCGTACTAAGGCTGCTCACGACAAGAAGTTGGTACCCAAGGAGTTTAACGAAGGGAGTTTGGTACTGCTTTACAATTCAAGGCTGAAGCTCTTTCCAGGAAAGCTAAAGTCACGATGGAGCGGCCCTTATGAAATCAAGGAGGTATTGCCCTATGGAGCTGTCACGTTGGTAGGCAAGAGTGGGAATGCATTCACAGTGAACGGACACAGAGTTAAGCCATACATGGCGAGTGCATTTGACAAGGAGAGCACCTCGATGCTTCTCCAAGACCCACCATCTGCCTAAACTAAGTAAAATCTAGCTAAAGACGTTAAAGAAAGCGCATTTGGGGGGCATTCCCATGTCTATCTTGTATATATTTTTGCTTTATTTCCCTTTCAGTTTTATGTTTTTATCTTATGAGTGTGTAGGAGCAGGTATAAGGGATTGCCGAGCATGATCTTAGATCCAAAAGGAGTAAGAAGGGGCGAGTATAAGCTAGAGATCAAGTGCTATATCAACTCATCCTGGCTCGATCTTTGGTAGATCGAGCTAGTGAATCGAGAGGAGCTTGTCGATCTAGACGAGATCGAGTAGACAGATCGTGTGACACAGTCGATCACGAGAGGACGAACACCCTATACGTTTAGCCTGAAAAGCAAACGAGAGGTGGATCGACTGAGTCACTAGAGTAGTCTACTCGATCTGCCACTCGATCCAAGCTTAAATCGACCCCTGAATCGAGAACGTGGCTCGATCACGAGGACTTAGCCGTTGTGCCAAAAACTCAAGGAACGAGAGGTGTTATCAATCCAAGACTCGATTCAATTCGAATCGAGTCCCAAATCGAGCAACCCTCTCGATCCAAGCCATTATGGGCATGAGATCGAGTCCCAGATCGACCAAAAGGACTCGATCTCGTGCTGAGGTAAGATTTTCTTTTCCCTCTCTTCCTCTTTCCCTCCGGTTTTTAAATTCAAAAAGTAGTCAAGGCAAGCATCTTTGACCATGAAAGATGTGCCTTGACCACAGCTTTTGTCAGAAAACCACTTCTTTTACCCATGGTTTTGTTTTAGTTAGCCTTTAAATGTTTTCAACCACTTTCACACTCTCTCATTCTTGTTTTCTAGAGTTGATAAGTAAAAGAGAGTGTGAATTCTTGTTTTCTAAAGGCTAACAGCATCTTTTTCAATCCTTGCAAAGGTATTTTCGAATCTTTAAGAAAATCTACAAGAAAATATCCCTTTTTATTCGCTTTGCTTGTTTTAGATGCTAGGGCGGTTTGAATTTTTAAAAATAGCTTGATAATAGGAAAAATTCTAGATTTCTCTCTATCTCTAGATATGATTCTCTATTATTTTGTTATAAAATTTTTTTAAATCCCCAAAAATTCTAGATTTCTCTCTATCTCTAGGGTATTAGTTATAAGTTTTCTTTTTTGCTTCTCTTTTTCTCTCAACATATCACCGTTTTGCTCATTTCTTTGCTTCAGAAACTTGTTTCAGGCACGGTGCGTCCCAAAAGAACGAGAGCAGAGACATCACAAGAGGGAGGAAACCAAGAAGTGGCTGTTCAGGAGAGGGTTCGTTGGTGTAAGGATGAAAAACGGGACAAGGAACGGCTTCAAAGGCTGAGGTTCAAGCCGACTAAGTTTGCGGACAGAGGATTGCTGGCTAAGATGGGGATTCTAGGAGATTTTGATCAGCTCCTCCAGAAGATAGGGCTGAGGTGTTTGTCACGGATGGATTGCTTTCCCGAAGTGACAATCGACTTCCTTGCAACTTTGGAGTTTGCGTACGAGAATCCTAGTGTCCCAATTCCTTCTCAAGGCCGCCTCTCCTTCAAGATAAAACGTCAAGCCTTCAGCCCCTCAATCCCCGAGCTTTGCCAAGCTTATAGCCTTGATGCAGCTGCCATGAAGGTTGAGTTTTCCTCCTTCACTCAAGCAAACGATTTTTGGGACCTCATAGCCAATGACGACTACAAGGCGAACACCGCGAAGATCAAGAGAGTGAGGAATCCGGTCAACACCTTTAGTGGTCGGTCAGTAGCCCCAACGGTGACCAAGACGGAGCTTTGCTTCTTGTTCCAAGGCCTTAAGCATCTCCTTTGTGATCCGGATGAGAACGAAGAGGCGTTGGAAGACCAGCTCGGAGATGACTTGAACTACGGGTGCATCCTTGCTGCTTCATTGATCAAATACAAGGTGTATGCCTTGAGATGCAAGCTCGTCACTCATTGGCGGTTTCCTCACACCCTTGTTCGTGCAAGCCGACGTACCGCTTCAGAACTTCACTCCCGTTCCGGATAGAGCCTTCATGGACGAGACATACCTAAGGAACACTGACAGCTTGGGATGCACGCCAGCCGAGGGCTTCTTTTGATAC
The DNA here is from genome assembly GCA_911865555.2 of Thlaspi arvense. Taxonomy (NCBI): domain Eukaryota; kingdom Viridiplantae; phylum Streptophyta; class Magnoliopsida; order Brassicales; family Brassicaceae; genus Thlaspi; species Thlaspi arvense. The sequence goes on along the minus strand of OU466862.2, from coordinate 44,788,302 downwards.
TTATTCATTGACGAGGAGAATGTGAAGAGGGCGTGTATCTTGCCAAACCAAACCGAAACCGAGCAGTTGGGAGTTGGGAATATCGAATTTCTCCCAAGCGTAGAGGAATGGTTTGCTCCTCTAGGAGCCGCGGCAACAATTCAGCAAGCCACTCGCCCTAGATCAGAGTCTCCAGCCACGGATGATGAGATGCCCGAAACCTTTGTCCTCCCTAAGCTTGACATTGAGCCGCAGACCAAGACACAATAGTTCTTTGCTTCTGTTGTGGAGATGCAAAGAAAGATCAACAAGTGACAGAGCAAAGTCATCAAGAAGCTTGCTAAGAAGGTCAAGGCGCTTCAAGGAGGTTCACCAAAGCAGGCTGCGAGTGAGGAGGTTCAACAGCCCGAGAAGAGAAGGCTTTGAACCGGTGGAGTTGTCATCCGTGAGACTCAAGGCAGCAACATTCAGCCGGCGCGTCTCTCTCTCCCAGAGCCAGCCTCCAAAGGCAAAGCCATAGTATCTAGCTCGTCTGGAACATCCTCAAGTTCCAGCCGAGACTAGACCCGAGGTAACAACAACCTTCCATTGTACATACCACTCATGTTTTCTTGATTTTTGCTTAGTGTTTTGAGCTCTCTCGAATTTGTTTGCCACCGGGACGGTGTCATTCAAGTTTGGGGGAGTATGTGTGTGGTTTGACATGTTTATTTTGATCTTATTTTTTCTTTACATCACTTGAGTCTTGCATACATCTAAGACATAGAAAAGAAAATAAAAAAATTGGTAAAATTTTTATCAAATGGCGCTGTTGCCATCTTAGGAGTGTTTAGGAACCATTGAGATTTGGGGTTTAGTAAAGACTAAGCCTTTGTTTTTCTTATGGGTACTGATTTCTCTACTCTCAAACTTGTGTCTTTCAGGTACATGAATCTACGTTCAAGGGGAGACAACAATCTACTTCAACCCTTGGACAACATTCATCAACTCGGACATTCAAGACAGCGAAGAGTTAGAGAGCAAGCTAGAGCTTTTGAGGAGATTGTTAAGCAAGGTTCAGTGGATTTTGAAGCGATGGTTGAGCACGAACATCCAGAGGGACCTCCTCCAGCTCACAGGGCAGTGGGGAGGGATAATGGAAACCCCCAACACGCGGCTAGACCCCCACGGATCATAGGAGCGGGAGATGCTCCCAATACTCATCACAATAGGTTTGGGATCACTCCTCCTGTACAGAACACCAACTTCGAGATTAAGCCAGGATTCATCTCAATGGTGCAAAACAATAAGTTTCACGAGATAGCAATGGAAGATCCCTTGGAGCACCTTGATAACTTTGAGCAAGTATGTGGGATGATCAAGATTAATGGCATATCCGAAGATGCTTTCAAGCTGCGTCTCTTTCCATTTTCTCTTGGAGCAAGGCTAGACATTGGGAGAAGACCCTTCCACAAGGCACCATTACCTCTTCGGCTGAGTGTAAGAAGGCGTTCCTTTCAAAGTTCATCTCTAGCACCAGAACAGCAAGGCTGAGAAGTGAGATCAGCGGCTTCACTCAAAGGAACAATGAGACGTTCAATGAAGCCATGGAGCGGTTCAAGGACTACACCATTCAGTATCCTCACCACGGCTTCAGCGAAGAGACTCTACTAAGCACTATCTACCGCGGAGCTTCACCTAAGATTTGCTTGCTACTTGACACGGCTAGTAAGGGAAACATCCTTGGTCAAGAGGTAGAAGAGGGCATGGAGCTGATTGAAAACTTGGCATTAAGTGACGGCAACTATGCTGAAGACTACGACCGTGCACCGAGAGGTTCTGAGCTAGAGTCTCACAAAAAGGAGCTTAAGTCATTGCATGAGAAAATTGACAAGCTGGGGTTGGCTAACCAGAAGCATGTTCACTTTGTTGGTGAAGCGGATGAAACCGTAGAGGAGCTTGAGTTGAGTCAAGAAGAAGCCAATTGGGTGGCGGGTCAGAACAACTACAAACCTCAAGGGTATTCACAAGGCTACAACCAGAACAACAATCTCTCATATAGAAGCACAAATGTCGCAAACCCTAAAGATCAAGTGTACCTTGCTCAGCAAAGGTTTTCAGTTGAGTGGTGGTTTCCAAGGGCATGGGCAAGGCAACTTCCAAGGACAACAACAAGGAAACAAGGGTTGTACGCCAATGTACCCTCCGGGCTTTGTTCTTCAACAACAACAGATGCAACCGCAACAAGTTGATCCTGTCCAAGCCATGTTTCAACAATTGATTCAAGGGCAAGCCTCTACAAACCAGAAGTTTGCCGAGATGAACACTCGCTTAGACTCCTCTCTCACTGATTTCTCTACTCAGATTATAAACTTGAATAACAAGATCAAGCAGCTAGAGAAAGGAAAGGCGAGTACAAGTTGTCAGAATAGCTTACCGGGCAAGTGTGAGCAGAATCCCAAGGAATACGCCAACGCCATTACGCTAAGGAGTGGGAAAGAGCTTGCACCTACGGTTACTCCTAAGAACAACGAGGACGTTGTAATTCAAGAGGGGGAGGGTAAGCTTTCAGCTGATGATGAGATCAACTTTGACAATGTTTGGATTCAAGGACCAATGAGAGGCGAGAAAGCAGCTGTAGAGAAGAAAGCGGAGCAAGCTGCTAAGGAGAAGGATGCTTATGTGCCTCCATCGTATGTACCCAAGCTACCTTTTCCTGGCCGCTTGAAGAAGCAACTTATAGAAAACAACATAATCTTGTTTGAGAAGCATCTTAAGGACGTAGAGATCAAGCTGCCTCTCGTGGACTGCCTTGCAATGATGCCTAAGTGCGCTAAATTCTTCAAAGACACGCTTGTAAAGAAGAATAAGGAAAGCAAGGAAGTGATAGTATTTAGTGAAGAATGCGGCGGCGTGATATGATAACAAGCTTTTGCTGTCTCTAAAGGAAGTGATGCAATGCAACAGGAGGTTATCAAAACTCAAGCAGCACACAGTCGTAGTATAGTGCAAGAGTAATCAATCCAACCTAGGAGCTAGAAAGTGCAAGGAGAATGCAAGGATCATGCAAAGCTAAGCAATTGATGAACGGTTTTGAGAAAATCCTAAAAACTAGATGTAACCGTCAAATGCAAAGCAAAGCTATTTTAAAAATACTAGAAACGAGTGAACTACCACGAAGAACAAACAGAATGATTAAAATGCAAGGCTATGAATTTATAAAAATCGTCTAGTGGATCGACCACAGGATCGACCACTAGATCGAGCAACAACGATCGATCTCGTCTAAAAGTTCAACAGAAACGAATCTAAAGACCTAGATGCGAACAGATAGCAAGCGAATGATTAACAGAGATGTAAGAATACTAAAAAAGAGGGCTCAGGGTTGAGATTCATGTTCAAGGGTTTCGAAGGTTCAAGCTTGGGTTGAAAACTTTAGATCTACTCACTTTGTGTGATTCTCTAGGCCTTGAAAACAAAACAAGATCCATCCATGGCATGTGGTATGGATCAATCCTTCATTCTCTCCTCCAGACCCATGGCGTTTGGTAGAAAAAGAGATTGAAGGGCATAAAACTTAGATTTCAAACACACGGCCTAACTAGTCCCCTAAACTACCATGGCGTTTGGGAAAGGTAGACTAGCCTCTAGGATTCGATTTTCAGGGACCTCTGAATCCTGTCAAGGTAAGAGGCCCTTTTGATCATAAACATCTTGGCGTGAGAGTCTCTAAGCCTTAAGAACTCGATATCCTAGAAGAGAAAGCCATGGAGAACAAGAAAACACCAAACTTTGAAAACCTTTTCGACCCCTTTGAATCCTCTCAACCCCAAAACCCGAATAGACTACTCGTTACTCATAAAGTAAACCGAACAAATCATAGACGATGACCTCATAAACATGAAAAACGATTGCTTTAGCTTAAAACGATTCAATATTCAAAAGCAAAGCAAGAAAAAGCTTCAATGCTCCAAGGGATCTTCCATTGCTATCTCGTGAAACTTATTGTTTTGCACCATTGAGATGAATCCTGGCTTAATCTCGAAGTTGGTGTTCTGTACAGGAGGAGTGATCCCAAACCTATTGTGATGAGTATTGGGAGCATCTCCCGCTCCTATGATCCGTGGGGGTCTAGCCGCGTGTTGGGGGTTTCCATTATCCCTCCCCACTGCCCTGTGAGCTGGAGGAGGTCCCTCTGGATGTTCGTGCTCAACCATCGCTTCAAAATCCACTGAACCTTGCTTAACAATCTCCTCAAAAGCTCTAGCTTGCTCTCTAACTCTTCGCTGTCTTGAATGTCCGAGTTGATGAATGTTGTCCAAGGGTTGAAGTAGATTGTTGTCTCCCCTTGAACGTAGATTCATGTACCTGAAAGACACAAGTTTGAGAGTAGAGAAATCAGTATCCATAAGAAAAACAAAGGCTTAGTCTTTACTAAACCCCAAATCTCAATGGTTCCTAAACACTCCTAAGATGGCAACAGCGCCATTTGATAAAAATTTTACCAATTTTTTCCTTTTCTTTTCTATGCCCTAGATGTATGCAAGACTCAAGGGATGTAAAGAGAAAATAAGAGCAAAATAAACATGTCAAACCACACACATACTCCCCCAAACTTGAATGACACCGTCCCGGTGGCAAAGAAATTCGAGAGAGCTCAAAACACTAAGCAAAAATCAAGAAAACATGAACCGTATGTACAATGGAAGGTTGTTGTTACCTCGGGTCTAGAATCGGCTGGAACTTGAGGATGTTCCAGATGAGCTAGATACTATGGCTTTGCCTTTGGAGGCTGGCTCTTGGAGAGAGAGACGCGCCGGCTGAATGTTGCTGCCTTGAGTCTCACAGATGACAACTCCACCAGTTGAAAGCCTTCTCTTTTCGGGCTGTTGAACCTCCTCACTCGCAGCCTGCTTTGGTGAAGCTCCTTGAAGCGCCTTGACCTTCTTGGCAAGCTTCTTGATGACTTTGCTCTGCCACTTATTGATCTTTCTTTGCATCTCCACAACATAAGCAAATAACTTTTCTGTCTTGGTCCGCGGCTCAAAGTCAAGCTTAGGGAGGACAAAGGCTTCGGGCATCTCATCATTCATGGCTGGAGAATCTGATCTAGGGCGAGTAGCTTGCTGAATTGTTGCCGCAGCTCCTAGAGGAGCAAAGCATTCCTCTACGCTTGGGAGAAATTCGATATTCCCAACTCCCAACAGCTCGGTTTCTGTTTGGTTTGGCAAGATACACGCCCTCTTCTCATTCTGCTCGTCAATGAATAAGTATTCAAAGAATCCCTCGGCTGGCGTGCATCCCAAGCTGTCAGTGTTCCTTAGGTATGTCTCGTCCATGAAGGCTCTATCTGGAACGGGAGTGAAGTTCTGAAGCGGTACGCCGGCTTGCACGAACAAGGGTGTAAGGAAACCGCCAGTAAGCGATGAGCTTGCCTTGCATCTCAAGGCATATGCCTTGTATTTCACCAACGAAGCAGCAAGGATGCACGTAGTTCACGTCATCTCCGAGCTGGTCTTCCAACGGCTCTTCGTTCTCATCCGGATCACAAAGGAGATGCTTAAGACCTTGGAACAAAAAGCAAAGCTCCGTCTTGGTCACCGGGGGGGCTACGGACCGACCACTAAAGGTGTTGGCCATCAGCTTCAAAGTGTAACGTAGCACCTGGTTTCTCAGTCTCTTGATCTTCGCGGTATTCGCCTTGTAGTCCTCATTGGCGATGAGGTCCCAAAAATCGTTCGCTTGAGTGAAGGAGTGAAACTCAACTTTCGTGGCAGCTGCATCAAGGCCATAAGCTTGGCAAAGCTCGGGTTTTATCTTGAAGGAGAGGCGGCCTTGAGAAGGTGTTGGGACGCTAGGGTTCTCGTACGCAAACTCCAAAGTGGCAAGGAAGTCGATTGTCACTTCGGGAAAGGTTGGGAAATCCATCCGTGACAAACATCTCAGCCCTATCTTCTGGAGGAGCTGATCAAAATCTCTTAGAATCCCCATCTTGGCCAGAAATCCTCTGTCCGCAAACTTAGTTGGCTCGAACCTCAGCCTTTGAAGCCGTTCCTTGTCCCGTTTCTCATCCTTACTCCAATGAACCCTCTCCTGAACAGCCACTTCTTGGTTTCCTCCCTCTTGTGCTGTCTCTTCTCTCAGTCTTTTGGGAGCCATTGTGCCTGAAACAAGTTTCTCAAGCAAAGCAATGAGCAAAACGGCGATATGTTGTGAGAAAAAGAGAAGCAAAGAATAAAACTTATAACTAAAACCCTAGAATTTTGGGGGATTTACAAATATTATAGCAAGATAATAGGGAATCATATCTAGAGATAGAGAAAGATCTAGAATTTTTCCTATTATCAAACTATTTTTAAACATTCAAACCGCCCTAGCATCTAAAACAATCAAAGCGAATAAAAGGGATATTTTCTTGAAGATTTTCTTAAAGATTCGAAAATACCTTTGCAAGGATTGAAAAAGATGCTGTTAGCCTTTAGAAAACAAGAATTCACACTCTCTTTTGCTTAACAACTCGAGAAAACAAGAATGAGAGAGTGTGAAAGTGGTTGAAAACATTTGAAGGCTAGCAAAAACAAAACCATGGGTAAAAGAAGTGGTTTTCTGACAAAAGCTGTGGTCAAGGCACATCTTTCATGGTCAAAGATGCTTGTCTTGACTACTTTTTGAATTTAAAAACCGGAGGGAAAGAGGAAGAGAGGGAAAAGAAAATGTTACCTCGGCACGAGATCGAGTCCTTTTGGTCGATATGGGACTCGATCTCATGCCCATAATGGCTTGGATCGAGAGGGTTGCTCGATTTGGGACTCGATTCGAATTGAATCGAGTCTTGAATCGATAACACCTCTCGTTCCTAGAGTTTTTGGCACAACGGCTAAGTCCTCGTGTTCGAGCCACGTTCTCGATTCAGGGGTCGATTTAAGCTTGGGTCGAGTGGCAGATCGAGCAGACTACTCGATCTAGCCCTTATAATCGAGTGACTCAGTCGATCCACCTCTTGTTTTCTTTTCAGGCTAAACATATACGGTGTTCGTCCTCTCGTGATCGACCGTGTCACACGATCTGTCTACTCGATCTCGTCTAGATCGACTAGCTCCCCTCGATTCACTAGCTCGATTTAGCAAAGATTGAGCCAGGATGAGTCGATCTAGCACTCGATCTCTAGCTTATACTCGCCCCTTCTTACTCCTTTTGGATCTAAGATCATGCTCGGCAATCCCTTATACATGTTCCTACACACTCATAAGATAAAAACATAAACTTAAAGAGAAGTAAAGCAAAAAATATATACAAAATAGACATGGGAATGCCTCCCAAGTGCGCTTTCTTCGAATGAACTTGGTCATGGAAAAAACATATTCCAGGGAGGTGCCACTTCTTCTAGGTACTCCATTCTTGGCTACAGCAGGAGCTCAGTTAGACTTCAAGAGAGGTTCTGTCACTTTAAAGAATGTTGATGAGTTCAAAGTCTACAAGAATGCCTCCCCTTCCAAAGCTTTCTGTGGAGCAGCTGAGCAAGAGGATTACTACTGGAAGCTCCCAGATAGTTTGGAGGATGCTATGAACCCCACTATGAGCATGTTGTTGAGTGATGCTTTCCTTACTGAACCAAACAAGAGTCAGACCACCAAGTTGAAGCTTGAAGAAGGTTTGAAGGATATTGACAACTCAACAACCAAGGAAGTGACACCTTCAGCCACACCAAATGTCAAGAACAAAAGGCATAGGATGCCAGCTCAAGAGAAACACAGGCAACTATCAAAGGGAACATGGGACTCGAGAAAGAAAGAGGCAGGAGCACCAGCTCCATCCACCTCTACTCTCAACTAAAGAGGTAATCAAAGTCAAGCTTAGTGACTTTAAACAAGCACAATTGGGAGGTAGTCCCATTGTATCCTTTTGTATATATTATGCTTTCTAGGTTACCATTCATGCTTTGTTTTAGTGTATAGAAACAGGATTTCGAACTGGGGTTTGAGAATGTTTGATGGGGACAAAGAACAGGTGTATTCTAGCTGATATCGGTCATTTGTATCGGTCATGACAGACCGATACACAGATTTTCGGTCCAGAGTATCGATCACTGGAGACCGATAAGATTCTTGGAATCCTATCGATCACCAGTATCGATCACTCAAGATCGACACAATCATGCCGGATGTATTTCGGTCAAGTGTGTCGATCACTGATGACTGATACTAATCCCAGGAAGCACGTCAGTCTCTAGTGTCGATCACTCATGACCGAAAATGCAATTTCGGTCAGTAATATCGGTCATCAGTGACCGAAACTTCATCTGAGGTAAGTGTCTCAACTTTCAAAATTTTTTGTCTCCTTTGGTTTGGAGCCAAAGGAGTTTAAATTTTAAAGAGGATTCCTTCTGACCTCTTTCCTAGCTTCTGAACACTTTTGTTTTTGTCCCCCACACTTTTGATTCCTTATGTTCCCTCACCAACCTTTGATTCTTTTGGTTTCCTCTCTTCTCTCTCTATCTAAGCAACAATTTTCTTCACTTCTCTTCACACTCAAACTCACTCTTCTTCTCACCTAAAGCTCGAAACAACTAGTTCCTTTTCTCTTTTATTGCTTTCTTTAAGTGTTCAGAAGTTCACTAAAGGTTTTCTTCCTAAACTATCTCTCTTTGCTCTTACTCTTAACTTATGATAAAAATCGCTTATATGAAGTTTTTAAGAGCAAGCTGTGTTTAGTTTTCATTGTTGTGCTATGGTTTTGCAATATGGATTTGCTTTGAGATATCAAGCTAAATGTTGAAGTTCTGATTTATATCTATTTATCTCACTGCTTGCTCATCTTCATCCTTTTGCAAGATCATCATCTCTTTTGCCTAAGAACCATTTTGCTAGATTGTCATGCATAACTGTTTATCTTTTGTGCATTCTAGCTTATTTAGTTGCTAGCTTTTGATCTCTTCTTGCTTTGAATAAGTTTAAGCTTGTTGTTAGGACTTGTTAGACTTTTCTTAGCATTAAAGAGTTTCTCCATTAAAAGCTTTCAGTTATTTGGTTCTTCAGCTTTTATTCTTTTACGTACCTTCTTTTCAAGCTTTGCTTTTGAAGGTACCATGGGAAGAACAAAAATAGCTGCTGGAAAAAAGGGAGAAGCACCTCAGGAAGCACCAACATCTCCAACAGTAAGGCAAGAAAAAGGAAAGGGCAAAGCTGCTGAGACTTTATCCAAGGCCGCTGAAAAGAGGCCAGCTAAGGATAAAAGCGCCAAGCAGAGAGGCAAGGGAAAAGCTGTTGAGGAAGAAGCTCCACCCATGAAGTACAAAGCTAGGGAACTCATGGAGTGATTCAGTAGATGCACCTTCAAGCCAACAAGGTATCCTTGCCCCTCCACAATGAAGGACCTGGGAATCTATGAAGACTACATCTGCACCTTTGAACAGATAGGGCTTACAGAGCTACTACAGCCTCTCCCATCCTATGAGCGCTTCACTCATCAATTCCTCTCCACCCTTAAGGTGGTTTATTATGAGAAGAGTGAGCTCCCTGACCATGATGGATGGATCTCTTTCAAGCTTGGAAAACAGAAGTTCAAAATCACATTCCAAGAACTCTCTAGGGCACTGGGGCTGAGCACCTACTTTCAAAGAGGGAAGAAGTTTTTAATCCATGAATCACAGTACACAAGGTTTTGGGAGGTTATTGGCGTAGGGGAATTCAAAGTTGGGGCTACAAGGAACCAACACTTGAAGCATCCTGCAGTTAGATATACACACAAGGTGCTTGCAAATACATTTTTTGCAAGGAAAGAAACCTCACACCTAACTGGCAAGGAGAGAGACTTCCTCTACAATGGATTGTACACTGGTCCAGGCACCAGCAGATGTGCAGTGAAAGTTTCTCCACCAAGCAAGCTCCCATGCCCTGTAAGACTGTTGATGGAGCAGCTGCAAACATACCAGAGCTGGATTGTCAACAAGGGAAGAAGGAAGAAGAATCCACAACTGCACATTGGAGGAGTTGTGACAGCAATTCTACTAGCTTGTGATGTGAACCTTGAGGAGCATGCTGAAGATGCTCTAGCTCCTGCCTGAATAGATATGGACTACCTGAAGAGGAGTCATTTTCTTGAGAAGAACATCCAGGACAAGTATGTTTATCAATTCCTCAACAATCACTTAGAGCAAGTGAGAGTCCTTCTCCCAAACCCTAGGCTGACCTCCTTCACCACAACATCAAACACCAATTTCAACTGGAGTGAGGAGGAGCTCTAGAAAAACGGCCCTGTTCCTACAGTAGAAGAAGAAGAGGACAGTGAAGAAGAAGAGGAGCACACTGAAGAGATCAGAGAAGAAGAAGGAGAAGAACAATGGAATGCTACTGCTGGCGCTGAAGGCCAAGGAAGAACCCATGAAGAAGATGAGCTTGAGGAAGAAGAAGTGTTGAACTACAGCTCAAGGCAGTTCCACTTCCAGCCCTATGAAGCTCCCAACAAAGGAAGCTCTTTGAGAGCAGCTCATGAGCACATCAACACACTACAGAAGTGGTGCAAGTGGCAGGACAAAGCAATCAAAGGGCTTATGAAGATGGTGAAGGGGAAGTTCAGGAAGAACAAGGCTACATCAGCAAAAACTTCCCACCACAGCCACACACAAGAGCTCAACTCTCAACAAGAAGAGCAACTCCAACAAGCTGAACCAACTGAAGAGGAGGAAGCTGTATGGAACCCCCATGGCAGACATTCATTCCATGCACAACCAAGTGAACAGTGGGGTACATGGGCACAACCAAGGGCCTCATCCTATGAGCCAAGAGCCCATGTTCCATCAGTTTGGGAGGCGCCAACCCCCAATCCCTCTGAAGTTCAGGAAACATGGGAATGGGGCACACAAGGGACTTCTTCACAAGCTGAACAGCTATGGTCAAGCTGGGTTCAACCAACTCCAGAAGCAGAGCATTCCACTAAAGTCTTTGAGAGAAAGAAGAGGAGAGCTAGCAAGTCTCCAGAAACCTCAGGATCATCCCACAACTCCCACCGTTGAACCAAGTACCACATCCCTTCCATTGTTCTATACCATTGCATCTTTTTATTTTTGTAATATATTTTATTGCTTCTCTCTTCCATTGCTTTCATTACACAAGGGACTGTGTAATTAAAGTATGGGAGAGAGATTTGGGGTTTGACTTTGTGTTCTGTTTTCTTAGTTTTTCTTTTTCTTTTCACTTTGAGTCTCATGCATATCATGCATACATGTAAGGCATAGAAAAACACACAAAAAAAAAATCGAAAAAATTTGAAAATCTTTTGCATTTTTTGCAAACCAAAAAGAAAGCATGTAGTTGAATTTCATTCCTTTAAGATTGAGTCTGGTGTTGACATATAGGTTGCATTGCATTTGCATAGGGCATTATGATGAATTTTCCTTGTAAAGTGCTTAGTGTTTAGAGATGATTTCAGTTTTCAAGTGCTTAGTTGTTTTAGCATTTTGCCTAAGATGAAGTTATTCATTGAGTGATCCTTTATGTTTTTAAACCCTTGTACTTAAATGAGATCATTCTTATCTCATAACCTTACCCTTTTCAACCAAATGTCTTCACTTGATTTGCATAAGCATGATTCATGTTCTGAACTAAATTGAATGTTAAAGAGTTGACTGATTTGAGCATTTGCCTAAGTTGAGATTTGAGATCATTTTCAAACATGATGAGCATGGCTAGGATCTTTAAAGTATAGCGATTATGTTTGCATCCTACAACTAGGCACTTGAGCATTGAAACCATCTCTTTACCTTTGCACTTCTGGAATCTGAATGCCCACTTTCAAACCTCACTCTCCCATTTGTTCTTAATTGCTTGAGGACAAGCAAAAGGCAAGTGTGGGGGTGTTGATATCCCTTGTATTTACACCATTTAGGGCTTTATTTAGTGCATATTTTGGTCCTCTTTTGCATGTTTTCCCTTTGCTTTTGTCTCATTTTCTTCTCCTTTTAGACTTAGGTTGCATTTAGAGTATAGTTTGCATTTCCTTTGCATTTTCGATGTTTTTAGGTGCTTTTAGAGCTTAAAGGAGCTTCGAGGAGTTTTGGGAGTGATATAAGATGCTAGCTGGGCAAAAGGGAGCAAGAAGGATCACAGCAGAAGATCTCTGCAGAAGTTTTCGGTCAGAGCACAGAAGAGTTTCGATCAAGGGTGACCGATACGGAGCATATCGGTCAACAGTATCAGTCAAGTGTGATCGACACAAACACACCGGATTAATTTCGGTCATGTGTGTCGATCACTCCAGACCGATAGGGACCTATTTTGGTCACCGAAGACCGACACAACTGACCAATACTGACCTAGCCCGAACCTGTTTTTAATTACATTCATGCCATTACACTAGGGTTTTCTTCTCTAGACTATAAATACCCCATTTTTCCAGATTTTCGAGGGGTCATGTCATTTTACTGTTCTTGAGCACTTTCTTTAAGTTTGTAAGACAATTTCTTTGCTTTGTTTAATATAATCAAGTATTTGCTTTAATCTTTCTTTAATCTTTCTTTTAATCATGTTTAGCATCCTTTCCCTTTGTGATTTGGTGTTAAACATGATTATGAGTGAGTAGTTATCTTTGGGTTTCTAGATGTGGTAGATTAGGGGGATTTAAGGCTTGATTAAGGTTTGTTAAGTGCTTCAGTTTATGGGTTCCTCTCTATTAATCTGTTATTCATGCTAGATTAGTCTTGAACAAACTTGTCTAAGTTATTAGCTTTCTCTTATGTCCACCAAGTGTTTGATGAAATGATGATCATGTTTAATAGAGGATTTGCTGGCCTTGGCTCAAGAGATTGACTGTTTGAGGAGCATTTTGACTTGAATAGAGTTGTTTAATCATGCTTGCTTGATGTTTTAGCACTAGTGAGAGTTAGTTCTTGTGAGAATGTTTAGCAAAGGGTTATTTGCCAAGAGATTGGATATAATTAGCTTCATTGTGAACTCTATGTCTAGGAATCACCATTGCTTGCTTGTTGCTTGATCAATGTAGTTTGAAACAGCCTTAGTTAATGTCTGAAATTCCCCAAAGTCAATAACTACATCTAGAGACATGTCTTTCTCTTATTTGAATTTCGGATTTGCTATGTTTTGCTCTGTTTTACTCTATTTTTCTTGCTTAGAATTGCTTAGTTTGCTTTTGCTTTTACTTTGTTTGCTGCTTGTTTCACTTAGATGCTAGAACTGTTGCTTAGGCAAACAAACCAATTCTCTGCCTGCTTGACTTAGAGACTTTAATCTCAACTCTTCTGTTTCCAACTCTTCCGAATGGATTGACATAAAACCCTTACTACAACTGACTACTGCAAGGGTGATTGAACCAAGAGAGTCCAAAAACTCTTGTGTCAATTAAACAACTCTATTCAAGTCAAAATGCTCCTCAAACAGTCAATCTCTTGAGCCAAGGCCAGAAAATCCTCTTTTAAACATGATCAGCATTTCATCAAACACTTGGTGGGAATAAGAGAAAGCTAAAAACTTAGACAAGTTTGATCAAGACTAATCTAGCATGAATAACAGATTAATAGAGAGGAACCCATAAACTGAAGCACTTAACAAACCTTAATCAAGCCTTAAATCCTCCCAATCTACCACATCTAGAAACCCTAAGATAACTACTCACTAATAATCATGTTTAACACCAAATCACAAAGGGAAAGGATGCTAATCATGATTATAGGAAAGATTAAAGAAAGATTAAAGTAAATACTTGATTATATTAAACAAAGCAAAGAAATTGTCTTACAAACTTAATGAAAATGCTCAACAACAGTAAAATGACATGACCCCTCGAAAATCTGGAAAAGGGGTATAAAACCTTAGAGTAATGGCATAAATGTAATTAAAAACAGGTTCGGGTTGGGTCAGTATCGGTCAGTTGTGTCGATCTTCAGTGACCGAAATAGGTCTCTATCGGTCTGGAGTGATCGACACATATGACCGAAATTTATCCGGTGTGTTTGTGTCGATCACACTTGACCGATACTGGTGATCGATATGCTCCGTATCGGTCACCCTTGACTGATACTCTCTGTGCTCTGACCGAAAACTTCTGCAGAGATCTTCTGCTAGGATCCTCCTTGCTCCCTTTTGCCCAGCTAGCATCTTGTATCATACCCAAAGCTCCTCCAAGCTCCCGTAAGCTCCAAAAGCACCTAAAAACATCCAAAATGCAAAGAATATGCAAACTATACTCTAAATGCAACCTAAGTCTAAAGGAGAAGAAAATGGGACAAAAGCAAAGGGAAAACATGCAAAAGAGGACCAAAATATGTACTAAATGCAGCCCTAAATGGTGTAAATACAAGGGATATCAACACCCCCACACTTGCCTTTTGCTTGTCCTCAAGCAATTAAGAACAAATGGGAGAGTGAGGTTTGAAAGTGGGCATTCAGATTCCAGAAGTGCAAAGGTAAAGAGATGGTTTCAATGCTCAAGTGCCTAGTTGTAGGATGCAAACATAAGCAGCTATACTTTAAAGATCCTAGCCATGCTCATCATGTTTCAAAATGATCTCAAATCTCAACTTAGGCAAATGCTCAAATCAATCAACTCTTTAACATTCAATTAAGTTCAGAACATGAATCATGCTTATGCAAATCAAGGGAAGAAAACCCTAGAGTAATGGCATAAATGTAATTAAAAACAGGTTCGGGTTGGGTCAGTATCGGTCAGTTGTGTCGATCTTCAGTGACCGAAATAGGTCCCTATCGGTCTTGAGTGATCGACACATATGACCGAAATTCATCCGGTGTGTTTGTGTCGATCACACTTGACCGATACTGGTGATCGATATGCTCCGTATCGGTCACCCTTGACTGATACTCTCTGTGCTCTGACCGAAAACTTCTGCAGAGATCTTCTGCTAGGATCCTCCTTGCTCCCTTTTGCCCAGCTAGCATCTTGTATCATTCCCAAAAGTCCTCCAAGCTCCCGTAAGCTCCAAAAGCACCTAAAAACATCCAAAATGCAAAGAATATGCAAACTATACTCTAAATGCAACCTAAGTCTAAAAGGAGAAGAAAATAGGACAAAAGCAAAGGGAAAACATGCAAAAGAGGACCAAAATATGTACTAAATGCAGCCCTAAATGGTGTAAATACAAGGGATATCAACACCCCCACACTTGCCTTTTACTTGTCCTCAAGTAATTAAGAACAAATGGGAGAGTGAGGTTTGAAAGTGGGCATTCAGATTCCAGAAGTGCAAAGGTAAAGAGATGGTTTCAATGCTCAAGTGCCTAGTTGTAGGATGCAAACATAATCAGCTATACTTTAAAGATCCTAGCCATGCTCATCATGTTTCAAAATGATCTCAAATCTCAACTTAGGCAAATGCTCAAATCAATCAACTCTTTAACATTCAATTAAGTTCAGAATATGAATCATGCTTATACAAATCAAGTGAAGACATTTGGTTAAAAAGGGTAAGGTTATGAGATAAGAATGATCTCATTTAAGCACAAGGGTTCAAAAACTTAAAGGATCACTCAATGAAATGACTTCATCTTAGGCAAAATGCTTAAGGTAAAAGCACACTTATACATGCAATTCAAAGGTCTCTTCTACCCTTATTTCCAAAAGATGAGTCCTAAACATTTCTAAACCCAAGAGTGAACCCTCTAAGTCTACCCTTTCCTAGATTCTACCCTTTACCCATCTTCATGGCTGGGAAAGCTTCTTCTTTTGCTTGTGCGGCTGCTTCTTTCTGGTTGGGACTTGCTCTTCTTTGTTGTGTTGGCACCTTCATCACCTTTGGTGGACTGCTCCTTGGTCAGACTTTTCTTCTTTTGGACCCTTCTAAGCATTGTTGTTGACGCCAATTCTTCTTTTATAACTTAGAGCTTTTATTCCCTTTACTTAACCACAATACTAAACTGTTTCCCCTTTTCTACCATTTCAGATCTTTTCCTTTTCTTTTAAAACATATAGACATGAAGATCAAACCACTTACACTACCCTTTTAAACCCAAAAACTCCTATCCTAGAATCAAGCTCAAGATGCAAGCTGATATCTACAAGAGAGCTAATCATTGCCAGCCTTATTCCTAACACCTTTTGCCAAGACAAAATCGAAAAATGCAATGCAAAGGCCTTATAGCTCTCACAATAGTGTTTAGGATCAAAAGGAGGTTTTGGTTAAGGGTGAGGATGTAACTGTCCCATAATTGTGAGGATCAGCTATTTGGATCAACAAGAGTGGTAGAAAGGAGAAAGATGATCCAAATATGTATATGGTAGCCATGTAATCACTTTTCAATGCATAAGACATGATAATTAAAAGTCCAAGTTAAAGTTCAAGTTGATGGAGTTGCTTTTCAGAGAACAAATGCTTTCAGAATAAGATGAGAAGATCAAATCTAGCAACAATCTAAGCATGGTTCAGCCTTAACTTCTAGCAATCATATGATGCATCAAACAACTAAGCACTTAAAAACTGAAATCATCTCTAAACACTAAGCACTTTACAGGAAAATTCATCATAATGCCCTATGCAAATGCAATGCAACCTAAATGTCAACACTAGGCTCAATCCTAGAAGAATGAAATGCAACTACATGCTTTATTTTTGGTTTGCAAAAAATGCAAAAAAGTTTTTAAAATTTTTTGATTTTTTTGTGTTTTTCTATGCCTTACATGTATGCATGATATGCATGAGACTCAAAGAGAAAAGGAAAAAAGAAAAACTAAGAAAACAGAACACAAAGTCAAACCCCAAATCTCTCCCCCACACTTAAATTACACAGTCCCTTGTGTAATGAAAGCAATGGAAGAGAGCAGCAAAAAAATATATTACAAAAATAAAAAGATGCAATGGTATAGAACAATGGAAGGGATGTGGTACTTGGTTCAATGGTAGGAGTTGTGGGATGATCCTGAGGTTTGTGGAGAGTTGCTAGCTCTCCTCTTCCTTCTCTCATAGACTTGAGTGGAATGCTCTGCTTCTTGTGTTGGTTGAACCCAGCTTGACCATAGCTGCTCAGCTTTTAAAGAAGTCCCTTGTGTGCCCCATTGCCATGTCTCCTGAACTTCAGAGGGGTTGGGGTTTGGCGCCTCCCAAGCTGATGGAACATGGGATCTTGGCTCATAAGATGAGGCCCTTGGTTGTGCCCATGTACCCCATTGATCATTTGGTTGTGCATGGAATGAGTGTCTTCCATGGGGGTTCCATACAGCTTCCTCCTCTTCAGTTGGCTCAGCTTTGTGAAGTTGCTCTTCTTGTTGAGAGTTGAGCTCTTGGGTGTGGCTGTGGTGGGAAGTTTTTGCTGATGTAGCCTTGTTCTTCCTGAACTTCCCATTCACCATCTTCATAAGCCCTTTGATGGCTTTGTCTTGCCACTTGCACCACTTCTGTAGTGTGTTGATGTGCTCATAAGCTGCTCTCAAAGAGCTTCCTTGGTTGGGAGCTTCATAGGGCTGGAAGTGGAACTGCCTTGAGCTGTAGTTCAACACTTCTTCTTCTTCAAGCTCATCTTCTTCATGGGTTCTTCCTTGGCCTTCAGCGCCAGCAGTAGCATTCCATTGTTCTTCTTCTTCTTCTTCTTCTTCTCTGATCTCTTCAGTGTGCTCCTCTTCTTCTTTACTGTCTTCTTCTTCTTCTACTGTAGGAATAGGGCCGCCTGTGTAGAGCTCCTCAGTGCTTGGGTTGAAGCTGATGTTTCCTTTTCTGAAGAAGGATGTAAGCTTTGGATTGGGGAGGAGGACTTTTGCTTGCAAATCCGAAAAGAGATCCATCCATCGCCATTAGGGAGTTGACTGTCTTCATACAAGACCACCTTGAGTGTGGAGAGGAATTGGTAAGTGAGTTGTTGGTAAGATGGGAGTGGCATCTCCATAAAAGCTCCAAGGCCCATGCGCTCAAATGTGGCTTTGCAGTCACCATAGAGTCCAAGCGCCTTCATTTTGGAAGTGCATGGATATCTTGTTAGCTTGAAAGTGCACTGGTTGAAAGCTTTCATGAGTTCTCTAGCAGCACTGCCCTTGTTTTGTTGATCTTCTCCCTCATTTCCAACCAGTGTCTTTCCAGCGGCCTTGGAGGATTGCTCATCAGCCTTGCCTTTTCCTTTTTCTTTCTGTGTTCTTGGTTGGATTGGTGCTTCCTGAGGTGCTTTTCCCTTTTTCCTAGTAGCTTTGTTTGTTCTTCCCATGGTACCTTCAAAAGCAAAGCTTGAAAACAAGGTAAGTGAAAGAATAATAGGTGAAGAACCAAATAGCTGAAAGCTTTTAATGGAGAATCTCTTTAAGCTAAGAAAAGTCTAACAAGTCCTAACAACAAGCTGAAACTTATTCAAGCAAGAAGAGATCAAAAGCTAGCAACTATATAAGCTAGAATGCACAGAAGATAAACAGTTATGAATGACATTCTAGCAAAATGGTTCTTAGGCAAAAGAGATGATGATCTTGCGAAAGGATGAAGATGAACAAGCAATGAGATAAATAGATATTAATCAGAACTTCAACATCTAGCTTGATATCTCAAATCAAATCCAAATTGCAAAACCATAGCACAACAATCAAAACTAAACACTGCTTGCTCTTAAAAAAACTTCATATAAGCGATTTTTATCATAAGCTAAGAGTAAGAGCAAAGAGAGATAGTTTAGGAAGCAAACCTTTAGTGAGCTTCTGAACACTTAAAGAAAGCAATAAAAGAGAAAAAGAACTAGTTGTTTCGAGCTTTAGGTGAGAAGAAGAGTGAGTTTGAGTGTGAAGAGAAGTGAAGAAAGTTGTTGCTTAGATAGAGAGAGAAGAGAGGAAACCAAAAGAATCAAAGGTTGGTGAGGGAACATAAGGAATCAAAAGTGTGGGGGACAAAAACAAAAGTGTTCAGAAGCTAGGAAAGAGGTCAGATGGAATCCCATATAAAAATTCAAACTCCTTTGGCTCCAAACCAAAGGAGGTAAAAATTTTTGAAAGTTGAGACACTTACCTCGGATGGAGTGTCGGTCACTCATGACCGATATTACTGATCGAAATTGCATTTTTGGTCATGAGTGATCGACACTAGAGACTGACGTGCTTCCTGGGATCAGTATCGGTCATCAGTGATCACTTGACCGAAATACATCCGGCCTGATTGTGTCGATCTTGAGTGATCGATACTGGTGACCGATATGATTCCAAGAATCACCAGTGATCGATACTCTGGACCGAAAATTATACGGTGTGTTTATGTTGATCAAGTATGATCGATATGTATGACCGAAATTTGTCCTGTTTTCAAAACTTCTTTCCATATTGGTCACAAGTGACCGATATATCGGTCACAAGTGACCGATATGTTGACTGGTATAGACTGGCTCCACTGAAATCGGTCAATCATGATCGATACTGATGACCGAAAATCTGTGTATCGGTCTGTCATGAACGATATCAGCCAGAATACACCTTTTCTTTGTCCCCATCAGACTTTCTCAAACCCCAGTTCGAAATCCTGTTTCTATACACTAAAACAAAGCATAAAAGATAAACTAGAAAGCATAACATATACAAAAAGATACCATGGGACTACCTCCCAAGTGTGCTTGTTTAAAGTCACTAAGCGTGACTTTGATTACCTCTTTAGTTGAGGTGAGGAGAAGGAGTCATGGAACTCCTTGGTGGTGGCTTGCTCCTTTGGACTCCAGCAGAAAATCCATTCATCTTTATCTTGGCAAAAGGCATAGTCTTCCCCTCTTGCTGAAGCTTGAAGATGAACTCTCCCATCTTAGAGACCATTGGTTGCAAAACCAGCTCCCCTTTGTTATTATCCAACTTGATCTCATTCAGATTCTTGTAACCAACCACTTCAAGGACCTCCTTTTCAGTGGTGTCTTCAAACAACTTGGTCAAGCAGCAGCCATCAAAACTCTATCCTTGGTAGCCTTCAAACTCTAGCCAGTTCCTTCCAAGTTGCTTCAGCTACTTGATCTCCATTGCGAAGGCTTGCTCATTCTCAAGCTTATTCCCATTGGAGTCAAACCTTAGAACTTTCTTCTTGGTCAGCTTCAGCTCAATAGTGCATTCCTTAGCATCAAACACTGCTCCAGCTGAGGCCAAGAAAGGTCTTCCTAGTATGATAGCATTATTTATATGCCCTTACACATCAAGCACCAGGAAATCAGTGGGAATGGTCACTCCTTCTATCATCATCGGCACATCCTTAAGAATCCCAAGTGGTTTCTTCACTGTCCCATCAGCTATAGTAAGGGATACATTACTTTCCTGAAGTCGAGTGTAGCCAAGAGCTTTAGCAGTAGAGGATGGGAGAAGATTGATACTTGCTCCATGGTCACAAAGATAGCTCTTGAAAGTCTGCCCCTTCAGTTCACATGGGAGAGTGAAACAGCCTGGATCTCCAAGTTTTTTGATAGTGAGCTCCTTAACCTCAGGTGTTCCAGTCTTCACCCTTAGCTTCTCAAGTTATTCTTGGCCATTCAAACCCCTCAATTCCATCTGAGCAGCATAGAGAGTTTCATACTTCTGAACTAGCTGTTTCTTGAACCATCCAGGAAAAGGGATGGTTGGTTGATAGACAGGTAGAGCAGCTATTTGAGGTTTCTCCTTATCATCAGCAGTTTCCATCAAGTAGTCTTTTGTGTTGTCAACAACTTCATGTGGCGCCCACCACTCTTCATCATCTGAGTTTTGCCTATCTCCAAAGGGTCCTTCTTCTACAGTTCCTTGGTCATTTTTAATTTCCAAGAACTCTTCCCCTCAGTGAACAAGTAGAGTAACTCTTCAATGACATCCTCCTCTTCAGCAGAGAAGCTTCCTTCTTCTAGCACAATAGCATTGCAGAACTCCTTTGGGTTTGCTTCGGGTTTTCCAGGAAACTGTCCTTGTGGCTTGGGACCAGCTATTCCTTTGTTGTTCTCTAGTGTTTTGACTCTTTCAGCCAACCCATCAAACTTGTTGGTAAGTTCTACATGCACTGAATTAATTTTGTTATGGATCTCTGCAAACTTCTTGTTCATTTCCAAGGTTGTAGTGACTTGGGTGTTGATCATTTGCTGCATGAGGGTCTTGAGGTCAGTGTCTTGAGATCTAGAGGAAGCTTGTCCTTGTGCTTGGGCATTGAATCCTGGAGGGTTTTAGGGCGCTCTTGGTTGATAGTTGTTGTTCCTCTACTGGAAACCTTGATTGTTGTAGGGAACAAAAGGTCTTGGTGCAGCTTGCTGTTGCTGTTGAGGGTAAACCTGATCTTGTGGGTTGGAAACATTGTTGCTCCTGTAGGACATGTTGGGATTGGGTCTGTAGTTCCTATAGTTGTTGTAGCCACCCTGATTACCCAAATAGTTCATCTCCTCAACTTGGCATTGCTCCTGATCATTAAGCTGAACCATGTCTCCCACAAAGTGAACCTCTTTCTTCTTCCTTAGCAACAAGTCCAGCTTCTCATGTAGAGACTTGATTTCTTTCTTGCTAGACTCTAACTCATCCTTTGCACTCCTTGGTGCTCTGTCAAATTCTTCAATGTAGTTTCCATCAGACTGCGCCAAGTTCTCTACTAACTCCAAACCTTCATCTACATCTTTTGACAGGAAGTTCCCATTGGAGGCTGTGTCCAGGAGCATTCTGATCTTAGGCAAGGCTCCTCTGTAGAGAGTGGAGAGCAAAGAAGCTTGCGAGAAGCCATGATGGGGGCATTGCAATGTGTAACCCTTGAATCTCTCCCAAGCTTCTCCAAAGCTTTCATTGTTCTTCTGTGCA
Organism: Thlaspi arvense; assembly: GCA_911865555.2. Taxonomy (NCBI): domain Eukaryota; kingdom Viridiplantae; phylum Streptophyta; class Magnoliopsida; order Brassicales; family Brassicaceae; genus Thlaspi; species Thlaspi arvense. Next base: position 44,766,649 of record OU466862.2, on the reverse strand, counting down.
AATCCTGAGATCTCATTCCTTATCCTAGCAGTTCTAGAAGTGGAGAAAAACTTTGCTAGAAAGGCTTTCTTGCATTCATCCCAGCTGGTGATACTTCCTTGAGGAAGGTTTTTCTTCCACTGATGTGTTTTGTCTCCTAGGGAAAAGGGAAACAATCTGAGCTTGAAGCCATCTTCACTTACTCCATTTATCTTTGTGAGGGAGCACAACCTGTCAAAATTGTCCAGATGATCTAGAGGGTCTTCAATTGGTAACGCATGGAATTTGCTGCTCTGAACCATTGAAATCAATCCAGACTTGATTTCGAAGTTGTTGTTTTGGACATCTGGTGGAATGATGCCTGTCCTGTTGTTGTAGGCATTTGGTGCATCACCAGCGCCATTAGGTCTAGCTGCTCTTGGAGCTTGTGCAGCGCCTCTTGGTCCTTGCTCATCCTGTAAGCCTTGAACACCTTGATGTCCTTGTATACCCTGAGCGCCTGCAGCTCCTGGAGGACCCTGAAATCTAATGTCATCCATGACTTGATCTTGATTGTTCATACCAAGTTTTTGCAAGTGTTGCTGCCTTTCTTGCTGTCTCCTTGCTCTGTGTCCTCTATCCAGCAGATTGATGTTGTCTATAAAATCCACAAGATTGCTTGAACCTCTAGATCTCAAGTTCATATATCTGAAAGACAGAAGTGAGAGTCAAAGAGAATTAGTAACCAAAGAAAAGTAAAAGCCTGGTCTTAAAGATTCTACAAACTCTAATGATTCAAACTGATTCCCAAATGGCAACCGCGCCAAATTGACACAAGGTTTGTGTAAATTTGGTTCAATCACCCTTGCACTAGTCAGTTGTAGTAAGGGTTTTATGTCAATCCAATGGGAAGAGTTGAGAGTAAAGTCTCTATCTCAGGCAAGCAGAGAATTGGTTTTGTTTCCTAAGCAACAGTTCTAGCAACCTAAGTGAAACAAGCAGCAAAAAAAGTGAAAGCAAAGGCAAACTAAGCAGTTCTAAACCAGAAAACAGAGCAAAACAGAGCAAATTCGAAATTCAAATAAGAGAAAGGCAAGTCTCTAGATGTGGTTATTGACTTTGGGGAATTTCAGACATTAACTAAGGCTGTTTCAAACTACATTGATCAAGCAAACAAGCAAGCAATGGTGATTCCTAGTCATAGAGTTCACACTTAAGCTAGTTAGATCTAATCTCTTGGCAAATAACCCTTTGCTAACCATTCTAACAAGAACTAACTCTCATTGGTGCTAAAACATCAAGCAAGCATGATTAAACAACTCTATTCAAGTCAAAATGCTCCTCAAACAGCCAATCTCTTGAGCCAAGGCCAGCAAATACTCTATTAAACATGATCATCATTTCATCAAACACTTGGAGGTCATAAAAGAAAGCTAACAACTTAGACAAGTTTGATCAAGACTAATCTAGCATAAATTACAGATTAATAGAGAGGAACCCATAAACTGAAGCACTTAACAAACCTTAATCATGCCTTATATCCCTCTAATCTACCACATCTAGAAACCCTAAGATAACTACTCACTCATAATCATGTTTAACACCAAATCACAAAGGAAAAAGATGCTAATCATGATTAAAAGAAAGATTAAAGAAAAATTAAAGCAAATACTTGATTATATTAAACAAAGCAAAGAAATTGTCTTACAAACTTAATGAAAATGCTCAAGAACAGTAAAATGACATGACCCCTTGAAAATCTGGAAAAAGGGGCTATTTATAGTCAAGGAAAGAAAACCCTAGAGTAATGGCATAAATGTAATTAAAAACAGGTTCGGGCTGGGTCAATATCGGTCAGTTGTGTCGACCTTTAGTGACCGAAATAGGTTCCTATCGGTCTGGAGTGATCGACACATATGACCGAAATTCATCCGGTGTGTTTGTTTCGATCACACTTGACCGATACTGGTGCTCGATATGCTCCGTATCGGTCACACTTGACCGATACACTCTGTGCTCTGACCGAAAACTTCTGCAGAGATCTTCTGCTGTGATCCTCCTTGCTCCCTTTTGCCCAGCTAGCATCTTGTATCATTCCTAAAACTCCTCCAAGCTCCTTTAAGCTCCAAAAGCACCTAAAAACATCCAAAATGCAATGAAAATGCAAACTATACTCTAAATGCAATCTAAGTCTAAAAGGAGAAGAAAATGGGACAAAAGCAAAGGGAAAACATGCTAAAGAGGACCAAAATATGTACTAAATGCAGCCCAAAATGGTGTAAATACATGGGATATCAGAAGCCGACTTTGTCTTTGATGACGAGTGCTTGCAAGCTTTCAAGACCATTAAGGAAGCTCTTATCACGGCACCAATAGCTCAAGACTGGAGTCTACCGTTTGAGATCATGTGTGATGCTAGTGACTATGCCGTGGGAGCTGTTCTAGGGCAGAGAAAAGACAAGTGGCTGCATGTGATTTACTATGCTTCAAGAACCTTGGATGACACGCAAAAAAGATACACTACTACAGAGAAGGAGCTATTGGCAGTAGTGTTTGCCTTTGAGAAGTTCAGAGCTTATCTAGTGGGAGCCAAGGTTGTTGTCTACACAGATCACGCAGCGCTTAGATACATCTACTCCAAGAAGGATACAAAGCCGAGACTCTTGAGATGGATACTTCTTCTTCAGGAGTTTGACATGGAAATCAAGGACAAGAAAGGGATAGAGAACGGTGTTGCTGATCACCTCTCTAGGTTGAGGATCAATGAAGCCTTACCTCTTGATGATTCGCTTCCGGAAGAGCAACTAATGATGATCACCACGGCGGTTTGTGGAAGGCTAGAAGGGCGGTTTGTGGATGGCTAGAAGGGCGGTTCGAGGAGGTTTTGAGTTTCAAAGAAGAGGATCTTCCTTGGTATGCTGGCGTTGTGAACTACTTGGCATGCGGAGAGGAGCCGACTCATCTCGACAGCTATCACAAGAAGAAGTTCATGAGAGACGCAAGCAACTACTTTTGGGACGAGCCTTACTTATACAAGAGGGGCGTGGACAGTTTATACAGGAGATGTGTTACAAAGGAAGAAGCCAAGGACATGCTCTTTCACTGCCATGGCTCTTCATATGGCGGAACACTTTGCTTCGTTCAAAACCGCTACAAAAGTCTTACAAGTCGGTTTCTGGTGGCCGTCTATCTTCAAGGATGCCCATGAGTTTGTGAAGAGCTGTGAAGCTTGTCAACGAGCAGGGAACATCACGAAGAGGAACGAGATGCCTCAGGTTCCTATATTTGAGGTTGACGTCTTTGACACATGGGGCATACACTTCATGGGGCCTTTCACATCTTCCTACGGCAACAAGTTCATTTTGGTGGCTGTTGAATACGTTTTTACATGGGTTGAGGCCATTGCTTCCCCTACAAACGCCTCTAGGGTGGTGATCAAGCCCTTTAAGAGCATCATATTCCTGAGGTTTGGAGTACCCAAGGTGGTGATAAGCGACGGAGGAAGTCATTTCATCAACAAGTTGTTTGAAAACCTCTTAAAGAAGTATGGCGTGAAGCACAATGTAGCTGGAACATAGAGCATTGTGGGCTGTGAAGCGGCTGAATTTCGATCTAAAGACGGTTCAGGAGAAGTGCTTGATCCAGCTTCACGAACTTGATGAGCTAAGACTAGATGCTTACAAAAGCGCTAGGATCTACAAGGAGCGCACTAAGGCTGCTCATGACAAAACGTTGGTACACAAGGAGCTTAAGGAAGGGAGTTTGGTGCTGCTTTACAATTCAAGGCTCAAGCTATTCCCTTGCAAGCTGAAATCTAGGTGGAGTGAGCCGTATGAAATCAAGGAGGTATTGCCCTACGGAGCTGTCACGTTGGTAGGCAAGAGTGGGAATGCATTCACAGTGAACGGAGATAGAGTTAAGCCATACATGGCGAGTGCATTTGACAAGGATAGCACCTCAATGATTCTCCAAGACCCACCATCTGCCTAAACCAAGTAAAGTCTAGCAAAAGACGTTAAATAAAGCGCACTTGGGAGGCATTTCCATGTCTATCTTGTATATATCTTTGCTTTATTTCTCTTTCAGTTTCATGTTCTTATCCTCTGAGTGTGTAGGAATAGGTATAAGGGATTGCAGGCAATGATCTTAGATCCAAAAGGAGTAAGAAGCGGCGAATATAGACTAGAGATTGAGTGCTAGACCGACTCATTCTGGCTCGATCTTTGCTAGATCGAGCTAGTGAATCGAGAGGAGTCAGTCGATCTAGGCGAGATCGAGTAGACAAATCGAGTGGAACGGTCGATCATGAGAGGACAATTCACCAATGCGTTCAGCCTGAAAGGCGAATGAGGTGTAGATCGACCGAGTCACTCGATCCTTGAAAAAATCGAGCAGTCTACTCGATCTGCCATTCGATCTCAGCCAAATCGACCCCCGAATCGATCAAGGAAATCGATCCAAGGAGTACAGCCTAGTTGACCAAAAGTCAAGGAACGAGAGAGTATAATCGATCTAAGACTCGATTCTAAAACAATTGAGTCACAGATCGATCAAATCTCTCGATCCAGCCAACATGGACATGAGATCGAGTCCCAGATCGACCCAATGGACTCGATCTCGTGCCGAGGTAACAAAATTTTTCCCTCCATTTTCCTTTTCCCTCTCTTTTTGATTTTGAATGGTGGTCAAGGCAAGAATCTTTGACAACGAAAGATGTGCCTTGACCACAACTTTTGTCAGAAAACCGCTTTTCTTGCCCATGGTTTTAGATTTCTTTGGCCTTTATGTTTTCAACAACTTCACACTCTCTCATTTTTGTTCTTGCGGATTCTAAATCGAGAGAAAGTGCTATTTTTCTTTTCCTAAAGGCCATTAGCATCTGTTTTCAATCCTGCAAAGGTATTTTAAGATTTTTAATTAAAATCTTTTCAAAATTCCTTTAATAATCGCATGGATGATTTAAGTTGCTAGAGATTTTAACAAATTTTTAAAAGTAGCTAGAAATCAGGAAATATTCTAGATTTAAGCTCATATCTTGATTTTCTTTTCTTTTATCTAGTTACAATTTTTATAAATCTCTCAAAAATCTAGAATATTAGTTGCGAATTTCTTTCTCTTCCTTGCGTTTTCTTCGTATTCGCCGCCTATTCTAACTCTCTCTTCCGAGAATTACCTTTCAGGCACCAATGGCACCTAAGAAAACCAGGGAAGAGGATACGCAAAGAGAAGAAGAGCAGCAAGCGGTTCAAGACGAAGGAACTCAACAAATTCAAGAGGAAGAACCTCAGCAAGTTCACGAGAGGGTCCGTTGGACTAAGGAGGAAAAGTCAGCAAAACAGAGGCTAGAGAGGCTACGCTTTGAGCCTACCAAGTTCGGAAGTAGAGACTTGTTGGCAAAGATGGGTCTACTAGAAAATTTTGACTTCCTTCTCCAAGACATGGGGCTGGCATGCTTTTGAAGGATGGATTGCCCAACATATCCGCAAGTCACCTTGGACTTCCTCTCCACCTTGGCGTTTTCCTTTGAGAATCCGAGCCTTCCCACTCCTTCACAAGGTCATCTCACCTTCAAAGTCAAGAAGCGGTCTTATCACCTTTGCATTGAGGAGCTTTGCCAAGCATATGGACTCAACGCCGCGGCTAAGAAAGTAGAGTTTCCCCCTCTCAAGAACGCCAGCATCATATGGGGACGTGCTTTGTGATGAAGAATACAAAGCCAACACGGCTAAGATCAAGAAAGTAAGGAATCCCGTTCTAAGGTACACTCTCAAGCTGTTGGCCAACACTTTCAGTGGGTGGGCCGTGTCACCTACAGTGACAAAGACCGAGTTATGCTTCCTTTTCCAAGGGATCAAGAGGATATTATGCAGCAGCGAAGAAGAGAACCACGATCCGCTGATGGATGTCCTTGGGAATGATATTAACTACGGGTGTATTCTAGCATCCTCCTTGGTGAAGTACAAGACATACGCTCTGAGATGCAAAGCGAGTTCGGCTTACATCGGAGACTTCCTCACGCCGCTCTTCATCCAAGCCGGTGTACCTCTCCAACGATTCGAGCCTTGCACGGATAGAGCATTCATGGACGAAACCTACATGCGCAACACAGATAGCTTGGGACCTACGCCAGCTCCATGATTCTTTGATTATCAGTTCTATAATGACGAGAAGAAGAAGAGCGTGTGCATCTTGCCCAACGTTGATGAGACGCACTTGGATAGCATCGGTACAATCGAGTTTTGCCCAACCGCCCCAATTGGTACAGCCATGATGCCTATTCAGTCTGCGTGAGCAGTCAGAGTCACCACACTCAGATGGTGCAATGCCAGCCCACTTTGAGCTTCCCAGGATGGACTTTGAACCACTGACCAATGCGGAGAAGTTTCTTGCTTCGTTGGTGGAGGTGCAGCGTAAGATTATTAAGTGGCAAGGGAAGATGATCAAGAAGCTTGCCAAGAAAGTCAAGGCGCTTCAAGGAAGCTCATCCGCGAAGTCTAAGCAGTCCATGAGTGTAGAGGTCGAGCAGTCCGAGAAGAGGAGGAGATCAACTGGCGGTGTTGTCATCCGTGAACCGCAAGGCACAACGCAACAAGGTCGTCATTCTGTCCATGGCTTCCCGACCGGTGACAAAGGCAAGGACATAGCCTGCCGCTCCTCTAGCAAGAGCAGCTCCGCTGGAACATCCTCAAGTTCCAGCCGAGTTTAGCTCCAAGGTACCAACAACCAATCCTTGTAAATACCACGCATATTTTCTTTGATTTTGCTTTGCGTTTTTGAACTCTCTCAAATTTGTTTGCCACCGAGAAGGTGTCATTCAAGTTTGGGAGAGTGTGTGTGTGGTTTGACATGTTTATTTTGTTCTTATTTTCTCTTTGCATCCCTTGAGTCTTCATTGCATCTACGGCATAGAAAAGAACAAAAAAATTGGTAAACATTTTAAAAATTTTCCAAAAAAAATCATGTAGTTGCATTCACTTTGTTGAGCATTTTAGGATTGAGTCTGGAATTTTTAGGCATCTAGGTTGTTTACATTTGCATAAGGGGTTAAAGTTTTCTTAAAAATGTGTTTTAAGCTCATGAATTGTTTCAGTGCCCTAGTTAGTAGTTGTTTGATGCTTTGCTTACACTTTGAAAGTAAGTCCTTACCATGCTTGGATCACATGTTTTGATTTTTGTGACTTGAACTGAACATTCATGATTTGAAACTTTTCCTAATAAGTGAGAACCCTTATCTGAATTTTTAAATATCATTCTTATGCATTTGAAAATGAACACATGGATCTTATACATATTTAGGCTCTCTTCCTCCTTTTACCACTCTTTGTGAGCCTAAGTAGAACTCCCACCTTAACCCTTACCTTTCTTTCAAGCCAAGCTTTCCTGTGTGGCATCATTGTGAGGTCTCTTTTCGGTTTGAACTTAGCATAACGTGTTACGTTTAGGCGAAATAATTAGGTTCTCATATGATTGCTAGCTTTGCATTTTGAAGCTAGTTGTAGGCTTCGGATAAGTTTGGGGGTTTGATGGGATTGCTTTCTTGTTTATATGCTTATGGTTTCAAAAGGGTTTGGTAATTGAAGTGAATAAAAGGTTTTAAGTGAAAGGCTTGTTTTCAAAATGTATAATGCTCTAAGTATTTCAGAAGATAGCTCTCTCAAGTAAAATAAAAAGAAAAGAAAAGAGCCTAAGTGCCAAAATAAAAAGAAAAGAAAAAGAAAGAAAAGAATAGAGAGCTATCAATAAGAAAAAAATAAAGAGCTAAAATGTTTCCAGCCCTTTTCACTAGCCTAAAAGAGTAAGAATGTTTTCTGTTTGGGTTTGAGCTTAATAAGGGTAGTCTCTAGGAGGGTGAGTGAGCTGAAAAGAAAAGAAAATGAGAGGGGTTTAGGATCATTGTTAGCATATAAGGGTAGATGAGAATCTAATCATGTATGCATCAATTGCCTTTACCTTTAGCATTATGCATAAATTTCATACCATTCGTGAGAGAAACCCTTTGCATTGTACAACCCCTTTTAAAATGAGATCATTCTATGCTCATAGCCTTCGCCCTTAGCCAAATGTGTTTTGCTTTAAAGTGCATAAGTTTGACTCACGGTTCGATCATTAATGAATGTTAAAGGATGAGATTCTTTGATTGTTTGGAATAGGAGAGTCATGATTTGAAATTCATTGTGTGATGAGTATGGCTAAGTTCCTTGGAGTATGAGTGTGTGCATTGCATCTTAAAATTATTAACTAGGACATTGAGATTGATTCATTTGAAAGATACCTTTGCAAGAAGCTTAAACCCCCGTTTGTTTTAAAACCTCTCTCCCTTCTTGAATTTTGTTTGCTTGAGGGCAAACAAAAGGCAAGTTTGGGGGAGTTCAATTTTTTTTTGTTATTTTCGATGCCTTAGATGTAATGAAGACTCAAGGGATGCAAAGAGAAAATAAGAGCAAAATAAACATGTCAAACCACACACACACTCCCCCAAACTTGAATGACACCGTCTCGGTGGCAAACAAATTCGAGAGAGTTCAAAAACGCAAAGCAAAATCAAAGAAAATATGCATGGTATTTACAAGGATTGGTTGTTGGTACCTTGGAGCTAAACTCGGCTGGAACTTGAGGATGTTCCAGCGGAGCTGCTCTTGCTAGAGGAGCGTCGGGCTATGTCTTTGCCTTTGTCCCCGGCAACGGCGCCATTTGATAACAAGCTTTTAGTATGTAATGATTATCAAGATGCAATAGAGAGGTTATCAAAACTCTAATGCACATAAAGATGTAGTATAGTGATGCAAGAGAGGAATAAATCCACACCTAGGGGTAGCAAGATCACTAAGAATGCAAAGGAATTTGCAAATCTAAGTAAATATGAAAATGATTGGTAAATTCCTTAAAAACTACATGCAGCGATCAAATGCAAACCATAACTATTTTAAAAATACCAGAGACGAGTTAACTACTACGAGGAACAAGCAGAATATTTAAAATGCAAGGCTACGAATTACTAAAAATCGACTAGTGGATCGACCACTAGAACGAGCAACAACGATCGATCTCGTCTAAACAACATAGAATGATGAAACTATTCCGAATGCGATTGACAAGAACAAAACTTTATGACGATGGGATGATATTAGACGGCTTAAGATATTAAGAAAGAGGATCTAGGGTTGAGGGTCACGTTCGTAGGTCTCAAAGGTCAAGGCTTGTTTGAAAACATTAGATCTACTCTCTTTGAGAAGTTCCCTAGGCCTTGAAAACGAAACGAGACTCATCCTTCATTCTCTTCTCCAAATCCATGGCGTTTGGTGTAAAAAGAGATTGAAGGGCAAGGAACGCAGATTTCAAATAAATGACCTAACTAGTCCTCTTTACAACCATGGCGTGTGGGAAAGATAGACTAGCCTCTAGGATTCGATTTTCCAGGACATCTGGATCCTGTCAAGGTAAGACATCCCTCGGATCTTAGAGATCTTGGCGTGAGAGTCTCTAAGCCTTAAGCGTTCGAAATCCTAGAAGAGATGGTGATGAAGAACAAGAAAACACAAAACTTTAACCTTTTTTACCCTTTCGAATCGCCCCAACCCCAAAACCCAACAAGACTACTCGCGATTCATAAAGAGAACCGATGAAAGCGTAAAGGATGATCTCTTAAACATGATAAACGATTGATTAAAAACAAAGATTTAATATTCAAAACATAAAAAGCAAGAAAAGCTCGAAAGTCTACAATGACGATTCGCCTAAAAATGAGAGGGATAAAAAAGGTAGAAGACAGAATGGGGATAATGAAAGGGATCGTTGCCTTTTGCCAAAAATGGCCAAACCGCAAATGGTCCCCCCCGCCCCCCTTCGCTACGGTCCAAAACCAGCTGGACGGATAAGGTTGGTCTGGGATCGATCACGAAGCTCGATATGGCACTCGATCTTGTGTTGGATCGGATGGCTCTTAGTCTATCTCTGAGTCGATCTTCTGCTGATCGGGTTGGAAGCTCGATCCGGTCTTCGATCTGCATGACGTCATTTACGTCTGTACTTCAGATCGATCTCCACCCTTGATCTTGGTCTCGATCCATCAGCTTGCATCGACTTGATTACTCGATCTTCTGGTCGATTGATAACAACTTTTCTTGCAAGGGCGAGGATGCAATGAGGCTATCAAAACTCAATTGCAACACTTAGGTTGTAGTACAGTATGCAAGTGAGTGTCAATCCATTTCTAGGAGCTAGGAAGGTCAAAGAGAATGCAAGAGCAGTGTAAAGCTAAGCGAATGACAGGCGATTTTGTGAAAATCCTAAAAACTATATGCAAAGACCAAATGGAATGCAAAACTATTTTAAAATTTCCAAGAGTGATTAAACTACCACGAGTTATAAACAGAATAATTAAAATGCAAGACTATGAATTACTAAAAATCGACTAGTGGATCGACCACAGGATCGACCACTAGATCGAGCAGTTTGGAACGATCTCGTCTAAAAATCCAAGTATGAAGAAACTAATGACCAGGATGCGACGAATATCAAGCGAATGATTAATGAAGATGTGAGAATACTAAGAAAGAAGGGTCTAGGGTCGAGATTCATGTTAGGGGTTTCAAAGGTCCAAGTTTGGTTTGAAAACTCTAGATCTACTCACTTTGTGAGGTTCTCTAAGCCTTGAAAACAAAACAAGACCCATCCATGGCGTGTGGTATGGATCAATCTCTCATTCTCTCCTCCAGACCCATGGCGTTTGGCGGAAAAAGAGATTAAGAGGCAAGGGAAACAGATTTCAAACACGCGGCTTAACTAGTCCTCTAAACTAACATGGTGTTTGGGAAAGAGTAACTAGCCTCTAAGATGTGATTTTCAGAGATCTCTGGATCCTGTCAAGGTAAGAGCTCTCTCTGATCATAAAGATCTTGGCGTGAGACTCTTTAAGCCTTAAGAACTCAACATCTTAGAAGAGAAAGCCATTAAGAACAAGAAAACACCAAGCTTTGAAAACCTTTTTGACCCCGTGAATCCTCTCAACCCCGAAACCCAAATGAAACTACTCACTACACATTAAATAAACTAAGCAAAGCATGAGGAATGAAACGATAAACATAAAAACGATGGATTAAACTTAAACGATTCAAAATATTCCAGAACAAGCTCAAAGTCTAACAATGGCGGATCGTCTCATAACCAAAGAGAAAAAGCATAAAAGGATAAGAATGAAAAAAGTCTGTGGGAAAAGATCATCGCCCCTTTCCCAAAATGGGAAAAACAGCTCGATGGTCACCCCTAGCTAGCGGCCAAAAACGGTTGAAAGGACAGAGATCGACTTCGGGATCGAGCAGCTCTCTCGATCACTTTCGGACATCGTGTCTTCTACTCGATCTAGGTCTCAATCTTCTTCGGTGGATCGAGTGTTGCATCCGATCTTGGTATCGATCTTCGGTCGGATCGAGTGGTGGACTCGATCCGGCTCTCGCTCTGCATGGCGTCATTTACGTCCGTACCACTTGATCGATTGCTTCACTCGATCTTCTTCTCGATCAATTCCCTTGGATCGCCTGGGCTTCTCGATCTTCTGGTTGATCTCATCTAGATCGACCTGCCGTGCTCGATCTGCTACCCGATCTCTGGTCCTTAGCAAACATCTGACGTTCCACGAACCTCCACAACAGCCTCAGCACATACACGAACCTCCAAAAAAATTCAGATCATGACTCTCCTATTCCTAACAATCAAAGAAACTCATCCATTAACATTCATTAAAGACCTAACCATGAATCAAACTTATGCACTTTAAAGCAGAACACGTTTGGCTAAGGGTGCAGGCTATGAGCATATAATGATCTCATTCGAAAAGGGTTTTTATTTAGAACAAGGGTTTCTCTAAAAAAATGGCAAGAACTTTATGCATAATGCTAAAGGTGAAGGCAATTGATGCATACATGATCAGATTCTCATCTACCCATGTAAACTAACAAAGATCCTGAACCCCTCTCATTTATTATCTTTTAAGCTCACTCACCATTTAGAATCTACCTTCTCTTTTCTCAAAGCAAAAGCTTAGCATTCCCCAATTAAAAACAGAAAGCATTTTTAACTCTTTAGGTTAGTGAAAAGGTTGAAAATAATTTGCTCTTTACATATTTCTTATTGGTAGCTCTCTGTTTATTTATATTTATACATATTTTTTTTCTTTTTTCTTTTCTTTTATTTTGGCACTTAGGCTCTCTATTTTTTTTTTCTTTTTATTTTTTTTTTGAGAGAGCTACCTTCTGAAATTATTAGAGCATGAAAATTGTTTTAAACACAAACCTTTCACTTAAAACCTTTTTCTTTCTTTCAAACACCAAACTCTTTTGAAGCCGAGAGCATATAAACATGAAAACAACCCATTGAACCCCCAAACTTATTCTAAGCCTAAGTCTAGCTTCAAAAGGAAAAGCTAGCAAACATATGAGAACCTAATCATGTCGCATAAACCTAACACTTTATGCTAAGTTCAAACCGGAAAAAGGCTTCACAATGATGTCACACACAAAAACTTGGCTTCAAAGAAAGGTAAGGGTCAAGGTGGGAGTTCTACTTAGGCTCACAAAGAGTGGTAAAAGGAAGAAGAGAGCCTAAATATTTTAAAATCCATGTGTTCATTTTCAAATGCATAAGGATGAGAATTGAAATTTCAGATTAAGGTTTTCACTTATTAGGACAAGTTTCAAATCATAAGAGTTCAATTCAAGTCACGAAAATCATAGCAAGTGATCCAAGCATGGTAAGAACTTACTTTTAAAGTATGAGCAAAGCATTAGAGAACTACTAACTAGGGCATTGAAACAATTTATGAGTTTAAAACACCTTTTTAAGAAAAACTCTAACCCCTTATGCAAATGTGAACAATCTAGATGCTTTAAAAATTCTAGACTCAATCCTAAAATGCTTAACAAGATGAATGCAACTACATGAATCTTTGAAAAAATATTAGCAATGAAGACTCAAGGATGCTAAAAGGGAAAATAAGATCAGAACAAACATGTCAAACCACACACATACTCCCCCAAACTTGCTTGACACCGTCCCGATGGCAAACAAATTCGAAGGAGCACCAAAACATAAAGCAAAAAGAAGCAAACATGAGCGGTATGTACAATGAAAGAAGGTTGTTACCTCGGGTCTAGTCTCGGCTGGAACTTGAGGATGTTCCAGAGGAGCTAGATGCTACGGGTTTGCCTTTGGAGCCTGGCTCTTGAAGAGAGAGACGCGCCGGTTAAATGTTGCTGCCTTGAGTCTCACAGATGACAACTCCACCGGTTGAAAGCCTCCTCTTCTCGGGTTGTTGAACCTCCTGACTTGCAGCTTGCTTAGGCGAGCCTCCTTGAAGTGATTTGACCTTCTTGGCAAGTTCCTTGAGCATTTTTCCTTGCCATTTGTTGATTTTCCTTTGCATCTCCACAACAGATGCTAGGAACTTCTCCGTTTTGGTTCTCGGCTCAAAGTCTATCTTGGAAAGGGTATAAGCCTCGGGCATCTCATCTTCCGTGGCTGGGGACTCAGACCATTGACGTGGAGCAATCGCTGGGGCAGGTGTTCCTCCTAGAGGAGCAAAGCACTCCTCTACGGTTGGCAAGAACTCGATGTTCCCAAAACCAAGCAGCTCGGTCTCGTCCTTGTTTGGTAGGATGCATACTCTCTTCTCATTTTCGTCGTCGATGAAAAGATAAGCGTAGAACCCTTCTGCTGGCGTGCGTCCCAAGCTGTCGATATTCCTCATGTAGACCTCATCCATGAAAGCTCTAGCCGGGACGGGTGTGAAATCTCATATAGGTACGCCGGCTTGTATGAATAGAGGACTGAGGAAGCTGCCAATGAAAGAAGAGCTTGCCTTGCACCGCAAGGCATAAGCCTTGTACTTCACCAAAGAGGCAGCAAGTACGCATCCATAGTTCACCTCGTCGCCGAGTTCATCTTCCATAGGCTCTTCATTCTCCGCCAGATCACACAACAAATGCTTCACGCCTTGGAACAAGAAGCAAAGCTCGGTCTTCGTGACCGTGGGAGCAACTGACCTTCCGCTGAATGTGTTGGCGATCAGCTTCAAGGTGTACCTCAGCACCGGGATTCTCACTCTCTTGATTTTGGCGGTGTTGGCCTTGTAGTCTTCGTTGCTGATCAGGTCTCAAAAATCGTTTGCTCGCGTGAAGGAGGGGAACTCGATCTTGGTGGCGGCTGCGTTGAGACCATATGCTTGACACAGCTTGGGGATTGAGAGGCTGAAGGCTTGACGTCCAACCTTGAAAGAGAGACGGCCTTGTGAAGGAACGGGGGCGTTAGTGTTCTCGTAACAAAACTCCGGCAAGGAAGTCTATTGTCACTTCTGGAATGGTTGGGCAATCCATTCGTGACAGACATCTTAGGCCAATGTTCTTGAGGAGTTGGTCGAAATCTCCAAGGATCCCTAGCTTGAACAGCAGCTCCCGGTCCGCAAACTTAGTAGGCTCGAACCGAAGCCTTTCCAGCCGCTTCTTATCCCTCTTCTCGTCCTTACTCCATCGAACCCTCTCTTGAACAGCCACTTCCTGACCTTCTCCCTCTTGTGCTGTCTCTTCTCTCGTTCTCTTGGGGGCCATTGTTCCTGAAACAAAGTTCTCAAGCAAAGCTATGAGCAAATATGCGATATTTTGAGAGAAAGAGAGAAGCAAGGAAGAAAGTCGATAGCTAACACCCTAGAATTTTGGGGAATTTATAAAAAATATAGCAGAATAATAGAGAATAAAATCTAGAGATACTAGAAAATCCAGAATTTTTCCTATTATTGAGCTAAATTTAAAAATTCAAAACCGCCCTAACATCTAAAACAATCAATTGCGAAATAAAAGGAGATTTTCTAAAAGATTTTCTCAAAAATCCAAAAATTCCTTTTGCAAAGGTTGTTAAAGAAGCTTGCTAGCCTTTAGAAACAAATAACTCTCACTCTCTTTCCTTAAAAGTTCGATAATAGAAGAGATGAGAGAGTGAGAAGTTGTTGAAAACATTTAAAGGCTAACAAAAACAAAACTATGGATGCAAGAAGTGGTTTCTGACAAAAGTCTCGGTCAAGGCACAGTTTTCAGGGTCAAAGATTCCTGCCTTGACCGAGATTTGAATTTAAAAAGTGGAGGAAAAGAATGAGAGAGGGAAAAGGAATGTTACCTCGGCACGAGATCGAGTCCCTTTGGTCGATCTAGGACTCGATCTCATGCCCATAATGGCTTGGATCGAGAGGGTCACTCGATTTGGGACACGATTCGATTTGAATCGAGTCGTGGATCAATTGGATCTCTCGTTCCTTGAGTTTTTGAAATCGCGACTAAGTCCTCGTGATCGAGCCGTGCTGTCGATTCAGGGGTCGATTCAGCTTGGATCGAGTGGTGGATCGATTTGACTAATCGATCTGTCTATGAGGGACTTTCCCGAGAGAAAATAGATCGGTCGATCCATTTTTGGATCGATCGATCTAAACTCCAAGAATTTCCCGAGACATTTTAGATCGAGTTCATCACTCGATCAGTCTACTCGATCTCGTCTTGATCGACTGCCTCCTCTCTATTCACTAGCTCGATCTAGCAAAGATCGAGCCAGGATGAGTCGATCTAGCACTCGATCTCTAGCTTATATACGCCCCTTTCTTACTCCTTTTGGAACTCAGATCATGGCTTGCATCTCCCATACGTTTTCCTACACACTCATAAGACAAAAACATAAAACTGGAAAAAGAAATAAAGTAAAAATATGTACAGGATAGACATGGGAATGCCTCCCAAGTGCCCTTTCTTTAACGTCTTTAGCTAGACTTTACTTGGTTTAGGCAGATGGTGGGTCTTGGAGAAGCATTGAAGTGCTCTCCTTGTCAAATGCACTCGCCATGTACGGCTTAACTCTGTGCCCGTTCACTGTGAATGCATCTCCACTCTTGCCGACCAAAGTGACAGCCCCGTAAGGTAGTACTTCCTTGATCTCATACGGACCGCTCCACCGTGACTTCAGCTTTCCTGGAAAGAGCTTGAGCCTCGAGTTGTAAAGCAGCACCAAACTCCCTTCCTTAAGCTCCTTAGGTACCAGCTTCTTGTCATGAGCAGCCTTGGTATGGTCCATGTAGATACGAGCGCTTTCGTAGGCATCCAGCCTTAACTCATCAAGCTCGTGCAGTTGGATCAAACGCTTCTCCTGAGCCGTCTTCATATCAAAATTCAGCCGCTTCACAGCCCACAACGCCCTATGCTCCAGCTCAACAGGAAGGTGACAGCCTTTACCGTAGAGAAGACGGATCGAGTTGTGCTCTCGATTGTCTTGTCGATTTGACTCTTGGATCCAGTAATGTCATCAATCTTGGTGTCGATCTCTAGGCAAACGCCTACATCTTCAAGCACAACATTCCTCCAATCAAGCAAGTTGACGTACTCCTCAGTCCTCTGATCCACATAACCAAATTCTCCTGGCTCCTTAGTCAGTTCCAGCTTCGAATGATCTTCCTGAGCCAGCTCTTCCAGCAACTCATCCGCTAAAGCATCCAACGTATCAATGTAGAAAGCTTGCCCTTTTATCGTAGGTTTCTTCAAAACCTCATTGATATCAAAGTGTAGCCTTATATCTTTACCCAAGTGCAAGGCAATCTTCCCGTTCTTGACGTCTATTATGGCTCCGGCGGTGGCTAAGAAAGGTCTACCGAGAATGAGTGGATCCTTTGGCTCTTCATCCATTTCCAACACAACGAAGTCTGTAGGCACGTTCACTCCACTGATCTACACTGGCAAGTCCTCAAGCAATCCCTCGGGTAACCTCACACTCCTGTCAGCTAGTACCAACGAGATTCTACAGTCCTTGAAATGGGTAAAGCCAAGTTTCTTTGCTACGGAATGAGGCATCAGATTTATGCTAGCTCCGAGATCACAAAGGCAACTCTTGAAATCCAAAGGACCTAAAGCGCAAGGTATAGTGAAGCTTCCAGGGTCTCCCAACTTCTTAGGGGCTATTTCCTTGTGTATCACAGCACTACACTCCTCACTTAGAACAAGCACTTCCTTACTTTCCTTATTCTTCTTCACGAGAGTGTCTTTGAAGAATTTGGCGCATTTAGGCATCATTGCAAGGCAGTCCACGAGAGGTAGCTTGATCTCTACGTTCTTAAGATGCTTCTCAAACAAGACTCTATGCTTCTCTATGAGTTGCTTCTTGAAACGGCCAGGAAAAGGCAGCTTAGATACGTACGGTGGAGGTACATAAGCATCCTTCTCCTTAGTAGTTTGCTCTGCTTTCTTCTCAACAACCGCCTTGTCTCCTCTTCTTGGCCCTTGAATCCAGACATTGTCAAAGTTGATCACATCATCAGCTGAAGGCTTACCCTCCCCCTCTTGAAGTACAACGTCCTCGTTGTTCTTAGGAGTATCCGTAGGTACAAGCTCCTTTCCGCTTCTTAACGTGATGGCGTTGGCATATTCCTTAGAATTCTGCTCACACTTGCCCGGTAGGCTATTCTGACCACTTGTACTCGCCTTCCCCTTCTCTAGCTGCTTGATCTTGTTGTTTAAGTTGGTGATCTGAGTAGGGAAGTCAGTGAGCGACGAGTCTAGACGAGTGTTCATCTCGGCAAACTTCTGGTTTGTAGAGGCTTGCCCTTGAATCAGTTGTTGGAACATAGCTTGGACAGGATCAACTTGTTGTTGCATCGGTTGTTGCTGCTGAGGTACAAAGCCGGGAGGGTACATTGGCGTATAACCCTTGTTTCTTGCTGTTGCCCGTGGAAGTTGTTCTGCCCTTTCCCTTGGAAGCCACCACCCGGCTGAAAACCTTTGTTGTACGGTACGAAAGGCTTTGCTTGCTGAGTAGGGTACACTTGATCCTTAGGGTTTGCTACATTGGTGCTGCGGTATGAGAGATTGTTGTTCTGGTTGTAACCTTGTGAATAGCCTTGAGGTTTGTAGTTGTTTTGACCTGCCACCCAATTGGCTTCTTCTTGGCTTAACTCAAGCTCCTCTTGGCTCTCATCCGCTTCACCAACAAAGTGAACATGCTTCTGATTTGCTAAAACCAACTTGTCAATCTTCTCGTGTAATCATTTCAACTCTTTCTTGTGGGACTCTAACTCAGAACCTCGTGGTGCACGGTCATAATCTTCGGCATAGTTGCCATCACTTAGTGCTAAGTTCTCAATCAGCTCCATGCCTTCTTCTACCTCATGACCATGGAAGTTCCTCTTACTGGCCGTGTCAAGCAACAACATGATCTTTAGTGAAGCTCCGCGGTAGATAGTGCTTAGAAGAGTCTCTTCGCTGAAGCCGTGGTGAGGACATTGGATAGTATAGTCCTTGAATCGTTCCATGGCTTCATTGAAAGTCTCATTATTCCTTTGCGTGAAGCCACTGATCTCGCTTCTTAGCCTTGCCGTTCTGGTGCTAGAGAAGAACTTTGAGAAAAAAGCCTTCTTACACTCGGCCCATGAAGTGATGGTGCCTTGAGGAAGTGTTTTCTCCCAATGTCTAGCCTTGTCTCCCAGAGAGAATGGAAAGAGACGCAGCTTGAAAGCATCTTCGGATATGCCGTTTATCTTGATCATCCCACATACTTGCTCGAAATTATCGAGGTGCTCCAAGGGATCTTCCATTGCTAAGCCGTGGAACTTGTTGTTTTGCACCATGGAGATGAAACCTGGCTTAATCTCGAAGTTGTTGTTTTGTACAGGCGGAGGAGTGATCCCAAACCTATTGTGATGAGTATTGGGAGCATCTCCGGCTCCTATGATCCTTGGGGGTCTAGCCGCGTGTTGGGGGTTTCCATTGCCCCTTCCCACAGCCCCGTGAGCTGGAGGAGGTCCCTCTGGATGCTCGTGTTCAGCCATAGCTTCAAAGTCAACCAAACCGTGCTGAACAATTTCCTCAAAAGCTCTAGCTTGTTCTCGTACTCTTCTTGGCCGTGAATGACCAAGTTGATGGATGTTGTCCAAGGGTTGAAGAAGATGGTTGTCTCCCCTGGAACGAAGATGCATGTACCTGGAAGAAACACGTTTGAGAGTAGAGAGATTAGAAACTTAAACAAAGTAAAGCTTAGTCTTCACTAAGCCCCAAATCTCTATGCTTTCTAACACTCCTAGAATGGCAACGACGCCATTTGATAACAACTTTTCTTGCAAGGGCGAGGATGCAATGAGGTTATCAAAACTCAAATGCAACACTTAGGTTGTAGTACAGTATGCAAGTGAGTGTCAATTCATTTCTAGGAGCTAGGAAGGTCAAAGAGAATGCAAGAGCAATGTAAAGCTAAGCGAATGACAGGAGATTTTGTGAAAATCCTAAAAACTATATGCAACGACCAAATGGTATGCAAAACTATTTTAAAATTACCAAGAGTGATTAAACTACCACGAGGAACAAACAGAATAATTACAATGCAAGGCTATGAATTACTTAAAATCGACTAGTGGATCGACCACATGATCAACCACTAGATCGAGCAGTTTGGATCGATCTCGTCTAAAAATGCAAGTATGAAGAAACTAATGACCAGGATGCGACGAATATCAAGCGAATGATTAACAAAGATGTGAGAATACTAAGAAAGAAGGGTCTAGGGTCGAGATTCATGTTAGGGGTTTCAAAGGTCCAAGTTTGGTTTGAAAACTCTAGATCTACTCACTTTGTGAGGTTCTCTAAGCCTTGAAAACAAAACAAGATCCATCCATGGCGTGTGGTATGGATCACTCTCTCATTCTCTCCTCCAGACCCATGGCGTTTGGCGGAAAAAGAGATTGAGAGGCAAGGGAAACAGATTTCAAACACGCGGCTTAACTAGTCCTCTAAACTACCATGGCATTTGGGAAAGAGTAACTAGCCTCTAAGATATGATTTTCAGAGATCTCTGGATCCTGTCAAGGTAAGAGCTCTCTCTGATCATAAAGATCTTGGCATGAGACTCTTTAAGCCTTAAGAACTCAACATCTTCGAAGAGAAAGCCATTAAGAACAAGAAAACACCAAGCTTTGAAAACCTTTTTGACCCCGTGAATCCTCTCAACCCCGAAACCCAAATGAAACTACTCACTACACATTAAATAAACTAAGCAAAGCATGAGGAATGAAACGATAAACATAAAAACGATGGATTAAACTTAAACGATTCAAAATATTCCAGAACAAGCTCAAAGTCTAATAATGGCGGATCGTCTCATAACCAGAGAGAAAAAGCATAAAAGGATAAGAATGAAAAAAGTCTGTGGGAAAAGATCATCGCCGCCTTCCCAAAATGGGAAAAACAGCTCGATGGTCCAACCTTGCTAGCGGCCAAAAATGATTGAAAGGACAGAGATCGACTTCCGGATCGAGCGGCTCTCTTGATCACTTTCGGACATCGTGTCTTCTACTCGATCTAGGTCTCGATCTTCTTCGGTGGATCGAGTGTTGCATCCGATCTTGGTATCGATCTTCGGTCGGATCGAGTGGTGGACTCGATCTGGCTCTCGCTCTGCATGGCGTCATTTACGTCCGTACCACTTGATCGATTGCTTCACTCAATCTTCTTCTCGATTAATTCCCTTGGATCGCCTGGGCTTCTCGATCTTCTGGTCGATCTCATCTAGATCGACCTGCCGTGCTCGATCTGCTCTCCGATCTCTGGTCCTTAGCAAACACCCGACGTTCCACGAACCTCCACAACAGCCTCAGCACGTACACGAACCTCCGCCACTCCCAAGTAGCCAGAAACAACCTGAATATGATGCAAAATTCAAGGAACATGCGTATGCTGGTGCAAGAATGCTCTAGGACCTAAAGTGATGCAATCTAGCCTAAAGTGTGATGTAAATGCATGAAAAGCTAACTTATATGTATGCAAAATACATGCAATATACAGTGACATCAACTCCCCCAAACTTACTTCTTGCTTGCCCTCAAGCAATAGAAAATAAGAAAGGAAGAGAGGTTTTAAAACAAATGGAGGTTTTAAGCTTCTTGCAAATGTGCCTTTCAAATGAATCAATCTCAATGTCCTAGTTACTAGTTCTAAAATGAAATGCGCACACTCATACTCCAAAGAACTTAGCCATACTCATCGCACAAAGAAATTCAGATCATGACTCTCTTATTCCTAACAATCACAGAAACTCATCCTTTAACAATCATTAAAGACCGAACCATGAATCAAACTTATGCACTTTAAAGCAGAACACATTTGGCTAAGGGTGCAGGCTATGAGCATATAATGATCTCATTCGAAAACGGTTTTTATTTAAAACATGGGTTTCTCTAAAAAAATGGCAAGAACTTTATGCATAATGCTAAAGGTGAAGGCAATTGATGCATACATGATCAGATTCTTATCTACCCATGTAAACTAACAATGATCCTAAACCCCTCACATTTATTATCTTTTAAGCTCACTCACCACTTAGAATCTACCCTTTTCTCAAAGCAAAAGCGTAGCATTCCTCAATTCAAAACAGAAAGCATTTTTAACTCTTTAGGTTAGTGAAAAGGTTGAAAATAATTTGCTCTTTACATATTTCTTATTGGTAGCTCTCTGTTTATTTATATTTATACATACTTTTTTTTTCTTTTTTCTTTTCTTTTATGTTGGCACTTAGGCTCTCTTTATTTTTTCTTTTTTTTTTTTTTTTGAGAGAGAGCTACCTTCTGAAATTATTAGAGCATGAAAATTTTTTTAAACACAAATCTTTCACTTAAAACCTTTTTCTTTCTTTCAAACACTAAACTCTTTTGAAGCTGAGAGCATATAAACATGAAAACAACCCCTTAAACCCCAAAACTTATTCTAAGCCTAAGTCTAGCTTCAAAATGCAAAGCTAGCAAGCATATGAGAACCTAATCATATCGCCTAAACCTAACACTTTATGCTAAGTTCAAACCGGAAAAAGGCCTCACAATTATGTCACACACGAAAACTTGGCTTCAAAGAAAGGTAAGGGTCAAGGTGGGAGTTTTACTTAGGCTCACAAAGAGTGGTAAAAGGAAGAAGAGAGCCTAATTATTTTAAAATCCATGTGTTCATTCTCAAATGCATAAGGATGATAATTGAAATTTCAGAGTAAGGTTTTCACTTATTAGGACAAGTTTCAAATCATGAGAGTTCAATTCAAATCACGAAAATCATAGCAAGTGATCCAAGCATGGTAAGAACTTACTTTCAAAGTATGAGCAAAGCATTAGAGAACTACTAACTAGGGCATTGAAACAATTCATGAGTTTAAAACACCTTTTTAAGAAAAACTCTAACCCCTTACGCAAATGTGAACAACCTAGATGTTTTAAAAATGTGAACTTACAAGATGAATGCAGCTACATGAATCTTTGAAAAAATTTTAAAACTTTTACCAATTTTTCATGCAATGAAGACTCAAGGATGCTAAAGAGAAAATAAGATCAGAACAAACATGTCAAACCACACACATACTCCCCCAAACTTGCTTGACACCGTCCCGGTGGCAAACAAATTCGAAGGAGCACCAAAACATAAAGCAAAAAGAAGCAAACATGAGCGGTATGTACAATGGAAGAAGGTTGTTACCTCAGGTCTAGTCTCGGCTGGAACTTGAGGATGTTCCAGAAGAGCTAGATGCTACGGCTTTGCCTTTGGAGCCTGGCTCTTGAAGAGAGAGACGCGCCGGTTGAATGTTTCTTTTCTTTTTAAGCTCACTCAACCACCTAAAGACTACCCTTAACAACAAGATAATTCACCTAGCAAAATCCCAAATAAAAGCATCATTTTAAAACTCTTTTGGCTAGTGGTAAGGCTATAAACATACTTAGCTCTTTACTTTTCACTTTGATAGCTCTCTACTCATTTTTTTTCTTTCAAAACATTTGGCCTTTTGGCTCTTTTCTTTAATTATTTTTTTTCTTTTCTTTTGAGAGCTACCTTCTTTTAAAACTAGAGCTTTCATTTTAAACACAAAGCCTTCCACTTAAAACTATTAAACCCTTTTATTCAACTTCCAAACTTCAAACTCTTTAAATCGAAACAAAACAAATCAACT
Organism: Thlaspi arvense; assembly: GCA_911865555.2. Lineage (NCBI taxonomy): Eukaryota > Viridiplantae > Streptophyta > Magnoliopsida > Brassicales > Brassicaceae > Thlaspi > Thlaspi arvense. The sequence continues at coordinate 44,743,705 of OU466862.2, read as the reverse complement.
CCCATGAATACCCGCCCTTATCCTAAGCCTAAAACTAGCTTCAAAATGCAAAGCTAGCATCAATATGAAAGCCTAATCATGTCGCCTAAACCTAACACTTTATGCTAAGTTCAACCGAAAAGAGGCCTCACAAAGATTCATCACACAAGAACATTGGCTTGAAAGGAGGGTAGGGTAAATTTGGGGAAGTCTATTTAGGCTTACAAGAGAGTGGTGAAAGGAAGAAGAAAGCCTAAATATGTATAAGTTATCCATGTATCCTTTTTCAAATGCATAAGTATGATAATTAAAGAGTTCAAATTAAGGTTCTCACTTATTAGGAAAGCATTCAATTCATGAATGTTCAACATAAGCCACGAAAATCAAAACAAATTATCCAAATATGGTTAGAGGTTACTTTCAAAGTGTGAACAAAGCATCAAAGAACTACTAACTAGGGCCTTGAAACAATTCATGAGCTTAAAACACTTTTTAAGAAAACTTTTTGCCCCTTATGCAAATGTCAACAACCTAAATGATTTTAAAAATTCTAGACTCAATCCTACAATATTTAACAATGCAAATGCAAACTACATGAATTTGTTTGAAAATTTTTTAAAACTTTTGTCATTTTTTTAAAAATTTTCTATGCCTTAGATGATGCAATGCAAGACTCAAGGATGATGACTCAAAATAAGATCAAAGAAAACATGTCAAATAACACACACACTCCCCCAAACTTGAATGACACCGTCTCGGTGGCAAACAAAGTTCAAGAGGAGTCAAAACACAAAGCAAAAATTAAACGATGCATGGTATGTACAATGGTCCGGTTGTTGCTACCTTTGAGCTAAGTAAGGCTGGAGCTTGAGGTTGCTCCAGACTTCTTGCTCTTCTTAGGAGTGTCGTGAGTGACCTCCTTGCCCTTCTCCTTGCTCGTTTCTTAGTGAAGAGAGTGGCACGCAGGTTGGGTGTTTCCTTGAGGCTCACAGATCTCAATACCTCCGGTTGATCTCCTTCTCTTCTCCGGCTGCTCAACCTCCTCGCTTGAGGACTTCCTATGTGAGCTCCCTTTAAGCGCCTTGACCTTCTTAGCAAGCTTCTTGATCATCTTGCTTTGCCATTTGTTGATCTTGCGCTGCATCTCAACGACTGAAGCAAGGAACTTCTCGGTTTTGGTTCTTGGCTCGAAATCAAGCTTAGGGAGGACGAAGCTTTCGGGCATCTCAGCATCGGAGGGAGGTGACTCTGAACGTGGGCGAGCAGCTTGTGTGGGCGCGGCTGTGCCTCCTAGAGGTGCAAAGCATTCCTCAACACTTGGCAGAAACTCAACGTTGCCAACACCTAGCAGCTCTGTTTCCTCTTTGTTTGGCAAGATGCACACTCTCTTCTCATTCTCACAATCGTAGAACAGATAGGCAAAGAAGCCTTCAGCTGGCGTGCTCCCCAAGGAGTCTGTGTTGTGCATGTATGTCTCATCCATGAAGGCTCTCTCCGCACAAGGGACAAAGTCTGGAAGGGGTACTCCGGCTTGAACAAACAGCGGTGTAAGAAAGCCTCCTATCAGCGCTGAACTCGCCTTGCACCTCATCGCCCACGCCTTGTACTTGAGCAAAGAGGAAGCCAAAATGCATCCATAATTGACATCATCTCCAAGCTCGTCTTCCATCGGCTCGTCATTCTCCTTAGGATCGCATAGAAGGTGCTCAACGCCTTGGAAGAGAAAACACAGCTCATTCTTGGTGACTGTGGGAGCCATGGACCTTCCACTGAAGGTGTTGGCTATGAGCTTGAGCGTGTATCTTAACACGGGGCTGCGGACTCTCTTGATCTTGGCCGTGTTTGCCTTGTAGTCATCGCTGCTGATCAGATCCCAAAGATTGTTGGCTTGAGTGAAAGGAGGAAACTCAACGAGCTTGGCACTATCCTTCAGACCGTAGGCTTGGCAGAGCTCGGGGATGGAGAGGTGATAGGCTTGCCTCCTTATCTTGAATGTGAGGTGACCTTGTGATGGCGTGGGGAGAGGTTGGGCAATCCATCCTTGACAAGTACCGGAGCCCAATGTTCTTGAGAAGCTGATCAAAATCGCCCAATATCCCCATCTTTGACACCAGATCCCTGCTTGCAAACTTTGTAGGGTCAAACTGGAGCCTCTCCAGCCTTTTCTTAGCTAGCTTCTCCTCCTTGGACCATTTAACCCTTTCCTGAACCACTTCTTGAGCTTCTCCTCCTTGTGTCGTCTCTTCTCGCTTCCCTTAGGAGCCATGGTACCTGAAACACAAATCTCAAAGAAGAGAATGAGTATAGGCGGCGAATGTAAGAGAAAGACAAGGTAAGAGAGAAATACTTCTAACAATAATCCTAGATTTTTAGGGAATTTATAAAAATTATAGCTAAATACTGGAGGAGTATATCTAGAGTTAGAATCAAATATAGCAATTTTCCTAATATTTAGCTATTTTTAAAAATTATCCTAACTCCCTAACAACTACAATCATCCTAAGCATACCAAAAGGTAATTTTCAAAAAAATCTAAACAAGAAATCTATAAGCCAAAAATACCTTTTGAAAAGGAAGAATGCAGATGCTAATAGCCTTAAAACAAAAATCACACTCTCTCTTTACTTTGGAAAACGGTTTCGAACACAAAAATGAGAGAGTGTGGATGCATGTGAATATAAAGGCAAAGAAAACTATGGATCACAATAAGTGGTTTCTGACAAAAGTGTGGTCAAGGCACATCTTTCATGGTCAAAGATGCTTGCCTTGACCACAATTCAAATTTAAAACTGAAGGAAAAGAAGAAAGGAGGGAAAATTTTTGACTTGAGATCGAGTCTATTTGGTCGATCTAGGACTCGACTCATATTGCATCGAGTCCTAGATCGAGATCGAGTCCATTTGGTCGATCTCATGCCCATGTTGGCTAGGATCGAGACGTTTGATCGATCAGGGACTCGATTCATATTGCATCGAGTCCTAGATTGAGTGTGCCTCCTCGTTCCGTGATTATTACTCATTTAGGCTAAGCTCCTTGCATCGAGCCACATGATCGATTTGGAGGTCGTTTCGGCTAAGATCGAGTGGCAGATCGAGTAGATTGATCGATTCAGATCGAGGATCGAGTGAGGTCAGTCGATCCACACCTCGTTCTAACATATTGGTGGGTTATCCTCTCATGATCGACTGAATCACTCGATTGTCTACTCGATCTCATCGAAATCGAATGACTCCTCTTGTTTCACTAGCTTGATCTAGTAAAGATCGAGCCAGGATAAGTCGATCTAGCACTCGATCTCTAGCCTATACTTCTCCTTTCCTCACCTCTTTTGACTCCAAGATCATGATCTCCAATCACCCATCCTTTCACCTACACACTTAAACATAAAAAGCATAAAACCGAAATAGAAAGAAAGAAAAAATATATACAAGATAGACATGGGAATGCCTCCCAAGTAACTTTCTTTAACGTCTTTGGCTAGATTTACTTGGTTCAGGCGAGAGGTGGGTCTTGGAGAAGCATTGTGGTGCTCTCCTTGCTGCAATCACTCGCTAAGTAGGGCTTGACTCTGTGCCCATTAACCGTGAAAGCCTTTCCACTCTTGCCAACCAAAGTAACCGCTCCATAGGGTAGAACTTCCTTGATCTCAAATGGTCCACACCACCTTGACTTTAGCTTCCCTGGGAATAGCTTCAAGCGTGAGTTGTAAAGCAAGACCAGACTGCCATCCTGAAGCTCCTTATGCACCAACTTCTTGTCATGAACCGCCTTGGTCCTTTCCTTGTAGATTTTGGCGCTCTCATTTGCGTCTAGCCTTAACTCATCAAGCTCATGGAGTTGAATCAACCGTTTCTCCTGTGCCATCTTGAGGTTGTAGTTCAGCTGCTTCACGGCCCACAATGCTCTATGCTCTAGCTCCACAGGGAGGTGACATGCCTTGCCGTAAAGAAGAGTGAAGGGAGTGGTACCAATAGGAGTCTCGAAGGCGGTTCTATACGCCCATAAAGCATCGTCTAGCTTACTTGTCCAATCCTTCCGAGTTGCTCCTATGGTCCTCTCTAAGATAGCCTTGATCTGTCTATTCGAAACCTCTACTTGCCCACTAGTTTGTGGGTGATAAGGTGTAGCTACGTTGTGCTTCACTGCATACTTCTTCAAGAGACTTTCAAACACCTAGTTGATGAAGTGGCTGCCTCCATCACTGATCACTACTTTTGGTACTCCAAACCATGGGAAGATGATGGTCTTAAAGAGTTTAACCACCACCTTTGAGTCATTAGTTGGGGAAGCTATAGCCTCAACCCACTTAGACACGTAATCAACAGCCACCATGATGAATTTGTTGCCGTAAGAAGATGGGAACGGTCCCATGAAGTCTATCCCCCAAGCATCAAACACATCAACTTCAAAGATTGGCACCTGAGGCATCTCGTTTCTCTTGGTGATGTTTCTAGCTCTTTGGCAAGCCTCACACGCATTTACAAACTCGTGAGCGTCTTTGAATAGCAATGGCCACCAAAATCCGGCTTGTAAGACCTTTGTTGCCGTCTTGAAAGAAGAGAAATGTCCTCCATGGGATGAACCGTGGCAGTAAAGAAGGATTTCATGTGCTTCCTCTCTTAAAACACATCTTCTGTACAAGCTACCTACTCCCCTCTTGTACAAGTAAGGCTCGTCCCAAAAATAGTAGGAGATCCCCCTCATGAACTTCTTCTTGTGGTAGTGATCAAGATGAGTAGGTTCCTCTCCACAAGCTAAGAAGTTCACTATATCAGCATACCAAGGCAGGTTCTCTTCTCTCAAACTCAGAACTTCTTCAAACTGACCTTCTAGCCATGTGCACACCACTGTGTTGATCATTAGGAGCTGCTCTTCAGGGAGTGAATCATCTAAGGGTAAAGCTTCATTCACTCTCATCCGAGAAAGGTGATCTGCTACGCCATTCTCTATCCCCTTCTTATCCTTTATCTCCATATCGAACTCTTGTAGAAGAAGAATCCACGTTAAGAGCCTCGGCTTGGTATCTTTCTTTGAGTAAATATACCTCAAAGCCGCGTGATCAGTGTATACAACAACCTTAGAGCCCACCAAGTATGATCTGAACTTCTCAAAATCAAACTCAACGGCCAGCAGCTCCTTCTTGGTTGTAGCATATCTCACTTGCGTATCATCCAAGGTACGACTGGTGTAGTAGATAACATGCAACCTCTTGTCTTTCCTCTGCCCTAGAACAGCTCCCACGGCGTAGTCACTCGCGTCGCACATGATCTCGTAGGGTAAGCTCCAATCTGGTGCTTGTACTATAGGCGCAGTAACAAGAGCCTCCTTGATGGTCTTGAAAGCGTGAAGACACTCCTCATCAAAAACAAACTCAGCTTCTTCGCATAACAGCCGTGTTAGGGGGCGTGCTATCTTGGAGAAATCTTTGATAAACCGCCAGTAGAAGCCTGCGTGACCCAAGAAACTCCATATACCCTTCACATTAGCCGGCGGCTCAAGACTCATCATGACCTCAATCTTTGCTTTATCAACCTCTATCCCTTGCTCAGAAATCTTGTGACTGAGTACAATCCCTTCCTTCACCATGAAGTGACACTTCTCCCAGTTCAGCACCAAGTTTGTCTCCTCACACCTCTTAAGTACCCTGCAAAGATTAGACAAACAAGCACCAAAAGAATCACCATATACGGAAAAGTCATCCATAAAGATCTCTACCATCTCCTCTATAAGATCAGAGAAGATTGACACCATGCACCTTTGAAAGGTTGCTGGAGCATTACATAACCCAAAAGGCATCCTTCGATACGCGAAGGTACCATAAGGGCATGTGAAAGTTGTCTTTTCTTGGTCATTTGGATGAATATGGATTTGAAAGAAACCGCTGTATCCATCTATGAAATAATAGTATGGATGATTAGCAAGTCTCTCTAACATTTGGTCAATAAAAGGAAGAGAAAAATGATCTTTTCTAGTAGCTGAATTGAGCTTCCTATAATCTATACACATTCGGTGACCAGTTATGGTTCTAGTAGGAATCAATTCATCTTTTTCATTCTTAATGAATGTGATTCCCCCTTTCTTAGGCACCACGTGGAATGGAGAAACTCACGTGCTGTCACTGATAGGGTATATCACATCAGCCTCTAACAATTTCAAGATCTCTTTCTTAACTACTTCTTTCAAATTCGGGTTTAAGCGTCTTTGATGTTCAATAGAAGAAGAGTTTTCATTTTCTAAGTGAATCCTATGAGTACAAAGCATTGGTGAAAGGCCCTTGATGTCACTTAGAGAGTACCCAATAGCCTTCCTATACTTTCTTAGCACCTTAAGAAGCGAGTTTAAATCATCATCACTCAGACTTTCATTCACAATCACGGGATAAGTCTCATTAAGCCCTAAGAAAGCATACCTTAGCCCTTTTGAGAGCTCCTTTAGGTCCACCTTTGGGGCTAGCAGCTCGCTCTAGTCCTCCTCATGGCTTGTGTTGACGTCGTTGTCGTCACTGCCCTCCTTAGAACCCGAGTCATGAGCTTTAAGGCTGCTTTTTTGAACCGTTGTCTCCTCTGAGATCGAGTCATCCAGTCGATCTTCCACTCGTTCTGATCCGAATCGATTGCACTCACATCGATCTCTTGCTCAACTTGATGTGGATCGAGCTGTAGATCGATTCTCTGAGTCATTCTCTGAACTAATCGAGTTGCTTCTCTCGATCTCCTCATCGATTTCTTTACCGGATCGACCAGCCTCCTCGATTTCCTGATCGATCTCTAGGCATCCGCCTTCATCTTCTTGTCGATCTTTGTCTTGGATCGAGTGAACATACTCCTGGGTCTGCTCATTCAGGAAACCATACTCTCCACACTCCTTAGTAAAAGCTAGCTGTAGGTGATCCTCTTGTGCCAACTCCTCAAGCAACTCATCGGCTAAAGCATCTAGAGTTTCAATGTAGAAAGCTTGTCCTCCAATGGTTGGCTTCTTCAAGACTTCATTGATATTGAAGTCTAGCTTGATGTCCTTATCCAAGTGTAGAGTGATTTTGCCATTCTTCACGTCAATGATGGCTCCAGCGGTTGCAAGAAACGGTCTTCCAAGGATAAGAGGATCCTTTGGCTCTTCATCCATTTCAAGAACAACGAAATCTGTTGGCATGTTAACTCCACTGATCCTCATGGGCAAATCCTCAAGCATACCCACAGGAAGCCTTATGCTTCTATCAGCTAGCACGAGAGAGATTCTACACTCTTTAAACTTGGCAAAACCGAGTTTCTTTGCAATGGAATGGGGCATAAGATTAATGCTTGCACCAAGATCACATAAGCAGCTATCAAACTTCAAAGGACCAAAAGCACAAGGAATGGTGAACGATCCTGCATCTCAAAGCTTCTTTGGAACTATCTCTTTGTGAATGATGGCGCTGCACTCTTCGCTAAGCACCAAAACTTCTTCACTCTCCTTGCTCTTCTTAGTTAGAGTATCCTTGAAGAACTTAGCACATTTAGGCATCATGGCCAAACAATCAACTAAGGGCAGCTTGATCTCAACATCTTTTAAATGCTTCTCAAAGACTGCTATATGCTTCTCTAGCAGCTGTTTCTTGAACCGCCCAGGAAAAGGAAGCTTCGGCTTGTATGGCGGAGGAACAAACGCATCTTTCTCTTTGCTCACCTCCTCTACCTTCTTCTCTACAACCGCTTCTTTACCCTTTCTTGGTCTTTCAATCCACACATTGTCAAAGGTAATCTCCTCATCATTTGAAAGCTTACCCTCCCCCGCTTACACAGGATACTTTCTAATGCTACAAGTTGGCACACATCTATCGAGTATAGATCGAAGAAGTAAGCAATCATAAGCACATCAATCAATATCAAGGCAAAGAGCTAAACATGAATGATGGCGCAAGAACTACTTAGCTAATCAGCTATGAAATAGGTAAACTCAAGAAGCTAGTTGATGGAAGAAACAGAACAACTGCATGCTGCATCAATCAAACTATACACTTCTTCTACAACTTCATCAAGCTATTGCATACAATCTAGGTGTCTTCAATCGACACTCATATGCAAAAGGAACGCTTATGGTTATGAAAGCAAGACGCAGATGAGAGGGGAGGCAGGAGGGGAATGGGAAAGCTGAACTCAGGGGAAGACTTGGAAGCTATCAGAATTGACAGACAAGCTCCAGGAGCTAGGAGCTTAGTCAACTGCTAGCTTGCCTAGGGAGACGTGAACTGTGGCTAGCGATCGAAGTCAAAAGTAAAGCGTTTGCGGGGGGGGGGGGGGGGGGGGGGGGGGGGTTCACCTGATCCTTTGGATTCTCAACGTTGGTGCTACGGTATGAGAGATTGTTGTTGCCCTGATAGCCTTGAGAATAGCCCTGAGGCTTGTTGTAGTTTTGACCAGCAACCCAATTAGCTTCTTCTTGGCTCAGCTCTAACTCTTTTAAGACATCTTCGGCTTCTCCCATGAAATGTACTTGCTTCTGATTTGCAAGCACTAGCTTGTCTATTTTCTCATGGAGGGACTTAAGCTCTTTTTTGTGTGACTCCAGCTCAGAGCCTCTAGGTGCTCGGTCATAATCTTTGGTGTAATTTCCGTCACTCAAAGCCAAGTTTTCTATGAGCTCCATACCCTCTTCCACTTCTTGACCAAGAAAGTTACCCTTGCTTGCCGTATCAAGCAACATTCTGATCTTGGGTAATGCTCTGCGGTATATTGTGCTCAAGAGAGTCTCTTCACTGAAGCCGTGGTCATGACACTGAATGGTATAGTCCTTGAATCTCTCCATAGCTTCACTGAATGTCTCGTTCTGCCTTTGAGTGAATCCGCTGATCTCACTTCGCAGCCTAGCTGTTCTTGTGCTCGAGAAAAACTTTGAGAGGAACGCCTTCTTACAGTCAGCCCAAGAAGTAATGGTGTCTTGTGGAAGGGTCTTCTCCCAGTGCCTAGCCTTATCTCCTAGAGAAAATGGAAAGAGCCGTAGCTTGAAAGCATCTTCCGAGATCCCATTGATCTTTATCATCTCACACACTTGCTCAAAGTTGTCAAGGTGCTCCAAAGGGTCTTCCATAGCCAGCCCGTGGAACTTGTTGATCTGAACCATAGAGATAAAGCCTGGCTTGATCTCGAAGTTGTTATTTTGGACTGGTGGAGGAGTGATCCCAAAGCGGTTGTGATGTGTATTTGGAGCATCTCCAGCACCAATGATCTGTGGTGGTCTAGCTGCGTGGTTGGGGTTTCTATTACCCTTTCCTACAGCACCGTGAGCTGGTGGAGGTCCCTCAGGATGTTCTTGCTCAGCCATACTTTCAAAGTCTACTGTACCAGCTTGCACAATCTCTTCAAAGGCTTGAGCTTGCTCTCTTGCTCTTCTTGATCTTGCGTGTCCGAGTTGGTGAATATTGTCCAGGGGTTTAAGCAGATTGTTGTCAACCATGGAGTGCAAATTCATGTACCTGTTAATACAGACAGTAAGGTAGAGCAATGAATAACCAAAATAAAAGTAAAAGGCTTAGTCTTTGCCAATCAACAAATCCTAATGCTTTCTAACAAACCCATGTTGGCAACGGCGCCATTTGATAAACAAGATTTGTTTTGCAATGCAATAATATCAAAGCTCAAGCAACCTATCACGATGTAGTATAGGGCAAGAGGTATCAATCCAGCCTGGGTGAAGAAAGAACACTAGGAATGCAGATGCTAAGCAAATCTAAGCAGAAAGGGTAAATAGATGGTAAAATCAAAGAAAACTAAATGAAATGACCAAACGATTATGCAAACTATTTTAAAATCCCTGGAAGAGGGTTAACAACTACTAGGACAAAACAGATGATTAAAAGAGCAAATCTACTAATAACTAAAAATCGAGAGCTAAAACGGGTAAAACAGGTCGATTCTAACATCTTAAGGCAAATGACTTCTAATGATCAATATGCAGGCTTTATGACAAGAGAATGATAAACAGAGGTTTTAAAATACTAAAAAGAGGGCTCAAGGTCGAGGGTCATGTTCAAGAGATTCAAAGGTTCAAGCTTTGGTTTGAAAACACCTAGATCTACTCTTTTGAAGAGCTTTCTCTAAGCCTTAGGAAACTTAAACTAGGATCTTCCATGGCGTATGGTAAGACTCCTTTCTCTGACCCTTCCTCCTAACCTATGGCGTGTAGTGGAAAGATAAGTCAAAGAACATTAAGCAAAGATCCTAAATCGGTGCTTAACTAACCTCCTCTTCAGCCATGGCGTTTGGGAGAGGATAGATTAGTCTCTAGGATTTGGTTTTCAAGGATCTCTGAATCCGGTCAAGGTAAGAGAAACCCTGGAATCATAGAGATCTTTTCAAAGATTCTATAAGCCTTAAGACCCCAAAACCTAGAAGAGAATGAATTAAGAACAAGAAAAACTCCAAAAGCTTAAACCCTTAAACCCTTGAACCGCCCCAACCTTGAACATAGTTAAAACCGATTCAAATGCAAAGAAAGGTAAACTAAGCATGATTAAGCAAGCGATAATGGAAAAAGACTTAATGATTAACGAGATTCAAAGTTTTAAGAACAAGAAAAGCTTGAAAAGTTTTGCAATGGCTGAATCGCCTAAGAGAAAGAACAGAAAAGATAAAAGCAAAGCGTAGGTTCTGAAAGTGATAGCCGCCCTTTGCCTAAAATAGCCAAACATCCCTAATGGTCCCCTCACTACACTCCAAAAATGAGCTGGCCGGATAAGGCTCCAGGGATCGATCTCGAGATCGATCAGCTCACTCGATCTTCTCCATGGATCGCTTTCTTCTGCTCGATCTTCAAGTCGATTTGGTTGGATGGATCGAGCACTTCCTTCGATCTCCTACTCAATCCTTGGGTGATCGATTTGTGGTCTCGATCTGGCACTCGTTATGCATGGCGTCATCTACGTCCGTACTTGTGATCGATCGCCTCTCTCGATCTTGGTCTCGATCCGCTGCTTGATCTTCTGGTCGATCTCGTCTAGATCGACCTGCCTTGCTCGATCTGCTGCTCGATCTCGGGTCCTTTGCATGCATGGCTGAGTTCTTGATGTTATTGCATATTGCATACATTTTGCATACTCATTAGTTAGCTTTTAATGCATTCGTACCATGTTTTAGGTTAGATTGCATCACTTAGGGTCCTAGAGCATTCTTGCATCAGCATACGTATTTTTCCTTGCATTTTGCATCACATTCAGGTTGTTTCTGGCTGCTTTGGAGTCGTGGAGGTTTGTGGACGTGTTGAGGCTGATGTAGCAGTTCGTGGGAGCTCGGAAATATGCTAAGGGCCAGAGATCGAGGAGCAGATCGAGCATGGCCGGTCGATCTGGGAGTTGATCGACCAGAAGATCGAGCCAACTAGGCGATCCAAGGAGAATGATCGAGACGGAGATCGAGTGGAGCAATCGATCAATCAGTACGGACGTAAATGACGCCATGCAGAGCGAGAGTCAGATAGAGTACATCACTCGATCCAGCCGAAGATCGATACCGAGATCGGATGCAACACTCGATTCACCGATGATGATCGAGACCTGGATCGAGCTGAAGACACGATGCCCGGATATGATCGAGAGAACCACTCGATCTTGGAGTCGATCTCTGTCCTTTCAACCGTTTTTGGCTGCTAGCGAAGGGGGGGCCATTGGCTTGTTTGGGCATTTTGGGAAGGCGGCGACGTCCTTTTTCATATAACTTTTTAGATCCTTATCTTTTTCCTTATGTTTTCTCTCTCGCTTTTGTGAAGAACACCATTGTTGAAACTCGTTTTTCTCTTAAGCTTTTGTATTCGAATCGTTTCTTTTTAATCCAGTTTTACTTTCATGTTTATCGTCTCGTTTCTTATGCTTTGTTTGATTTACTCTATGTGTAGCGAGTAGTTTCCTTTGGGTTCGGGATTGAGAGGATTAAGGGGTTAAAAAGGTTTTGATCTTGGGTTTTTCAAAACGTTTTCAAAGGCTATCTCTTCTAAGGTGTTGAGATCTTAAAGCTTGAAGACTCTCACGCCAAGAGCTTCATGATCCGAGAGGTTCCTTACCTTGACAGGATTCAGGAGCCTCGGAAGATCACACCTTAGAGACTAGTTACCCCTTCCCAAAAGCCATGGAAGTTTGGGGGATTAGTTAAGCCATTCGTTTGAAATCTGTTTTCCTTGCCTTTCGACCTCTTTCCACCAAAAGCCATGGGTTTGGAGGAGAGGATGAAAGATTGATCTATACCGAAAGCCACGGATAGATCTTGTTTTGTTTTCAAGGCTTAGAGATCCTCACCAAGTGAGTCGATCTAAAGTTTTAAAACCATGGTCGAACCTTTGAAACCCCAAACCATGAATCTCAACCCTAGACCCTTCCTTTTAGCATCTTTACGTCTATTCTCATCATTCGCTTGATATCTGAGAGCATCCTGGTCATTAGCTTTACTGTTCTTAAGTTTTTAGACAAGATCGATTGTTACTGCTCGATCTAGTGGTCGATCTCGTGGTCGATCCACTAGTCGAATTTTAATAATTCGAAGCTTTCTCCTTTAATTAATCTGTTTGTTTCTCGTGGTAGTTTCTTCCTTTCTAGTATTTTTAAAATAGGTTTCATTCTGTTTAAGTTGCTGCATCTAGTTTTTAGAGATTTTATCATAAACTGTCTCATTTTGCTTAGATTTGCTTTAGTCCTTGCATTCTCTGTGCATTCTCTATCTCCTAGAAGTGGATTGACTCTCTCTTGCTTGCTATACTACAACATTGCTTGCATTAGAGTTTGATAACCTCTCTGCATCATAAACCGAGCTTAGAACCACGTTTATCAAATGGCGCCGTTGCCATTCTAGGACTGTTTAGAGAACATAGAGATTTGGGTCTTAGCAAAGACTATGTCTTTACCTTTTTCAAGTTACTAATACTTCTACTCTCAAACGTGTGTTTTCAGGTACATGAATCTTCGTTCAAGGGGAGACAACAATCTTCTACAACCCTTAGACAACATTCATCAACTTGGTCACTCATGGCAAAGGAGAGTTAGAGAGCAAACAAGAGCCTTTGAGGAGATTTTTCAGCACGGTTTGGTTAACTTTGAAGATATGGCTGAACACGAGCATCCAGAAGGACCTCCTCCACCAGCACGGGGCAATGGAAACCCCCAACACGCGGCTAGACCCCCAAGGATCATATGAGCCGGAGATGCTCCCAATACCCACCACAATAGGTTTGGGATCACTCCTCCTCTGGTGCAAAACAATAACTTCGAGATCAAGCCAGGTTTCATCTCCATGGTGCAAAACAACAAGTTCCACGGCTTAGCAATGGAAGACCCCTTGGAGCACCAAGACAACTTCGAGAAAGTATGTGGAATGATCAAGATCAATGGCATATGCGAAGATGCTTTCAAGCTGCGTCTCTTCCCCTTTTCACTCGGAGACAAAGCTAGACATTGGGAGAAGACCCTCCCACAAGGCACCATCACATCATGGGCTGAGTGTAAGAAGGCATTTCTCTCAAAGTTCTTCTCAAGCACCAGGACAGCACGGTTAAGAAGCGAAATCAGCGGTTTCACTCAAAGGAACAACGAGCCATTCAACGAGGCAATGGAGCGTTTCAAAGACTACACGATCCAATGTCCTCATCACGGGTTCAGCGAGGAGACACTACTCAGTACCATATACCGTGGAGCTTCACCAAAGATCAGGTTGTTGCTTGACACAGCTAGCAAAGGGAACTTCCTCGGTCAAGAGGTAGAAGAGGGTATGGAGCTGATAGAAAACTTGGCGTTGAGTGATGGAAACTATGCTGAAGATTATGACCGTGCACCAAGAGGATCAGAGTTAGAGTCTCACAAGAAGGAGCTCAAATCTTTGCATGAGAAGATTGATAAGTTGGTGTTAGCTAATCAGAAGCATGTTCACTTTGTTGGTGAAGCTGATGAGAACCAAGAGGAGTTAGAGCTAAGCCAAGAAGAAGCAAATTGGGTGGCTGGACAGAACAACTACAAGTCTCAAGGCTACAGCCAAGGCTACCAGAACATCAACCTCTCTTACCGAAGCACCAACGTAGCCAACCCTAAAGATCAAGTGTACCCTGCTCAGCAAGCAAAACCTTTCATCCCTTACAACAAAGGTTTTCAACCGAGTGGAGGTTTCCAAGGTCAAGGGCAGAGCAACTTCCAAGGGCAACAACAACACAATAAGGGTTATACTCCTAACTACCCTCCGGGCTTTGCACCTCACCAGCAACAACCGATGCAACAACAAGTTGATCCGGTTCAAGCAATGTTTCAACAACTAATACAAGGGCAAGCCTCTACCAACCAGAAGTTCGCTGAAATGAACACTCGCCTAGACTCATCTCTAACCGACTTCTCCACTCAGATCACCAACCTAAACAACAAGATCAAGCAGCTGGAGAAAGGCAAAGCAAGTACGAGTGGTCAGAACAGTCTTCCGGGAAAGTGTGAGCAGAATTCCAAGGAGTATGCTAATGCTATAACGTTGAGAAGCGGTAAAGAGCTCGAACCTCCGGTCTCTACAAAGAACAACGAGGATGTTGCAATTCAAGAGGGGGAGGGTAAACCTTCGGCTGATGATGATGAGATTAACTTTGACAACGTTTGGATCCAAGGGCCGAGGAGAGGAGATAAGGCGGTCGCTGAGAAGAAAAGTGAGCAAACCACCAAGGAGAAGAACTCTTACGTGCCCCCACCTTACGTACCGAAGTTGCCATTTCCCAGTCGTTTCAAAAAGCAGCTAATAGAGAAGCACATAATCTTGTTTGAAAGCACCTGAGAGACGTGGAAATCAAGCTGCCTCTTGTAGATTGTCTAGCTATGATGCCCAAGTGCGCCAAGTTTTTCAAGGACACCCTTGTGAAGAAGAACAAAGAAAGCAAAGAGGTACTTGTTCTAAGTGAAGAATGTAGAGCGGTTATACACAAGGAGATAGTCCCTAAGAAGCTGGGAGACCCTGGAAGCTTCACTATACCCTGCGCTTTGGGTCCTCTAGAGTTCAAGAGTTGCTTGTGTGATCTCGGAGCTAGCATAAACTTGATGCCTCACTCCGTGGCTAAGACGCTTGGTTTTACTCGGTTTAAAGACTGTCGGATCTCATTGGTGCTGGCTGATAGAAGCGTGAGGCTACCAGTGGGGCTGCTTGAAGATTTACTGGTACAAATCAGTGGTGTGAACGTACCCACAGAATTTGTCGTGTTGGAGATGGATGAGGAGCCTAAAGACCCACTCATCTTAGGGAGACCGTTCCTTGCAACCGCCGGTGCTATAATAGATGTGAAGAATGGGAAGATTGCCTTGCATTTGGGGAAGGATATCAGGCTTGACTTCGACATCAACGAGGTTCTAAAGAAGCCAACCATTGAAGGACAAGCTTTCTATATTGAAACGATGGATGCTTTGGCGGATGAGTTGCTGGAAGAGCTGGCTCTAGAAGACCATCTGAAGCTAGCACTAACTAAGGAGCCAGGGGAGTTTGGCTATGTGGACCAGAGAACCCAAGAGTACGTGAACCTGCTGGATTCTAGGAGGATTATCAAGAAAGAAGAAGGTTGCTGCCTAGAGATCGACCCCGAGATCGACGCTATCACTCGATCCAGGAGTCAGATCGACAAGTCAATCGAGAACACAACTCGATCAGGTGCAACAACCGATGGACAGATCGAGAAGAATGCTCGATCAGGAAAAACAATCGAGTCGACGATCGAGAGAGACCTCTCGATCATTTTGGAGTCCAACCAAGAGATCGACTCAGCGTCTCGATCCCTTACTCGATCCATATCAAATCGAGTAAGTGAATCGAGCGAAATGGCTCGATCTAGACGACATCGAGAGGAGAATTGACCGGAGGACTCGATCTCAGAAGGGATAGCGATGGAGGAAAGCAGTCTGAAGGGCCATGCCTCGAGTTCAAGGGAGAGTCCCAAGGAGGAAAGTAACAACAACAACCACGAGGATGACTGGAGTGAGCTGTTAGCCCCAAAGGTGGACCTTAAGGAGCTCCCAAAAGGGCTAAGGTATGCTTTCTTAGGGCCTAATAATACCTATCCCGTGATTGTGAACGAAAACCTCAGTGATGATGAGTTGCACTCGCTCTTGACTGAGCTGAGAAAGTATAAGAAGGCCATTGGGTACTCTTTAAGTGATATCAAGGGCCTTTCACCAATGCTATGCACTCATAGGATTCACTTGGATAATGAGAACGCTTCTTCTATAGAACATCAAAGGCGTTTGAATCCTAACTTGAAAGAGGTTGTTAAGAAGGAAATCCTTAAGCTTTTAGAGGCTGACGTGATCTATCCCATAAGTGATCCCTGTACACGTGGTGCTTAAGAAGGGAGGGATCACGGTCATAAGGAATGAAAAGGATGAACTTATCCCTACTAGGACCATTACTGGTCATAGAATGTGTATTGACTATAGGAAACTTAACCTTGCGACTAGGAAAGACCATTTCCCCCTACCTTTTATTGATCAAATGCTTGAGAGACTTGCAAATCACTCTTACTACTGCTTTCTCGATGGGTATAGTGGTTTCTTTCAAATTCCTATTCACCCAAACGATCAGGAGAAGACGACTTTCACATGTCCCTACAGTACCTTTGCATATCGAAGGATGCCGTTTGGATTGTGTAATGCACCGGCTACGTTTCAGCGGTGTATGATGTCTATCTTCTCTGATCTTATAGAGGAGATGGTAGAGGTGTTCATGGATGACTTCTCTGTGTATGGTGCGTCCTTTCCTGCGTGTTTGTTGAATCTTTGCAGGGTACTTAAACGTTGTGAAGAGACAAACTTGGTGCTGAACTGGGAGAAATGCCACTTCATGGTTAAGGAAGGGATCGTGCTCGGTCACAAGATATCGAGAAGGGTATTGAGGTTGATCAGGCTAAGGTGGAGGTCATGATGGGTCTTGAGCCGCCAGTTAATGTTTCTTGGGGCACGCAGGGTTTTATAGGCGCTTCATCAAGGATTTCTCCAAGATTGCACGCCCTCTTACACGGCTGTTGTGCAAGGAAGCTGAGTTTGTATTCGATGAGGAGTGTTTGAAGGCTTTTGTGACCATCAAGGAAGCACTTACATCAGCCCCTATAGTCCAAGCACCAGACTGGTCTCTCCCCTTTGAGATCATGTGTGATGCTAGTGACTACGCCGTAGGAGCCGTTCTCGGTCAGAATAAAGACAAGAAGCTACACGTGATCTATTATGCTTCAAGGACCTTGGATGACACGCAATCACGATACATCACTACGGAGAAGGAGCTGCTTGCAGTAGTCTTCGCCTTTGAGAAGTTCAGATCATATCTGGTTGGTTCCAAGGCTATTGTATACACGGATCACGCTGCCTTACGATACATCTACTCGAAGAAAGACACTAAGCCTCGGCTCTTAAGATGGATCCTGTTACTCCAGGAGTTTGACATGGAGATTAAAGACAAGAAAGGGATAGAAAATGGAGTCGCTGACCACCTCTCACGGCTAAGGATCAATGAGTCTCTCCCCTTAGATGACTCTCTTCCAGAAGAGCAGCTTATGGCGATTACTACTGCTGTTTGTGGGAAGCTAGAGGGGAGGTTTGAGGAGGTGCTGAGTTTCAAAGAGGAGGATCTACCGTGGTATGCTGATGTGGTGAACTATCTAGCGTGTGGTGAGGAGCCAACACATCTCAACAGCTATCACAAGAAGCGGTTTATGAGGGAGGCTAGTGACTATTTTTGGGACGAGCCCTACTTATACAAAAGAGGAGTAGACAGCTTGTACCGGAGATGTGTTACAAAGGAAGAAGCCAGGGACATCCTCTACCATTGCCATGGCTCTTCTTATGGAGGACACTTCGCCTCATTCAAGACAGCCACGAAGGTGTTGCAAGCCGGTTTCTGGTGGCCCTCCATTTTTAAAGATGCACACGAGTTTGTGAAGAGCTGTGAGGCATGTCAACGGGCAGGAAATATAACCAAGAGGAACGAAATGCCTCAAGTTCCTATCTTCGAGGTTGACGTGTTCGACGCATGGGGAATTGACTTCATGGGCCCTTTTCCTTCCTCATATGGCAACAAATACATCTTAATAGCAGTGGATTATGTCTCTAAATTGGTTGAGGCTGTTGCTTTCCCTACAAATGACTCTAAGGTGGTAATCAAGTTGTTCAAGAGTATCATCTTCCCGAGGTTTGGGGTACCCAAGGTTGTTATAAGTGATGGAGGAAGCCACTTTATAAACAAGGTCTTTGAGAACCTCTTGAGGAAGTATGGGGTTAAGCATAAGGTGGCTACACCGTATCATCCTCAAACAAGCGGTCAAGTGGAGGTCTCCAACAGGCAAATCAAGGCTATTCTAGAGAAGACCGTCGGAGCCACAAGGAAAGACTGGGCAGTGAATCTGGATGACGCTCTTTGGGCCTACCGTACCGCCTTCAAGACGCCGATTGGTACAACCCCTTTTACTCTACTCTATGGCAAGGGCTGTCACCTCCCGGTTGAGCTGGAACACCGTGCATTGTGGGCTGTGAAGAGGCTGAACTTTGATCTCAAGACTGCTCAGGAGAGACGCCTTATTCAGCTACACGAACTGGATGAGTTGAGGCTGAATGCTTACGAGAGCTCCCGGATATACAAGGAGCGGACTAAGGAGGCTTATGACAAGAAGTTGGTTGCCAAGGATCTTAAGGAAGGAGGACTGGTGTTGCTGTACAACTCGAGGCTCAAACTCTTCCCGGGCAAGCTGAAATCAAGGTGGAGCGGACCGTTCGTGATTCAAGAAGTGTTGCCTTATGGAGCTGTTACTCTGATGGGAAAAAGTGGCAGTGCATTCATCGTCAACGGACACAGAGTCAAGCCCTATTTGGCAGATAGCTATGACAAGGAGAGTACCTCAGTGCTTCTCCAAGACCCACCATCTGCTTAGACCAAGTAAGGTCTAGCTAAAGACGTTAAAGAAAGCGCACTTGGGAGGCATTCCCATGTTTATCTTGTACATACTTCTGCCTTATTTCAAACTGAGAGTTTCAATTTTCAAAAGCTAGCAAAGATATTCTGCATTTCTTGCAAAGGTATTTTCAAAGATTTAATGGTTTAATTTTAGAAATTCTCTTTTAATATCGCAAGATCTTGTTTTAGAATATAGGATCAGTTTTGAATTTTTAAAACTAGCTAAGTAAAAGGAAAAATTCTAGATTTTTCAGTATCTAAAGATTTGATTTCCTTTTATTTAGCTATGATTTTTATTTATTTCCCAAAATTCTAGGGTAGTTTTTATAAATTCTCTCCTTCTCTTCTCTCATTCTCATCAAATCGCCGCTTGCTTATCAATCTCTTTAGAATCTTGTTTCAGGAACCATGGCATCAAAGAGAACTAGAGAAGAGCAAGCACAAGAAGGACAAGGACAAGAAGTGGTAGTTCAAGAGAGGGTCCGGTGGAGTAAAGATGAGAAGAGGGATATGAAGCGGCTAGAGAGGCTCCGGTTTGAGCCTACCAAGTTTGCTGATCGAGAGCTGTTGTCTAAGCTCGGGATTCTTGGGGACTTCGACCAACTCCAAAAGAACATTAGCTTAAGATGTCTGTCACGGATGGATTGCCCAACCATTCCTGAAGTGACAATAGACTTCCTTGCCACCTTGGAGTTCCGGTATGAGAATCCTAGTGCACCCGTCCCTTCCCAAGGCCGCCTCTACTTCAAATTTGGACGTCAAGCCTATACACTCTCCATCCCTGAGCTATGCCAAGCCTACGATCTCAACGCTGATGCATACAAGGTCGAGTTCCCAGCCTTCAAGAAAGCCGACGAGTTTTGGGATCTGATCAGCAATGAGGACTACAAAGCCAACACTGCCAAGATCAAGCGAGTAAGGAGTCCGGTGCTGAGGTATACTCTGAAGCTGATTGCCAACACGTTCAGTGGAAGGTCTGTTGCCCCTACGGTCACGAATACGGAGCTGTGCTTCCTGTTCCAAGGTGTGAAGCACCTAGTGTCTGATCCGGATGCAAATGAAGAGCCCATAGAGGATGAACTCGAAGATGAAGTGAACTACGGCTGTGTGCTCGCGGCTTCCTTGGTGAAGTACAAGGCTTATGCCTTACAGTGCAAGGCAACCTCCTCTTACATTGGCGGTTTCCTTACCCCTCTGTTCGTGCAAGCCGGTGTGCCCATTCATGACTTTGCTCACGTCCCAAACAGAGCTTTCATGGATGAGGCATACATGAGGAATACTGATAGCTTGGGACGCACGCCAGCAGAAGGGTTCTATGCCTACCTCTTCATTGATGACGAAGACAAGAAGAGAGTGTGCATCCTGCCCAACAAAGATGAAACCGAGCTGCTTGGTGTTGGGAACATCGAGTTCTTGCCCATGGAGGAAGAATGCTTTGCCCCTTTAGGAGGACCGCCTGCTTCAGCCATTGCCCCGCGTCAAAGGTCAGAGTCCCCAGGCACGGAAGATGAGATGCCCGAGGCTTACACACTTCCCAAGCTAGACTTTGAGCCGAGGACAAAAACCGAGAAGTTCCTAGCATCAGTTGTGGAGATGCAAAGGAAGATCAATAAGTGGCAAGGCAAGATGCTTAAGAAGCTGGGGAAGAAGGTCAAAGCACTTCAGGGAGGCTCGCTTAAGAAAGCTGCAAGTCAAGAGGTGCAACAACCTGAGAAGAGAAGGCTCTCCACCGGCGGTATTGTCATCCGCAAGACCCAAGGAAGCATTCAACCGGCGCGCCACTCTCTCCAAGAATCAGCTGACAAAGGAAAAGCAACAATCTCTAGCTCCTCTGGAACATCCTCAAGTTCCAGCCGAGCCTAGACCAGAGGTAACAACCTTCTTCCATTGTATATAACCGCTCATGTTGTTTCTTTTGCATTGTGTTTTGTTGCTCCTTCGAATGAGTTTGCCACCGGGACGGTGTCAAGCAAGTTTGGGGGAGTACATGTGTGATTTAATCTTGTGTTCTTTGATCTTATTTTCCTTTTTGCACCCTTGAGTCTTAGTTCATGAAAAATTGGTAAAATTTTTAAAATTTAGGATTGAGTCTAGAGTTTCTCATATCACCTAGGTTGTTTGCATTTTGCATAAGGGGTTAGAATTTCTTACAAAGGTGTTTTTACTTATTAATTGTTTCAATGCCCTAGTTGGTAGTTCTCTAATGCTTTGTATATGCTTTGAAAGTAAGTTCTTACCATGCTTGGATCACTTGTTAGGATTTTCGTGGCTTGAATTGAACTCTCATGATTTGAAACTCATTCTAATAAGTGAAAACCTTAATTTGAAATTCTAATTATCATTCTTATGCATTTGAAAATGAACACATGGTTTGAAAATATTTAGGCTATCTTCTTCCTTTTTACCACTCTTTGTGAGCCTAATTAGAACTCCCTCCTTGAACCTTACCCTCCTTTGAAGCCAAATGTTCTTGTGTGACATCTTTGTGAGGCCTTCCTTTCGGTTTGAACTTGGCATAAAGTGTTAGGTTTAGGCGACATGATTTGGTTTTCATATTGTTGCTAGCTTTGCATTTTGAAGCTAGGTATAGGCTTAGAATAAGTTTGGGGAATCATTGGGGTTGCTATCTTGTCTATTTACTCTCGGTTTCAAAGAGCTTTGTGTTTTAAGGAAAGAAATGAGGTTTTAAGTGAAAGGTTGTTTTTAAAACTAAGTATGCTCTAATTTCAGGAGGTAGCTCTCCCATAATAAAATAAAAAAAAAGAGAAAAGAAAAGAAAAAGAAATAAAAAAGGAGCCTAAGTGCCAAATAAAGAAAAAAAAAATAAAAAGAAAAAAAAGTATAATAAGAGAGCTACTAATAAGAAATTTCTAAAGAGCAAAAGTATTTTTCAAAACCTTTACACTAGCCTAAAAAGTTTAAAAATGTCTTTGTTTTGAATTGGGGATTGCTAAGTTGTAAAAAAAAAGGGTAGACTCTTAAGTGGTGAGTGAGGATAAAATTTCTTAAATGAGAAGGGTATAGGATCATTTGATAGTTTACATGGGTAGATGAGAATCTAATCTTGTATGCATAAATTGTCTTTACCTTTAGCATTATGCACAAGTTCATCCATTTTTGAGAGAAACCCTTGTTCTGATTATAAACCCTTTTCAAATGAGATCATTCTATGCTCATAACCTTAACCCTTGGCCAAATGTGTTTTGCTTTAAAGTTGGTTCGAATGTTAATGAATGTTAAAGGATGAGTTTCTTTGATTGTTAGGAATAAGAGAGTCATGATTTGAATTTCTTTGTGTGATGAGTATGGCTAAGTTCTTTGGAGTATGAGTGTAAGCATAGCATTTTAGAACTGTTAACTAGGACATTGAGATTGATTCATTTGAAAGGCACCTTTGCAAAAAGTTTAAAACCCCACTCATTTTTCTTAAAACCTCTCTTCCTTACTTATTTTATGTTGCTTGAGGGCAAGCAAGAAGTAAGTTTGGGGGAGTTGATGTTATTGCATATTGCATACATTTTGCATACTCATTAGTTAGCTTTTAATGCATTTGTACCATGTTTTAGGTTAGATTGCATCACTTAGGGTCCTAGAGCATTCTTGCATCAGCATACACATTTTACTTGCATTTTACATCACATTCAGGTTATTTCTGGCTGCTTTGGAGTCGTGGAGGTTCGTGGACGTGTTGAGGCTGATGTAGCAGTTCGGGAGCTCGGAAATATGCTAAGGGCCAGAGATCGAGGAGCAGATCGAGCATGGCCGGTCGATCTGGGAGTTGATCGACCAGAAGATCGAGCCAACTAGGCGATCCAAGGAGAATGATCGAGACGGAGATCGAGTGGAGCAATCGATCAATCGGTACGGACGTAAATGACGCCATGCAGAGCGAGGGTCAGATCGAGTACATCACTCGATCCAGCCGAAGATCGATACCGAGATCGGATGCAACACTCGATTCGCCGATGATGATCGAGACCCGGATCGAGCCGAAGACATGATGCCTGGATATGATCGAGAGAACCACTCGATCTTGGAGTCGATCTCTGTCCTTTTAACCGTTTTTGGCTGCTAGCGAAGGGGGGACCATTGGCTTGTTTGGGCATTTTGGGAAGGCGGCGACGTCCTTTTTCATATAACTTTTTAGATCCTTATCTTTTTCCTTATGTTTTCTCTCTCGTTTTCGTGAAGAACACCATTGTTGAAACTCGTTTTTCTCTTAAGCTTTTGTATTCGAATCGTTTCTGTTTAATCCAGTTTTACTTTCATGTTTATCATCTCGTTTCTTATGCTTTGCTTGATTTACTCTATGTGTAGCGGGTAGTTTCCTTTGGGTTCGGGGTTGAGAGGATTAAGGGGTTAAAAAGGTTTTGATCTTGGGTTTTTCAAAACGTTTTCAAAGGCTATCTCTTCTAAGGTGTTGAGATCTTAAAGCTTGAAGACTCTCACGCCAAGAGCTTCATGATCCGAGAGGTTCCTTACCTTGACAGGATTCAGGAGCCTCGGAAGATCACACCTTAGAGACTAGTTACCCCTTCCCAAAAGCCATGGAAGTTTGGGGGATTAGTTAAGCCATTCGTTTGAAATCTGTTTTCCTTGCCTTTCGACCTTTCTTTCCACCAAAAGCCATGGGTTTGGAGGAGAGGATGAAAGAGTGATCTATACCGAAAGCCACGGATAGATCTTGTTTTGTTTTCAAGGCTTAGAGATCCTCACCAAGTGAGTCGATCTAAAGTTTTAAAACCAAGGTCGAACCTTTGAAACCCCTAACCATGAATCTCAACCCTAGACCCTTCCTTTTAGCATCTTTACGTTTATTCTCATCATTCGCTTGATATCTGATAGCATCCTGGTCATTAGCTTTACTGTTCTTAAGTTTTTAGACGAGATCGATTGTTACTGCTCGATCTAGTGGTCGATCTCGTGGTCGATCCACTAGTCGAATTTTAATAATTCGAAGCTTTCTCTTTTAATTAATCTGTTTGTTTCTCGTGGTAGTTTCTTCCTTTCTAGTATTTTTAAAATAGGTTTCATTCTGTTTAAGTTGCTGCATCTAGTTTTTAGAGATTTTATCATAAACTGTCTCATTTTGCTTAGATTTGCTTTGGTCCTTGCATTCTCTGTGCATTCTCTATCTCCTAGAAGTGGATTGACTCTCTCTTGCTTGCTATACTACAACATTGCTTGCATTAGAGTTTGATAACCTCTCTGCATCATAAACCGAGCTTAGAACCACGTTTATCAGTTCTCCAAGTGTCCACAAGCCTCCTCTTGATTCTATGCACGTCCACGTAACTTCCACAACTCCAGAGTGTCCCAAACAACCTGATAATGATGCAAAAGATGCAAGAAATATGCAAAATGCAAATGCAAAGTGATCTAGGACCTAAAGTGCAAGAAATGGTAGAAACTAGCCTAGATGAATGCATGAAAACTACTCTAAATGCTTGCTAAATATGCAAAATATATGGTAATATCAATATGCCTACATGGTTTTGCTCAGTATAGACGAAAATGCTGCTTTCAAGGGAGTGAAAGATTTCTTCTTCAACATTCACCATTCCAAACCATTCTTTGAAACATTTTCACTCCTCCTCCATTACAAGACCTTGAGGTATACTCCAAAACCTTTGCATCTTTCTTCTTCTCTTTTTATCTAAATTTTTGAATTTTTTTTTGGATATTGGCTCCTCTTGCACTTTCATTACACAGTGGATTACACAAGGACTGTGTAATTTATGTGTGGGGGAGGGTGTGTTACTAACAATACTTTTTCAAATTTTTGCATACATTTCATGCATATCACTCATTTCTTGAAAAATTTGAAAATCTTTAAAATAAGAGTGTGATCATTTAGTTGCATTTGCATGAGTATGATTGAGTCTAGATTGCATTTCATATAGCTTTGCATACATGTGCATACGGAGTAGATGATAAACACTTGTTAAGATATCAATGTTTGAAATGTTTTCAATGCCTTAGTTATTAGTTGTTTGATGCATTGTCATGAGTTTGAAGTTAAGGCTGAACCATGCTTTGAATTCTTGCATTGATATTTATGTCTTAAGTTGAAGCTTGTTGTGATTTAAGGCCAACTCTACTTATTAGAACCTTAATAAATTATCTTGCTTATGTTTTGAAAAGTGATTGCATGGATACCATATACATACTTGAACTTTCTTTCTCCGTCTACCACTCTTTCTAGTCCAAGTAGCTGATCCTTATCTATAGAACAGTTAATCCCACCTTAAACCAATCCTTCTTTGATACAAGGCTTTTTGGGACTTGATTCAATTACCCAAACTTGTACTAATCAGTTGTAGTATAGCATAGGGTTTTATCAATCCAAAAGGGGAGAATGAAACAGTAGGAATGCAATAGAACTCTTAATTCAAGCAGGTAAAGATAGTTTTAGAAGTCTAACAACCTAAATGATCAAGCAAAGGAGCAAAAGAAAGCAATTAAAGAAGCAAAAGAAAGCAAAAGGAAGCAATTAAAGAGCAGTAATGGCAAAGAGAAACAGAGCATAAACAGAGTAAAAGCTGAACTAAAACAAAGTAAATCTAAATTTCAAAGATTAAAAGATGTTTCAAAATCAAGACAATGGTGATAGGGTGATTCATGTTCATGTCTAGGGTGATCAAAACAAGCAATTCTAAACACAAAACTTTAGGTAAGGAACACTAATATAGACTAATCCAATCTCTTGGCATCAATCCCTTTTCTAATCACATATTCAAGATTAATCTCTTTACTCAAACACATAATCATCAAGCATTAAAATCAAGTTCCATAAAACCAATTAGCATGCAAGACATCTAATCTCTTAGGCTAGGTTTACTAATCTCTTATATGATATATCAAACATCAACTCACATTCTCATGCATAATCAATGTCTAAAGGCAATTTCTCATCAATATGGTACTAAGCAATAAGCACATTCAAGCAAGAAATGATAGATGCAAAGACTCATGATTATCAAAACACCATTTTCAAGCATTGAACTTCATTCGGAAATTTCATCAAACACTTGGTGTGCATGTGAAAACCCTAAAATCAACTTCTCCAACAAAGAGGTACTAAGCATTAAGCACAATCATATAAGAAAGAGAATGAGAAGATCTAAGCCATAATCAACCTAAACAATCACTAAAATCACCCCATCTGCCCTAATCTCAAACCTAAAACAAACTACTCACTAATCATGGTGAAAACCATCAAATCTATGAAGAAAAGATAGTTAATCATGATTTGGAAGACAAAATATTAAGGAAAATGCAAACTATTATTAAAATAAGCAAAGATTCAAATACAAAGTTATTCAAAATCAAGAGAAGAGAAGAAGAACTGATGGATAAAAGTTTGTGTCCCCAGAAATTAGGGATTTTAAGTATTTATTGGAGTCTAAGCAAAAATAGCAAAATTGTAAATAAATGGTCTTCAGTTTGGCAGCGTATCGGTCAGTTGTATCGGTCTAGGCTGATCGATATGAATCATATCGCTCAGTTGTATCGGCCTTGATTGATCGATACGTTTGATCGATATGGGTTGAGCGGTTTCACGAAAATTGCGATATCTGTTGAACGGCATATCAGAATGACCTGAAACAAAGTTTTCCTGAAAGCTACTCACGTGGCTACAACTTTTGTGAAAAGTGCAGATGTTTAATAGGGACGGAGGCTACTCGTCCGAGCTGATCTTCAAGTCGGTCAAGATCAACGGTAAAAACTCCAGATGGACATGTACTCACTTTATTCGCCGTAACTCTTCAACCACTGATGAGAATGACTCGAAACTAAATCCAAACGAAAGCTAACTCTAGTGGCTACAAAGTTGATGAAGGACGCCGGAGCCAAATCGGAACGAAAACATATCATCTGAGCTGATTTTCAGTCGATATGAATCCTGTTGGTCACTCCTGACCGATGCTGGTGACCGAAATTCATCCGCTGGGTTTATGTCGATCACTTCTGATCGATGCTGGTGACCGAAATTCATCCGATGGGTTTATGTCGCCACCCTTGACCGATACTGGTGATCGATACTGCTCCGTATCTGTCATCCTTGACCGATATTCACCGTGCTCTAACTGAAAA
Organism: Thlaspi arvense; assembly: GCA_911865555.2. Lineage (NCBI taxonomy): Eukaryota > Viridiplantae > Streptophyta > Magnoliopsida > Brassicales > Brassicaceae > Thlaspi > Thlaspi arvense. Next base: position 44,716,724 of record OU466862.2, on the reverse strand, counting down.
CTTCTGCAGAGATTGTCTGCTTTGATCCTTCTTGCTCCATTTTGCCCAGCTAGCATCCTGGATCATCCCCAAAACTCCTCCAAGCTCCTTTTAGCTCCAAAAGCACTTAAAAACATCCAAAATGCAAAGAAAATGCAAATTATACTCTAAATGCAACGTAAGTCTAAAAGGAGAAGAAAATGGGACAAAAGCTAAGGGAAAACATGCAAAAGAGGTCCAAAATATGTACTAAATGCAGTCCTAAATGGTGTAAATACAAGGGATATCATTCTTTCAAGCCCATATACTATCTTGTGTGTGTGAGGCCTTATTTTGAATGAACTTAGCAAAAAGTGTTGGGTTTAGCACGACAAGGGTGAGCTTTCATATAGACATGGCTCTTCTCTTAGCACGACAATAGGTTTCGGATGGTCGATTTAGGTGTGGGGCTTGGGTGTTCTTTAATTTTCAAAGAGGAGAAGAAAAGAAGAAAGGAAAAGCAACAAGCTTAACATGTGTGGAACCAAAGGATCTAAAAGCAGCAAGCACAAAAGAGGAGTTCTCAAACAACAAATAAGAAAGGCAAAAACGCCTAAGGCATCAAAAGATGAAGGAAATGGAGACTCCCTAAGCAACAAAGAAGAGCTGCAAAAAGAAGATCAAAGAAGGCCACATAATGAAGAGAGCAATGCAGAGAATCTTCCCTAAGAAATGGCTAAGTGTGGGGGTGTTAAAAAGAGGCAAAAGCCTTATGAAAAGGGTAGATTAGAATGGGCTTTATTGGGATTAAAAGTTGGGTTTAGAACAATCAAGGCAATGGGTAGATGAAAGTTTATCCTTGTATGCATAGGTTGAGCTTCACCCTTAGCATTTTGTCAAAGTTCATTCCTTCAAAGAGAGATCCCTTACATTTGAAAACCCACCTTAAAAGAGATCATTTTCATCTCTTAGCCATGTCTTTGAACCAAATGCTTTCACTTGATTTACATAGGCAAGATCCATTAGTTACTATTAATGAATGTCAAAGGGTTGGTTGATTTGAATGCTTGTGTAGACTAAGCTTGAGTTCATTGTTTGTTTGTGATAAGTATGGATAAAGCTTTTGAAGTAGAACAAGCTATCTGCATCTTAGAACTGGTAACTTAGACATTGATCTCCCTTCTTCCATTGATATCTTTAGTTTTGATCTCCCATTTTCAAATTTCTCTCTCTTATTTATCTTTGATTGCTTGGGGACAAGCAAAAGGCAAGTGTGGGGAGTTGATATACTCATATTTTAGCATCTTTTAGCTTACATTTAGTTTAGTTTTTGTTCTTTTTCATGCATTCATTCATCATATTTTGTCACATTTGCATTCATATTAGACATAATAGGTTTTAGGTTAGACATTTGCATGTTTTGCATTATTTGGAGTCTTTTTCAGGTCTAAATGGAGCAAGGAAGACATTTGGAGAATGGTTAATGATGAAGACATGAAGAACCAAGTATAATGGCCAAGATGACGGGCTCTAGGCTGCATCAAAGCCTTGTATCGACCAAATCTGAGAGAAACCTACGCGATATGCAGGTCGATATGAAATGTATGGGTCCGAAAGAACGTCTTCTGGTGCGATTCAGCCTTCGCGTTCTTCATAGACGTTGTAGAGGATCGAATAAGATTTCCAACGGAGGTCGAAGCAAGTCAATCCGGTTAGTGGTTCAAATGATATGACGGTTTCATCTTCACTGCCCGCAACCAGAACGCTGTACCGAGCAGTGTATCTACCAAGACCTCCTTCCTCCACCTCGGTATGCATTAACCCGAGAACCAAAATTGACCATCTATGACTCTTTCATTTTTGCTTTTTAAGGTTATTTTTGGGATGTTCCCTATAAATAGCCAACCCTAGATCCAATCTCACTATTCATTTCTCTTCCCCAAAGCTTTGCTTTGGTTTTTTATAGAACAAGAACAAATCCTTTGTGGGTCGAGATTGGATCACATGTATATACTTTTATCTTTATTTTAAGGTTTCTTATTTTATTCTTTAATCTCTTACTCTTGCTTTCATATTTGCTTTAGTAATTTCAAATTTGTCTCTTTGAGTTTTTGAGGTTCTTGGTTTTTGAAGAACAAAAGTGTTTCTAATGATTGTTTAAGGTGCTAGAATGTTGGATCTTTGATTATCTCTTCTTGTGTGACTGTTCTTAATGCTTAGTACCTATTTATTGGAGAAGTGGATCTTAGGTTTTCAACTGCACTCTATGTGTTTGATGAAATGCTTGAATGAAGTTCAATGCTTGAAAATGGTGTTTAGGTAATCATGAGTCTTTGCATCTATCATTTCTGGCTTGAATGTGCTTAATGCTTAGTACCATATTGGTGGAAAATTGCTCTTTAGGCATTGCTTATGCATGGGAATGTGAGTTAATGTTAGTTCTATTGCACAAGAGATTAGTAAACCTAACATAGGAAACTAGATGTCTAGCATGCTTTTTGGCTCTATAGACTTTGACCTTCATGCTTGATGATCATGTGTTTGAGTAAAGGAATTTATCTTGAATATGTGGTTAGATAAGGGATTAGTGCTGAGAAATTGGGCTAGTCTATATCAGTAGTCTTTTCCTAGAGATTAATGCATTGATTGTTTCTTTCACCTTAATCATGATTTAGATTCATCTTGTTATTTATTAGTCTTGAATCTCCGTTTTCTAGTTTGCATTTCTTGCTTTAGGTTGTTAAATTAGATTTCCCCTCTTTGATTAAGCCTAGCTTACCAAGTTTTCTGCATCTTGATTGTTCCTTAGCCTCTGGATTGGATAGACACCTCAAGTACTACAATGACATGTGTGTTTGAGGATTGAGTTAAGGCCAAAAAAACCTTAACATCATCCTGCGTTGTCGTGTTTGTCAGCTTGCGAAGGGTACTGCTTCTAACGCCGGGTTATATCTACCATTGCCGGTTTCTAGCCAACCTTGGATGGATCTTACTATGGATTTTGTTTTGGGATTGCCTCGGACGCAACGTGGTAACAACTCCGTCTTTGTCATCGTGGACAGATTCTCCAAGATGGCTCATTTTTAGCTTGTAAGAAGACGTCAGATGCTTTAAACGTTGCTACATTATTCTTTCGTGAGATATATCGATTGCATGGCCTGCCCCGATCCATTGTCGCGGATTGTGATACGCATTTCCTCAGCCATTTTTTGCGTTTGTTGTGGAAGCTACTGCGGACCAACTTGGATATGAGTACCGCATACCACCCTCAAACAGATGGTCGGACGGAGGTTACTAATCGTTCTCTGGGCAACCTTCTTCGTTGCCTTGTTGGCGATAATTTGAAGAGTTGGGATGTTAAGCTTTGTCAAGCTGAGTTTGCCCATAATCACGCCATTAATCGTAGTTCGGGCTTTAGTCCACTTCGTGTAGTGATGTAAGCATCAAGGCTCACACAACCGGAGCAAGCAAGGAAAGGAGCAAAGGAACTAAACCAGGAGAAGCATTGCTTGTAGCTGAGGATTCAAGAGGATTCCAAGGAGTATCAACGAACCAGAGAGGAGTTATATGTCAAGAGGGGTCCTTTATTCAACCAAAGGAACCGCCAGTTCTATTTAAACCAGGAGAGAACCAAGATCAAACCACCAGAAGAGCAAACCAGGCGCCTAGAACCAATTGGGAGCCGTTTAAGGAAACTTGGAGGAGAAGCACATTTTATTCGACCCACCCTCCTATTCTATATTCCCAGAAGACATCAGAAGATATACAAGCCATTATACAAGCTGGAAACCGGAGCCTAACCAAAGGAGAATCATCAAATCCACCTAAACCGCCAAATCAAGCCAATGGAGCATTATTGGAGTCATCTATGGAAAGTTCGGATTTATATTCTATGAAGCCATCATTCAACCGTCCTTTGATGATTACTGAAGCTGTGAAGATCCCTAAACCGCCAGACCAAGTCAATAGCCAAGCCCAAACCAGCCAAAACCAAGAAGATATCAAAGGAGAGCTACTTACCAAAGATGGAACCAACTTTATTGGTTCAAGAAGAAAGCAAGGAAAGAAGGACCAACGACTACATCAGCCACTCAATCTCGACCCTTCATCATCACCAGAAGATTCAGGGCATTCATTTCGTGCCAAAGACCTTCAAGAGTTACCCCATTCAGCGCCAAAGACAAAGATCCTCCCATTTAAGCCTAACGGCTAGTTGAAGATTATTTCTTGATCTTTACTTCACTTTTATGTTATGACCGTTTTATGTCAATTCTTTGAGCCTTATATAAGCTCATTACATTGTATTATTCACATCACGAAATCATTAATCAAAGAAAGTTGTTTTGTTTCAAAGAAAAGTATCTCTTTGTTTACAATCTTGTTCCTGCTTTTTATTAAGTTCTTTTGAGAGATTCAAAGAGCTTGTGAGAAGTATAGAATCTAGTTGTTCTTGTGAGGATTAGCCCTTGAATAACTAGAGTCTAACCTTTGGAGTTTGTGGTCATCAAGCTTCAACCAGACTTTCAATCATTCAAGTCTTCATTCCACCCCTTTAAGCTAGAAGCAACGATTTCAAGGGAACATTACTTGAAGTGATTTCGAGTCTTGTATCATTGGTATCAGAGCTAAAAGCTCCTATCCCAGATGTATTCTCACCTTTATCTTTGTTTTTGTTTCATTTTGTTTTATATTGTTTTTTTTTTCATTACATCAAAAAAAAAACCCCAAAAGAATTTTTTTTTTTCTGTTTTGTGTTCTTCATTTCTCGAATTTTATAAAATCAAAAATTTCATAAAAACTATTTTTGCTTTTTGTTTCAGTTTATTAAATCTCTTAAAAATACAAAAAAATTGTTTCCAAAAATTATTCGGACCTTTTGATAATTTGTTTTGATTTTTCAATTCAATTGGTCAAAACCGCTTAATTTTGTGTTCTTCATTTTGTTCGATTTTTATAAAATCCAGAAAAATTCAAAAAAATATTTTGTTTCTTGTTTCTGTTTATTTAAACTCTTAAAAACCACAAAAAATATCCCTTTTGAATTTTCGATCCATTTGATAATTTTTACAGTCATTTTGTTCTCAACTGGTCTAAACTGCTTAAATTGTTTGTTCTTGCATTTGCTTTCATTTAGAACATATCTTTGATTTGTTTTGCTTGAATCTTTCAAGGTACAACATGGAAGGAGTACCAGTCGATCCTATGCAAGCTATGATGGCCATGATGCAAACACAATTCGCAGCCATCAATGAAAATCTTGCCAACCTCAATGCCAATACCCAAGCCACTGCTGAAAGGTTAAATCGCTTGGAGAATCCAGCACGCCCTTCACCTCTTTTGCAAAGAAGAAATATCCCTGGAGATCAACAAGATGCAAATCGTGTAGAGGATCCACCTGATGTGCCACCACCAGCGCCAGCACCAAATTTAGCACAACAAGCTCAAGAGATTCTAAACAGGAGGAACAATGAAAGAAATCGCCCCTACAATGAAGATAGGCACTTACCACCAGAAGTGAAGCTTCTTGCACCAACTTTTGCTGGCAAGCTCGACCCTGCAGCCTACTTGGAATGGGAGAGAAGAATGGAGCACCTGTTCGAATACTATGCTTACACCGAGCCTAAGAAGATTGCATTAGCAACAGCTAGTCTCACTGACCATGCTCTAGCTTGGTGGGAGAGAGAAGTAGCTGAAAAGAGGAGGCTGAGATATCCTCAAATCACCAGATGGAATGACATGAAGTTTGAGCTAAACAGAAGGTATGTACCTCCACATTATCATAGAGATTTATTAAAAAGGTTTAGATCTTTGTTTCAGGGTTCCAGGAGTGTAGAGGAGTACTATGAAGAGTTTGATCTCCTAAGAAGCCATCTAGCCTTAGAAGAAACAGAGGAGTCTCTTATGTCCCAGTTCATGGACGGTTTGCAAGAAAGGATTCAGAGAAGGTGGAGATGCAGCCTTATCATTCCCTACCAGAGCTCTTGCACTTAGCTGTTCAAAGGGAGAAACAAATAAAGAAGAAGGCTACAACAAGGAATCGCTCTAGCAACAACAATGCTTGGAATCAGCAACCGCCCCAACCAACCCAACAACAACAGCCGCCAATTTCCACACCATTTGTAGACAAGGGAAAGGGCATAGCTATTGATTCACGGTTCAAGTCTCATGGCCAAGAGCAAGGTAAGTCTAGTAATTCAACTAGACATCATGACATTATTTGTTTTAAATGTCAAGGCAGGGGTCATGTGTCAAGAGATTGTCCAAACAAGAGGACAATGATTCTTAGACCAGATGGAGGATATGATTCACAAGATGAGGACATGGCTGAAAACTCAGAGGAAGAGCATGTCCTTTACGCTGAAGAAGGAGAGTTACTGGTCATACAAAGGGCTTTAAACTCTCAACCAGTTTTGGAGGACTTAGAACAAAGAGACAATCTCTTTCACTCCAGATGCAATATACAAGACAAGGTATGTCACTTGATAATTGATAGTGGTTCTTGTGCTAATATTGCTAGTGTTTGTTTAGTAGAAAAGCTGGGGCTTAAAACTAAGCAACACCCAAGGCCATACAAGCTTAAATGGTTAAATGACAAAGAGGAGTTGAAAGTGTCCAAGCAAGTAGAAGTTCCTCTCTCCATTGGCCAGTACAAGGATCAAATTTTATGTGATGTGGCGCCAATGCAAGCTGGGCATGTACTGCTAGGGAGGCCATGGCAATATGACAGAAGTGTTGCACACAATGGGCGCACAAATGAGTATTCATTCTCATTCAACAACTGTAAGTTTATTCTTGCTCCTTTAGCACAAAAAGATGTTAGAATTTTACAAAACAGGGCTAGGGAAAAAGCTAGTTATTTTGCTATTCAAGAGTTTTTAGATTTGCATTCCCCAGATTTAATGCACTTGTCTTTGCCAAGAGAATGTTTTGCAGGTTTTAAAGAACAAGCGTTCAAAGCTATGGAGGTTAAGGAGGAAAACGTGGGAAACTATGGTGAAAACCTCATGATCCTTAAGGAGACTCCACCAGTACACGAGCTGACACCCACACTAGAGCTTAATGAAGCCAAAAACATTCCCCTCAATCAACTATTGCAGCATTTAAAGACTAAACAACAAGGTAAGTTTCTAAACTTTCAAAGTTCTACAGAAACTAACTTAAGGTTATGTGATGCAGGTACTAAAGTTTTGAGGACAAAACCTCTTCAATAGAGAGAGTATGATGTAAGCATCAAGGCTCACACAACCGGAGCAAGCAAGGAAAGGAGCAAAGGAACTAAACCAGGAGAAGCATTGCTTGTAGCTGAGGATTCAAGAGGATTCCAAGGAGTATCAACGAACCAGAGAGGAGTTATATGTCAAGAGGGGTCCTTTATTCAACCAAAGGAACCGCCAGTTCTATTTAAACCAGGAGAGAACCAAGATCAAACCACCAGAAGAGCAAACCAGGCGCCTAGAACCAATTGGGAGCCGTTTAAGGAAACTTGGAGGAGAAGCACATTTTATTCGACCCACCCTCCTATTCTATATTCCCAGAAGACATCAGAAGATATACAAGCCATTATACAAGCTGGAAACCGGAGCCTAACCAAAGGAGAATCATCAAATCCACCTAAACCGCCAAATCAAGCCAATGGAGCATTATTGGAGTCATCTATGGAAAGTTCGGATTTATATTCTATGAAGCCATCATTCAACCGTCCTTTGATGATTACTGAAGCTGTGAAGATCCCTAAACCGCCAGACCAAGTCAATAGCTAAGCCCAAACCAGCCAAAACCAAGAAGATATCAAAGGAGAGCTACTTACCAAAGATGGAACCAACTTTATTGGTTCAAGAAGAAAGCAAGGAAAGAAGGACCAACGACTACATCAGCCACTCAATCTCGACCCTTCATCATCACCAGAAGATTCAGGGCATTCATTTCGTGCCAAAGACCTTCAAGAGTTACCCCATTCAGCGCCAAAGACAAGGATCCTCCCATTTAAGCCTAACGGCTAGTTGAAGATTATTTCTTGATCTTTACTTCACTTTTATGTTATGACCGTTTTATGTCAATTCTTTGAGCCTTATATAAGCTCATTACATTGTATTATTCACATCACGAAATCATTAATCAAAGAAAGTTGTTTTGTTTCAAAGAAAAGTATCTCTTTGTTTACAATCTTGTTCCTGCTTTTTATTAAGTTCTTTTGAGAGATTCAAAGAGCTTGTGAGAAGTGTAGAATCTAGTTGTTCTTGTGAGGATTAGCCCTTGAATAACTAGAGTCTCCTTTGGAGTTTGTGGTCATCAAGCTTCAACCAGACTTTCAATCATTCAAGTCTTCATTCCACCCTTTTAAGCTAGAAGCAACGATTTCAAGGGAACATTACTTGAAGTGATTTCGAGTCTTGTATCATGTAGTTTATGGAATGATCCCACGGGGCCCTTTGGACCTTTCTCCCCTCCCAGATTTGACGCGATTGCATGGCCAGGCGATCGAATTTGTTGATGATCTGTTGGACGTACATCGTCAAGCTAAGGACAATTTGGAGTCTTCGGGTTCTAAGTACAAGGCGTTAGCAGATGTTAAGCGTCGAGAGCTGCATTTTAAACTGGGGGATCTTCTGTGGGTGGTGTTAACTAAGGAATGTATGCCCCTGCATGAGTACAACAAGTTAAAGTCTAGGAAGATTGGTCCCGTTGAAGTTGTGGAACGTGTTAACAACAACGTGTATCACCTAAAGTTACCACCACATGTTCGTACTGCCGACGTGTTTAATGTTAAACATCTTTCTCCATTTCGGGGCGATAATCCGAAGCCGGATTTGTGGGCAAATCCTCTTCCACCTGGAGGGACCTCATGCAGCGTCAATGCCGTGTTATCAACAAGCCTATACGTGTTTGCCAAGTTATTATTTAGCTGGGTTTTCTTTGAGTGTTTCGGTTTTCTTTTAGGTAAGTTTTGGTTTTCTTCTAGATAAGTCCAAATCTTATAAAGGATTGGTTTTTCAGAGATTCGGGGTGATCTCCTATCTCTTATATATTTGGCTTTTTTTGTACTTAGTCAAACACCACTTTGATATTGATTAATAAACAAGAGCTTTTAAGGTTAAAGAGGAGTACTCTTAAAACCTCCATTGTTCAAGCTTCTGGAACAAGATCCGAGTTAGGCGTCATATTCTCCATGAGATATCGACTTCTCTCTTGTTATAGCTGTCGCCCCTCATCAGATTGGAAAATGATAAGGTCCTCAAATTTTATGCTAAGGGATTGAAGCATGGGTACATCAAAGAGGAGCATGCTTATTCACTTTAGTTTCAAAGGGAAAGCTTGAGGAGTGATGACTTGCTTCTCCCTAATGAATATGATGGAGAAAGCTTTGATGGGAACTGCCTGTCTGATCTGTTCATGGAACATCAGCCCACACCAGTGGAGGAACAAGACAAGGAGATCCCAAGGAAGTTCAAAGCTGAGTTTTCATTCCAACGGGTTGAGCTTGAAGCTAGTGAGCTCAACATATGATGGACTGGTGTTCAAGGTCAAGAGAAAGGGGACACCTCAACCTTTTGCTTTTGTGAAGGCCCTCAACACCAAGCAAGGAGTGTCAAGGAGTTCAACAACTCCTCCTTTCCCTAACTAGAGTGAAGGGATGGAACACCAAGCTAAGTGATGTAAAACAAGCACACTTGGGAGGTAATTCCATGTTATCCCTTATAAATATTTGCTTTTATTATTAATTTTTCTGTTTTAGTATTGAGTGAATCAGGGTTGCATACTGAAAAGTCATGAGAAGCCAAAGGAAGAAGAAGGAGGATTTTCCTGACTCACACTAAGGTGTACATCGAGGTGAAGACTTCAGCGGAAATTGGCTCGAGAGTCTGTTGGTTCACACCGGGCACTCACACCGGCTTCTACTACCCGATGTGACCATTTCTAGCCTTCTATAACTCCAAAACCCAAGTTCATGGAGTCAAAGGAGAGAACCACAACAGAAAGGAGTACAACAGCAAAAGCAAGTGCTGCTTAGAAAGGAAAGAGGCCAGAGCTTCACGACAGTGGCTCTGATTCAGAGGAGCAGCATCAGTCAAGACCTAAGAAATCCCCAGGAAAATGGGCAGATAAAGGGAAACAGAAGAAAGGTTCAAAAGATACCCCCAACCTCACTGCTGATCAGCTCTACAAAAAGGTCATGGAGATGGCTTTCACTGGAACCAGATATACTGACAAGGAGCTGCTTAGTTACATTGGCATCCTGGAAGAAGTTGAGTTGCTCTTCAAAGAAATAGAGTTGGAGAAGTTCTTCAACATATATGGTTTATCCTTCCCACAAGACTGCTACTTGTCAGTTCATCTCTTCACTAGGGGTGTTCTTCTATGAAGATGGTGAAGAGGAGGATCCTGTGTTTGGAGATGGACATATCAAATTCAAGGTGGGAAGAACCATCCACCAAATGGGATTCAACCAATTGAATGAAATCTTTGGGTTCACAGCTGGAACTACAAGGAGCACCCAAATGGACCTTCAAAGGGGTGAGCTACCATGAGTATAGGAACAGATAAGTGTGTGTGTGTGTGTGTGTGGGGGGGGGGGGGGGGGGGGGGGGGGGGAGTACAATCCTAGATATTGCAAAAGTGCTAGAATTTGACATCCTTCTATAAGATATGCACAAGGTGCGTGCAATGTGCTTGAGGAGGAGATGGCTTTCTTGTGCAGGGGTTTGTAGGATACTCTCATGAGTGTAATAAGGACATAAAACATCAGAGGGGACCTCTCAGGAATGGGGTTAGTGACTGAAGTGATTCTTGGCTGTCAAGAACTGGATAGCCACTATAACTGATTCAAAGCCTAAGATTAGTTCTGGAGGCCTCATCACACCCATCTTGGAAGCAGAATATGCTTCTCTTGCTGAGCCATCACACTCCCCTGCTTACATTGACAAGGACTATTTAGCCAAGGCCAAGTTCTTTGCTGGATGCTTGGAACAGAGGCCTGCTTATCAATTCCACGTTAGCCTCACACTACAGAAAAATATCCTGCTACCCACTACATGTGAGTACATCTCCTTTGCCTCCCTTGCACTCGCCATGTTCAACCCCACAGCAGATATTCTTGTGAACCCAAGGAGAGATCCACCACTTGAGTGAATCAGAGCCAAATCCAAAGCAGCAAGTGGACCTGCTGTGCCACCTGAAGCCTTTGAGGAAGAGCAAGGCCATGAGCAACTCTATGGCAGTGCTAGGTATCACTTTGATGCCTACAATAGTCAATCCCCAATGAGGCAACAATGACGGCTCACAAGCACACTTCTCTCCTCCACAGGTGGAATAAGTGGCAAGACAAAACAATCAAAAAGCTTGTCAAGACCATAAAGCGGATGAAGAAGGACATGAAGAGCATGGAGAAGGAGATTCAAAGCTTAAAGGCCAAGCTTGGTGAATCATCTGGTGCTCAAGAGGATGACCAAGGAGAGAGCCACATGGTTGAAGAAAGGAGTCACTCCTTTAGAGAGCCTCCAAGGGAACATGAGGAAGCTGAGCCACCTAGAGTCTCATCCTATGAGCCACTCCAACAAAGGAGGAAGAGGCGTGCTACACATTCTCCACCCTCCCTCTCTAGCAACTTCTCAAACTTCAGCAATTACTCTTACTCCATGGACACCTCCTCCTCTTATGGAAACTGAGGTACACTCCTCTAACCATTGTACATACCACTATTGCTTTTTATTTTCTTTATTTTACATTAGCTTTTTGGATATTGGCTTCTCTTGTACTTTTATTACACAAGAGACTGTATAATTTAAGTGTGGGAAAGAATATGTGTAAAAGAGCTACAATGGTGTTTCTAGATTTTATTTTGTAGAAGATGACTAAAGAAGAGAGACAATGAGAAAAGGTACAGAGTGTGTCCAACTATTTCCAAAAATATGATAAGAGAGGTTTATATAGAGTGGTCCCAAAAACTCTCGGCGTTGCCTAGTCAGCAAGCGTGGGATAGATCCGAGGAAAAAAGCAATATTGCTTATCTTCTTCCGTGTCACGACTTTGTCCCGATGCGACTGTCCGATGTTGGTTTCTTTTTGTTTTGCATCGGTGCGAAGCCGTTGCGGTTTCCTGATGTAAAGAGGGAAAATGTCTTAGTTGCACGGGCTTTGTTCTATCGGGGTCATCTCGTTGTATGCAACCAATGTGAAATCCTTATGCCATATGTACCGGGTTGAAACCACTGCGGCTATCCATTGCTTCGCGAGAAATCATCTACCTCCTTCCTCCTTCACCTTGTTGACTTGCGGGTCACTCCTCAGCTTCTCCTAGTTAACTTTACCTCCTTAAGTACCTAATAAGGGATATGCAGAAATGGAAGAAATATATCTTAAAGCCTGCTAATCCTAATATGCAATTGGGGTTGAAACTAAGGAAAATAAGCATAAATGGACCCTAAACTATAACAAAAGTATGCGAGAAATCATGCAATATATATAGATATCAATCATGTGGGTGCTGGTGCATGGGAAGATGTTTTCAAAATAAGCATAAATGGACCCTAAACTTAACTCGCTTCTGAAATTCCAAAACCAATACCACCCTAATTAATGGTTTATTGATATTGTTCTTTGATCGTATATATTTTTTCTGTGAAAGAACACTATAAATGCTGCATGATCATTACCAAAAAAAGGATTGATTACATCACTTAAAATGTATCACAATACTAAATGATATAAACTTTAAATTACTTATGAATAAATGATACAAAATATATGTTTTAACATCATTTATTATAATTGATGCTTTTATTGATTATTTAACTTCAGTTCAATAAAACTGTTACAAATTTATATTAGTTTACATCACTTAAATAAAATTGATATAAAATTATGTATTCAAATCAGTTAAATAATTGATATAATCAATAATTTTGGTTAACATCATTTCAAAATGATATAAATTTTATATCAGTTAAAACTGATGTAACTAGTTTTTCGTATTTTGTCTCACATCGCTAGTTGATAAAAAAATGAAAGAGAAAACATGTCTATATATATCAAAACTTAAGTACCTAATATTTATATTTGCTAGCCAATAAAATTAATTTCGAATTTTTTGGTCTTTCAAAAAATTACTGATTCATAAATTTTTGGATTAAAATAATAATATTATTATAAATATTTATGAAAATAATAATAAATTTAAATTATTTTTAACATCTGAATATAACTATAATATTAAACTAAACAAATTTTAACATTATTTATTATAATCGTTACAAATACTAATATCATTAATAAAAATTGATGCAAACGATAAAATCAGTTATTGAAATCGACACATATTGACATCGATTTTAACAATCGATGGAAAAATAAAAAATATTTGCATCATTTGATAGCTAATTGATGTTAATCATTTGCATCACCACATTCAGAGTCAGTTTTACAATTGAGGTAAAATCTGTTTGTGTCAATTATAACTAATACAAATACATAAAATAAGTGATATAATACACCAGTTTTTTTGTAGTGATCAAACTTGTAAATTTAGTAACTACAACTCTAGAATAAAACAGAGTTGTTATGTTCTGTTGCCATGATAAATATATAAACGGAGTTCAAGATACAGATATCATAAAATATTATGAGATGACCACAAATATAAAATCTGTAAAACAAATTAGAAGTTACATCAATTGTTCGAACAAGATTTAAAATCTTATGATCCTCGAGATATATTAGGGCATTGAAGTTTGGCTTCCTTATACTTCTTCTTCTCCAATTCAACTTCACTTTCAACTGTATTTTGATCTGACTCTTTGACATTAAATGGAACCTTCACCACCTCCATTTAAGGAACACCCGAAAACTGGTACAATGTAATGCAATCCCTCATTTAATAACAATACTATGAAAAACGTTTATTGTTGCACCTGTCTATCTACTTCTGCAAATCTATGGTTACAAATTTCAGATTTATTTTTTTATGATCTCTTGTTTAATTCTAGCTGTTGTTTTCAATAGACCTTCTAGTCTGCTCTTGTTTTTTTATATTACTGTATATGTATATTATATACTAATAATTTAGTACGGGTAATTGAGTTTATGATTTAATGCATATATATAATCTTTAATGTTGGTATGTCTCATTGAATACAATATATAATTCCGTTATAATACACTATCCCGAAGACTGGTAAGTTTCTAAATCGATCTTTTTTTTTTTTTTTGAACCATTAAATCGATCTTTTTGTGTTTTAGTTAAAACGAAATTTGTTTTCATCTGTCCCCTTAGCTTAATTCGTAGACTTATATCTCATGCTGGCAAATTGGTTCGTTCAGCTCGTATCCGCAACTTGTGGCTTACAAAACTACTAGATAACTAACTATTTAATTTTATTGTTATATTTTGCTGCAAAACTCCTACTATTATTTCAAAAGACATTTAATTCACGTAAACAATACGATGCAACTTTAGGTTTTTTCTTTTCTTTATCTCATATTCTCATCCTACGTAGCTATTGTCAATAGATATCAGATGATCTTATCTGAGTGCAGCAATATTAATTACATACTGTCCAAGACAGCAGAAGATTATTAAATAATGGTCATAAATTGTGACCCGCTTTCACTTCCAAGAGCTTATTGAAATTTAATTAGCCTTTTCTTGAATATAATTTTGGGAAGGAAGTAGGAATGGAGCGTTGGATATATTTATACACATCTGAGGATTTTAAATAAGGTCCCTCTGGTTGCAGTAATTGAAGAGGCGAAACTTTGAATGCACGTCATGCATGGGCAGTGTAGGCCCATTAATTTATCGATTTTTTAATAAATTATATTCAAAAATATTCTACTGCCTCTATAAAATGCCTTCGAAACAGTTTGGCCTACACAAATATAACCATTTCGTACGTATTATATCTACGTGATGTTAGAATTTCCAGACAAAGGAACAAGCGCTTGCTGTTTACTGAAGAAACGAGAGCTTGCTGTTTCTTATCGCATGGAATCTGAAGAAACTTTTAAAAAAAGAAAGTGCAACGAATTATTAGCAGATAATAATCTCCTCGATAGAGCCGAAGCTTCTTCCTTTGATCAGAAGGTAAACTTATATTTGATGTTGTAAAAACTTTCTATGTCCAAAGGCTTTAAAACATTTGAAGATTATGTGCAATTTCTTTAATTTGTTGAAAATATAGGATATATCGTAAGAAGACTTTTTGTCAAAAGGTCTTGAAACATTTGGAGATTCGATGCTAATTTTCGCCCAAAATATTCTAATATTATAAGATGAGTTTTAGAAAAAAAAAAAAAACCAGAGTCCTACTTTGTGGACATATTCAAAAATCTTTATAAAAAGTTCTTTTACGATTGGTGGGCCTATACATTCATTTAATTAGACATCATTGAACATATATATGACTTCGATTAGAAGATACATATGATCTTATAAAATCTTGAATCTTATGTTGCAGAGAAGAAAATACAGTGAAGATTCAACAAATATGAATCATAATTATGTCGATGAAGGATATCATCACAACCGCATGAGCCTTGATCTTAAACTCAACTTGTCGCCTTCTCTCATCGATCTAAATCATCATCATGATCACGATCTAAGTAATTACAATAAAAATTATGAGAAAGAGGAAATGAAGAAAAAGGTTATACAGAAGGGTTCGGTGTTGGAGCTAAAAACACGGAAAAGCATGGCATGGGTTGCTTTGGACCTCGACGACGACGGTTTCAGTGTTAAAGGCGGTGGCGGCGAGGATGAGATGGTCGCCAAAGTATGTATGAAGTGTCATATGCTGGTGGTGTTATCTAAAGCTTCACCGGCATGTCCTAATTGCATGTTTATGCATGCATTCACCTGATCTCTCTCACTTCTCAGTCTTCTCTTCACTCCCAAGCCTACTCTGCTAGCTTAGTTAATAGTTGTTATTTTAAGCTTCTAATCATATCTATATCTAATCACTAATTAATGCTTAGTATTTAATGTTTTTCTTCCAACAATATTTTGTATGTTATTGAACCTCTAATTAATACTATAGGATCATTATTGTAAATTTGAGGCTGTTGAAAAAAAAAATTATTATAGAAAAAAAGTGTATTTTCTACATAATGCAAGATATTCAAGATAATCTCCCCCTCCCTCCAAAACTGGTCAATACTTTACTCCATATAAGGAAACTATAAGCACATTGCCCACCAGCACCTCACATAAAAACTTATTGACGGCCACATAAGCTACCAAGAGCCTAGAACCACCAGATCAAGTTAATGCTTGCTTCAAAACCAAAGAAGAATCAACATTGAAGAAACTTTCTTTTTCTAAACAAGATTACTTTGCTTTCAAGAAAAGTCAAAGCAACGATTACTTTCATCAATTGATATCGCTCCTCCATTCAAGACAGAAGATCCTAGACCTCCATACAACTCTGAAGACCTAAGGAATCACACCTCTTTCACTGTCTCAATCCAAGCCCCATCTACATTATTGCCAAATGGCTAGAACAATAACATCTATTGACCTATGCCGAATTATTTGCTTCACCGTTAAAGGTCTTGCTTATTTGAGCATTATATAAGCTTTTTGTTTTTGTACTTTTGATACACATTTTTATTAATAAAAAGTTATTTTTTTTGTTTTTAAAGATTCATCTTTGAATTAAATATGTTCTTATGAATTTTAAATGTCTTTGTAGAATCAAAGTCCTTAGAAAGGGTTATTTGCCACTAGACTAAAAATACTTTTATACAAATAACTAAATAAGGGTTGAAATTTCATATATAAATATTGGACCACAAACCCATGGTTACTTTGTTTGGGCTCATGATCGGCTCTTATTATTGCGCATCAAGATAAAATGTGATGAGGACATCAAACTCAACCTAACAGGACCAGACGATGAAAGCCACACCAGAGCTAAACGGGATCATCATTCTTTTTGCACCAGAAGTTCAAGAGAGCTTTTTGTCGAATTCAATGGGATTAGAGACTTAACACTAAAGCTTCATCATACAACGTATCAAAGGAAAATATTTTGGTCGAGCCAAATCACTCCTGGTTCATATCAGAATGTAAGAGCTAGGATAATCGCTTTAGGATTGAATGGCAACAGTGATATCTTTGCTGTAATTAACCATGCTTATTGAAGAATTAATTTATAAATTTATTTGTTCCAGGATATTTATTGCCCAACGTAGAAAAAAGAGATTCCGCTTTATTTCTTCCTCAAATA
The DNA here is from genome assembly GCA_911865555.2 of Thlaspi arvense. NCBI lineage: Eukaryota > Viridiplantae > Streptophyta > Magnoliopsida > Brassicales > Brassicaceae > Thlaspi > Thlaspi arvense. Next base: position 44,699,548 of record OU466862.2, on the reverse strand, counting down.
TTTCTTTAATAAGCTGGTCATGCTCATATGTATTAGTTGTGCAGTTTATATTTAAACTCTTAGAAATCAGTATCATCACATATAATAATACTTTATAATTCGTTTCGCATTATATTTGAAAGATGTTGTTCATTATTTCTTACAGGAATTTTTTTAAAACAATTTTCATATATCTTCTATATGCTAAAAGAGAAGCATTTTTAAAGAATAACCTTATTTATTTACAGTGGTGCCATTATGCTGATGTGTCAACCTCACATTTATTTTCAGCTAATTTTTTAAAAAATACTTAGATTACTAAACTAATTACATGATTTGCCATTGTATATTTTAGGTCCAAAATATGTTATATTTTATATTTTTAAATGAATTCAAATACAATAATATTAGAATTAATAATTTAATAAAATAAAAATTTTTTAATGCTAATTATATAATATATACGAAATTTATTATAGAATAATTTTAAAATATTATCCATGTATATTTTATTATAAATTCATAATAAAATATATAATATTTTTCAATGTTTACTAATTTTATCATTCATAGCAAAACATATAATACTTTTAATGTTTACTACTTTTTAAAAAAATATGTTTATTGAATATTCATAAAAAAATATTCTTATAAAAACAACTGAAATTTTAAAAATAATATTTTATTTTCGTCAAATTCATATCAAACTATATAACACTTTACTAATGTTTACTACTTTTACTAAAAATATGTTTATTAAAAATATTCTTATAAATTCAATAGAATAATTAAAAATAATATTTTATTTTTTCAAAAATCAATCAGAATAAATAAAAGAAAGCCATAATGATTTTATTCACATATTGTTGTAATTATAGTATGCATGAAAATAGTTGTGAAAACATATATAATAATTTAAGCTAAATATTTTTTAAAAAATTCATAATAATATTTATAAAAATATATGTTATTTTCATCACAAACATCAATTAAAAGAAAAAAGTAATAGTGACGAATTTCCAAAATCATTATGATATATAATATTAATATTCAGATTTACTATATAAGAAAATATGATATATTGCATTATGGTTTAATTTATGTATGATTCTTAGATAACAGCTATAATATATAGCATTATTGCTTACTTTTTTTTGGTAAGATAATACCAATATAAATTGTTTATATTTTTAATTAATATTTGATTCATATATATTATCAAATTTTCAGCAAGATTTGTTCATAAATTTTTCTTTTCTTAGTTTGTCGGCTTTAAATCAATCAATTTAATTAATGTAAATATTTTATAAATTGATAATATTGTGATTTTAATATTTTATTAATTTATATAATTATAAATTTATCGATTTAGAATTAAATAGAATTAAAAACTATATTTGTTTTAAAAATTAATAATATCTTTAAATATTTCACTTTTAAATTATAAATAAACCATAACATTATTTTAATTTTAAAAAAATTTATATAAATTTAATTATATTATATTATATAAATTTAAAATTATATTAAATTTAAATAAATAATAATTATTTCATTTTACATGTGCGAGTTATTATCTAGTACATAGGTTTTCTGGTGCTAATGAGACATATCCATAAAATCAGAAAGGGAAGAGAGCCGAAAATGAATGACACTATCATTTCTCACTTGCATGACAAGTGGATAAGACATACGTAGTGCCTCACTTGCCTCTCGATAAGTGACACTCGTTGGTCGCTGAGACTGCATAATTCGACCAACAAAAAAAGAACGGAAATTTTTCATATTTTACTTAACAGCTAACATATTTTTTTTTATATAGTTTCATTTTTGTTAGAATTCTATCATAATATTTTAATTTTTTACTCAACAGCTAACGTATATTTTTTTAAGATTGAATAACTATATGTCTACTTATCATTTCACAAGATTGTAACTACTCCTTTGTAACTATCGGAGAAGTGAAATATTATAATTGTTCTAACAAAAAGGAAACTACAAAAAACGATATATACCTAGAATTCATCTTATGTTCAATACAAAGAGGAAAGATAAATGATTTAAATTATAATGAAAAAAAAAAGATTTTTATTCACATTCTTTTTTATGTATTTATAATTTATGTATTATCTTAGTCATTTATAATCATTTATTTATGGTGCATGTATTATACAAACAGCTTTTATAAATATAAAGAACTAATGATATGTACTATGGTGATAAAAATAATAACTAAGTTTAGTGTCTAATTATTATATGGATTAGACAAGTGTCTATGAGATGGTACGAGATAGATAACCACCACTTTCTTAACACTTTCTCTTGAGTATCCATCAATATGACGTTAAAACATTTCCTTTCGAAAAATTCAATGGGACAAAAACCATGATAAAGAGAAAAAAAGTACAGCAACAGCAAACTCCCACTAGAAAAATGGATCTCATTTTCTCTTCACAGATCCCGAAGATGTCGCATTCCAATGTAGTAAACATGTTTCTTGAACATTGTAGTTGGAAATGCATTTGTGAAAAGATCAGCCGCATTGTCACATGAGCGAACATACTAAATATCCACCTCTTTACTTTTCTCAAATTCTTGAGTGTAGGAGAAAAATCTTGGAGGGATATGTTTTGTTCTGCCGCTCTTAATATAACCTTCTTTGAGTTGAACAACGCACGTTGCCTTATCTTCAAATATTTTTGTTGGCTTCTTATTGATGACTATTCCACTTGCCTCTTGGATATGATTAGTCATAGATCTTAGCCACACACATTCTCTAGAAGCCTCATGAAGTGCAATGATTTCTGCATGATTTGAAGATGTAGCGACCAAAGTCTGCATTTGTGAATGCCACGAGATTGTGGTCTCACCAATTGTGAAAACATAGCCGGTTTGTGATCGCGCCTTATGCGGATCTGGTAAGTATCATGAATCTGCAAAACCAACCAGACCAACCTCGGGGTTTCTAGGATAATATAATCTGAAATCAATCGTACGTTGAAGATAACAGAACATATGCTTAATTTCATTCCAATGTCTGCGCGTTGGTGAAATTGATAGGGCTCAAGTTTTACCCAAATAAAAACTGCTGCAAGTGCACAGCAAAGCAGTCGTAGTATAAGGGGTATCGAATCCCAATGGAGTATGTAAACTACACTATCAATTATAGGTTCAAATTAAGCTAAGCAATAAATAGTGTATGTAATGCGAATGACAAAATAAAAGAAAGCAAACGAAATTTGGTTGTTGATCTAAGTTTCAGAAGACTAAAAGCGCTAAGTTAGGACAATTCGCAGGTTGAATCCGAGAATGTAGAATGCATGAAATCAGGAATAATTAAGAACCGTCTTGAAAATGAATCGCAAATATATAACTAATCAATTCTCATTTCAGAAGTTAATTATGCCTAAATCACAGAGTTTCAAATCTCTTTTCAAACCCTAACAATCTAAACATGCAGTAATGATCAGGTTCAATTGTTCACAAAACTCCTAAGTCAAATCTCTTTGCACTAAGTTGTTTTTCTCATCTAATGCTAGATCAGGTTATCAATAATGCTCTCACATGTATAAAACAACCTATGATTTTTGGATTTCTAGATGATGTGTCTAAAAAATCGATTTTGAAGCAAGCAGAGATGAAGAACCAAAAGATAATCCTAACAGATAGCAATTCTACAAACTCTTCATCGACCTTTGAAAAGCCCTAACTTAACTAGCAAATTACTCAGACATGATCATGGAAACAGAAAACATAGCTAAATAAAATTGCATTGAAAGAATAGAATAAAAAAACAAAGGGGGTTCGAAATCTACTCCAAAAAGAGTACATGATCTATCTCCCCAAAAGCTCTGAATAAAAATCCTCTCTAAAGCTTTCTGAATTCTAAAATCTAAGATAAAAGCCAACAATGGCTGAATACCTAATATATACAAGCTAAAACACGATCTGGGGTGTTCTTGCAAATACTGGAACTTCTGAGCCAATTCTGCAAATAATCTTCAATCTTTTAACAAATCAGTCACGATCCTTCCTCTACGGGTGATGACGAGCGTCATCCAAATCCATACTTTTCTTCCGAGTTGCACAATTCGTGACTTCATCTTGCAGTGCTCCAAAAAGCTTCAATATCTCCAATTATGCTCCAGACATGCTATAACCTGCAAAGACTCTACTAGGACTCTAAAAAGACCAAAAAAACTCAATAAAAAGGACTTATACCATGGTTAAATACCATAAAAACCATGATATATCAACTCCCCCAGACTTAGCTTTTGCTTGCCCTCAAGCAAACATCAGACAGAGAACATAGTCGAGGTTTGAAAACAGAAACAGTCATCTAAACATCAGAAACACCACATTAGTTAACACTTTCAAATCCACATACCACAGAGTCAACACAAGATCAAATTTCAGTCTAATCATCACAAGCTTAGCAAATCTCTCAAATCCAATCCAAATCCCTTCAAGAAATCCGAAATCTATACTGCTAACTCCTTATTTTCATCTAAGTGTGATATCTCATCAAGGTTTTATCAACTCAATCACTTACATATTCTTTTACCTTCCTAAACAACTGAAAAAAGCAATCTCAACACAGCTCTCCTATTTTCTCTTCCCTTGATCCTTTTCATTCTGATTTTTTTTTTCGATTTGTTCAACTATTTTCTCAATTTTTTACAGTCTAAGATATGATGCTACTCAATACTTGTGTTCCTTGTGAGGAGACAGGTTCTTGAGTGTGTTCATTACTGTTGTTCCTTGTGAGGAGACAGGGTCATGAATGCACCATTCTTTTGACTCAAACTTCTAAAAAAACTGCATCAGGGAAGATCAAAGAGAGACTGCTTCTAAACATACTTGTCAGTGTTGAAAGAGAGAATCAAGATCAATGAGAATCAAGCCCCAAGATAAGAAGTTTAAAGTTCATTAAGGTGGAGCTCACATCAAATTTTCCAGATTCTCTAATAATCTAAACCTTCATTGCTGGACTGATCTAACTATGATTTTCAACTTAATAAGATTTGTAATCAACTACTGTGGCAATGGTTCTTATAAGCATAAACGTTCTGTGGTTAGTTCCACGAAAAACTGACAGTTTCAAAATTTTGACTCTATAAAAACAGGTTTTTGACTCAACTTCAAGACTCTATAAACATGATACAAAGCACACAACGTCAGTAACCACCTCCCCCACCCTTAAACAACACTGACCCCAGTGTTATTAAGCCAAGAGTTGGTCAAAATGAAGCATGAGAAGTTGTAGAACCGAGTTGAAAAAGTGGTACCTCGCGAAGGGACGGGTGATGAGCGTCACCACGTCTGAAACTCCAAAATCGACAAGTCAGATGTATAAACGTAATGTTATCATGTGTACTCTAAAGTCAGACTATTAGAGCACTCAAACACACATTTAATAACATCCAAACATAGCAATAAAGACCTGGTTCAACAATCACACAAAACATCATCAAAGTAACTGACAACTGACTCAAAGAAAACATAAAAATGACTCAAGAGAAATAAAAGAAAAGCGAAACAGAAACAAGTAACCAGATAGTAGAGGCTCTAATCCTCATCCTCGCAAGGCTCAGTAGTGTAGTCTGGGTGGACACAACCACAGTTGCTAAGTGTAGCAACAGCATCCCATAGTCCCTCAAAGCTATCAATGACATACTCCTGAAAAGCAGCCATGTCCATCGGTGTATGTGGTCGCGGAGGGCACCTGAAAGCAGTGGTCTCACGCCTGGATGGTCCAGCAGTAGCAGCAGTGGAAGCGCCAGCAGTAGCAGCTCTAGCTGGACGCTGAGGAAGAGGACGTAGCAGACTCGGATCTGGCAGAAAGCGCAGCTGGCGTGTAACGCCCTGGATCGTAGTGAGCGCGCTGTTTGACAACTGTATGCCAACATACTCTCCAGAAGTGGTAGTGAATGTCCAGACAAATCACGGCTTATGTCAAGTAGCATTACGCAGATGCTGCTCATCCATGAGGACTTTGTTAGTGCGAATGCTGCAAGGTGATACATCAATCTGAAAGTGCTGGAAGATCGGTGTCAGGAGGCTGCCTACACTCTCAGTCTTCTCCTCCGGACTGGTGAATGGCTTGGTCTTCGAGGAGACCAAATGCTCAGCGAATATAACAAAAAGTTGGCGCGGATCATGCTCTCCATGCGTATCTCCTCAGCTAGCATATCAGCGAAGCCATAGTAGAGCAGAACTAGCTCGCCAACACGCGTCTTGCTCGGTGCAGACTTGCACAAGATAGTGTTGCCAAGAAGGCACATAATATACCTCATAACTGGATGTCGAATGTCCGTCTGCGTGCTCGTCTTGCTGTCATAGACTCCAAGATCGAACGAAGCACTCGATCCACCGAAGAAGATCGAGACACAGATCGATCCGAAGTCACGATGTCCGAAGATGATCGAGTGAGATGCTCGATCTCGAGGTCGATCTCAGTGCACTTTAACCGTTTTTGGCTGCTAGCGAGGGGGGGGGGGGGGGCACCATCGAGCTGTTTGGCCTATTTCGGGAAGGCGGCGATCATGCTTTCACACACACATTTTCACTCTATCATTTTTCATCTTTTTCTCTCTGTTGGAAGGCGATTTCGCAATTGTCAGACTTTGAAGCTTTATTCTTGAATCTTTGAATCGTTTAAGCTTTAAGTAGTCGTTCTTCATGTTTATCCGTTCATCGTTTACGCTTTGCTTGGTTTACTTAATGTGTAGTGAGTAGTTTATTCGGGTTTTTGGGTTGAGAGGATTCAAAGGGGTCGAAAAGGTTTTCAAAGTTTGGTGTTTTCTTGTTCTTCATAGCTTTGTCTTCTAGGATGTCGAGCTCTCAAGGCTTAAAGACTCTCACGCCAAGATCTTTATGATAAGAGAGGTCTCTTACCTTGACAGGATCCAGAGATCTCTGAAAATCGCATCCTAGAGACTAGTTACCCTTTCCCAAACGCTATGGTAGTTAAGAGACTAGTTAAGCCGCGTGTTTGAAATCTGATTTCCTTGCCCTTTTATCTCTTTTTCTGCCAAACACCATGGGTATGGAGGAGAGAATGAAGGAGTGATCCATACCACACGCCATGGATAGATCTTGTTTTATTTTCAAGGCTTAGAGAATCTCACAAAGTGAGTAGATTTAGAGTTTTCAAACCAAGCTTGGACCTTTGAGACCCTTGAACATGAATCTCAACCCTGGACCCTCTTTTTTATTATTCTTACATCTTTGTTAATCATTCGCTTGCTATCTGTTCGCATCCTGGTCATTAGATTCGTTTCTGTTGAACATTTAGACGAGATCGATCGTTGTTGCTCGATCTATTGTTCGATCTTGTGGTCGATCCTCTAGTTGATTATTATAAATTCATAGCTTTGTATTTTAATCATTCTGTTTGTTCGTCGTGGTAGTTAACTCATTCCTAGTATTTTTAAAATAGTTTTGCTTTGCATTTGATCATTGCATTTACTTTTTAGGATTTTTACAAAACCGTTCATCATTTGCTTAGCTTTACATGATCCTTGCATTCTCATTGCACTTTTTAGCTCCTAGGTTTTATTGATTCCTCTTGCACTATACTACGACTGTGTGTTGCTTGAGTTTTGATAACCTCCTGTTGCATTGCATCACACCCTTAAGAGATTAAAAATCTGGTTATCAAATGGCGCCGTTGCCGGGGATCGAACCCGGATCACTCGCGTGACAGGCGGGAATACTTACCACTATACTACAACTGGCGCCGTTGCCATCTTAGGAGTGTTTAGAAAGCATTGAGATTTTAGGTTTAGTAAAGACTAAGCCTTTCTTTTTCTTTTGGTTACTAATTTCTCTACTCTCAAACGTGTGTCTTTCAGGTACATGAATCTTCGTTCAAGGGGAGACAACAATCTACTTCAACCTTTGGACAACATTCATCAACTCGGTCATTCACGACAAAGAAGAGTAAGAGAGCAAGCTAGAGCTTTTGAGGAGATTGTTCAGAAAGGTTTAGTGGATTTTGAAGCGATGGCTGAGCACGAGCATCCAGAGGGACCTCCTCCAGCCCACGGAGCAGTGGGAAGGGGTAATGGAAACCCCCAACACCCGGCTAGACCCCCAAGGATCATAGGAGCGAGAGATGCTCCCAATACTCATCACAATAGGTTTGGGATCACTCCTCCTCATGTACAGAACATCAACTTCGAGATTAAGCCAGGTTTCATCTCAATGGTGCAAAACAATAAGTTTCACGGGCTAGCAATGTAAGATCCCTTGGAGCACCTTGATAACTTCGAGCAAGTATGTGGGATGATCAAGATTAATGGCATATCCGAAGATGCTTTCAAGCTGTGTCTCTTTCCATTTTCTCTTGGAGACAAGGCTAGACATTGGGAGAAGACACTTCCACAAGGCACCATTACCTCTTGGGCAGAGTGTAAGAAGGCTTTCCTCTCAAAGTTTTTCTCTAGCACCAGAACAGCAAGGTTGAGAAGGGAGATCAGCGGCTTCACACAAAGGAACAATGAGACGTTCAATGAAGCCATGGAGCGGTTCAAGGACTATACCATTCAGTGTCCTCACCACGGCTTCAGTGAAGAGACTCTTCTAAGCACTATCTACCGCGGAGCTTCACCAAAGATTCGCTTGTTGCTTGACACGGCTAGTAAGGGAAATTTCCTCGGTCAAGAGGTAGAAGAGGGCATGGAGCTGATTTAGAACTTGGCATTGAGTGATGGCAACTATGCTGAGGACTACGACTGTGCACCGAGAGGTTCTGAGCTAGAGTCCCACAAGAAAGAGCTTAAATCATTGCATGAGAAGATTGACAAGCTGGTGTTAGCTAATCAGAAGCATGTTCACTTCGTTGGTGAGGCTGATGAAACCTTAGAGGAGCTTGAGTTGAGTAAAGAACAAGCCAATTGGGTGGCGGGTCAAAACAACTACAAACCTCAAGGATATTCCCAAGGCTACAACCAGAATAACAATCTCTCATACCATAGCACCAATGTCACGAACCCTAAGGATCATGTGTATCTTGCTCAGCAAGCAAAGCCTTTTGTACCATACAACAAAGGTTTTCAGCCGAGTGGTGGCTTTCAAGGGCAAGGGCAGAACAACTTCCAAGGACAACAGCAAGGAAACAAGGGTTATACGCCAATGTACCCTCCGTGCTTTGTACCTCATCAACAACCGATGCAATAACAACAAGTTGATCCTGTCCAAGCTATGTTTCAACAATTGATTCAAGGGCAAGCCTCTACAAATCAGAAGTTTGCCGAGATGAACACTCGTTTAGACTCATCTCTCACGGATTTCTCTACTCAGATCACCAACTTGAATAACAAGATCAAGCAGTTAGAGAAGGGAAAGGCGAGTACAAGCGGTCAGAATAGCTTACCGGGCAAGTGTGAGCAAAAAAATCCCAAGGAATACGCCAATGCCATTACGCTAAGGAGTGGGAAAGAGCTTGTACCTACGGTTGCTCCCAAGGTCAACGAGGACGTTGTAACTCAAGAGGGGGAGGGTAAGCTTTCAGCCGATGATGAGATCAACTTTGACAATGTTTGGATTCAAGGGCAAAGGAGAGGTGAGAAAGCGGTTGTAGAGAAGAAACCGGAGCAAGCTGCTAAGGAAAAGGATGCTTATGTACCTCCACCGTATGTACCTAAGCTACCTTTTCCTGGCCGCTTCAAGAAGCAACTCATAGAGAAGCATAGAATCTTGTTTGAGAAGCATCTTAAGGACGTAGAGATCAAGCTACCTCTCGTAGACTGCCTTGCCATGATGCCTAAATGCGCCAAATTCTACAAAGATATGCTTGTGAAGAAGAATAAGGAAAGCAAGGAAGTGCTTGTACTTAGCGAAGAATGCAGCGCCGTGATACACAAGGAGATAGTCCCTAAGAAGTTGGGAGACCCTGGGAGCTTCACTATACCTTGCGCTTTAGGTCCTTTGGAGTTCAAGAGTTGCCTTTGTGATCTCGGAGCTAGTATAAATCTGATGCCTCATTCCGTAGCAAAGAAACTTGGCTTTACCCGATTCAAAGATTGTAGAATCTCGTTGGTACTAGCTGACAGGAGCGTGAGGTTACCCGTGGGTTTGCTTAAGGACTTGCCAGTGAGAATCAGCGGTGTAAACGTTCCTACGGACGTCGTTGTGTTGGAAATGGATGAAGAGCCTAAGGATCCACTCATTCTCGGTAGACCGTTCTTAGCTACCGCCGGAGCCATCATAGACGTCAAGAATGGGAAGATAGCTCTGCACTTGGGTAAAGATATAAGACTGGACTTTGATATCAATGAGGTTTTGAAGAAGCCTACTATAGAAGGGCAAGCTTTCTACATTGAGACGTTGGACGCTTTAGCGGATGAGTTGCTGGAAGAGTTGGCTCAGGAGGATCATTTGAAGCTGGCATTGACTAAGGAGCCAGGAGAGTTCGGTTACTTGGATCAGAGGACTCATGAATACGTCAACTTGCTTGATTCAAGGAAGGTTGTGCTAGAAGATGAAAGCGCTTATCTAGAGATCGACTCCGAGATCGATGACATTACTCGATCCAGGGGTCAAATCGACAAGACAATCGAGAACACAACTCGATCCGGTGCAACAATCGACAGTCAGATCGAGGAGGGTGATCGATCCAGGAAAACAATCGAGTCCGAGATCGAGAGATGCCTTCCGATCAGTTCAGGGTCCAATCTGGAGATCGACCCAGCGTCTCGATCTCTCACTCGATCCAAATTAAATCGAGTTGGTGAATCAAGCGAAACTGCTCGATCTAGACGACATCGAGAGCAAGATCGACTGGACGACTCGATTTCAGAAAGGATAGCGGCTGGAGAAAGCAGCCTCAAGGGTCATGTCTCGGGTTCCAAGGAGGAAAACAACAGCAACAACCAGGAGGATGATTGGAGCGAGCTGCTAGCCCCAAAGGTGGACCTTAAGGAGCTCCCAAAAGGGCAAAGGTATGCTTTCTTAGGGCTTAACGAAACCTATCCCATGATTGTGAATGAAAACTTAAGTGATGATGAGTTGCACTCGCTCTTAACTGAGTTGAGAAAGTATAGGAATGCCATTGGGTACTCTCTAAGTGACATCAAGGGCCTTTCACCAATGCTTTGCACTCATAGGATTCACTTGGATAATGAGAACGCCTCTTCTATAGAACATCAAAGGCGTTTGAATCCTAATTTGAAAGAGGTTGTTAAGAAAGAGATTCTCAAGCTGCTAGAAGCTGACGTGATCTATCCCATAAGTGACAGCACGTGGGTTTCTCCCGTACACGTGGTTCCTAAGAAGGGAGGGATCACGGTCATTAAGAATGAAAAAGATGAGCTTATACCTACTAGGACTATTACTGGACACCGTATGTGTATTGATTATAGGAAGCTTAATCTTGCTACTAGAAAGGATCATTTTCCCTTGCCTTTTATTGATCAAATGCTTGAAAGACTCGCTAATCACCCCTACTATTGCTTTCTTGATGGATATAGTGGATTTTTCCAAATACCAATCCATCCAAATGATCAGGAGAAGACGACCTTTACATGCCCTTATGGCACTTTCTCTTATCGAAGGATGCCATTCGGGTTGTGTAACGCGCCGGCTACGTTTTAGCGGTGTATGATGTCGATCTTCTCCGATCTAATAGAAGAGATGGTAGAGGTATTTATGGATGACTTCTCGGTCTATGGTGCGTCCTTTTCTGCGTGTATGTTGAATCTTTGCAAGGTACTAAAGCGTTGTGAGGAGACAAACTTGGTGCTTAATTGGGAAAAATGCCACTTCATGGTGAAGGAAGGGATCGTGCTTGGCCATAAGATATCAGAGAAGGGCATTGAGGTTGACGAGGCTAAGGTTGAGGTTATGATGAGTCTTGAGGTGCCGGTTAACGTCAAAGGAGTGAGGAGCTTCTTGGGACACGCCGGCTTCTACAGACGCTTCATCAAGGATTTTTCTAAGATTGCACGCCCTTTTACACGGCTGTTGTGCAAGGAAGCTGATTTCGTCTTTGATGAGGAGTGTTTGCAAGCTTTCGTGACCATCAAGGAGGCTCTAGTATCCGCGCCAATAGTGCAAGCACCGGACTGGACTCTACCGTTCGAGATTATGTGTGATGCTAGTGACTACGCCGTGGGAGCCGTTCTAGGTCAGAAGAAAGATAAGAAGCTGCATGTGATTTACTATGCTTCAAGAATCTTTGATGAAACGCAAACAAGGTACACCACCACAGCGAAGGAGCTATTGGCAGTAGTGTTCGCCTTTGAGAAGTTCCGGTCATACCTCGTGGGTTCCAACGCATTTGTCTACACAGATCACGCGGCTTTGAGGTACATCTATTCCAAGAAGGACACTAAGCCGAGGCTTTTGAGATGGATCCTTCTTCTTCAGGAGTTTGACATGGAGATCAAAGACAAGAAAAGGATAGAGAACGGCGTTGCTGACCATCTCTCTCGGTTAAGGATCAACGAGTCTCTACCTTTAGATGATTCTCTCCCCGAGGAACAACTCATGGCGATCAGTACGACTGTTTGTGGGAACCTAGAAGGGCGGTTTGAGGAAGTTCTGAGCTTCAAAGAGGAAGATCTCCCTTGGTACGCGGATATTGTGAACTACTTGGCATGTGGGGAAGAGCCTTCGCATCTTGACAACTACCATAGGAAGAAGTTCATGAGGGACGTGAGCCACTACCATTGGGATGAGCCCTATTTATACAAGAGAGGTGTTGATAGCCTATACAGAAGATGCGTGACAAAGGAGGAAGCAAGAGATATCATCTTTCATTGCCATGGCTCTTCGTATGGCGGGCACTTTGCTTCGTTCAAAACCGCCACCAAGGTATTGCAAGCCGGTTTCTGGTGGCCGTCCATCTTCAAGGATACACATGAGTTCGTGATGAGTTGCGAAGCTTGTCAAAGAGCAGGGAATATCACTAAGAGGAACGAGATGCCTCAAGTACCCATCTTTGAGGTAGACGTCTTTGACGCGTGGGGCATAGACTTCATGGGGCCGTTTCCTTCTTCCTACGGCAACAAGTTCACCCTAGTAGCTGTTGATTACGTCTCTAAATGGGTTGAGGCCATTGCTTCCCCTACAAACGATTCTGAGGTGGTGATCAAGCTCTTTAAGAACATCATTTTCCCGAGGTTTGGAGTACCCAAGGTGGTGATAAGCGACGGAGGAAGCCATTTCATCAACAAGCTGTTTGAAAATCTTCTAAGGAAGTATGGCGTGAAGCACAAGGTAGCTACACCTTACCATCCTCAAACGAGTCGCCAAGTGGAGGTCTCTACCCGACAGATCAAGGCGATACTTGAGAGAACAGTTGGGACAACTCGGAAGGATTGGGCGGTGAAGTTAGATGACGCTTTGTGGGCTTACCGGACTGCTTTCAAAACGCCCATTGGTACTACTCCTTTCACTCTTCTCTACGGCAGAGGATGTCACCTCGCCGTTGAGTTGGAACATAAGGCGTTGTGGGCTGTGAAGCGGCTGAATTTTGATCTGAAGACGGCTCAGGAGAATCGGTTGATCCAGTTGCACGAGCTTGATGAGCTAAGGCTGGATGCTTACGAAAGCGCTAGGATCTACAAGGAGCGTACTAAGGCTGCTCACGACAAGAAGTTGATACATAAGGAGCTTAAGAAAGGGATTTTGGTGCTGCTTTACAATTCGAGGCTCAAGCTCTTTCCAGGAAAGCTAAAGTCACGATGGAGCGGTCCGTATGAAATCAAGGAGGTACTACCCTATGGAGCTGTCACGTTGGTCGGCAAGAGTGGGAATGCATTCACAGTGAACGGACACAGAGTTAAGCCATACATGGCGAGTGAATTTGACAAGGAGAGCACCTCAATGCTTCTCCAAGACCCACCATCTGCCTAAACCAAGTAAAGTCTAGCTAAAGACGTTAAAGAAAGCGCACTTAGGGAGGCATTCCCATGTTTATCCTGTATATATTCTTGCTTTATTTCTTTTCCAGTTTTATGTTTTTATCTTCTGAGTGTGTAGGAACACATATGAGGGATCGCAAGCCATGATCTTAGATCCAAAAGGAGTAAGAAGGGGCGAGTATAAGCTAGAGATCGAGTGCTAGATCGACTCATCCTGGCTCGATCTTTTCTAGATCGAGCTAGTGAATCGAGAGGAGTCAGTCGATCTTGACGAGATAGAGTAGACAGATCGTGTGACACAGTCTATCACGAGAGGACGAACACCCTGTACGCTTAGCCTGAAAAGCAAACGAGAGGTGGATCGACTGAGTCTCTCGATTATAAAGGCTAGATCGAATAGTCTACTCGATCTGCCACTCGATCCAAATTTAAATCGACCCCTGAATCGAGAATGTGGCTCGATCATGAGGACTTAGCCGCCGTATGATCCAAGACTCGATTCAATTCGAATCGAGTCCCAAATCGAGCAACCCTCTCGATCCACGCCATCATGGACATGAGATCGAGTCCCATATCGACCAAAAGGACTCGATCTCGTGCTGAGGTAACATTTTCTTTTCCCTCACTTACTATTTCCCTCCGGTTTTTAAATTTTAAAAGTGGTCAAGACAAACATCTTTGACCATGAAAGACGTGCCTTGACCACAGCTTTTGTCAGAAAACAACTTCTTTTACCCACGGTTTTGTTTTTGTTGGCCTTTAAATGTTTTCAACTACTTTCACACTCTCTCATTCTTGTTTTCTCGAGTTGTTAAGCAAAAGAGAGTGTGAATTCTTGTTTTCTAAAGGCTAACAAGCATCTTTTTCAATCCTAGCAAAGGTATTTTCGAATCTTTAAGAAAATATTATTTTTATTCGCTTTGATTGTTTTAGATGCTAGGGCGGTTTTAAATATTTAAAAATAGCTTGATAATAGGAAAAATTCTAGATTTCTCTCTATCTCTAGATTTGATTCTCTATTATTTTGCTATAATTTTTATAAATCCCCCAAAATTCTACGGTATTAGTTATAAGATTTCTTCTTTGCTCCTCTCTTTCTCTCATAATATTGCCGAATTGCTCATTGTTTTGCTTGAAAAACTTGTTTCAGGCGCAATGGCTCCCAAAAGAACAAGAGAAGTGACAACACAAGAGGGAGGAAACCAAGAAGTGGCTGTTCAGGAGAGGGTTCGTTGGAGTAAGGATGAGAAATGAGACAAGGAACGGCTTCCAAGGCTGAGGTTCGAGGCGACTAAGTTTGCGGACAGAGGATTGTTGGCCAAGATGGGGATTCTAGGAGACTTTGATCAGCTCCTCCAGAAGATTGGGCTGAGGTTTTTGTCACGGATAGATTGCCCAACCTCTCCCGAAGTGACAATCGACTTCCTTGCCACTTTGGAATTTGGATACGAGAATCCTAGCGTCCCAATTCCTTCTCAAGGCCGCCTCTCCTTCAAGATAAAACGCCAAGCCTTCAGCCTCTTAATCCCCGAGCTTTCCCAAGCTTATGGCCTCGATGCAGAAGCAACGAAGGTGGAGTTCCCTTCCCTCACTCAAGCGAACGATTTTTGGGATCTCATCGCCAATGAAGATTAAGAGGCGAACACCGCGAAGATCAAGAGAGTGAGGAACCCGGTGCTACGTTACACCTTGAAGCTGATGGCAAACACTTTTAGTGGTCGGTCCGTAGCCCCCACAGTGACCAAGACGGAGCTTTGCTTCTTGTTCCAAGGCCTTAAACATCTTCTTTGTGATCCGGATGAGAACGATGAGCCGTTGGAAGACCAGCTCGGAGATGACGTGAACTACGGGTGCATCCTCGCCGCTTCATTGGTCAAATACAAGGCGTATGCCTTGAGATGCAAGGCAAGCTCGTCACTCATTGGCAGTTTCCTCACTCCCTTGTTCGTGCAAGCCGGCGTGCTGCTTCAGAACTTCACTCCCGTTCTGGATAGAGCGTTCATGGACGAGACTTACCTAAAGAACACTGATAGCTTGGGACGCACGCCAGCCGAGGACTTCTTTGAGTACTTGTTCGTTGAAGAGGAGAATGAGAAGAGGACATGCATCTTGCCAAACAAAACCGAGACCGAGCTGTTAGGCATTGGGAAGATCGAGTTTCTCCCGAGTATAGAGGAGTGCTTTGCTCCTCTAGGAGCCGCGGCAATGATTCAGTAGGCTACTCACCCTAGATCAGAGTCTCCAGCTACTGATGATGAGATGCCCGAAGCCTTTCTCCTCCCTAAGCTAAACTTAGAGCCGTGGACCAAGACAGAAAAGTTATTTGCTTCTGTTGTGGAGATGCAAAGGAAGATCAACAAGTGGCAGAGCAAGGTCATCAAGAAGCTTGCCAAGAAGGTCAAGGCGCTTCAAAGAGGTTCACCAAAGCAAGCTGCGAGTGAGGAGGTCCAACAATCCGAGAAGAGAAGGCTTTCAACCGGTGGAGTTGTCATTCGTGAGACTTAAGGCAGCAACATTCAACCGGCGCGTCTCTCTCTCCAAGAGCTAGGCTCCAAAGGCAAAGCCATAGTATCTAGCTCTTCTGGAACATCCTCAAGTTCCAGCCGAGACTAGACCCGAAGTAACAACAACCTTCCATTGTATATACCGTTCATGTTTTCTTGATTTTTGCTTTGTGTTTTGTGCTCTCTCGAATTTGTTTGCCACCAGGACGGTGTCATACAAGTTTGGAGGAGTATGTGTGTGGTTTGACTTGTTTATTCTGTTCTAATTTTATCTTTGCATCCCTTGAGTCTTGCATGCATCTAAGGCATAGAAAAGAAAAGGAAAAAATTGGTAAAATTTTTAAAAATTTTCAAAAAAAAAATTCATGTAGTTGCATTCATCTTGTTAAACATTTTAGGATTGAGTCTAGAATTTTTAAGCATCTAGGTTGTTTACAGTTGCATAAGGGGTTAAAGTTTTCTTAAAAAGGTGTTTTAAGCTTATGAATGGTTTCAATATCCTAGTTAGTAGTTCTCTAATGCTTTGCTCACGCTTTGAAAGTAAGTTCTTAAGATGCTTAGATAATTTGTTTTGATTTTCGTGACTTGAATTGAACATTCATGATTTGAAACTTGTCCTAATAAGTGAGAACTCTAATTTGAATTTTGTAAATATCATTCTTATGCATTTGAAAATGAACACATGGATCTAAAAATATTTAGGCTCTCTTCCCCCTTTTACCACTCTTTATGAGCCTAAGTAGAATTCCCACCATCACCCTTACCTTTCTTTGAAGCCAAGTTTTCGTGTGTGACATCATTGTGAGGCCTCTTTCGGTTTGAACTTAGCATAACGTGTTACGTTTAGGCGACATGATTAGGTTCTCATATGATTGCTAGCTTTGCATTTTGAAGCTAGATGTAGGCTTATGATAAGTTTGGGGGATCAATGGGGTTGCTTTCATGTTTATCGCTTTCGGTTTCAAAAGAGTTTGGTATTTGAAGTGAACAAAAGGTTTTAAGTGAAAGGTTTTGTGTTTAAAAAATATAATGCTCTAATAATTTTAGAAGTTAGCTCTCTCAAAATAAAAAAAATAAAAAGAAAAAGAAAAGCGCCTAAGTGCCAAAATAAAAAGAAAAGAAAAAAGAAAGAAAAAAAAATAAGAGAGCTATCAATAAGAAAGAAATAAGGAGCTTAATATTTTCAAACCTTTTCACTAGCCTAAAAGAGTTAAGTTGTTTTCTGTTTTGATTTGGGGTTGCTAAGCTTTTGCTTTGGAGATAAGGGTAGATTTTAGGAGGGTGAGTGAGCTAAAAAGAAAAAAAATGAGAGGGGTTTTAGGATCATTGTTAGCTTGCTTGAGTAGATGAGAATCTGATCATGTATGCATCAATTGCCTTTACCTTTAGCATTATGCATAAAGTTCTTACCACTTTTGAGAGAAACCCGTGCTTAAAATAAACTCTCTTTAAAATGAGATCATTCTATGCTCATAGCCTTTACCCTTAGCCAAATGTGTTTTGCTTTAAAGTGCATAAGTTTGATTCATGGTTCGGTCATTAATGAATGTTAAAGAATGAGTTACTTTGATTGTTTGGAATAGGAGAGTCATGATTTGAAATTCTTTGTGTGATGAGTATGGCTAAGTTCTTTGGAGTATGAGTGTGTGCATTGCATTTTAGAACTGGTAACTAGGACGTTGAGATTGATTCATTTGAAAGACACCTTTGCAAGAAGCTTAAACCCCCGTTTGTTTTAAAACCTCTCTCCCTTCTTGAATTTTGTTTGCTTGAGGGCAAGCAAAAGGCAAGTTTGGGGGAGTTAATATTGCTGTATATTCCATGTATTTTGCATACATATAAGTTAGTTTCTCACGCATATACATTGCATTTTAGGATAATTTGCATCACTTTAGGTCCTAGAGTGTTCTTGCACCAGCATATGCATGTTTTTTGCATTTTGCATCGCATTCAGGTTGTTTTCGGCTACTTTGGAGTCTTAGAGGGTTCGTGGACGTGCTGAGGATCGTGAGGAGGTTCGTGGGAACTTGAAGAATTCAAGAATTCTTGCCAAGGACCAGATATCGAGAAGCAGATCAAGCATGGCCGGTCGATCTAGATGAGATCGACCAGAAGATCGAGTAGTCCATCCGATCCAAGGGAACTGATCGAGACGGGGATCGAGTGAAGCGATCGATCAAGGAGTACAGACATGAATGATGCCATGCAAAGCGAGAGCCGGATCGAGTCCACCACTCGATCCTCCGAAGATCGACTCCAAGATCGAATGAAGCACTCGATCCACCGAAGAAGATCGAGACACAGATCGATCCGAAGTCACGATGTCCGAAGATGATCGAGCGAGATACTTGATCTCGAGGTCTATCTCAGTGCACTTTAACCGTTTTTGGCCGCTAGCGAGGGGGGGGGACTATCGAGCTGTTTGGCCTATTTCGGGAAGGCGGCGATCATGCTTTCACACACACGTTTTCACTTTATCAGTTTTCCTCTTTTTCTCTCTGTTGGAAGGCGATTTTGCCATTGTCAGACTTTGAAGCTTTGTTCTTGAATCTTAATCGTTTAAGCTTTAAGTTATCGTTCTTCATGTTTATCCGTTCATCGTTACGCTTTGCTTGGTTTACTTAATGTGTAGTGAGTAGTTTATTCGGGTTTTTGGGTTGAGAGGATTCAAAGGGGTCGAAAAGGTTTTCAAAGTTTTGTGTTTTCTTGTTCTTCATGGCTTTCTCTTCTAGAATGTCGAGCTCTCAAGGCTTAAAGACTCTCACGCCAAGATCTTTATGATCAGATAGGTCTCTTACCTTGACAGGATCCAGAGATCTCTGAAAATCGCATCCTAGAGACTAGTTACCCTTTCCCAAACGCCATGGTAGTTTAGGGGACTAGTTAAGCCGCGTGTTTGAAATCTGATTATCTTGCCCTTCAATCTCTTTTTCCGCCAAATGCCATGGGTCTGGAGGAGAGAATGAAGGAGTGATCCATACCACACGCCATGGATGGATCTTGTTTTGTTTTCAAGGCTTAGAGAATCTCACAAAGTGAGTAGATTTAGAGTTTTCAAACCAAGCTTGGACCTTTGAGACCCTTGAACATGAATCTCAACCCTGGACCCTCTTTCTTAGTATTCTTACATCTTTGTTAATCATTCGCTTGCTATCTGTTCGCATCCTGATCATTAGATTCATTTCTGTTGATTATTTAGACGAGATCGATCGTTGTTGCTCGATCTAGTGGTCGATCTTGTGGTCGATCCACTAGTCGATTTTTATAAATTCATAGCTTTGCATTTTAATCATTCTGTTTGTTCGGCGTGGTAGTTAACTCATTCCTGGTATTTTTAAAATAGTTTTGCTTTGCATTTAATCATTGCATTTAGTTTTTAGGATTTTTACAAAACCGTTCATCATTTGCTTAGCTTTACATGATCCTTGCATTCTCATTGCACTTTTAGCTCCTAGGTTGGATTGATTCCTCTTGCACTATACTACGACTGTGTGCTGGTTGGGTTTTGATAACCTCCTGTTGCATTGCATCACTCCCTTAAGAGATTAAAAATCTGGCTATCACAACACGGTGGTGTCTGCAAGTCTGGTGGGTATGATCCTCACTTCCTGCCACGCATTGTAGATTAGCGTGTCATACTCATCCCACTCTTCCTAAATGTCACGGAATACACAGGTATCCCCCGCTATCTCCTGCTTCGGAGTTCCTGACCAAGCCACTCCTGAAGCGATGTTCCGATCCTCTCGCTTTGGCCATGGAGGCCTGCAAACTGGGTAACTTCTGTGCGACTGTGCTGAGCCTGATGCAGTGCTCGAAGACGAGTCCTGTCGCTGTCTCTTCTCATGTCGAGACATCTGAAAATTCAAGCCAAAAATCAACCAAAAACATCACCAAAATCAGCAAATTTTTGAAATTTTGAAAAATCAATGAATCAAAGTGAAACAACTGATGGCGATCACCAACAGTACTACGAGGAACACAATTCAAACACCAGTTCAACCCAAATCACCCAAGATTTCCAGATTTTTGCAAATTTCATCATGAACTCGAAATTATAAAAACTTGCAAATCAACCGATTAAATCACATATGGATGATATCATTCATCTAATACAACCTAACTAACCATGATTCAATAGTTAAATCAAGCTAATCATGTCGAAAATCAAATATTACCAAACCTATAACCGACTGAAAATTGGGGATTCCGAATACATACCTTGCAGATCTTG
Organism: Thlaspi arvense; assembly: GCA_911865555.2. Classification (NCBI taxonomy): domain Eukaryota; kingdom Viridiplantae; phylum Streptophyta; class Magnoliopsida; order Brassicales; family Brassicaceae; genus Thlaspi; species Thlaspi arvense. The sequence goes on along the minus strand of OU466862.2, from coordinate 44,678,963 downwards.
AAAACCGAATAGATATTATGAAAGAGGGCCAAAATCCGTATGGATTAGGATTTTGAATCACTCAATTTGGTTAAAAAAAACAAAAGTTGTGATTTAAAGAAGATTGTTTAAGTGTTTGTTATGTTTCAGTAAAGTCGCGGGGAAGAAGAAGGAGGAGGTTAAGCGCGTACCTGAGCGCTCGTCACCTGTTTTTTTTTTTTTTTTTTTTTTTTTGTCTGGTCGTCATTTTTTTTACTGAATAACTAACTAATCTAATCAATATATGTACACGAAAATAAATCACTAAGTACAGAAAATAAAACTTACCAGTGGGTTGCCTCCCACTAAGCACTTGTTTAACGTCATTAGCTCAACTTTGATTGGCTGTTTAGACAGCTGGTGCATCATCCAGAGACACAATGTGTCCTGCAGGAATTTCGGCTTGCGCCCAATAATGCTTCACCCTCTGTCCATTGACAGTGAACTCCTCTCTTCTGGAGTTAATCAGGACAATGGCGCCATGTGGTCTAGCCTCTTTAACAGTGAAGGGACCTGACCATCGAGAACGCAGTTTACCAGGAAAAAGTTGTAAACGAGAGTTGTAAAGGAGTACCTGGTCATTGAGCACAAAATGTCTGGAGATGATCTTCTTATCATGATATTCCTTTGTCTTCTCCTTGTATAACTTGAAGTTTTCATAGGCCAGATATCTTATTTCATCCAGTTCATTAAGCTGAATAAAGCGCCTCTCTGAAGCAGGCTTCAGATCGAAGTTCAGCTTCTTGATAGCCCATTCTGCTTTGAACTCTAGCTCCACTGGTAGATGGCATGCCTTGCCATAGAGCAAATGGAATGGTGTAGTCCTAAGAGGCGTTTTGTAGGCAGTCCTGTAAGCCCACAATGCATCATCCAGTTTTGCTGACCAATCCTTCCTTGTCTTCCCAACTGTCTTCTCCAGAATCTGCTTGATCTGTCTATTGGAAACCTCAACTTGTCCACTGGTTTGGAGATGATAAGGCGTCGCCACTCTGTGCTGTACACCATACTTTTTCAACAGCTTGTCAAAGACCTTGTTAACAAAGTGAGAACCACCATCACTTATAACAATTCGCGGGACACCTAATATGGGGAAAATAATGGTCTTAAACAGCTTCAAAACCACTGCAGCATCATTTGTAGGAGTAGCCAACGCCTCTACCCACTTAGATACATAGTCAACAGCAGCCATAATATATATATTCCCATAAGATGAGGGAAAAGGGCCTATGAAGTCAATGCCCCAACATTCAAAGACTTCAACTTCAAGGATGAAGTTCTGTGGCATCTCATGTCTTCTGCTGATCTTTCCTCTTCTCTGACAAGTATCACAGCTTGTAATCAATGTCTGGGCATCCCTGAACATAGTAGGCCACCAATAACCAGCTTGAAGAACCTTGGAGACTGTTTTAAATGTGGCAAAGTGTCCAGCATACTCTATGCCATGACAGTGAAACAGGACGTCTTGGACTTCTTCTTTTGCTATGCATCTCCTGTAAATCCCATCAGCAATGTCTATAAAGATATGGCTCATCCAAATAGAATCTCTTAAGTTCTCTCAAGAACTTCTTCTTAGCATAGCTCTTGAAATCATGTGGTTCATCCTTTGCAGCAAGATAATTGGCAATATCAGCATACCAGGGCCTCTTTGGATCATCCAAAGCATAAACTTGCTCTTGAAAGGCTGTCCCCAAGCTTGCACAAATCGTAGTCAGAGTCTGTGACTGGTGAAGATCGACATCATGCATCTCTGAAAGGTAGCAGGAGCATTACTTAGTCCAAAAGGCATTCTGAGATATGCAAAATGCCATATGGACAGGTAAAGGTGGTCTTCTCCTGATCATCTGGATGGATGGAGATCTGAAAGAAGCCTGAATAGCCATCAAGGAAGCAGTAATACTTGTGATTCGCCAGCCTCTCAAGCATCTGATCGATGAAAGGTAGAGGAAAGTGGTCTTTCCTTGTGGCTGCATTCAGCTTCCTGTAATCGATGCACATCCTGTGTCCTATCACAGTTCTGGTTGGAATCAACTCATCCTTATCATTCTTCACCACTGTAACTCCTCCCTTCTTAGGGACCACGTGCACTGGACTGACCCAAGCACTATCTGATATGGGATAGATGATCCCAACTTGCAGCAGCTTCATGATCTCCTTCTTGACCACATCCTGCAGATTCAGATTCAGTCTCCTCTGGTGCTCTACTGATGATTTCGATTCATCTTCCAAATGTATCCTATGCATGCACAAGTCTGGAGAAATCCCTGGAATATCATCAAGAGAATAGCCAAGAGCTTTACAAAATCTGCGCAGCTTACTTAGCAGAAGATTGAGCTCTGCATTGTTCAATGAAGCATTAACAATAACAGGATAAGTGGAGTTTTATCCAAGAAAGGCGTACCTTAGCCCTGCAGGGAGCTGTTTAAGCTCAACTTTTGGTGCTTTTGCTGCAGTCCAGTCACCCATTACAGCAGCTTTCGCAGATGTGGTGACAAGCTCATCCTGTGCAACCAGTTGCATCACATGTGCAGTAGCATCCATCATCTTTGTGTAGCCTGTTGCAGCAGAATCCATATGCTCATACTCTGCTGTAGAAGTGGTCAAGGCCCTCTCCAAGGGGTCTTCTGATCTCATCTCATGGAAGATCTGATCAGCAATGTTGGTAAGAACATCCACATAAAAAGTATATCCATCTATAGTTTGCCTCTTTATAAGCTTGTCCATTTCGAATTGCATCATCAAGTCACCAACATTCAGCTCTATTCTACCGTTCCTGACGTCAATGATAGCTCCTGCAGTAGCCAGGAATGGTCTGCCAAGAATCAGAGGGTCTTTGGGTTCTTCTCCATACTCCAGAACCACAAAATCAGTAGGAATCATGCAATCTCCTACTTTGATAGGAACATCCTCCATCACACCTTTAGAAACTCTGACTGATCTATCAGCTAGGACAAGAGATATTCTTGTAGCCTTAAAATCGGCCATCCCAAAGCTCTTGGCAATAGAATGAGGCATAAGGTTCACACTAGAACCAAGATCACACAATGATCTCTCAAACCTATCAGAAAAGATTGTGCAGTCTAAAACAAAACTCCCGGTGTCTGAAAGCTTCTCTGGCACTATGTTCTGAATCACTGCACTGACCTGCTCGTTGATCATCATAGCTCTAGCCTCTAAACTCAAGTTGTTGATCACCATCCTCTTCACATACCTCCTTATAACATGAGTGATCCTCACAGCATCAATCAATGGGATCTCAATGACCAACTTGTCCATGATAGCTTTGCATTTGGCATTTTCAAGCTCTTGTTTAGACTTCTTAGGATGCTTAGGATATGGTATCTTGGATTTATACACTGTCTCCTTAGCATTATTTGAAGTCTAAGTCGTAACTGCAGTTAGTTGCAATGGGTGACGAGCGTCACTGGGTTGGTGACGAGTGTCACTCGTTTTGGAGAAATCGTGGTCTGCTCGAGCTGGGTGATGAGAGTCACCCATCTGGTGACGAGCGTCACCAATTTGTGAAGAAAAATCGTCGGGGTCCTGCTCAGTGGGTGACGAGCGTCACCCGTGGATTTTCAGCACAAATTTCCTCATCTTCATACTTTACAAGTCCAACAAAATTTCTTGAGCTCAAATCCTTCTGCAACACTGGTTGCAGGTTCTTTCCACTCCTCAATATGATGGTAGAATTTTTTCATTGAGTGATCCCCTAAATCTTTGAACCCTTATTTAAATGAGATCATTTTCATCTCATAACCATGTCCCTTGACCAAATGTTTTCTCTTGATTTGCACAAACATTATCCATTAGTTACTGATTAATGAATGTTAAAGAGTTGGTTGATTTGAATGCTTGTATAGGCTAGGCTAGAGTTCATTGTTTGCTATGATGTGTATGGTTAAAGCTTTTAAAGTAGAACAATCTCTTTGCATCTTAGAACCTATAACTTGAGCATTGATTCAATTTTTCCATTGGTATCTTTAGTTTTGAGCTCCCACTTTCAAACCTCACTTTCCCATTTGTTCTTATTTGCTTGAGGACAAGCAAAAGACAAGTGTAGGGGTCTTGATATCCCTTGTATGTACACCATTTAGGACTGAATTTAGTACATATTTTGGTCCTCTTTTGCATGTTTTCCCTTAGCTTTTGTCCTATTTTCTTCTCTTTTTTGACTTAGGTTGCATTTAGAATATAGTTTTGTGTTTTCTTTGCATTTTGGATGTTTTTAGGTGCTTTTGGATCTAAAAGGATCTTGGAGGAGTTTTGCGGATGATCCAGGATGCTAGCTGGGCAAAAGGGAGCAAGAAGGATCAAAGCAGACAATCTCTGCAGAAGTTTTCGGTCAGAGTACGGTGAATATCGGTCAAGGATGACCGATACAGAGCAATTTCGGTCACCAGTATCGGTCAGAAGTGATCGACATAAACCCAGCGGATGATTTTCGGTCACCAGTATCGGTCAGAAGTGATCGACATAAACCCAGCGGATGAATTTCGGTCACCAGTATCGGTCAGGAGTGACCGATAGGATTCATATCGACTGAAGATCAGCTCAGATGAGGTGTTTCCATTCCGATTTGGCTACGGCGTCCTTCATCAACTTTGTAGCCACTTGAGTTTGATTTCGTGTGGAATTAGCTTCGTGTCATTCCCATCAGTGTTTGAATAGTTATGGCGAATAAAGTGAGCACATGTCCATCTGGAGTTTTTACCGTTGATCTTGACCGACATGAATATCAGCTCGGACGAGTAGCCTCCGCCCCTATTCAGCATCTTCACTCTTCACGAAGGTTGTAGCCACGTGAGTTAGCTTTCAGTAGAACTTGGTTTGAGGTCATTCTGATATGCCGTTCAACAGATATCGCAATTTTTGTGAAACCGCTCAATCCATTTCGGTCACTGAAGACCGACACAACTGACCGATACGCTGCGAGACTGAAGACCTTTTATTTAAAATTTTGCCATTTTTGCTTAGACTCCTATAAATAATTAAAATCCCTAATTTCTGGGGACACATCTCTTATCCAGCATTCTCTTCTTCTTTGTTGGAGCTTTTTGATTTTGTAATTTGAATCTTTGTTTATTTCAATAAAAATTGTATTTCCCTTAATCTTTTATCTTCCTAATCATGATTAACTATATTTTCTTCATATATTTGATGGTTTTCACCATGATTAGTGAGTAGTTTGCTTTAGGTTTGAGATTAGGGCAGATGGGGTGATTTTAGTGATTGTTTAGTTTGATTAGGGCTTAGATCTTCTCATTCTCTTTCTTATATGATTGTGCTTAATGCTTAGTACCTCTTTGTTGGAGAACTTGATTTTAGGATTTTCACATGCACACCAAGTGTTTGATGAAATTCCTGAATGAAGTTCAATGCTTGAAAATGGTGTTTAGATAATCATGAGTCTTTGCATTTATCTTTTCTTGCTTGAATGTGCTTATTGCTTAGTACCATATTGATGAGAAATTGTCCTTAGACATTGATTATGCATGAGAATGTGAGTTGATGTTTGATATATCATATAAGAGATTAGTAAACCTAGCCTAAGAGATCAGATGTCTAGCATGCTAATTGGTTTTATGGAACTTGATCTTAATGCTTGATGATCATGTGTTTGAGTAAAGAGATTTATCTTGAATATGTGATTAGAAAAAGGATTAATGCTAAGAGATTGGATTAGTCTATATTAGTGTTCCTTACCTAAGGTTGAGTGTTTAGAATTGCTTGTTTTGATCACCCTAGAAATGAACATGAATCACCCTATCACCATTGCCTTGATCTTGAACCATCTTTTAGTCTTTGAAGTTTAGTTTTACTTTGCTTTAGTTCAGTTTTAACTCTGTTTTTGCTCTGTTTTTCTTTGCCATTACTGCTCTTTGCTTGCTTTCTTTTGCTTCTTTGCTTGCTCATTTAGGTTGATAGAGATCTAAAACTATCTATATCTGCTTGAATTATGATCTTTACTGCATTTTTACTGTTTCATTCTCCCCTTTTGGATTGATAAAACCCTATGATATACTACAATTGATTAGTACAAGCATGGGTAATGGAATCAAGTCGCAAAAAGTCTTGTATCACCTTAAGAATTTGATATCCTAGATGAGAAAGCCATTAAGAACAAGAAAACACCAAGCTTTAAAAACATTTTCAAACCCTTTTGAATCCTCTCAACCCCAAAACCCGATGAAACTACTCGTTACACATAAAATAAACCGAACAAAGCATAGAAGATGAACTAGTAAACATGAAAAACGATTGCTTTAAACTTAAACGATTCAATATTCAAGAACAAAGCAAGAAAAGGCTTCAAGGTCTAACAATGGCGAAATCGCCTTCGAACAGAGAGAAAAACTCTAAAAGATAAATTGAAAACGTGTATTGAAAAGCAAGATCGCCGCCTTCCCAAAATAGGCCAAACAGCTCGATGGTCCCCCCCTCGCTAGAAGCCAAAAACTGTTAAAGAGGACTGGGATCGACCTCGAGATCAAGCATCTCACTCGATCGTCTTTGGACATCGTGACTTCAGCTCGATCTGTGTCTCAATCTTCTTTGGTGGATCGAGTGCTTCGTCCGATCTTTGAGTCGATCTTTGGAGGATCGAGTGGTGGACTCAATCCGACTCTCGCTATGCATGGCGTCATTTACGTCCGTACTCCTTGATCGATTTCTTCACTCGATCTTGGTCTCGATCAGTTCCCTTGGATCGGATGGGCTACTCGATCTTCTGGTCGATCTCATCTAGATCGACCGGCCATGCTCGATCCGCTTCTCGATCTCTGATCCTTAGCAAGCATTCATGAACTCTCCAAGTTTCCTCGAGCCTCCTCACGAGCCTTAGCACGTCCACGAATCTTCCAAGACACCAAAGTAGCCGAAAACAACCTGAATGCGATGCAAAATGCAAGAAACATGCATATGCTAGTGCAAAAATACTCTAGGACCTAAAGTGATGCAAACTAGCCTAAAGTGCAAGGTAAATGCATGAGAAACTAACTTATATGTATGCAAAATACATGAAATATGCAGCAATATCAACTCCCCCAAACTTATCTTTTGCTTGCCCTCAAGCAAAATTTAAGAAGGGAGAGAGGTTTTAAAACAAACGGGGGTTTAAGCTTCTTGCAAAGGTGTCTTTCAAATGAACCAATCTCAACGTCCTAGTTACTAATTCTAAAATGCAATGCACACACTTATACTCCAAAGAACTTAGCCATACTCATCACACAATGAATTTCAAATCATGACTCTCCTATTCCAAACAATCAAAGAACCTAATCCTTTAACATTCATTAATGATCAAACCGTGAATCAAACTTATGCACTTTAAAGCAAAACACATTTGGCTAAGGGCGAAGGCTATGAGCATAGAATGATCTCATTTTAAAGAGGGTTTCACAATGCAATGGGTTTCTCTCACGAATGGTATGAACTTTATGCATAATGCTAAAGGTAAAGGCAATTGATGCATACATGATTAGATTCTCATCTACCCTTGTACACTAACAATGATCCTAAAACCCCTCTCATTTTCTTTACATTTCAGCTCACTCACCCTCCTAGAGACTACCCTTATTAAGCTCAAACCCAAATAAAAAACAGAAAACATTTTTACTCTTTAGGCTAGTGAAAAGGCTTGAAAATATTTTAGCTCCTTATTTTTTTTCTTATTGATAGCTCTCTTATTCTTTTCTTTCTTTTTCTTTTCTTTTTATTTTGGCACTTAGGCTCTTTTCTTCTTTTCTTTTTTTTTTACTTGAGAGAGCTATCTTCTGAAGTACTTAGAGCATTATACGTTTTGAAAATAAAGCCTTTTACTTAAAACCTTTTGTTCACTTCGACTACCAAACCCTTTTGAAACCGTAAGCATATAAACAAGAAAGCAATCCCAACAAACCCCCAAACTTATCCTAAGCCTACAACTAGCTTCAAAATGCAAATCTAGCAATCATATGAGAACCTAATCATGTCGCCTAAACGTAACACGTTATGCTAAGTTCAAACCGAAAAGAGGCCTCACAATGATGTCACACAAGAAAGCTTGGCTTGAAAGAAAGGTAAGGGTGATGGTGGGAGTTCTACTTAGGTATAAGATCCATGTGTTCATTTTCAAATGCATAAGAATGATATTTAAAAATTCAGATTAGGGTTCTCACTTATTAGGACAAGTTTCAAATCATGAATGTTCAACTCAAGTCACGAAAATCAAAACAAGTGATCCAAGCATGGTAAGGACTTACTTTCAAAGCGTGAGCAAAGCATTAGAGAACCACTAACTAGGGCATTGAAACAATTCATGAGCTTAAAACACCTTTTTAAGAAAACTTTAACCCCTTATACAAATGTAAACAACCTAGATGCTTGAAAATTCTAAACTCAATCCTAAAATAGTTAACAATGTGAATGCAACTACATGAAATTTTTATTTTTTTCAAAATTTTTTAAAAATCTTACCAATTTTTTTGTTCTTTTTTATGCCTTAGAATGTATGCAAGACTCAAGGGATGCAAAGAGAAAATAAGAGCAAAATAAACATGTCAAACCACACACATTCTTCCCCAAACTTGATTGACACCGTCCCGGCGGCAAACAAATTCGAGAGAGCTCAAAACACTAAGCAAAAATCAAGAAAACATGAGCGGTATGTACAATGGAAGGTTGTTGGGACCTCGGGTCTAGCCTCAGCTGGAACTTAAGGATGTTCCAGATTAGCTAGATACTACGGCTTTGCCTTTGGAGGCTGGCTCTTGGAGGGAATGACGCGCCGGCCGAATGTTGCTTCCTTGAGTCGCACGGATGACAACTCCACCGGTTGAAAGCCTCCTCTTCTCGGGTTGTTGAACCTCCTCACTTGCAGCCTGCTTTGGCGAAGCTCCTTGAAGCGCCTTGACCTTCTTGGCAAGCTTCTTGATGACTTTGCTCTTCCACTTGTTGATCTTTCTTTGCATCTCCACAACAGAAGGGAAGAACTTTTCTGTCTTGGTCCGCGGCTCAAAGTCGAGCTTAGGGAGGACAAAGGCTTCGGACAAAGGCTTCGGGCATCTCATCATCCGAGTAGCTTGCTGAATGGTTGCCGCGGCTCCTAGAGGAGCAAAGCACTCCTCTACGCTTGGGAGAAACTCGATGTTCTCAACTCCTTGCAGCTCTGTTTCGTCTTTGTTTGGCAGGATGCACACCCTTTTCTCATTCTCCTCGTCGATGAACAGATACGCAAAGAAGCCCTCAGCTGGCGTGCATCCCAAGCTATCAGTGTTCCTTAGATAAGTCTCATCCATGAAAGCTCTCTCGGGAACTGGACTGATGTCTTGAAGTGGTACACCAGCTTGCACGAACAAAGGTGTGAGGAAGCCTCCAATGAGTGACGAGCTTGCCTTGCATCTCAAGGCATACGCCTTGTATTTTACCAATGAAGCAGCCAGGATGCATATGTAGTTCACATCATCTCTGAGCTGGTCTTCCAACGGCTCATCATTCTCATCCGGGTCACACACGAGATGCTTAATGCCCTGGAACAAGAAGCAAAGCTCCGTCTTGGTGACTGTAGGGGCTACTGACCGTCCACTGAAGGTATTGGCAAGTAGCTTAAACGTGTAACGCAGCACTGGACTCCTCACTTGATCTTTGTGGTGTTCGCCTTGTAGTCATTGTTGCTGATGAGGTCCCATAGATCGTTTGCTTGAGTGAAGGAGGGGAACTCGACCTTGGTTGCAGCAGCATCAAGACCATAGGCTTGACAAAGCTCGGGGATTGTGAGGCGAAAAGCCTGACGCTTGATCTTGAAGGAGATGTGCCCTTGAGAGGGAGTGGGGACGTTCAGATTCTCGTATGCAAACTCCAAGGTGGAAAGGAAGTCGATTGTCACTTCGGGAAAGGTTGGGCAATCCATTAGTGACAAACACCTAAGCCCCATGTTCTTGAGGAGTTGGTCAAAATCTCCTAAAATCCCCATCTTAGCCAGCAATCCTCTGTCTGCGAACTTAGTTGGCTCGAACTTCAGCCGTTGAAGCCGTTCCTTGTCCCGTTTCTCATCCTTACTCCAACGAACCCTCTCCTGAACAGCCACTTCTTGGTTTCCTCCCTCTTGTGCTGTCTCTTCTCTTGTTCTTTTGGGAGCCATAGCGCCTGATATAAGATTCTCAAGCAAGATAATAAGTAAAAAGGTGATTGTAGAGAGAAAGAGAGAAGCAAGAAAGAAAAATTATAACTAATACCCTAGAATTTTGGGGGATTTATAAAAATTATAACAAAATAAGAGAGAATCATATCTAGAGATATAGAAAAATCTAGAATGTTTCCTATTATCAAGCTATTTTTAAAAATTCAAACCGCTCAAGCATCTAAAACAATCAAAGCGAATAAAAAAGGAAATTTCCTTGAAGATTTTCTTAAAGATTCGAAAATACCTTTGCAAAGATTGAAAAAGATGATGTTAGCCTTTAGAGAACAAGAATTCACACTCTCTTTTGCTTAACAACTCGAGAAAACAAGAATGAGAGAGTGTGAAAGTGGTTTAAAATATTTAAAGGCTAACAAAAACAAAACCATGGGTAAAAGAAGTGGTTTCTGACAAAAGCTGTGGTCAAGGCACATCTTTCATGGTCAAAGATGCTTGCCTTGACCATTTTTTGAATTTAATAACCGGAGGGAAAGATGAAGAGAGGGAAAAGAAAATGTTACCTCGGCACGAGATCGAGTCCTTTGGGTCGATCTAGGACTCGATCTCATGCCCATAATGGCTTGGATCGAGAGGGTTGATCGATTTAGGATTCGATTCGGATTGAATCGAGTCTTGGATCGATAACACCTCTCGTACCTTGGGTTTTTGGCACGATGGCTAAGTCCTCGTGATCGAGCCACGTTCTCGATTCAGGGGTTGATTTATGCTTGGATCGAGTAGACTATTCGATCTAGCCTTGAAAATCGAGTGACTCAGTCGATCCACCTCTCGTTTGCTTTTCAAGCTAAACATATAGGGTGCTTGTCCTCTCGTGATCGACTGTGTCACACAATCCGTCTACTCGATCTCGTCTAGATCGGCTAACTCCTCTCGATTCACTAGCTCGATCTAGCAAGGATCGAGCCAGGATGAGTCGATCCAGCACTCGATCTCTAGCTTATACTTGCATCTAAGATCAGGACCTGCAATCCCTCATACCTGTTCCTACACACTTATTGGGGTGGGTTTTCACCCCGACGAAGTCAATGGACAATTTGGCTAAGTATAGAAATTGTCCTTAAGCAATGTACAAATCGTGCACATTTTGTACACGGCGAGCCGGTCGCCTCGCCCAAACTATGCACGGCGAGGCGAACCGTGCAAACCTTGTACAAATGGCGAGCCGGTCGCCTCGCCCAAACTATGCACGGCGAGGCGAACCGTGCAAACTTTGTAGAAATGGCGAGCCGGTCGCCTCGTCCAAATTATGCATCACATTCAGGTTGTTTTAGGCTACTTTGGAGCTCTGGAGGATTCGTGGACGTGCTAAAGCTCGTGAGCAAAGTCGTGGACACTTGGAGAACTCAGGAGTGCTTTCTAAGGACCCGAGATCGAGTGGCAGATCGAGCACGGCAGGTCGATCTAGGTGAGATCGACCAGAAGATCGAGTAACCAAGTCGATGCAAGGAAATAGATCGAGACCAAGATCGAGTGTGGAGATCGATCTGAAGTACGGACGTAAATGACGCCATGCAGATCGAGGACCGGATCGAGCTTTCAGCCCGATCAGCACAAGATCAACTCAGAGATCGACTAGAGCCATCCGATCCAAGACGAAGTTCGAAAGCCAGATCGAGCTTCGTGCTCGATCCCAGACTAACCTTATCCGTCCAGCTGGCTTTGGACCGTAGCGAAGGAGAGACCATTTTTGGTTTGGCCATTTTTGACAAAAGACAACGGTCCCTTTCATTATCCCCATTCTGTCTTTTACCTTTTTTGCTCTCTCGTTTTGGAGGCGATTTCCGCCATTGTAGACTTTCAAAGCTTTTTCTTGCATTTTAACTTTTGAATATCAAACCTTTAGCCTTAATCTTTGTTAATCATGCTTAATAGATCCTTCTTTATGGTTTCATCGGTTTTCTTTATGAATCGCGAGTAGTCTTTTTGGGTTTTGGGGCTGGGGCGATTCGAAAGGGTTGAAAAGGTAAAAGCTTTTTATTTTCTTGTTCTTCATCACCTTCTCTTCTAGAATTTCGAGTGCTTAAGGCTAAGAGACTCTCACGCCAAGATCTCTAAGATCCGAGGGATGTCTTACCTTGACAGGATCCAGATGTCCTGGAAAATCGAATCCTAGAGGCTAGTTTTCTTTTCCCACACGCCATGGTTGTAAAGGGGACTAGTTAGGTCGTTTGTTTGAAATCTATGTTTTATGCCCTTTAATCTATTTTTTCACCAAACCCATGGGTTTGGAGAAGAGAATGAAGGAGTGATCCATACCACACGCCATGAATGGATCTTGTTTTGTTTTCAAGGCCTAGAGAACCTCTCAAAGAGAGTAGATCTAATGTTTTCAAACTAAGCTTTGACCTTTGAGAACCACAAACCTGACCCTTAGCCCTAGACCCTCTTTCTTATTGTCTTAAGTCGTTTAATATCATTCCATCATCATAAAGTTGTGTTCTTGTCAAGCGCATATCGCATCATTTCATCATTCTAGGTTGTTTAAACGAGATCGATCGTTGTTGCTCGATCTAATGGTCGATCTTGTGGTCGATCCACTAGTCGATTTTTAATAATTAGTAGCTTTGCATTTTAAATAATCCCCTTATTCCTCGTGGTAGTTAACCCTCTTCGAGGGATTTTAAAATTATTTTGCTTTGCATTTGACACTTGCATTTAGTTTTAGGGATTTTACCAATCATTTATCATTCTCGCTTAGCTTTGCTCATTCTTTGCATTCTCAGTGAACTTGCTACCCCTAGGTGTGGATTGTCACTCACTTGCATGCTATACTACATCTCAGTGTTGCATTTGAGCTTTGATACATCAATGCATTGCATAAAAACCTGTTATCAAATGGCGCCGTTGCCATCTTAAGGAATAGAAAGCATTAAGATTTGGGGTTTAGTAAAGACTAAGCCTTTACTTTAAGTTCGTTACTGATTTCTCTACTTTGAAACTTGTGTCTTTAAGGTACATGAATCTTCGTTCCAAGGGTGACAACGCCTTACTCACACCCTTGGACAATATTCATCAGCTTGGACACGCAAGATCAAGAAGAGTTCCAGAACAAGCTAGAGCTTTTGAGGAGATTGTTCAGCAAGGTTCAATGGATTTTGAAGCAATGGCTGAGCACGAGCACCCAGAGGGACCTCCTCCAGCTCACGGGGCAGTGGGAAGGGGTAATGGAAACCCTTACCACGCGGCTAGACCCCCACGCATCATTGCAGCAGGAGATGCTCCCAATACCCACCATAATAGGTCTGGGATCACTCCTCCTCCAGTGCAAAACAATAATTTTGAGATCAAGCCAGGGTTTGTTCAGATGGTGCAAAACAACAAATTTCATGGGTTAGCTTTGGAGGATCCATTGGCGCATCTAGACAACTTTGAGCAGCTTTGTGGAATGCTCAAGATAAATGGCATCTCAGAAGACAGCTTCCAGCTGTGCTTGTTCCCCTTTTCCTTAGGCGACAAGGCACAGCATTGGGAGAAGACTCTTCCACAAGGCACTATCACTTCTTGGGCTGACTGTAAGAAAGCTTTCCTCTCCAAGTTTTTCTCAAGCTCTCAGACAGCAAGGTTGAGAAGCGAGATCAGTGGTTTCACTCAGCGACAGAATGAGTCCTTCAATGAGGCTATGGAGCGTTTTAAGGACTATACAATAGCCTGCCCTCACCATGGTTTCAGCGAAGAGACCCTATTGAGTACTATCTACCGTGGAGCACTTCCCAAGATCAGGTTACTACTTGACACGGCAAGGAAAGGAAACTTCCTTGGTCAAGAGGTTGAGGAAGGTATGTAGCTCATTGAAAACCTATCATTGAGCGATGGGAATTATTCTGAGGACTATGATCGTGCACCAAGAGGAGCTGATCTTGAAGCCAACAAGAAAGAAATGAAGTCTCTACATGAGAAGATCGATAAGCTCATGCTTGCTAACCAAAAGATTGTACATTTTGTTGGGGAAGCTGCAGATGTCTTGGATGAGCTAAGGCAATGTCAAGAAGAAGAAGCTAATTGGGTAGCCGGTCAAAACAACTACAAACCTCAAGGTTACTCTCAAGGCTACCAAGGCAACAATAACTTGTCTTATAGAAGCACCAACATTGAAAATCCAAAGGATCAGGTGTACCCTCCTCAACAAGCAAAACCGTTTGTGCCCTATAACAAAGGTTTTCAGCCGAGTGGTGGTTTTCAAGGTCAGCGACAAGGTCACTTTCCGGGACAGCAGCAGCAGCAAGGGAACAAACCTTATACTCCTATGTACCCTCCAGGCTTTGTTCCCCAACAACAGATGCAACCGCAACAAGTTGATCCTGTACAAGCTATGTTTCAGCAGTTGCTTCAAGGGCAAGCTTCAACAAACCAAAAGTTCGCCGAGATGAACAACCGCTTAGACTCATCTCTCACTGATGTCTCTACTCATATAACAACTCTAAACAACAAGATCAAGCAGTTAGAGAAGGGTAAAGCAAGTACAAGTGGTCAAAGCAGTTTACCGGGCAACTGTGAGCAAAATCCCAAGGAATACGCCAATGCTATCACACTAAGAAGTGGGAAAGAGCTTCCACCGAGGGTTGCACCTAAGGCCATTGAGGACATTGTGGTTCAAGAGGGGGAGGATAAGCCGTCGGCTGATGATGAGATCAACTTCCACAACGTGTGGATAGAGCGGCCAACAAAAGGGAAAGAAGCAGCTGTAAAGAAGCAAGCGGAGAAAGCAACCGAGGAGAAGGATGAGTACATACCTCCACCTTATGTTCCTAAGCTTCATTTTCCTGGTCGCTTCAAGAAATAGCTCATAGAGAAGCATAGGCTCTTATTTGAGAAGCATCTAAGGGACGTACAGATCAAGCTACCTCTCGTGCATTGCCTTGCCATGATGCCTAAGTGTGCAAAATTTTTCAAAGACACGCTTGCAAAGAAGAATAAGAAGAGCAAGGAAGTGCTGGTGCTTAGTGAACAGTGTAGCACCATTATACACAAGGAGATAGTCCCCAAGAAGTTGGGAGATCCAGGAAGCTTCATTATACCATGTGCTCTTGGTCCTTTAATATTTTAGAGCTGTTTATGCGACCTTGGTGCTAGTATAAATCTGATGCCCCATTCTATAGCAAAGAAGCTTCGGTTTTCCCCGATTCAAAGACTGTAGGATCTCCTTCGTGATAGCTGACAGGAGCGTGAGGTTACCAGTGGGTTTGCTTGAGGACTTACCAGTGAGGATCAGTGGAGTAAACGTGCCTACAGACTTCGTTGTGCTTGAGATGGATGAAGAACCTAAGGATCCGCTTATACTTGGGAGGCCATTCTTTGCAACCGCCGGAGCAATCATCGATGTCAAGAATGGGAAGATAGCTCTACACTTGGGCAAGGATATAATGCTGGATTTTGATATCAACGAGGTCCTGAAGAAACCAACCATAGAAGGGCAAGCTTTCTACATAGAGACATTGGATGCTTTGGCGG
Source organism: Thlaspi arvense (assembly GCA_911865555.2). Lineage (NCBI taxonomy): Eukaryota > Viridiplantae > Streptophyta > Magnoliopsida > Brassicales > Brassicaceae > Thlaspi > Thlaspi arvense. Next base: position 44,663,320 of record OU466862.2, on the reverse strand, counting down.
ATGAACTGCTACAAGATCTTGCACAAGAGGATCACTTGAAGCTGGCATTGACTAAGGAGCCAGGGGTGTTTGGTTTTCTGAGTAGGAAGACTCAGGAGTACGTTAATCTCCTCGATTCTAGGAAGGTTGTAATGGAAAATGAAGGCGGCTGCCTTGAGATCGATCAGGAAATCGAGGAGATCTCTCGATCCAGAGAAGAGAACGACTTAGACAGTCGATCCACTACTCGATCCCAACCAAATCGAGTAAGTGATCGACCTGAGAGCAGTCGATCCAGAAAAACAATCGATGGGAAAATCGAGAGAAGTCAATCGATCAGTTCAGAGAACGAGACAGGGACTCGATCTCCTGCTCGATCCCAATTAAATCGAGTAGGAGAATCGAGTGAAACTGCTCGATCGAGACCAGAACGAGTGCAAGATCGACTGGAAGACTCAATCTCGGAAGGGACAACGGTTCAAGAAAGCAGTCTTTTGGGTCATGTCTCGGGTTCTAAGGAGGCTACTGATTATGGGAATTTCAACAAGAGCCACGAGGAGGACTGGAGCGAGCTGCTAGCCCCAAAGGTGGACCTTAAGGAGCTCCCAAAAGGGCTAAGGTATGATTTCTTAGGGCTTAATAATACCTACCACGTGATTGTGAATGAAAACTTAAGTGATGATGAGTTGCACTCGCTCCTAAGTGAGCTGAGAAAGTATAGGAAGGCCATTGTGTACTCTCTAAGTGACATCAAGGGCCTTTCACCAATGCTTTGCACTCATAGGATTCACTTGGATAATGAGAACGCCTCTTCTATAGAACACCAAAGGCGTTTGAATCCTAATTTAAAGGAGGTTGTTAAGAAAGAAATTCTTAAGCTATTAGAGGCTGACGTGATCTATCCCATAAGTGACAGCACGTGGGTTTCCCCTGTACACGTGGTGCCTAAGAAGGGAGGGATCACGGTCATTAAGAATGATAAAGATGAGCTTATACCTACTAGGACGATTACAGGACATCGTATGTGCATAGATTATAGGAAGCTTAATCTTGCTACTAGAAAGGATCATTTTCCTTTACCTTTTATTGATCAAATGCTTGAGAGGCTTGCTAATCATCCTTACTATTGCTTTCTTGATAGATATAGTGGTTTCTTTCAAATACCAATCCATCCGAATGATCAAGAGAAGACGACCTTTACATGCCCTTATGGCACCTTCGCATATCGAAGGATGCCATTCGGGTTGTGTAACGCACCGGCTACGTTTCAGCGGTGTATGATGTCGATCTTCTCTGATCTAATAGAAGAGATGGTAGAAGTGTTTATGGATGACTTCTCTGTATATGGTGCATCTTTTTCTGCGTGTTTGTTGAATCGTTGCAAGGTACTAAAGCGTTGTGAAGAGACGAATCTTGTGCTTAACTGGGAGAAGTGTCACTTTATGGTAAAGGAAGGGATCGTGCTTGGCCACAAGATATCAGAGAAGGGCATAGAGGTTGATAAAGCCAAGGTTGAGATGAGTCTTGAGACGCTGGTTAATGTCAAAGGGGTGAGGAGTTTCCTAGGCCATGCTGGCTTCTACAGGAGCTTCATCAAAGATTTTTCCAAGATTGCACGCCCCCTCACAAGGCTGTTGTGCAAGGAAGCTGACTTTTTATTTGATGAGGATTGCCTTCATGCTTTCGTGACCATCAAGGAAGCTCTTGTATCCGCGCCAATAGTGCAAGCACCGGACTGGACTCTACCGTTCGAGATCATGTGTGATGCGAGTGACTACGGCATAGGAGCCGTTCTTGGTCAAAGGAAAGACAAAAGGCTGCACGTCATCTACTATGCCAGCCGAACCCTAGATGACACTCAAGTGAAGTACGCTACGACTGAGAAGGAGTTGCTGGCAGTTGTATTCGCCTTTGAGAAGTTCAGGTCATACCTCATATGCTCTAAGGTGGTTGTCTATACAGATCACGCAGCTCTGAGGTAAATCTATTCCAAGAAAGACACTAAACCGAGACTCTTAAGATGGATCCTTTTGCTCCAAGACTTCGACATGGAAATAAAGGACAAGAAAGGGATAGAGAACGGCATGGCAGACCACCTCTCTAGGATGAGAATCAATGGGTCTCTGCCCTTAGATGATTCGCTTCCAGAAGAACAACTCATGATGATCGCTACAGCTGTTTGTGGAAGGCTAGAAGGGCAGTTTGAAGAGGTTATGAGTTTCAAAGAAGAAGACCTGCCTTGGTACGCTGACATTGTAAACTTCTTGGCATGTGGAGAGGAGCCAACTCACCTTGATCATTACCACAAGAAGAAGTTTATGAGAGATGTTGCCTACTACTTTTGGGACGAGCCTTACTTATACAAGAGTGGGGTTGATAGCGTGTACCGAAGATGTGTCTCTAAGGATGAAGCTCAAGACATTCTACTTTACTGCCATGGGTCTTCTTACAGAGGACACTTTACTTCTTTCAAAACCGCTACAAAGGTGTTACAAGCAGGTTTTTGGTGGCCATCTATCTTCAAGGACGCTCACGAGTTTGTTAAGAGTTGTGAAGCGTGTCAAAGGGCAGGAAACATCACCAAGAGAAACGAGATGCCTCAGGTTCCTATCTTTGAGGTTGATGTCTTTGACCCTTGGGGGATAGATTTTATGGGTCCATTCCCATCTTCTTACGGTAATAAGTACAACTTGGTGACGATTGATTATGTATCTAAATGGGTTGAGGCCATTGCTTCTCCTACAAACGACTCTAAACTGGTGATCAAGCTCTTTAAAACCATCATATTCCCAAGATTCGGAGTCCTTAGGGTTGTGATCAGCGACGGTGGCAGCCACTTCATCAACAAAGTATTCGAGAACCTCTTAAGGAAATATGGTGTGAAGCACAAGGTAGCTACACCTTACCATCCTCAAACAAGTGGACAAGTAAAGGTCTATAACCGGCAGATCAAGGCAATACTCGAGAGGACAGTAGGAACTACTCGGAAGGATTAGGTGGCTAAGTTAGACGATGCTTTGTGGGCTTACCGGACCGCTTTCAAAACCCCCATTGGTACTACTCCTTTTACTCTTCTCTACGGAAAATGATGTCACCTCCTTGTTGAGCTGGAACATAGAGCATTATGGGCTGTGAAGCAGTTGAACTATGATCTCAAGACAGCTCAGGAGAAGCGTTTGATTCAGCTACACGAGCTTGATGAACTAAGGCTGGACGCCTACGAAAGCGCTAAGATCAACAAGGAGCGTACTAAGGCGGCTCATGACAAGAAGCAGGTTCATAAAGAGCTTAAGGAAGGCAGCCTGGTGCTACTCTATGACTCGAGGCTGAAGCTGTTCCCTGGCAATGTCAAATCAAGGTGGTGCGGACCGTTTAAGATCAAGGAGGTATTGCCCTATGGAGCCGTTACGTTGGTTGGCAAGAGTGGGAATGCATTCACAGTCAACAGATACAGAGTTAAGCCATACATGGTCAGTGCATTCAACAAGGAGAGCACTTCAATGCTTCTCCAAGACCCACCATCTGCCTAAACCAAGTAAAGTCTAGCTAAAGACGTTAAAGAAAGTGCACTTGGGAGGCATTCCCATGTCTATCTTGTATATATTTCTGCTTTCTTTCCATTTCAGTTTTATGTTTTTATCTTCTAAGTGTGTAGGAAAAGGTATAAGGGATTGCAGGCCATGATCTGAGATCCAAAAGGAGTAAGAAGGGGCGAATATAGGCTATCGACTCATCCTGGCTCGATCTTTGCTAGATCGAGCTAGTGAATCGAGGGGAGTCAGTCGATCTAGACGAGATCGAGTAGATAAATCGAGTGGAACGGTTGATCATGAGAGGACAACTCGCCAATGCGTTCAGCCTGAAAAGCGAACGAGGTGTAGATCGACCGAGTCACTCGATCCTTGAAAATAGATCGAGTAGTCTACTCGATCTGCCATTCGATCTGCCATTCGATCTCAGCCAAATCGACACCCGAATCGATCAAGGGAATCGATCCAAGGAGTACAGACTAGTTGACCAAAAGTCAAGGAACGAGAGAGTATAATCGATCTAAGACTCGATTCTAATCCAATCGAGTCACTGATCTATCAAACCTCTCGATCCAGATAATATGGGCATGAGATCGTATCCTAGATCGACCAAAAGGACTCGATCTCGTGCCGAGGTAACCAAAACTTTTCCTTCCCGTTTTCTTTTTCCTCTCTTTTTGAATTTGAATGGTGGTCAAGGCAAGCATCTTTAACCACGAAAGACGTGCCTTGACCACGCCTTTTGTCAGAAAACCGCTTTCCTTGCCCATGGTTTTAGATTTTATTGGCCTTTATGTTCTCAACAACTTCACACTCTCTCATTTCTCTTTTTGCAAATTCTAAATCGAGAGAGAGTGCTATTTTTCTTTTCCTAAAGGTCATTAGCTTCTGTTTTCAATCCTGCAAAGGTATTTTCAGATTTTTAATTAAAATATTTTCATAAATCCTTTAAAAATCGAATGGTTGATTTAAGTTGCTAGAGAATTTAACAAATTTTTTTAAAAGTAGCTAGAAATTAGGAAATTATCTAGATTTAATCTCATCTCTAGATTTTTTTTTTCTTTTATCTAGTTACAATTTTTATAAATCTCCCAAAAATCTAGGGTATTAATTGTGAATCTCTCTCTCTTCCTTGTGTTTTCTTTGTATTCGCCGCCTACTCTAACTCTCTCTTCTGAGAATCACCTTTCAGGCACCAATGGCACCTAAGAGAACCAGAGAAGAGGATACACAAGGAGAAAAAAAGAGCAACAAGTGGTTCAAGAGGAAGGAGCTCAACAAGTTCAAGAGAGGATCCGTTGGACAAAGGAGGAAAAGTCAGCGAAGAAAAGGTTAGAGAGGCTTCGCTTTGAGCCTACCAAGTTTGCGAGTAGAGACTTGTTGGAAAGAATGGGTCTTCTAGAAGATTTTGACTCTCTTCTCTAAAACATGGGGCTTGCATGCCTTACAAGGATGGATTGCCCAACATATCCGCAAATCACCTTGGATTTCCTCTCTACCTTGGAGTTTTCCTATGAAAATCCGAGCCTCCCTACTCCCTCACAAGGGCATCTCACCTTCAAGGACAAGAGGCGATCTTATCACCTTTCCATTGAAGAGCTTTGCCAAGCATATGGACTCAACGCCGCGGCTAAGCAAGTGGAGTTTCCCCCTCTCAAGAACGCCAGCATCAAGAAAGTGAGGAACCCCATCCTGAGGTATACTCTCAAGTTGCAAGCAAACACTTTGAGCGGGCGGTACTTGTCTCCTACAGTGACAAAGACCGAGTTGTGCTTCCTTTTCCAAGGGATCAAAAGGATACTGTGCAGCAGCGAAGAAGAGAACCACGATCTGCTGATGGATGACCTTGGGAATGATGTTAACTACGGGTGTATTCTAGCATCCTCCTTGGTGAAGTACAAGGCATACGCTCTAAGGTGCAAGGCGAATTCAGCATACATTGGAGGTTTCCTCACGCCACTCTTTATCCAAGCCGGTGTACCTCTTCAACGCTTCGAGCCTTGCACGGATAGATCATTCATGGACGAGACCTACATGCGCAATACAGATAGCTTGGGACCTACGCCAGCTCCATGATTCTTTGCTTATCTGTTCTACAATGGTGAAAAGAAGAAGAGCGTGTGCATCTTACCCAATGTTGATGAGACACACTTGGATAGCATTGGTACAATCGAGTTTTGCCTAACCCATGAAGAATGCTACGCCCCACTTGGTGCAACCATGATGCCTATTCAGTACGCACGTGAGCAGTCAGAGTCAACACCCTCATATGGCGCAATGCCAGCCAACTTTGAGCTTCCAAGGATGGACTTTGAGCCACAGACCAAGGCGGAGAAGTTTCTTGCTTCGGTGGTGGAGGTGCAGCGAAAGATAACTAAGTGGAAAGGGATGATGATCAAGAAGCTTGCCAAGAAAGTCAAGGCGCTTCAAGGGAGCTCATCCGCGAAGTCTAAGGAGTCCATGAGTGTAGAGGTTAACCAGCCCGAGAAGAGGAGGAGATTGACTGGCGGCATTGTCATCCGTGAGCCACAAGGCAGCACGCAACAAGCGCGTCATTCCGTCCATGGTTTCCTGACCGCGGATAAAGTCAAAGACATAGCACAACGCTCCTCTGGCAAGAGCAGTTCCGCTGGAACATCCTCAAGTTCCAGCCGAATTTAGCTCCAAGGTACCAACAACCACCCTTTGTATATATCGCGCATGTCCTCTTAGTTTCCTTTGCTTGTGTTTGAACTCCTTTGAATTTGTTTGCCACCGAGACGGTGTCATTCAAGTTTGGGGGAGTATGTGGTGTGTTTAATGTGTTTTCTTTCCTCTTATTTTCTATTTGCATCCTTTGAGTCTTGCATTACATTTCATTGCATCTAAGGCATAGAAAAGAACAAAAAATTTGGTAAAATGTTTAAACAATTTTCAAAAAAAATCATGTAGTTGCATTCACTTTGTTAAACATTTTAGGATTGAGTCTAGAAATTTTAAGCATCTAGGTTGTTCACATTTGCATAAGGGGTTAATGTTTTCTTAAAAAGGTGTTTTAAGCTCATGAATTGTTTTAAGGCCCTAGTTAGTAGTTCTTTGATGCATTGCACACACTTAGAAAGTAAGTTATGACCATACTTGGATCATGTGTTTTGATTTTCGTGGCTTGACTTGAACATTCATGAACTGAATCTTGTCCTAATAAGTGAAAACCTTAATCTGAATTTTAATTATCATACTTATGCATTTGAAAATGAACACATGGATCTTATACATATTTAGGCTCTCTTCCTCCTTTCCCCACTCTTTTCTGAGCCTAAGTAGAACTCCCACCATAACCCTTGTCTTTCTTTCAAGCCAAATGTTTTTGTGTGACATCATTGTGGGCCTCTTTTCGGTTTCAACTTAGCATAAATTGTTAGGTCTAGGCGACATGATTAGGCTCTCATTTGATCGTTAGCTTTGCATTTTGAAGCTAGTTTTAGGCTTAAGATTAGGTTCGGGATCAATGGGGTTGTTTGTTTTGCTTATTTGTTTACGGTTTCAAAAAGGTTTGGTGATTGAAGTGTTTAAAAAGGTTTTAAGTGGAAGGCAATGTTTTGAAAAATAAAAGCTCTAAGTGTATTTCAGAAGATAGCTTCAAAAAAAAAAAAAAAAAAAAAAAAAAAAGAGCCTAAGTGCCAAATAAATAAAAAAAAATAAAAAAAAATAAAAAAATAAAGAAAAGAATGAGTAGGGAGCTATCAATAAGAAAAGTAAAGAGCTAAAAATGTTTTCAGCCTTTCCACTAGCCTAAAAGAGTAAAGATGTTTTCTGTTTTTATTTGGGTTTGAGCTTAAAAAGGATAGTATCTAAGAGGGTGAGTGAGCTGAAAAAAAAAAAATGAGAGGGGTTCTAGGATCATTGTTAGTGTACATGGGTAGATGAGAGTCTAATTATGTATGCATCAATTGCCTTTACCTTTAGCATTATGCATAAAGTTCATAACCTTCTTGAGAGAAACCCTTTGCATTATAAAACCCTTTTAAATGAGATCATTATATGCTCATAGTATTTGCCCTTAACCAAATGTGTTCGGCTTTAAAATGCATATGTGTAATTCAAGGTTTGATCATTAATGAATGTTAAAGGATAAGATTCTTTGATTGTTTGAAATAGGAGAGCCACGATTTAAAATTCATTGTGTGATGAGTATGGCTAAGCTCTTTGGAGTATGAGTGTGTGCATTGCATTTTAGAATTAATAACTAGGACCATTGAAATGATTCATTTGAAAAGCACCTTTGCAAGAAGCTTAAACCCCCGTTTTTAAAACCTCTCTCCCATCTTGAATTTTGTTTACTTGAGGGCAAGCAAAAGGCAAGTTTGGGGGAGTTGATATTACTGCATATTTCGTGTGTTTTGCATATATATAAGATAGTTTTCATGCATTTACCTTGCACATTAGGCTAGTTTGCATCATTTTAGGTCCTAGGGCACTTTTGCACCAACATTTGCATGTTTCTTGCATCATGCATCATATTCAGAGTGTTTTCGGCTACTTTGGAGCTCTGGAGGATTCGTGGATGTGCTAAGGCTCGTGAGCAAAGTCGTGGACACTTGGAGAACTCAGGAGTGCTTGCTAAGGACCCGAGATCGAGTGGCAGATCGAGCACGGCAGGTCGATCTAGGTGAGATCGATCAGAAGATCGAGTAACCAAGTCGATGCAAGGAAATGGATCGAGACCAAGATCGAGTGTGGAGATCGATCTGAAGTACGGACGTAAATGATGCCATGCAGATCGAGGACCGGATCGAGCTTTCAACCCGATCAGCACAAGATCCGACTCAGAGATCGACTAGAGCTATCCAATCCAAGACGAAGATCGAGAGCCAGATCGAGCTTCGTGCTTGATCCCAGACTAACCTTATCTGTCCAGCTGGCTTTGGACCGTAGCGAAGGGGGGACCATTTGCGGTTTGGCCATTTTTGGCAAAAGGCAACGATCCCTTTCATTATCCTTATTCTGTCTTTTACCTTTTTCGCTCTCTCGTTTTGGAGGCGATTTCCGCCATTGTAGTCTTTCAAAGCTTTTTCTTGCATTTTAACTTTAGAATATCGAACCTTTAGCCATAATCTTTGTTAATCATGCTTAATAGATCGTCTTTTATGCTTTCATCGGTTTTCTTTATGAATCGCGAGTAGTCTTTTTGAGTTTTGGGGCTGGGGCGATTCGAAAGGGTTGAAAAGGTTAAAGCTTTGTATTTTCTTGTTCTTCATCACCTTCTCTTCTAGGATTTCGAGTGCTTAAGGCTTAGAGACTCTCATGCTTAGAGGGATGTCTTACCTTGACAGGATCCAGATGTCCAAGAAAATCGAATCCTAGAGGCTAGTTTTCCTTTCCCACACGCCATGGTTGTAAAGGGGACTAGTTAGGTCGTTTGTTTGAAATCTATGTTTTATGCCCTTCAATCTCTTTTTCCACCAAACGCCATGGGTTTGAAGAAGAGAATGAAGGAGTGATCCATACCACACGCCATGGATGGATCTTGTTTTGTTTTCAAGGCCTAGAGAACCTCTCAAAGAGAGTAGATCTAATGTTTTCAGACTAAGCTTTGACCTTTGAGACCCACAAACATAACCCTTAGCCATAGACCCTCTTTCTTAGTGTCTTAAGTCGTTTAATATCATTCCATTATCCTAAAGTTGTGTTCTTGTCAATCGCATATCGCATCATTTCATCATTCTAGGTTATTTAGACGAGATTGATCGTTGTTGCTCCATCTAGTGGTCGATCCTGTGGTCGATCCACTAGTCGATTTTTAATAATTAGTAGCTGCATTTTAAATATTCCGCTTGTTCCTCGTGGTAGTTAACCCTCTTCCATAGATTTTAAAATTGTTTTGCTTTGCATTTGACACTTGCATTTAGTTTTTAGGGATTTTACCAATCATTTATCATTCTCGCTTAGCTTTGCTCATCCTTTGCATTCTTAGTGAACTTGCTACCCCTAGGTGTGGATTGACACTGACTTGCATGCTATACTACATCTCAGTGTTGCATTTGAGCTTTGATACATTAATGCATTGCATAAAAACCTGTTATCAAGTGTAAAACCCACTTGTGATGGCGTATCCTTCAACCATGAGCATAAAGATCAGAACCACTCTGATGCAATGACTGGATTGCTCCAATTTATACACCTATGATTCTGACCTTCAAGCTTAGATAGATGGAGGATTGGTTGATGATTTGATAACCAGTTTGTTGGCTGAATCCACAGGCAACGATTTGAGACTCTGAATAACCAAGGGCTAATCTTCTCAAGGTTATTAAGACTCTCCACAAATTATCCTCTCTGAATCCACGAAGTGTTTAATTTGCAAGAACAATTGTTTTCAAAAGAATTCTCTCTTTGAATCAAATAAAATACTTTTTGATTAATAAATTTCGTCTCCTTCAAATACAAGTAAATAGAGCTTATATAATGCTCAGAATAAAGACATAAAACAGTAAGAATGATAACGAAAACATACCTTAAAAAGTGGCTTAAGTTTTGTCTTTTTTGGTCTCCTAGCCGTTATGCTTTGAATGGGGATGAATGGAAGAATGGCTTGATTCATGGAACGAATCTGTGATATTCAGTGAGGCTTGGACGTTCAGGATCTTCAGAATAGAATGTAGGGATGAGATTCGTGGCTGATCTTCTTGGTCCAACTTTCCCATAGAAATGAGATAATTATCTCTAAGTATGGAAAGTGGCTTCATGGCTGGTTCTCCTTGGTTTTAACTTGGTTTATGACGGTTAATGACTTGATTATGTGATGTAGGACTGTTGTAGGCTTCTGTGGACGTGAGGGAGGGTGAATATAATGTCATTGTATGGCATATATTCTCAGTTTCCTTGTACATCTCCAATAATGCTTGATTTGGCGGTTTGAGTAGATTTGGTGGTTCTTCTTTGGTTTGCATTGAATAGCTTCGGTTATTGACTTGGTTTGATGTCTCTGAATGCTCTAATATTTCCTCTGGTGGTCGAATGATATCCTTGGTCGAATAAAATGCCTTGCTTCCCTTAGTTTCCTTAATCGGCGCCAAATTGATAATAAGCACATAGTTTGCTCCTTTACTGGTTTGATCTCGGTTCTCTTCTGATTTAAATTGAACTGGTTACTCTTTTGGTTGTATGAAAGGCTTCTCTTGATAAATGAATCCTCTTTGGTTCGTTGATACTTCTTCACATTCTTTGAAAGGGGTTTTGAATCTCATTGGCTCCTCAGCTACAAGCTTGGCTCCTTCTGATTTAGCTTCAATGCTCCTTCTCTTGACTGGTTCAGTTGTGTATGGTCTGATGCTTACATCACATTCTAGCCTAAGTGATGTACTAATAAAGCAATCATTCTCTCACCCAAGCAAGAATTCAGATCCACTTATCAATCTTGTGAACCAATAAGGACCTAGTTAGCTAAACACCAATCAAGAATATGGATTTATGCACACAGCTGCAACATCCTAACAAAGCTAAGAAATGAACAGGAATGAAGCAAAGGCACGATCTTTTAATACATATTATCTAACAATCAAGCAAGAATCTCAAAGCCAGCATAAACTAGCCCTAAGCGAATCATCTAGCAATATTGAACTATCACTTTGGTGTCACGGAACAAAGGAAACATAGACCAAGACAAACTATCAAGCCAAATAAGCGAATCATGCTTAGAAATGAGATAACAAGCCATTTAATGAATCATATGCATCAATCAATACCATATTCAATCAAAATGAGTAAGCTTTATGAACAATTACCACTTTGCAAGAGAAGGAGACAACAGAGAATAGTTAAATAAGCCTAATTACCCCTTAATCACATCTTAATCACCACTTTCCTTACTTAAAACCCTAAATCTAAAGTAAACTACTCAATAATCATGTTTAATCCCATTTGTTTGGAGTTAAACATAACTAGATGAGATTAAAATGCAAAGATGATAAATCTAAACTACCAAGGTGCAAGAACAAAGATTAAAAGATGAAACCATAAAAATGCAAACTTTATTAAAGATTAAGATCCTTAAGGCAAATCACCCTTTAAGGTTTAGAGAAGAGAGAGTTTTTGATAAAAAGCTAGACTTGGATAAAGATAATGTTTTGTGGCTTCTTTTTTATAGTTTTGATAGGGCTCAGGTTTTACCTAAATAAAACTACTGCAAGTGCACAGCAAAAGTAGTTGTAGTACAAGGGGTATCGAAATCCCAAGAGAGTAATGCAGACTACACTATCGAATGTAGATTCGGATTCAGCTAAGCAAGATATGATGTATGTAATGCGAATGAATAAATGAAAATAAGCAAACGATTTTGTAAGATGATCTAAGTTCCAGAAAACTAAAAGCGCTAAGTCAGGACAGTTCGCAGGTTGAATCCAAGAATGTATGACGCAGGAAATCAGGAATGATTAAGAACCGTTTTAAACATGAATCACTGATGTATAACTAATCAGTTCTCATTGCAAAAGTTATCTATGCCTAAATCACAGAGTTTCAAATCTCTTTGTAAACTCTAACAACCTAAGCATGCAGGAATGATCAGATTCAATTGTTTACAAATCTCCTAAGCCAAATCTCTTTGCACTCTTCTGTGAACTCAAACTTTACATCCTTGCAGAGGAGAGCAGTAAGTGGGCGTGCTATCTTGCTAAAATCCTTGATGAATCTTCTTTAGAAGCCTGCATGACCCAGAAAACTCCTCACTGCTTTGACTGAATCAGGTGCTTGCAGACTTGTCATCACCTCAATTTTCGCCCTATCCACCTCTATACCGTCTCCTGAGACTCTGTGGCCAAGTATAATACCATCCTGCACCATGAAATGACACTTCTCCCAGTTTAAAACCAAGTGCTTCTCTTCACATCTCTGCAGAACTGCACACAGATTATCCAAGCAGTTCTTGAAAGAGGACCCATAAACAGAGAAGTCATCCATGAACCTCTCTATCATGTCTGTTAAAATCGACATCATGCATCTCTAGAAGGTTGCAGGAGCATTACACAGCCCGAAAGGCATTCTGCGATATGCAAAAGTGCCATAGGGACAAGTAAAAGTGGTCTTCTCCTGATCATCTGGATGGATGGGGATCTGAAAGAAGCCTGAATACCCATCAAGGAAGCAGTAATACTTGTGATTCGCCAGCCTCTCTAGCATCTGATCGATGAAAGGCAGAGGAAAATGATCCTTCCTTGTTGCTGCATTCAGTTTCCTGTAGTCTATGCACATCCTGTGTCCTGTCACAGTCCTGGTCGGAATCAGCTCATCCTTGTCATTCTTTACCACTGTGACACCTCCTTTCTTAGGCACCACGTGCACTGGACTCACCCAAGCACTGTCTGATATAGGATAGATGATACCAGCCTGCAACAACTTCATGATCTCTTTCTTGACCACATCCTGCAAATTCGGATTCAGCCTCCTCTGGTGCTCAATTGATGATTTCGACTAATCCTCCAAGTGTATCCTATGCATGCACAAGTCTGGGGAGATACCTGAAATGTCATCAAGAGAATAGCCAAGAGCTTTGCGAAATTTTCGCAGCTTACTTAGCAAAAGGGTGAGCTCTGCATTGTTCAATGAAGCATTAACAATAACAGGATAGGTGGAGTTTTCTCCCAGAAATGCGTACCTTAGCCCTGCAGGAAGCTGTTTAAGCTCAACTTTTGGTGCCTTTGCTGCAGACCAATCACCCATTGTGGCAGCTTTCGCAGATGTGGAGACAAGCTCATCCTGTGTAACCAGTTGCATCACTTGTGCAGTAGCATCCATCATCTTTGTGTAGCCTGTTGCAGCAGCATCTAAATGCTCATACTCACCTGTAGAAGTGGTCAACACCCTTTCCAAGGGATCTTCTGAACTCATCTCATGGAAGATCTGATCAGCAATGTTTGTGAGAACATCCACATAAAAAGTCTGTCGATCTATGGTTGGCCTCTTCATCAGCTTGTCCATTTCGAATTTCATCACTAAATCGCCAACATTCAGCTCTATTCTACCTTTCCTAACGTCAATAATAGCTCCTGCAGTAGCTAAGAAGGGTCTGCCAAGAATCAAGGGGTCTTTGGGCTCTTCTCCATACTCTAGAACCACAAAATCAGTAGGGATCATACAATCTCCTATTTTGATAGGAACATCCTCTATCACTCCTTCAGGAACTCTGAATGATCTATCAGCTAGGACAAGAGATATCCTTGTAGCCTTAAAATCGGTCATCCCCAAACTCTTGGCAACATAATGAGGCATGAGGTTCACACTAGAACCAAGATCACACAATGACTTCTCAAACTTGTCATTGAAGATAGTGCAGTCTAAAACAAAGCTTCCTGGGTCTGAAAGCTTCTCTTGAACTCTGTTCTGAATCACTGCACTGACCTGCTCGTTGATCATCATAGCTCCAACCTCAAGACTCAAGTTATTGGTCACCATCCTCTTCACATACCTCTTTATAACAGGAGTGATCCTTACAGCATCTATCAATGGGATCTCTATTACCAACTTGTCTATGATAGCCTTGCATCTTGCATCTTCAAGCTCTTGCTTAGACTTCTTAGGATGCTTAGGATAGGGTATCATGGGTTTATACACGGTCTCCTTAGCATTATCTGAAGTCTTAGGCGAAACTGCAGCATGTGGTGTCTGGTGACGAGCGTCACTGGAATGGTGGCGAGCGTCACTCACTTTGGACGAGTCGGGATTGATCACTGGATATGGGTGACGAGCGTCACCCACCTGGTGACGGTCGTTACCAATTTGTGAAGAGCCGGGGTCGGGGTTGTGCTCGATGGATGACGAGCGACACCCATTATTGGTGACGAGCGTCACCCGTGGTTCTTCAGCAAATATTTCTTCATCTTCATACTCTTCCATACCCACGAAATTCCTTGAGGTTAAATCCTTCTGCAACACTGGTTGCAGGTTCTTTCCACTCCTCAATGTGATGGCATTCACATGGTGTTTGGGATTAACATCAGTTCTTCCTGGAAGAAATCCTTCTTGCCTCTGAACAGCTCCTGCAGTTTGGGCAACTTGAACATCAAGCTTCTTCATATGAGAGTTCAGACTCTCAATTTTTCCATTCAAATCCTGATAGAGCGAATCTATCTTGCCATTAAAGTCCACTGTAAGCTTCTGTTGTCCTTCCAAGATCTGTTCTAACATTGCTTCCATTTTATTCCCTTGTGGAGGTGCTGGTTGATAGTAAGAAGAACCATAGTTTCTGTAATTTCCACTGTTCTGGAATGGCTTCTGATACTCTGTCTTCTGGAATGGAGGTCTAGGAGTGAAACCAGGCGTGCTCTGTCCTCCTGTAAGGGCGTTCTTCTGATTATTGTTGCTGTATCCTCTGTTCCACTGCTGATTCCCATACCTTTGTCCCTGAAAACCACCAGAATTGATGAAATTTACATCCTCCTGCTCAACTTCCTCTGGAGCTTCGAAAGTTTCCACTTCTGCAGCAAAGTGAACCGACTTCTTCCCCACCAAAAGGCTGTGCATATCATCCAACTTAGTCTTAACTTCAGCAATCTGATTTCTATCAGCTACACCAGCTTGTTTCATCCTCTGAAAGTCTGCATTTTTAGTGTTGTTGCTGCAGACCAAGTTCTCAATCAGTCTGATCGCCTCTTCTGGTCTGTTGGTGTTGAAGTTTCCTGCACTTGCTGCATCCAGCGCCATCTGATATTTCCAGTCAATGCCTCTGAAGAAAATCCCAAGTAATTGCACCTGACTGAAACCATGATGAGGACAGTCCCTTTGATAAGACTTGAACCTGATCCAAGAGGCCTTGAAAGCTTGAGTAGGGCCTTGTGTAAATGATACAATTTTCGTCCTCATGTCCTCTGATCTTGCATCATCATAGAAGTTGTTCAAAAAGGCATTCTTGGTGTCTTCCCAAGTAGTCAATGAAGCAGGTTCCAGTTGCTTCAGCCAATATGCAGCTTCTCCTTCAAGAGAGTAAGGAAAAAGCTTGCAGAACAGAAAGTCATTGCTAACCCCATTAGCTTTGACACTGGAAGCCAAGTCCTCAAATCTCTCTATGTGATCCATAGGATGCTCATGAGGTAAACCATGGAATGGATGCTGGCCAACCAGCTGATAGTAGACAGGTTTAACCTCAAAACCGTTCCTCTGGAAGGCAGGAGGTCGGATTGCAGCTCTGTTGGCATAGAACTGATCAGGTCTGTTGTAGTCACCTAGAATCCTCTGAACAAAACGCCCAGCAGCGTTATTGACAGCAGCAGGGACTCCCACGTTCTCAGCCACTTGCTGAACCTGCTGTTCAACAATGACATTCCCCTCTTGATCAATTCTCTGCCCCTCTTCGTTTCTCCTATTTCCTTCCCTGTCAACTAAGTGACCTTCTGCATCTTCAACAAAGATAAGTGGAGCGACCATTGTAGATTGCTTCTTAGCTTTTCTGTTAGTTCTCTCCAACCTAGCAAGCTCGTCGATGCTCAAAGTCACAAGCTCCTTCTCTTTGTATCTTCTGGTTCTGCGATTAGGCATACACCTGAAACAGGCACAGAGAAAGAAACTAAAAGTCAGTAAAGAAATAAAAACTTAGACAAAATCCTAATACTAAAAATCGATAGGCAGCTATTACTCCCCGGCAATGGCGCCAAAAACTTGATAGGGCTCAGGTTTTACCCAAATAAAACTACTGCAAGTGCACAGCAAAAGCAGTTGTAGTACAAGGGGTATCGAAATCCCAAGAGAGTAATGCAGACTACACTATCGAATGTAGATTCGGATTCAGCTAAGCAAGATATGATGTATGTAATGCTAATGAATAAATGAAAGTAAGCAAACGATTTTGTAAGATGATCTAAGTTCCAGAAAACTAAAAGCGCTAAGTCAGGACAGTTCGCAGGTTGAATCCAAGAATGTATGATGCAGGAAATCAGGAATGATTAAGAACCATTTTAAACATGAATCACTGATGTATAACTAATCAATTCTCATTGCAAAAGTTATCTATGCCTAAATCACAGAGTTTCAAATCTCTTTGTAAACTCTAACAACCTAAGCATGCAGGAATGATCAGATTCAATTGTTTACAAAACTCCTAAGCCAAATCTCTTTGCACTAAGTTGCTTTGCTCATCAAATACTAGTTCAGGTTATGAATAATGCTCTCACATATATTTAACAACCTAAGATTTTCGGATTCCTAGATGATGTGTCTCAGAAATTCGATTTTAAAGCCAGTAGAGATGAAAAACCATAAGATATTCTTAACAGATAGCGATTCTAGAATCTTTTCATCAACCTTTGAAAAACCCTAACTTAACTAGCAGATTACTCAGACATGATTATGAGATCACAAAACATAACTGAATAAAATTGCATTAAGAGAAAGAGTAAGAAATAAAGGGGGTTCGAAATCTTCTCAAAAGAGTACAGGATTTGTCTCCCCAAAAAGCTCTGAATAAATCTCTCTCTAAGCTCTCTGAATTCTCAAAAACTATGATAATAGCCAACAATGGCTGAAAAACCTAATAAATAGAGGCTAAACACGATCTGGGGTCTTCATGTAAATAAAGGAACTTCTGGGTCAATTCTGCAAATCTTCTTCATACTTTTAATAAAACAGCCACGCTCCTTCCTTGATGGGTGACGAGCGTCACCAAAGGTGGTGACGAGCGTCACCATAGGTGATACTTTCTGCTTCGAGCTTGGTACTTCGTGGCTTCCACCCAGAATGCTCCATAAGGTTCCAAAATCTCCAATTATGCTCCAGACATGCTATAACCTGCAAAGACTCTTCTAAGACTTTAAAAAGACCAAAAAGACTCAATAAAAAAGACTTATATCATGGTTAAAAACCATAAAAACTATGATATATCAAGTTTGGAGCCAAAAGAAGCATAAAAACCCTTAAAATAGGATTAGGTCAAAGAAAATAAAGTGGTCAATGTGCGTATGAGTTGCATCGAGGTCGTACGGACAATGTTCTGCTCGATATGCGACCTCGATATGGTCCGTGCAGCGCGCATCGGCTTCCTTTCTCGATGCTTGATAACAAGATTTTTAATCTCTAAAGGGAGTGATGGAATGCAACAGGAGGTTATCAAAACTCAAGCAGCACACAGTCGTAGTATAGCATGCAAGAGGAATCAATCCAACCTAGGAGCTAGAAAGTGCAATGAGAATGCAAGGATCATGTAAAGCTAAGCGAATGATTAACGGTTTTGCAAAAATCCTAAAAACTAGATGCAACGACTAAATGCAAAGCAAAACTATTTTAAAAATACTAAGAACGAGTGAACTACCGCGACGAACAAACAGAATGATTAAAATGCAAAGCTATGAATTTATAAAAATCGACTAGTGGATCGACCACTAGATCGAGCAACAACGATCGATCTCGTCTAAAAGTTTAAATACAACAAAACTAATGACCAGGATGCAACAGATAACAAGCGAATGATTAACAGAGATGTAATGATAGAATTTGCGGAATGATTAATTAAAGAAGTGAAGAACAAGTGAAGAACAAGAGAGAGAGAGTGAATTAAGGATGATTATATTTCCTTAAGTTAAATGTTACAAGTGAGGGCTAACGCCTACTAGCCACTGGTGCAAAGGTGTCTCCATAGTCTTCTCCATAGGTCTGAGTGAACCCCCTTGCAACCAACCGGGCCTTATATCTCTCTACTTCACCATTGCTTTTGTATTTGATAGTGAAAACCCATCTTGAGCTCACTGTTTTCTTCCCTTTAGGCAATGTAGCTTCATCCCAAGTGTGATTCCTTTCCATAGCCCCTCTTTCTTTACTGATTGCATTATGCCATGCCTCATGCTCTACTGCTTCTTCGTAGGTCTTAGGTACATAGCTTTGCTCTAGCGCTACTATGAAGGCTTGATGCTCCTTTGGAAACCGGGCAAAAGAACACGCCGCTTGAGTAGGATGAGCTACTGCGTTGCCATTGTAGTACACCCTTGTGTTAACCCAATTAGATGGATCCTGTCTTTCTCTTGTGCTTCTCCTTAGGGTAGCTGGGACAGGTGCTTGTTCTGCTTCTGCTTGTTGTTATAAGCGCTCTAAGCGTTGGCTTCTTCTTAGCGGTATATGAGGAGATGATGATGATGACTTAGGCTGCTCAGGAGATCATTCCGGAGGTGCTTCTGTTTGAACAGGAGATCGTTCCGGAGGTGCTGCTTCTGTTTGATCATGATCGGCTACTTGGGTCTCCGAGTCTGTTTGTTCACCATTTCTCCCCTCAGGATCAACAGCAGGAGCTCCGGGAGAGGATGTAGGTGTTGTGACACCAAGGTGATCTAAGAGGAACCGTAGATTAGCCGTTCTATCAGAGGTAGAGGTAGAAAGTCCTTGTAAGTCTTCCCACGGTTGCTTAGAATAGAAGCTTTCTGATTCTAGGAACCTCACATCTCGAGAGACTAGAACCCGGCGTGTAGCATGATTGTAGCACTTGTACCCCTTTTGAGTAGTAGAGTAGCCAATGAACATACATTTCATGCTCTTAGCTTCCAGCGTTGTTCTTTGATCTCCTGGAATGAGGACAAAACAAACACAACCAAACACTCGTAAGTGATCAAGAGAGGGTTTAATTGAGTTGAGTACCTCATAAGGTGATGAATCATTGAGAACTTTGGTGGGGATCCGGTTGATTAAGTAGCAAGCTGTAAGAACAGCATCTCCCCAAAACCGCTTTGGCACATTGTGCTGAAACATCATGGCTCTTGCCACCTCCATTAAGTTTCTGTTCTTTCTCTCGGCTACACCATTCTGTTGGGGCGTGTAAGGACAGCTAGTTTGATGAATGATGCCATGTGAGGTGAGATATTCTCTGAAAACATTGCTGCTGTACTCGCCCCCATTATCTGATCTAAGAATCTTAATATTGGCATAAAAATGGTTAGTTACATGGTTTTGAAAATTTTTAAATGCCTCAAAGACTCTATCCTTTGATGGGAGAAGAGTTACCCAAGTGTACTTAGATTTCTCATCTATAAAAGTGATGAAATATTTGTTTTGATCTCTAGATTCACATGGCGATGTCCACACATCTGAATGCACTAAATCAAAACATTTTTCATATATAGTAGACGATTTGGGAAAAACAGTTCTACAATGTTTTCCTAAGATACAAGCCTCACATTCATCATTCTTAAAAACCACCTTAGGTAATAACAGACTTAAAGCACGAGCATGAGGATGTCCTAATCTAGCATGCCAAATTGCATTATTAGCATAAGCTACAACATTATTAGCAGAAGATGAAGGCTTAGTGTCTTCCAGAATATAGAGATCATACATAGTGGTCCCTTTTCCAAGCAGTTTGTCGGTTTTAATATCCTAAAAGCACACATCATTAGGTCCAAAGATAGCAATGCAATCTAAATCAGTTGTAGCTTTCTTTACAGATAATAGATTAGAGGGAAAGGTAGGCATATAAAACGCTTTAGATGATCTATCAAAGAGTTTCAAGTCTCATATTCCTTTAATAGGTACCTTTTCCCCATTAGCAATTTCAACATTACCTATTGTTGGTTTAATATTATTAATCAAGCTTAAGTCACTAATCATGTGATGTGAAGCTCCTGAATCTACAATTAATGGCTTAGTCCTAAGTGTATATGAAGAACCATAGGGATTACCATATTGTTTAATCACATGAAAGGAGGTACCATGAATGTTACCAGATTCTTTAAGCGCTTTATCAGGGAATCTAAGTCTGATCTTGTCACGAATTGGGATGAGTTGGCTGACCCTTCTTCTCCAATGATTGACTTAGATGTTTCGCCCTTATGAGCAGCTTCTTCTGTTGCATACTTAGCCTTTCCCTCCTTCCATTTGCTTGGTTTGAGATGTGGATGGAGAATCCAGCATATCTCTTTGGTGTGCCCCTTTCTCTTGCAATGATCGCATAATGAGCTTCTCTTCTCATCGAACTTGTAGGCTCCTTTGTTAGCTGAGACAAGTTCTCCTTTTCCTCCAAATAAGCCGAGTGATCCTTGCTCTTTTTGGATTTGGGAACAGACTTCTTCAAGAGTTGGTAGCCGTTCTGGTATAAGAAGATGCTTAATGAGATCATTGTAGGTTGAGCTGAGAGTCATAAGCAGTCCAAAGACTTTATCTTGCTCTCTTCTTTCATTCAGAACTTGTGGGTCTACTGAACTTGGCCTTAACATTTCCAGCTCAGCCCATAGAGCTCTGAACTTTCCAAAGTGCTTAGTGAATTCCATATCTTCTTGCTTTAGCTCGTTGATAGCCTTCTTGACTTCAAACACTCGGCTTAAGTTGGAAATATTACCGAATACTTGCTTCAGAGTCTTCCATAGTTCTTTGGTTGTCTCACAATAGGAGTAGGCCTCCAAAATTTCATTGCTAAGATAGCTTTGTAACAAAGCAAGGACGGTCTGGTCTTCCTTGTACCATTGGGTCTCTTCGGCTGGAACAATAGCTGCTCCCTCGGCTGGTGGTGCTACTAGGGGAGCGTCACTTGAAACATGACTCCAGAGACCTCTTCCACACAAGGCGGTTCTTGTGGTTCTTGACCACAGCAGATAGTTAACTCCTTTAAAAGTAACCGGTAAAGCCAATGGCTTGTTGTTCTCCATGGCCATGTTTTGACTTTATGGACCAATGGGTAAAGCTATGGACTGATGGGTAAAGAATTAGAGAATGATTTATGAGTGAAACAAAGAGTAAGTGAATGAGAATATAGTAGATTTAGAAATGTTTGAGATGATTTAGAGGGTTTAGGAGTGGATTAAGTGGTTAAAAGAGAGAAGGATGGCTATGGACCATTGGGTAAGGATTGTTTGATTTCAAGAATTTCTGGAGTATTGAGACGAAAGGAATAGAAGAGAATATAGAGATAAGACTCAAGAGTTTGTAGTCCAAAGATCTACAAACCTTGCTCTGATACCATGTTAGAATTTGCGGAATGATTAATTAAAGAAGTGAAGAACAAGAAAGAGAGAGTGAATTAAGGATGATTATATTTTCTTAAGTTAAATGTTACAAGTGAGGGCTAACGCCTACTTATAGTTGGCTTGGATACAGCCAGGCCTAAGGTGATAGTGACATAATAAATAAACTAAACAGCTAATACTAAAGGAAGTGAAAGTACACATCCCCAACGGTCATATGTTATCTTCTGTTCAAAATATGACCGTTGGTGTACACTCATACCAAGTGTACTCTTGACTAGTGTACAGCCCAAGAAGAACTTTGGTGTACGCCTATACCGAGTGTACCTTTGACTGGTGTACAGGCTAGTATGAGCACTTCATTCCTTAGTTTGACATGTAAGACTACTAAGAAAGAGGGTATAGGGTTGAGATTCATGTTCAAGGGTTTCAAAGGTTCAAACTTGGTTTAAAAACTCTAGATCTACTCACTTTGTGAGATATTCTAAGCCTTGAAAACAAAACAAGATCCATACATGGCGTGTGGCATGGATCACTCCTTCATTCTCTCCTCCAGACCCATGGCGTTTGGCGGAAAAAGAGATTGAAGGGCAAGGAAATCTCAAAAATTCAAGAACAAAGCTTCAAAGTCTAACAATGGCGAAATCGCCTTCGAATAGAGAGAAAAAGATGAAAATGATAAAGTGAAAAAATGTGTCTCTGAAAGCATGATCGCCGCCTTCCCAAAATAGGCCAAACAGCTCGATGGTCCCCCCCCTCGCTAGCGGCCAAAAACGGTTAAAGTGCACTGAGATCGACCTCGAGATCGAGCATCTCGCTCGATGATATAGCTGCATATTCCATGCATTTCGCATACATATAAGTTAGTTTCTCACGCGTATACATTGCATTTTAGGTTAGTTTGCATCACTTTAGGTCCTAGAGTGTTCTTGCACCAGCATATGCATATTTCTTGCATTTCGCATCACAATCAAGTTGCTTTCGGTTACTTTGGAGCTATGGAAGATTCGTGGACGTGCTGAGGTTCGTGGAGAGGCCTATGGACACTTGGAGAATTCAGGATTGCACGCTAAGGACCTGAGATCGAGCAAGGCAGGTCGATCTAGATGGGATCGACCAGAAGATCGAGCATGGAGATCGATTTGGAGTACGGACGTAGACGACGCCATGCAGATCGAGGACCGGATCCAGCTTCCAACCCGATCAGCACAAGATCGACTCGAGGATCGACCAAGAGCCACTCGATTCAGGACATGATCGATTGCCAGATCGAGCTTCATGATCGATCCCATACCAACCTTATCCGTGCAGCCTGTTTTTGGACCGTAGCGAAGGGGGGGACCATTTGCGGTTTGGCCATTTTAGGCAAAAACCAACGATCCCTTTCCTTATCACGTTTTGTTGACTACTTTTTCATCTTCTCTCTCATTTTTAGGCGATTCGCCATTGTTGAACTGCAAGCTTTTATCTTGTTTTGCTTTTGAATATTGGATCGTTTAAGTAATCAATCGCCTTTCATGTTTAGTTCTTCGTCTATTGCATTTCGTACGGTTTATCTCATGAGTCGCGAGTAGATTTATTGGGTTTTGGGGTTGAGAGGATTCAAGGGGTCGAAAGGGTTTTCAAGTTTGGTGTTGTCTTGTTTTTAAAGGCTTTCTCTTCTAGGATGTCGAGTTCTTAAGGCTTAAAGAGTCTCACGCCAAGATCTTCATGATCAGAGAGAACTCTTACCTTGACAGGATCCAGAGATCTCTGAAAGTCACATCTTAGAGGCTAGTTACTCTTTCCCAAACTCCATGGTAGTTTAGAGGACTAGTTAAGCCGCGTGTTTGAAATCTGTTTTCCTTGCCTTTCAATCTCTTCTTACGCCAAACGCCATGGGTCTGGAGGAGAGAATGAGAGAGTGATCCATACCAAACGCCATGGATGGATCTTGTTCTGTTTTCAAGGCTTAGAGAACCTCACAAAGTGAGTAGA
Organism: Thlaspi arvense; assembly: GCA_911865555.2. NCBI lineage: Eukaryota > Viridiplantae > Streptophyta > Magnoliopsida > Brassicales > Brassicaceae > Thlaspi > Thlaspi arvense. Next base: position 44,639,934 of record OU466862.2, on the reverse strand, counting down.
TCTAGAGTTTTTAAACCAAGCTTGAACCTTTGAAACCCCTGAACATGAATCTCAACCCTAGACCCTCCTTTTAGTATTTCTTAGTCCATGTTGATCATTCGTTCGTTGCTTGCTTGCATCCTGGTCATTAGATTTTCCTTCGCTTAAAACTGCTTTTTAGATCGATTGCTTTTGCTCGATCTAGTGGTCGATCTCGTGGTCGATCCACTAGTCGAATTTTAGTAATTCATAGCTTTGCAATTTATTTATTCTGTCTTTTCCTCGTGGTAGCTAGCTCATTCCTGGTATTTTTTAAATAGTTCTGCCTAGCATTTGATCACAACATCTAGTTTTTAGGAATTTCTCAAAATCATTCATCATTTGCCTAGCTTTACTCGATCCTTGCATTCTCACTGATCTTTCTAGCTCCTAGGATTGGATTGATACTCGCTTGCATACTTTACTACAACTAAGTGATGCATTTGAGCTTTGATACATCATTGCATACACACTGCTGCGAAACCTTGTTATCACTCGATCATCTTCGGACATCGTGCCTTCAGCTCGATATATGTCTCGATCTTTTTCGGTGGATCGAGTGCTTCGTTCGATCTTAGAGTCGATCTTCGGAGGATCGAGTGATGGACTCGGTCCGGCTCTCGCTCTGTATGGCGTCATTCACGTCCGTACCCCTTGATCGATCACTTCACTCGATCTCCGTCTCGATCATCTCCCTTGGATCGGCTGGACTACTCGATCTTGTGGTCGATCTCATCTAGATCGACCGGCCATGCTCGATCCGATTCTCGATTTCTGGTCTTTTGCAAGCATTCAGGAATTCTCCAAGTCCCACGAACCTCCTCACGAGCCTCAGCACGTCCACGAACCCTCCAAGACTTCAAAGTAGCCGAAAACAACCTGTATGCGATGCAAAATGCAAGAAATATGCATATGCTGGTGCAAGAATACTCTGGGACCTAAAGTGATGCAAACTAGTCTAAAATACAATATATATACGTGAGAAACTAACTTATATGTATGCAAAATGCATGAAATATGTAGCTATATCAATGCTGGTCCTCGATGCAGACCAATGGCTTGGACTCCTTGTGCTGATCCTCTTCCTCTCGTCCTGTTGCTTACATCGAGCATACTCCACGAGTGTTCTGCTCGATATGCTTGCTCAATATTGATAGACTTTGCAAGAGCTCCATTTCTGACATCTTCTTTGATCATGAGCTGCTTCCATCTCCTTCCCAACTCCAAGAAACTCCAAAAACACCTGAAAACCACTACAAACATGCACATGTATGCAAAGGTATGCAATACTAAGCTAAATGCATGCCATGTTGATTCTAAGTGCAAATGATACTAAAATGCTAAACTATAATGCAAAAACAGAGGAAAAAATGCATCAAATGTAACCTAAAATTGTCTAAAATAGCAAGGTATCAGTGACGACTAGCCTAATTTTTTTTTTAGTAGCTGAATAATAGAATATATACATGAAAATAAATATAAGTACAAAAAAAAAAAACTTATCAGTGCGTTGCCTCCCACCAAGCGCTTGTTTTAAGTTTTTAGCTCGACTTGGAATGCTGTTTAGACAGCGGGTGCATAATCTAGAGACACAATGTGTCCTGCTGGAATCTCGGCTTGCGCCCAATAATGTTTCACCCTCTGTCCATTGATAGTGAACTCCTCTCCTTTAGAGTTGATCAGGACAATGGTGCCATGTGGTCTAGCCTCTTTGATAGTGAAAGGACCTGACCAACGAGATCGTCGTTTACCATAAGACAATTGTAAACGAGAGTTATAGAGAAGTATCTGGTCACTGGGCTCAAAATGTCTGGAGATGATCTTCTTATCATGATATGCCTTAGTCCTCTCCTTGTATAAATTGGAGTTTTCATAGGCCCGATATCTGATTTCATCCAATTCATTGAGCTGAATCAAACGCCTCTTTGCAGCAGGCTTCAAATCGAAGTTCAGCTTCTTGATAGCCCATTCTGCTTTGTACTCCAGCTCCACTGGAAAATGGCAAGCCTTACCATAAAGTAGATGGAATGGTGTAGTCCCATGTGGTGTTTTGTAGGCAGTCATGTAAGCCCACAACGCATCATCCAATTTCGCAGACCAGTCCTTCCTTGTTTTTCCCACTGTCTTCTCTAGTATCTGCTTGATCTGTCTGTTGGAGACTTCAACCTGTCCACTGGTTTGGGGATGATAGGGCGTGGCTACTCTATGCTGAACACCATACTTCTTCAGCAGCTTGTCAAAGACCTTGTTAACAAAGTGAAAACCATCATCATTGATATCAATTCGCGGGACACCAAATCGAGGGAAAATAATGGTCTTATACAGCTTCAGAACCACTTCAGAATCATTAGTAGGAGTAGCCAACGCCTCTACTCACATAGATACATAGTCAACAGCAACTAGAATGTATTTGTTCCCATAGGATGAAGGAAAAGGACCCATGAACTCAATGCCCCAACGGTCAAAGACTTCAACCTCAAGGATGAAGTTATGTGGCATCTCATATCTTCTGCTAATCTTTCCTCTTCTCTGATAGGTATCACATCTTGTATTAAATGCATGTGCATCCAGGAACATAGTAGGCAACCAGAAGCCTGCTTGAAGAACTTTGTAGACTGTTTTGAATGTGGCAAAGTATCTAGCATACTCAGAGACATGACAATGAAACAGGACGTCTGGAACTTCAGCTTCTGCTATGCATTGCCTGTAAATCCCATCTGCATAATGTTTGTAAAGATATGGCTCATCCCAGTAGATTCTCCTAAGTTCTTTCAAAATATTCTTCTTAGCATACCCCTTGAAATCATGTGGTTCATCCTCTGCAGCTAAGTAGTTGGCAATATCAACATACCAGGGTCGCTTGGGATCAGTTACAGCATAAACATGCTCTTGAAAAGCAGTTCCCAAGCTTGCACAAATCGTTGCCAACAGCTGAGTAGGGTGACGAGCGTCACCAGAGTTGGTGGCGATCGTCACTGGGGTTGTATCGCGACTTGATAACGAGTCTGCTAAATTGGTGACGAGCGTCACCCTCCTGGTGTCGCTCGTCACTCCCCTGTAGTTGCGAGAAGGTTGCAGTTTTTCAAAACTTTCTCCCTGAACTTGAGTTTCTATCCAGTATACATTCTCCTCAGGCAAGAAATCATTAATTTCGACATCATCTTCAATCCTGATCCTGGAGAGATGATCAGCTACTCTATTCTCAACTCCTTTCTTGTCCTTAACTTCAATGTCAAACTCTTGGAGAAGCAGAATCCATCTCAGCAACCTTGGCTTTGCATCCTTCTTCTGCATCAAGTACTTCAGTGCTGAATGGTTTGTATGGACCACGACCTTGGAGCCAACAAGGTACTGGCAAAACTTCTCAAAAGCAAAGACAACTGCCAACAGTTCTTTCTCATGAGTAGCATAGTTCTTCTGAGCTTCATCTTCTGCTGGCATAGTAGATGGCATGTACTTGTGATTTGCCAGCCTCTCCAGCATCTGATCGATGAAAGGCAGAGGGAAGTGATGTTTCCTGGTGGCTGCATTCAGCTTCCTGTAGTCTATACACATCCTGTGTCCAGACACTTTTCTCGTAGGAATCAGCTCATCCTTGTCATTCTTCACCAATGTGGCTCCTTTCTTAGGAACCACATGAACTGGACTGACCCAGACGCTGTCAGATATGGGATAGATGATCCCGGCTTGCAGCAACTTCATGATCTCCTTCTTGACAACATATTGCAGATTCGGATTCAGCCTCCTCTGATTCTCCATTGATGATTTCGATTCATCCTCCAGATGTATCCTATGCATGAACAAGTCTGGAGAAATACCTAAAATATCATCAAGAGAATAGCCAAGAGCTTTGCGAAATCTGCGCAGCTTGCTTAGCAAAAGGGTGAGCTCTGCATTGTTCAATGAAGCATTAACAATGACATGATAAGTGGAGTTCCCTCCAAGGAAGGCGTACCTTAGCCCTGCAGGGAGCTGTTTAAGCTCAACTTTTGGTGCTTTGGCTGCACTCCAATCGCCCAATGTAGCAGCTTTCGCAGATGTGCTGACTAGCTCTTCCTGTGCAACCAGTTGTATGACATGTGCAGTAGCATCCATCATCTTTGCATAACCAGTAGCAGCTGCATCCGGATGCTCAACCTCTACTATAGAAGCGGTGAACGCCCTCTCTAAGGGATCTTCTGGACTCCTCTCTTGGAAGATCTGCTCAGCGAGGTTGGTGAGAACATCCACATATAATGTCTGTCCATCTATGGTTGGCCTCTTCATCAGCTTGTCCATTTCGAAATTCATCACCAAGTCACCAATATTCAGCTTAATTCTTCCCTTCCTGACATCTATAATGGCTCCTGCAGTGGCCAGGAATGGCCTGTCAAGAATCAAAGGATCTTTAGGTTTTCCAGAACCACAAAATCAGTAGGAATCATACAATCTCCTACTTTGATAGGCACATCCTCTATAACACCTTCAGGAACTCTGACTGATCTATCAGCTAGGACAAGAGATATCCTGGTAGCTTTAAAATTGGTCATCCCTAAGCTCTTGGCAATAGAATGAGGTATCAGGTTCATACTAGGACCAAGATCACACAATGATTCTCAAACCTGTCTGAAAAGATGGTGCAGTCTAAAACAAACCTTCCAGGGCTCGAAAGCTTCCCAGGTACTCTGTTCTAATCATTGCACTGACCTGCTCATTGATCATCATGGCTCCCTCCTCCAAGCTCAAGTTGTTGGTCAACATCCTCTTCACATATCTCCTTATAACAGGAGTAATCCTCACATCATCAATCAAAGGATCTCAATAACCAGTTTGTCCATGATAGCCTTGCATTTAGCATCTTCAAGCTCCTGTTTAGACTTCTTAGGATGCTTAGGATAGGGTATCTTAGGCTTATACACCGTTTTCTTAGCATTGTTTGAAGTGCCAGGCGAAACAGATGTGGTTCATAGTTGGTGACGAGCGTCACCCTCCTGGTGACGATCGTCACTGATGGGGACAAGTCCTTTGCGTTGAACCTTTCTAAAGTGGGTGATGAGCGACACCCCTCAGGGGTGACGATCGTCACTCGGTCATTCTCAGAAGGAATTTCAACATCTTCAAAATCTTCAAGTCCCACGAACTCCTCTGTACTCAAACCCTTCTCTACACTGGTTAAAGGTTCATTCCACTCTTTAATGTGATGGCATTCACATGGTTCTTGGGGTTAGTATCAGTTCTTCCAGGAAGAAATCCTTCTTGCCTTTAAACAGCTCATGCAGTTTGAGCAACCTGAACATCCAGCTTCTTCATGTGAGAGTTTAGACTCTCAATTTATTCATTCAGGTCCTGATACAGCGAATCTATCTTGCCATTGAAGTCCACTGTCATCTTCTGCTGTCCTTCTAGGATCTGCTCCAGCATATCTTCCATCTTGTTGTCTTGTGGAGGTGCATGTTGAAGTTACTGCTGTTCTGGTAAGGTTTCTGAAACTCAATCTTCTTGAATTGAGGCTTTGGTGTGTAACTAGAAGAATTCTGGTTTCCTGTGAAGGTGTTCTTCTGATTGTTACCATTGTAGCCCCTGTTCCACTGCTAATTCCTAAACCTTTGACCCTGAAATCCTCCTGCATTGATGAAATTAACATCCTCTTTTGCTCAATATCCTCAGGATTTTCGAAAGTCTCCACCTCTGCAGCAAACTGAAGTGATTTCTTTCCCACCAGAAGGCTATGCATACTGTCCAGCTTAACCTTAACCTCAGCAATCTGGTTCCCATCATTCAAACCAGCTTGTTTCCTTCTCTGAAAGTCATCATACTTGGTGGTGTTACTGCATACCAAGTTCTCAATCAGAGTTATTGCAGCTTCAGGAAGGTTTGTGTTGAAGTTGCCACTGCTAGCAACATCTAACGCCATCTGATATTTACAGTCTCCTATGAAGAACATTCCAAGCAGCTGCACAAGATTGAAACCATGATGAGGATAATCTCTATGATAAGACTTGAATCTCAGCCAGGAAGCCTTAAAAAGCTTCAGTATGTCTTTGGGAGAATGAAGCAATTTTCGTCCTCAAGTCTTCTGATCTAGCATCATCATAGAAATTTTTAAGAAAGTTTTTTTTTTTTGTGTCTTCCCAAGTGGTCAGCGATCCAGGATCCAGTTGCTTCAGCCAATAAGCTGCATCTCCTCCAAGAGAATAAGGAAACAGCTTGCAGAACAGGAAATCATTGCTAACTCCATTAGCCTTGACACTTGAAGCCAAATCCTTAAACCTCTCTATGTGATCCATAGGATGCTCATGTGGTAAGGCATGAAAAGGATGCTGACCCACAAGCTGATAATAAGCAGGCTTGAGCTCAAAATCGTTTCTCTGAAAAGCAGGAGGGCGGATTGCAGCTCTATTGGCATAAAACTGGTCAGGTCTGTTGTAATCTCCTAGAGTCCGCTGCACAAAACGCCCAGCAACGTTTACAGCTTCATCCGCAGCTTGCTGAACAACCTGTTCAGCTATGACATTGCCATTCTGATCCAGTCTATGCCCCTCTTCATTCCTCCTGTTTCCATCTCTGTCAATCAAGTGACCCTCTGCATCTTCAACCAAGACAAGTGGAGCAACCATTGTAGACTGTTTCTTAGCTTTCCTTATGGTCCTTTCCAACTTAGCTAGTTTGTCAATGCCCAAAGTAACAAGGTCCTTCTCTTTGTTGCTTCTGGTACTGCGATTAGGCATACACCTGAAACCAGCATAAAAAAAAGTAGCAAAAGTTAGTAAGCAAATAAAAACTTAGTCAAAATACTAATACTAAAAATCGATACGCAGCTATTACTCCCCGGCAATGGCGCCAAAAACTTGATATGGTCTAAGTTTTACCCACTTTTAGTATACTGCAAGTGCACAGCAATGCGGTTGTAGCACAAGGGGTTATCGAATCTCAAGGGAGTAAGTAAACTACAATATAGAGTTCAGGTTCGGATTAAGCTAAGCAGTAAGTAATGTATGTAATGTGAAGCAAAATAAATGAAAGCAGGCAAAATTTGTTGATTGATCTAAGTTTCAGAAAGTTAAAGACGCTAAGTTATGACAATTCGCAGGTTGAATCCGAGAATATAGAATGCATGCAATCAGGAATGAATTAAAACCGTCTAGAACTTGAAACACAATGATATAACTAATCAATTCTCATTGCAGAAGCTATCTATGCCTAAATCACAGAATTTCAAATCTCTTTGCAAATTCTAACAATCTAAACATGCAGTAATGACCAGGTTCAATTGTTCACAAAACTCCTAAGTCAGATCTCTTTGCAAATAGGCGCTTTGCTCATCTAATACTGGTTCACGTGATTAACAATGTTCTCACATCTATTAAACAACCTAGGGTTTTGAAATCCATATGACTAGTCCAAGAAATCGATATGAATGCAAGCACAGATGAAGAACCAATAAATTTCCTTTCAGTTTAGCGATTTTACAAACTCTTCATCAACCTTTGAAAAACTCTAACTTAACTAACAGATTACTCAGACATGATTATGAAAACACAAAGCATAGTTGAATAAAACTGCATTAAAAGAATAGAGTATAAGATAAAGGGGTTTGAAATCTTCTCTAAAGGAGTACAGAATTTGTCTCCCCAAAAGCTGTGAATAAATATCTCTTTTGAAAGCTCTCTGAATTCTAAGATACAAGATAAAAAGCCAACAATGGCTGAAAAACCTAAAATACAAGCTAAAACACGAGCTGGAGTCTTCTTGCAAATAGTAGAACTTCTGGGTCAAAAGTGCAATATCCTCTCCATCTTTTAAATGAAACATGTGATCCTTCTCAGATGCTGGTGACGAGCGTCACCCTTGAGTGGTGACTTTCGTCACCAATGCCAATCAACGCCTTATGAGTTGCTGTCTTCGAGGTTGATTCTTGTTTTAATCCAAAAAGCTCCAAAACCTCCATTTATGCTTCAGTTATGCTATAACCTGCAAAGACTCTACTGTTAGAATATTTGCGGATTATTATGAATAAGAGAGTGTGAAATGAGTAAAAAGAATGAAGAACAAGAGTGAGAAAGAGAGTAGTTTTAAGGAGAGTATATTTCCTTAATTAGTTGTTACAAATGAGGCTGAATGCCTACTTATAGAGATTTTTGGTTATAACAAATATCCAAGCAACAATGACATAAATAATAAACAAAGAAGTTGATCTCAAGGGAGTGAGAGTGACAGGTCCTAACGGTTGCTTCTTAACCCACACATGTGACCTTATCTTCTCTTCAAGGTGACCGTTGGTGTAGAATCAATAAGTCAAGTACATTCTTGACTTCCCCTTAGCTTGTTCACCACAGTCACTTGATGATCATTCTTGAATGACACGGTTCCCTAAGTGTTTATGTACGGACTTGTACGGACATGATCTCCTCTTCCTCTTACTTTGACATCTACTAGGACTCTAAAAAGACCAAAAAGACTCAATAAAAAGGACTTATACCATGGTTAAAAACTATAAAAACTATGTTATATCAACAAGCACAAATAAGGGAGAACCGCGAAGACCACAATCCCACTCGCAGGATCCCAGCTCGAATCCCCCCTGAAATGGTAATCACTCACACCGATGCGGCTTGGAAAACAGACACCAAACACGTAGGATCAGGCTGGATTTTCACCGACGACACAGACTGAGAACTCCATCGAGACCGTGGAGCTGATGGTTTTGCGGGATCAGCCCTAATAGCCGAAGCCCTGGCCATCAGATCAGCTCAAATTAACGCCTGGAGCTGGGATACATGGATCTGTGCGTCAAATCAGACGCTTAATCACTCATTCGAGCCATCAATTCGCAGGAGAAAATCAAAAAAATCTATGGTCTCCTTTTCGATACCAACACTCTTGCCTCTCTGTTTAACTCTATCTCTTTTTCCTTTGTTCCTAGAGAAAACTATAGACTCGCGGATAGTCTCTGTTGGATTTCTGCTCTGGTTCGACCACTTTTGTAACCAGGCCGGTTTAATTTAATCAAATCTTCCGTTGTTCAAAAAAAATGCATACACAAATAAAAAACTAGTTGAGTAAATGTTATTTAATGTTTAACAAACTGAAATGACAAACTCAAACTTCATTTTCTCTTAAATCTCATTTTTATGTGTTATTTTATACATAAATGTTGAACAAATGTTATCTGGTTTAACAAAGAATGAAATACACTTAATTAGATTCATTAGTCGTAATGCAATGATTTGAAGTTAGAAAACGAATCTAATGTCATAAGAAGATAGGTGCGTTTAAATAAGTATTAGATTTTGGACTTGCGCACCTACGCGAATATATGATTTTTGAAAAGTAAATTATGTAATCTGAAAAATATAATACAAAAAATATGATTTAAAATATATTTATTTAATGTGTATATGAATTACAAATTTATTATATGTTATTAGAATCTAAAATAATTTTGTAAACACACGAGTTATTTTAAAAATATAATATGTTACAAAATTTATATGAAACCTATGTTCTTATGTTGTATTAGAATTTTTACAGGTTTGAATGTTTAGTTGTAATTTTTCAATCACGCTATTGTTTTTATTGAGAAAAATTTATTTTCTATGATAAAAGCGTAATTAGTTTTAAATAAAAATATAATTTATCTATTAATTTATAACTTTTTCTCAATAAATATTATTTTAGTAAATGCTTAAGTTATTTTCTTTCTTTTTATCCTTTGTCTCTTTTTTCTACTCCTTTTTTCTCTTTCATCACTTCTTCTTCTTCTTCTTCTTCTTCTTTTCACGTCTTCTTCTCCTTCTTATTGTTCATTGTTGTTCTTTTTCTTTTATTGTTTCAACTTCTTTTCTTTCTTCTTCTTAATCACTTCTTTCTCTCCTTCATCCCTGTGTGAAGCGGAATTCACACAATAGAGTTTAGTTCAAAAAAATAAAAAAGGGACTTGAAGATTCTAAGATTATCATTTTTTTATAGTAACTATAATTATTATTTTTTTATATAAACTTTGATGTAATTAATTCTAAGATTAACTAGAATTTTAGAAATAATTAATTATGGAAATTTAAAAATTATTTAAATCTTTTAGTAATTGGAGTTAAATTAATCTAAATAATATTTTAAAATCAATACGTTTGGTAATAGGTATATAAGAATTAAATAAAAAATGAAAAATAATTACTTATATTAACAAATGACTAAACTACTATTAGTGATTTTCTAAAGAAAACAAAGAAACCAGTAGTATTTAAGTTATGTTTAAATATATATGTATTCCTTATATAATAGTATGTATGTATACTTTTCAACATATATTATGTTCTATGTATATGTTTAGAAGCAAATGTTGGAATGTTTACGTGGAGTGATCTGATAGATTTTAGATATGTTGGAGAGATTTGAACGTTGGGGAACAAGTCAATCTGAATTGCATAGGAGAAAACAATCGTGGTGAAATGGAAAGAAGTTGCTCTTCTGACTACTCTCTGATGCTCAACTCTAAACAAGTCATGGGATTTGTCGAGAGAATCTAAGAATATCTGGCGATCGGAAAGGAAAGGGATACTTTATCAACTCAGAGCGATCTTGATAAAGCTATAGAGTGAATGTGTGTGTTAAATGAAGTTAGATGATGAACTGTATCTCTTTAGAATTTCTCCTCCTCTTACCGTTAGTATGAAGAAGGTCTTTATAAAAGATACATGCTAGCGGGGCTCCAGGTTCTTTGGATCAGGCTCACGTTATTATTTGCTAATCCATCCTTTTCCACTGCTCTCGAACTGGCCGGACTTCCCCATGCGTGTTGCTAAAGAAAGAGCTGTTGACCTTCTCCGACTCTTCCTAGCCGCCATCATTACTGCTTTGGTAGGTGCAGAGCATTCATACCAACTGTAAGTGGAGGAGAAATTCTAGAAGATACCTGGTAGCAGGTCGGATACGAGCCAGATTCCGAAGTTCTTCGGATCAGGCTCACATTATTATCCTCTAATCCGTTGATAGGGTCAGGTTTTACCCAAATAAAACTACTGCAAGTGCACAGCAAAAGCAGTTGTAGTACAAGGGGTTATCGAATCCCAAGGGAGTAAGTAAACCACACTAGCGATTATAGATTCAGATTAAGCTAAGCGATAAATAATGAATGTAATGCAAAACAGTAAAATAAATGCAAGAGGGCGTTTTTGAGACTGTTCTTAAAGTTCAGAAAGCTAAAGGCGCTAAGTCAGGACAGTTCGCAGGTTGAATTCGAGAGTGTAGAATGCATGCAATCAGGAATGAATTAAAACCGTCTTGAACATGAATCACAAAGATATAACTAATCAATTCTCATTGCAGAAGTTATCTATGTCTAGATCACAGAGTTTCAAATCTCTTTGCAAACCCTAACAACCTAAACATGCAGTAATGATCAGGTTCAATTGTTCACAAAACTCCTAAGCCAAATCTCTTTGTACTAGGGTGTTTTGCTCATCTAATACTAGTTCAGGTGATTAATAATGCTCTCACATCTATCAAAAACCTAGGGTTTCGAATCCAGATGATGTGTCTAAGAAATCGATATGAATGCAAGCACAGATGAAGAACCAATGAATTTCCTATAAGTTTTTAGCAATTCTACAAACTCTTCTTCAACCTTTGAAAAGCCCTAACTTAACTAACAAACTACTCAGACATGGTGATTTGAGAAAACATCATGAAAAGAATAGATTGCATAAAAGAAATAAGAAGTATAAATAAAGGAGTTCAAAATCTGCTCTGAAGGAGTCCGATTTGTCTCTCCAAAAGCTCTTCTACAAATCTCTCTCTAAAGCTCTCCAAAATAATAAGATACAAGATATCTGCCAAAAGAATGGCTGAAAAACCTAATATACAAGCTAAAACACGATCTGGGGTCTTTTTGCAAATACTGGAACTTTTGGGCTAAAACTGCAATTTCTTCCCAATCTTTTTAAAACAGGCCACGACCTCCTTCCTTGGTGGGTGACGAGCGTCACCAGATTGGTGACGAGCGTCACCCATATGCATACTTTTCTTCTTCGAGCTTGGTACTTCGTGGCTTCAACTCAGAATGCTCCAAAAGGTTCCAAAATCTCCAATTATGCTCCAGACATGCTTTAACCTGCAAAGACTCTTCTAGGACTCTAAAAAGACCAAAAAGACTCAATAAAAAGGACTTATATAATGGTTAAAAACCATAAAAACCATGATATATCAACTCCCCCAGACTTAGCTTTTGCTTGCCCTCAAGCAAACATCAGACAAAGAACAGGGTCGAGGTATGAAAACAGGAAACAGTCAGTCAGTCATCAGGAACACCATACTAGTTAGAGCTTTCGAATCCACATACTACATAGTCAACACAAGATCAAATTTCAGTCTAATCATCACAAGCTTAGCAAATCTCTCAAGTCCAATCCAAATCCCTTCAAGAAATCCAAAATTTCTACTGCTAACTCCTTATTTTTATCTAAGTGTGAAATCTCATCAAGGCTCTATCATCTTAATCACTTTGCAGATTCTTTTCCCTTCCTAACAACTGAACAAAGCAATCTCAACACAGCTCTCCTATTTTCTCTTCCCTTAATCTTTTTCCTTAGGATATTTTTGATTTTTTCACTTCTTTTTTTCTCAACTTTTACAGTCTAAGATATGGTGCTACTCAATACTTGTGTTCCTTGTGAGGAGACAGGTTCTTGAATGTGTTCACTACTCTTGTTCCTTGTGTGGAGACAGGGTCATGAATGCCCCATTCTTTGGACTTAATCTTTTAAAAACTACATCTGGGAAGATCAAAGAGAGACTGTATTTTAACCTTATTGTCAGTGCTGAAAGAGAGAATCAAGATCAATAAGAATCAATCACCAAGACAAGAAGTTTAAAGTTCATTAAGGTGGAGCTAACAGCAAATTTTCCAGACTCTCTAAGAACCTAAACCTTCATTGCTAGACTGATCTACCTATGACTTTCAACTTAGTAAGACTTGTAATCAACTACTATGGCAATGGTTCTTATCAGCAAAAACGTCCTATGGTTAGTTCCAAGAAAAACTAACAGTTTCAAAAATTTTGACTCGACTTTAAGACTCTAGAAACATGACACAAAGCACACAACGTCAGTAACCACCTCCCCCAGACTTGAACAACACTGTCCCCAGTGTTATTAAGCCAAGAGTTAGTCAAAATGAAGCATGAGAACGTGTAAAACCAAGGTGGAAAAGTGGTACCTCGCAAAGGACCTGGTGACGAGCGTCACCAGATTGGTGACGAGCGTCACCAGATTGGTGACGAGCGTCACCACTCTGAAACTCCAGAAATCGACATGTTGGGTGTTGTAATGTAATGCCATCATGTGTGCTCCAAAGTAAGACTGTAAGAGCACTCAAAACACACATCAAAACATCCAAACAAAGCATAATCCATGGTCCAACAAGTTCACAAGATATCATCCAAGCAAACTGAACAAAGTGACTCTTCTTTTTTTTTTTTTTTTTTTTGATTTTTCTCATGTTTTTGGGTTTTTTTTTTAGCTATGTAATAGAAAACTAAACTAATATATGAAAAAGAAAACTTACTAGTGGGTTGCCTCCCACTAAGCGCTTGTTTAAAGTCATTAGCTCGACTTTGAATGCTGCTCAGACAGCTGGTGGAACAGAAGGTGGCATGGAATGCCTTGGAGGAGAATGTCTCCTCATCCATGGTGGTTTGTAAGCAGTAGATGTATGAACACTTCCAAGGAAGTGAGGAACATCAGCAGGGTGGGTCGTGAGTGTGGGTGGGACATTTCGTTTTCCTGCAGAATCATCAAAAGAAACACCAAGCTTTCTACGAGAATCTCGTTGCTTTCATAAGTGTGAAGCATCTTTTTCACCTTTTAAATTCTTATTGATTAGATTAGGAGGTTTGGAACTGGTTCCAGGAAGTGCATACCTTTGCCTAGTTGCAGGTTTCTGGGTTGTGGACTGTTGAATTTTCGGATTGGCAACATATGATGGACTTGTAGAGCAAATATCACGTCTCTCTTTTGTGTCCAGGTTGGTGACGAGCGTCACCAGGTCAGTGACGCTCGTCACTGACTCTGCAGTTTGAGTTTCTGCAGTTTTCCTGCAATTCAGCTCTGTAAGTGTTGCTTCCATCACATACACGTCTTCCTCCAGCAACTTGGCATTCATTAGAACCTCTTTTTCAAGCCCAGTCATGAAGATATGATCCTCACTGCAATCCTCAAACCCAACAGCTTCTGCAGAGGTTTCAGATATTAGCTCTTCAACAGCCATCTTGCTCACTTGCCCACTTATATCTGATTCATTGACACACTCAGCAATAGTGTCTTCTGAATGCTCCATGACAGTCTCTTCATCTCTAGAAGTTCTTACAGAAAAGGTCTGACCATCAATGGTAGAACTCCCTCTTAACTTATCCATGTCAAAGTTCATGACAACATCACCAAGATCAAGCTCAATGTTCCCCTTTCTAACATCAATGATGGCTCCAGCAGTAGCCAAGAATGGTCTTCCCAGAATAAGAGGATCTTTAGGTTCTTGAGCATATTTCAGAACCACAAAATCTGTAGGAATTATGCAGCCTTCAATGTTAATATGAACATTTTCTAACATGCCTTCGGGGGTTCTTATGGATCGATCTGCTAGGATGAGAGAGATCCCAGCTGGCTTGAAATCAGTCATTCCAAGTCTAGCAGCAACAGAGAAAGGCATCAAGTTAATACTTGACCCTAGATCACATAGAGAGTGTGGAAAACGTCCTACAGATATTAAGCAATCAAGCACAAAGGTCCCTGGATCAGATAGCTTCTCTGGAACTCTGCTTTGAGTGATGGAATTGACTTGTTCAGAAACAGTCACCTTCTTCTTCTTCTTTGGAACTGTACTCAAAAGGATTGCACTGATGTCTCTGGTAAGCAATGCTCCTTCCTCAGGACTTACACCATTCACAACCATTCTCTTTACATACCTTCTTAGAGCTGGTGAAAGCTTGACTGCATCAACAAGTGGGATCTCAAGCATCAGCTTGTCTATCATAGCTTTGCATCTGGCTTCTTCTATCTCATGTTTAGACTTCCTAGGATGCTTGGGAAATGGTGTTTTGGGTTTATAGACACGTTCCTGGTCATAATTTGCAGTTACAGGCGAAGCAGCTTCGTTCTGGGGTGGGTGACGACCGTCACCAGGGGGGTGACGCTCGTCACTCACCTGTGACAACCCCCAATTCTCTTGTATGTTGGTGACGAGCGTCACTCCAGGGGGGTGACGCTCGTCACTCACCTCTGAGACAGAAAAAAATTCATCTTCAGACTCCATGAGTTGCACGATCTGTTCTGCACTCAACCTCTTTTTCTGCACTGTTTTAAGCTCCTTTTCATTCCTGACTGTGATGGCATTAACCTGATGCTTGGGATTGATATCAGTCCTTCCAAGAAGGAATCTCTCTTGCCTTTGAACAGCTTCTGCAGTTTGAGCAACCTGCACATCAAGCTTCTTCATGTGAGAGTTCAGACTCTCAATTTTTCCATTCAGGTCTTGATACAGCGAATCTAGCTTGCCATTGAAGTTCACTGTCATCTTCTGCTGTCCTTCAAGTACCTGCTCCAGCATAGCTTCCATTTTATTGTCTTGTGGAGGTGCAGTTTGGTAGGAAGAAGAACCATAATTCCTGCTGTTTTAGTAAGGTTTCTCAACTTCAGTCTTCTGGAATGGGGGCTTAGAAGTGTAACCAGGCGTGCTCTGTCCTCCTGTAAAGGTACTCTGCTGATTATTGCTGTTGTAGCCTCTGATCCATTGCTGATTTGCAAACCTTTGGCTCTGAAAACCCCCTCCATTGATGAAATTAACATCTTTCTGCTCAAATTCTTCAGGATTTTCGAAACTCTCCACTTCTGCAGCAAACTGAACTGACTTCTTTCCCACCAGAAGGCTGTGCATGCTGTCTAACTTAGCCTTAACTTCAGCTATTTGGTTTCCATCATTCAAACCAGCCTGCTGCTTTCTCTGAAAATCTGCATTTTTAGTGATGTTACTGCAGGCCAAGTTTTCAATCAATCTTACAGCTTCTTCTGGTCTGTTGGTGTTGAAGTTTCCTGCACTTGCTGCATCCAGCGCCATATGATATTTCCAGTCAATGCCTCTGAAGAAGATCCCAAGTAATTGCACCTGACTGAAGCCATGATGAGGACAGTCCCTTTGATAAGACTTGAACCTGATCCAAGAAGCCTTAAAAGCTTCAGTAGGGTTTTGTGTAAAGGAAGCAATTTTCGTCCATCATGTCCTCTGACCTTGCATCATCATAGAAGTTATTCAGAAAGGCGTTCTTAGTGTCCTCCCAAGTAGTTAATGAAGCAGGCTCCAGTTGCTTCAGCCAATATGCAGCTTCTCCTTCAACAGAGTAAGGAAACAGTTTGCAGAACAGAAAGTCATTGCTAACCCCATTAGCTTTGACACTGGAAGCCAAGTCCTCAAATCTCTCTATGTGATCCATAGGATGCTCATGAGGTAAACCATGGAAGGGATGCTGACCAACCAGCTGATAGTAGACAGGTTTGACCTCAAAATCGTTCCTCTGGAAGGCAGGAGGTCGGATTGCAGCTCTGTTGGCATAGAACTGATCAGGTCTGTTGTAGTCACCTAGAGTCCTCTGAACAAAACGCCCAGCAGCGTTATTGACAGCAGCAGAGACCCCCACGTTCTCAGCCACTTGCTGAACCTGCTGTTCAACAATGACATTCCCCCACGTTTCTCCTGTTTCCTTCCCTGTCAACCAAGTGACCTTCTGCATCTTCAACCAAGATAAGTGGAGCGACCATTGTAGATTGCTTCTTAGCTTTCCTGTTAGTTCTTTCCAACCTAGCAAGCTCGTCGATGCTCAAAGTCACAAGCTCCTTCTCTTTGTTGCTTCTGGTTCTGCGATTAGGCATACACCTGAAAATCAGTAAACAAATAAAAACTTAGACAAAATCCTAATACTAAAAATCGATAGGCAGCTATTCCTCCCCGGCAACGGCGCCAAAAACTTGATAGGGTCAGGTTTTACCCAAATAAAACTACTGCAAGTCCACAGCAAAAGCAGTTGTAGTACAAGGGGTTATCGAATCCCAAGGGAGTAAGTAAACCACACTAGCGATTATAGATTCAGATTAAGCTAAGCGATAAATAATGAATGTAATGCAAAACAGTAAAATAAATGCAAGAGGGCGTTTTTGAGACTGTTCTTAAAGTTCAGAAAGCTAAAGGCGCTAACTCAGGACAGTTCGCAGGTTGAATTCGAGAGTGTAGAATGCATGCAATCAGGAATGAATTAAAACCGTCTTGAACATGAATCACAAAGATATAACTAATCAATTCTCATTGCAGAAGTTATCTATGTCTAGATCACAGAGTTTCAAATCTCTTTGCAAACCCTAACAACCTAAACATGCAGTAATGATCAGGTTCAATTGTTCACAAAACTCCTAAGCCAAATCTCTTTGTACTAGGGTGTTTTGCTCATCTAATACTAGTTCAGGTGATTAATAATGCTCTCACATCTATCAAAAACCTAGGGTTTCGAATCCAGATGATGTGTCTAAGAAATCGATATGAATGCAAGCACAGATGAAGAACCAATGAATTTCCTATAAGTTTTTAGCAATTCTACAAATCTTCTTCAACCTTTGAAAAGCCCTAACTTAACTAACAAACTACTCAGACATGGTGATTTGAGAAAACATCATGAAAAGAATAGATTGCATAAAAGAAATAAGAAGTATAAATAAAGGAGTTCAAAATCTGCTCTGAAGGAGTCCGATTTGTCTCTCCAAAAGCTCTTCTACAAATCTCTCTCTAAAGCTCTCCAAAATAATAAGATACAAGATATCTGCCAAAAGAATGGCTGAAAAACCTAATATACAAGCTAAAACACGATCTGGAGTCTTTTTGCAAATACTGGAACTTTTGGGCCAAAACTGCAATTTCTTCCCAATCTTTTTAAAACAGGCCACGACCTCCTTCCTTGGTGGGTGACGAGCGTCACCCATATGCATACTTTTCTTCTTCGAGCTTGGTACTTCGTGGCTTCAACTCAGAATGCTCCAAAAGGTTCCAAAATCTCCAATTATGCTCCAGACATGCTTTAACCTGCAAAGACTCTTCTAGGACTCTAAAAAGACCAAAAAGACTCAATAAAAAGGACTTATATTATGGTTAAAAACCATAAAAACCATGATATATCATCCGTCCTTCTCCACTGCTCTTGAACTGACCGGACTTCCCCATGTGTATGGTTAAAGAAAGAGTCGTTGACCTGCCTCCATCATTGCGGCTTGCTTTGGTAGGTGCAGAGCATTTAATACTCAACATGTTTCTGCGCCGTTTGCTTCCCATGCGTTGGGCTTAGTGGACCGCAACACAATTTTGGCCCAACAGTAATCCCAAATTTCTTGCATCCAGCCCTTGTACCCTTCTACCTGGATGCTCGCCTTCGGGATCTCAATTAGAGAGGGTCCCAACTTAACTAAGGCGAAAACTATATTATTCTGTCCACTTAAAATTCGCTCTAGTCAGATGACCCTGAACCTTTGCATAACTGTCTTGCTGCATTTAGATATGCCGGCATTCGCGCGTCTTTGGCTTGGTCCTTGCATGGATCTGATTCACAATAAGCTGTGAGTTACTGTAGAGGCTCGGATCTTTGGCTCAGAGATTTAGGGCGATGTCAAGCCGTACAACGACTGCTTCATATTCTGCTTTGTTGTTGGTTTCCACACCGATTTTCCCTGTGAGCGATGTCTCCTTAGGAAGAGATGGGCGTGATTTCGGAGCCGCTCCCCGGAAGTTGCTCGCCCTGTCGACAAATAGTTTTTATGTCTCCGATGGGGCAACTGTTTCAACAATGAAGTTGACGAGAGCCTGTGAGTGTCATGCGGCCGACGTATTAAATGTTGAATTGGCCAAGCTCCACGGCTCACTTCATTAGCCGTCCCGACGATTACAGCCTTCCAAGCATATTCTTGAGCAGGGTTGCTGTAACGACGTGGATATTGTCCGACTGGAAATGTGGACGCAGCTTGGGGCTGCTGAGGACTAAGCCGAGTGCTAGCTTTTCGAGATTTGTGTAGTGGGTTTCTGCGTCTTGCAGGGTATGGTTGGTGTAATACAACGTGAGTTGGTTTCCACCATCCTCGCGCACTAGGACTGAAGAGACTGCGCCGTCTGATACCGCTAGGTAGAGCAGTACGGGCTTGTCGATGATAGGTTTAGACAGGACAAGAGTCGTTGTGAGGTAGTCGTTCAATTTTTATATGACTTCTTCACACTCTGTTGTTCACTCGAAAGGCCCAAACTTTCTCTATTGAAGGAAGAACGGGTGGGCCTTGTCTTATAGTCGGGTGAAAAACTAGGCTTCGCGTATGAACCCGGCATATAGTAGTTCTTGGACTTCCTCGCTTATCATCGCATCGTGTTTGGCCGTGAATTTGCGTCATTTCTTCTTGGTAGGGGCGAAGTGGGTTGACGTTGAGGTGATGCAAGATTGTGTATGCGGAAATGCTTGGTATGTCTGCGTGCGTCCAAACATAATAGTCTGTAGGGTCAATTCGAGTCCCTTCCTGAGTCTGAGCTTCCTCTTCGGGTAGAGGTCAGAGATAGGTACCTCTTCGACTTTCTCTTTTGCCGCTGGGACGGTTGTGGGCTCATCCCCACACTGTAACTGCTACAGGATGATATGGGTGGATGGGTCTTCATTAGGAGCATTAATGGTGTCTGCTCATTTGAATTCTACCATGTCATCCTTGGTTAGGAATCAGAAGGATTGGTGGTATGTGGATGGGATTTTACGGCCATTGCGTTTATCCACGACATCCCCATTATTGCATTAACCATCTAGGATGTCCCAGAGACTAGGAAGGTTGCTTCCTTGGTCACCGGTCCTGTGGCTACAAGGAGCGTTATTTCTCTCAGTGACCTGGTTGGCTCTCTGTTGAACCCTATCATGGTAGTGTAACGGGG
This sequence comes from Thlaspi arvense, assembly GCA_911865555.2. Taxonomy (NCBI): domain Eukaryota; kingdom Viridiplantae; phylum Streptophyta; class Magnoliopsida; order Brassicales; family Brassicaceae; genus Thlaspi; species Thlaspi arvense. The sequence continues at coordinate 44,619,956 of OU466862.2, read as the reverse complement.
TATGAGATCAGCGAGCTGCATCCCCATCTTGTGCATGGTATCCATAAACAATATGTTTCTGGTGCTCCCCATGTCAACTAGTAGTTGCTTAACTTTGAATCTCGATATTCCAAATTCGATCATGAGTGTCTGGTTGTGGATCACTGTGGCATCTCTTGCACTGGGCGGTATAAAGTGTTTCGTATAGCCCCAAGCTTGAGTTCTCGCTCCCGGATTGTGAGTGCTTACCGGGAGGTTTTCCGTGGGTCGGTATCATACTGGCAGATCTTCATCCAGGTTGGTGATGATGGTGTTTATGACCTTCTGGGCCACAAGATGTGCTTCAGCAGCCTCGCCTTTTCTTTGCTCGAATAGTTGGGCTCGTGCCTTTTAAGAGAGGAGATGGATGGTAGGCTTTTATAAATGAACTCTATCACTTCTTTTTTAGCATGTAGCCTTGTGGTTGCGTGTCCCTTTTCCTTGTGAAACTTGCAGTAGTCCAAATGGTCCCAAGATGGTTCTCTAGGGAACCTCTTCTTAGGCTGGGGCCCTTTAACCGTGGGCCCTGTACCTTTCAGGGCTTTAATCGTTATCATTGGAGTGGCGTCTATCTTGAGTTCATCAAATGCCAGTTCGATCTTCGCTGTCTCTCTCGTAGCAGCGTTGGAAGACCACCACCTGCCCCCGAAGATATGCAGGCTTGGGAACCCGGTATATTATTTATCCTGGAGGGTGGGAACATAGTTGTTTCTCTTTCTAAGGTAACTTCTGGAAGGCTCCTCCCGGTCTTTTTGGTATCCTTATGAATGGGGCGCTAGGGTGGCCAAATGGCCAGGGTCATATTCCCACCGGATCTATCGATAAGCGTAGTTAAGGACATCCTCCATGGTGTTGCAATCGTTCTTGGTGAGGTCTTTGTAAAGACATTATCCTTTTAGGAGTCCCTTTCGAAAGGCGTGCACCGCTGTGACCTTATGGCAGGCTAGGTGGTCTTCAAGGTCGTCTGTCCCCTCATAAATTTCCATGGTTAAGTATCCGAATTTTTTAGGTACCTCGGTGTTCGAGATATCCTCGGAGAAGGATGAGTTGTTGTATGACTCCCTTGTGACCTGGACTACTGGTAGTGCGGATTTGGTCTCACTAGATCAAATATCCTGCCTTTAATCAGTTGTAGAATAGGGATCAGGTATCAATCTATTTGTGGGAGACGAGATGCAAACAATGCCATAAGCTAAGCAAAGATGGGGTTTTGAACTAAGCAAGAACTAAGCAATAAACTTAAGAAGGACAACTCTATCAACCTAGCAATGCAATGAAAATAAAGCATAAACTAAATGCAAGTGAACAAAACTAAGCAATGAACTTAAAGGCAATAACTAAACAAGAACTAAGCAAGAATGACTACTAAAGCAAGAACTAAGCAAGATGATCTTAAAGACAATTAATTAAAAACAAGACTCAAGGTTCTAAGCAATTGTGGGATAGTGGTTTTCAAGAGTGAAAATGGGGATTTTTAACAAAGGCAAGCATCAAGCATTCAAAGGCAAGCAATTCTCAATGTTGTACTCCTAGACAAGGTATCTAAAAGGAACCAGCTTGGCGTCAATAAGCAATTCATATTCAACAAGATTGAAGTATCAGATCCACTTGTGATGGCGTATCCTTCAACCATGAGCATAAAGATCAGAACCATTCTAGCCTAAGAGATGTACCAATCAAGCAATCATTCTCTCACCCAAGCAAGAATTCAGATCAACTTATCAATCTCGTGAACCAATAAGGACCTAGTTAACTAAACACCAATCAAGAACATGGGGTTAAGCACACAGATGAAACATCCTAACAATGCTAAGCAATGAACAAGAATGAAACAAAGACAAGATCTTTTGATGCATAATATCTAACCATCAAGCAAGAATCTCAAAACCAGCATTATCTAGCCCTAAGCAAATCATCTAGCAATAATGAACTATCACTTTGGTGTCACTGAACAAAGAAAACATAGACCAAGCAAAACTAACAAGCCAAATAAGCAAACCATACTTAGAGATGAGATAACAAGCCATTTGGTGAACCATATGCATCAATCAATATCATATTCAATCAAAAGGAGCAAGCTTTACGAACAATAACCACTTTGCAAGAGAAGGAGACAACAGAGAATAGTTAAATAAGCCTATTCACCCCTTAATCACATCTTAATCACCACTTTCCCTACTTAAAACCCTAAATCTAAAGTAAACTACTCACTAAACATGTTTAATCCCATTGGTTTGGGTTTAAACATAACTATATGAGGTTAAAATGCAAAGATGATAAATCTAAATTACCAAGGTGCAAGAACAAAGATTGAGAGACAAGATTAAACCATAAAAATGCAAACTTTATTAAAGATTAAGATCCTTAAGGCAAATCACCCTTTAAGGTTTAGAGAAGAGAGAGTTTTTGATAGAAAGCTAAACTTGCATAAAGATAATATTTTGTGGCTTTCCTTTTATAGTAGGGAGCCAAAAGAAGCATTAAGAACCTAAAAAGCTAGCATAAGATTAACAAAAGTCAAGTGGTCAACGTGGATAAGTTGTATCGAGGTCGTACGGACGATGTTCTGCTCGATATGCGATCTCGATATCGTCCGTGCAGCGCGTATCGACTTCCTTCCTCGATGCTGATCCTCGATGCAGACCAACGGCTTGGAATCCTCGTGCTGATCCTCTTCCTCTCGTCCTGCTGCTTGCATAAAGCATACTCCATGGGTGTTCTACTCGATATGCTTGCTCGATATGGACAAGACTTTGCAAGAGCTCCATTTCTGACATCTTCTTTGATCATGAGCTGCTTCAATCTCTTTCCCAGATCCAAAAAAATTCCAAAAACACCTGAAAACCACCACAAACATGCATATGTATGCAAATGTATGCAATCCTAAGCTAAATGCATGCCATGTTGATTCTAAGTGCAAATGATACTAAAATGTTAAACTATAATGCAAAAACAGAGGAAAAGATGCATGAAATGCAGCTTAAAATGATCTAAAATAGCAAGCTATCAACTACCTGCGGGGGTAAACCTGGAATCTGGGACAGCTGCGTGTCTATGTTGACCATGTGCTCCACCATCTTCTGGGCGATAATGTAGACTAACTCAGCTTGTCCCAGGATCCGATTCACTGCGCCATCCTTGTTCTGCCTTACTCTAGTCCCGTCGAGGTAGGCGGAGTCGTCAGCTTCCACCATTCCATTGACAGTCGGGGTGGTGGTATAGTCTAGGATGGAAAGGTTGTGAATGGTCTCTGCTGGTCTGGTCCGGGGTGTAGCGGAGCATTTTTGCCCCATCAAAATTGAAGGGCCTTCCCCATCTAAGGGCCTTGTGGTTGCGTGGCCTTGGGGAGTGTTATGCGCATATTGGATGTGTTGCTCTAATTGTCGATTTCTTTCGACTGCTCGCCCAAGCTCTGCTTAGAGCCGGCACGCGTCCTCGTAGTCCAACATTTTTCTGAAAGTTGAGACTGGAGGCATCAGGGGAACCTTACTATCGGTTCCCCGGGGATTTTGACCTTGAGCAGTCTCTTGTGGTGAGCTTGGTGTGTCGATTCCATCGTTCGACTTTTGGTTTGTTCTTCTCCCCCCCCCTCCCCTTCTTCTAGCACCAACTGTTCGGGAGCAAATTTTGGAATGCTTACATGGAGTGATCTGTTAGGTTTTGGACCTGCTGTGGAGATTCGAAATCTGAGGGACAGGCCAACGTGAAATGCACAGGAGGAAACACTCGTGGGAAACAGAAAGTGGTTGCCATTCCGATTACACTCCGACGCTCAAGTCAATAGAAGACACATGACTCGTCGAGAGAGCCTAAGAATATCGGGAGAGAGGAAATGAAAGGGATGCTTTATGAACTCAGAGCAATCTTGATAATACTTTAGGATAAAGGTGTGTGTTAAATGAAGCTAGATGATGAACTGTATCTCTCTAAATTGTTTTCTCCTCTTACCGTTGGCATGAGAAAGATATTTATATAAGATACTTGGTAGCGGGTCAGATATGGGCTGGGGCTTCAGGTTCTTCAGATCGGGCTCCCGTTATTATCTGCTAATCCGTCTTTCTTCAATGTTCTCGAACTGATCGGACTTCTCCATACATGTTGCTAAAGAATGAGTTGTTGTCAGCTCCGCCTCTTCCTAGCCACCATCTTTACAGCTTGATTTAGTAAGTGCATAGCATTTAATGCTCTTCAAGTTCTCGCAACGTTTATTTCCCACACATTAGGCTTAATAGGCCAATACACAATTTCCAGCCTAACAATATAACATTTATTTAACTGACGTGTTTGATTATTTTTCTGAGAATTGTGTGTATGTTTTTAAAAAACTTCGTCAAATTACGTGCGTAAAGGAAACAATCAATGTTTAATTAGTTATATTGCAAACTTGAATATTTTTTAAAAAAAGAGATTTGAGATCGAAAACAAATAAGATAGATGAGTGATAACAAGATTTTTAATCTTTAAAGGGAGTGATGCAATGCAACAGAAAGTTATCAATACTCAAGCAGCACACAGTTGTAGTATAGTGTAAGAGGAATCAATCCAACCTAAGAGCTAGAAAGTGCAAAGAGAATGCAAGGATCATGTAAAGCTAAGAAAATGATAAACGGTTTTGTAAAAATCCTAAAAACTAGATGCAACGATTAAATGCAAAGCAAAACTATTTTAAAAATACCAAGAACGAATGAACTACCACGAGGAACAAACAGAATGCTTAAAATGCAAAGCTATAAATTTATAAAAATCGACTAGTGGATCGACCACAAGATCGACCACTAGATCGAGCAACAACCATCGATCTCGTCTAAAAGTTCAACAGAAACGAATCTAATGACCAGGATGCGAACAGATAGCAAGCGAATGATTAACAGAGATGTAAGAATACTAAGAAAGAGGGTCCAGGGTTGAGATTCATGTTCAAGGGTCTCAAAGGTCCAAGCTTGGTTTGAATACTCTAAATCTACTCACTTTGTGAGATTTTCTAAGCCTTGAAAACAAAACAAGATCCATCCATGGCGTGTGGTATGGATCACTCCTTCATTCTCTCCTCCAGACCCATGGCGTTTGGCGGAAAAAGAGATTGAAGGGCAAAGAACTCAGATTTTAAACACGCGGCTTAAGTAGTCCCCTAAACTACCATGGCGTTTGGGAACGGGTAACTAGTCTTTAGGATGCGATTTTCAGAGATCTCTGTATCCTGTCAAGGTAAGAGGCCTCTCTGATCATAAAGATCATGGCGTGAGAGTCTTTAAGCCTTAAGAACTCGACATCCTAGAAGAGAAAGCTATGAAGAACAAGAAAACACCAAACTTTGAAAACCTTTTCGACCCCTTTGAATCCTCTCAACCCCAAAACCCGATGAAACGACTCACTACACATAAAGTAAACCGAAACAAGCATAAATGATGAACTAATAAACATGAAGAACGATGGGTGAAAATGATAAAGTGAAAACGTGTATCAAAAAACATGATCGCCGCCTTCCCGAAATAGGCCAAACAGCTCGATGGTCCCCCCCTCGCTAGCGGCCAAAAACGGTTAAAGTGCACTGAGATCGACCTCGAGATCAAGCATATTGCTCGATCATCTTCGGACATCATGCCTTCAGCTCGATCTGTGTCTCGATCTTCTTCGGTGGATCGAGTGCTTCGTTCGATCTTGGAGTCGATCTTCGGAGGATCGAGTGGTGGACTCGATCCGGCTCTCGCTCTGCATGGCGTCATTCACGTCTGTACTCCTTGATCGATCGCTTCACTCGATCTCCATCTCGATCAGTTCCCTTAGATCGGATGGACTACTCGATCTTCTGGTCGATCTCATCCAGATCGACCGGCCATGCTCGATCCGCTTCTCGATCTCTGGTCCTTAGCAAGCATTACTAAATTCTCCAAGTTTCCACGAACCTCCTCACGAGCCTTAGCACGTCTACGAACCCTCCAAGACTCCAAAGTAGCCGAAAATAACCTGAATGCGATACAAAATGCAAGAAACATGCATATGCTGGTGCAAGAACTCTCTAGGACCTAAAGTGATACAAACTATCCTAAAATGCAATATATATGCGTGAGAAACTAACTTATATGTATGTAAAATACATGAAATATGCAGCAATATCAATGAGAGGTTGGAGAAAATATTTTAAAAATAAAAATTAAATAAAGAAAACGAGAAATATGCATATATTGTTTATATAGATCTCACTAACTTTTTTTTATTTGTTAAATTTTCAATATTTTGGTTATTGTTAAGGATAAATATAATTCTTCAAAAGTAGGCAAATTTGTTGTCACATCTAATTAATATTATAAATGATTATTTTTTTTTCATCTGAAACTTTTATTAAATTAGAAGGATACGTTTATCTAATACTTTTGTGGGATACAATTATTAAACCTTAGAAAATTCTAAGAATCTAAAACTAAAATAAGAACAGAACTGGTAAAACCGAAGAACAGCTACAACATCAGACTTACATTTGTTCTAAAACTTCTGAAATCCTAAATCCGATAGTATTGAAGAAGCCTATAACCAACCAACAAAACTAAATTTCCTCTTACGTCAGAAATAGAACCAGAACCAAAAGCTTCATAATCCGGTAAGCAAGAGCTGCATCTTGAAAACTCCCAGTAACGGCGATGTCAAAACGACAAAATTATGCCTTTGAAAAAAACCCGAACGAACGACCAGTGCTCAACAGCACAGGACCAGCGACTAAGAGCGGAGTCTAAACCATCACGTAGTAACCAAACCATGGCAAAAGAAAGAAACACAAGGTGATGGAATAGCGAACCACCGACCTCCAATAAAGTGAAACAGAACCTGCAAAACTAAAACCACAAACCTAAACCCAGAACCAGTTGGATCGAAGACGAGCCAACAACAGAAGCCACCAAGAAAAGATTTGATTGGAAAAAGAGCTGATAAGAGAGGCATTACCGAAGGAACGCCAAAGAATACAACCAACCACTCTGACAAAGCACAGAAACAGTGAGACACTCATAGATCTAAAGCACCAACTGAGAGAGGAGATGAGATAGGCCACTCCACATCGAAGCAGATCCACCGCCACCGAAACAATGAGACTTTAAATCAAAACCACCACCAACTCAAGAACCAAATCGAAATCATCACTTACGGCTCCCAGAAAATAAAAACCCAGCAAAGGAAACAAAAGAAAAATACAGAAAAGAAACAGATTGGCGTCGACTCTAAAAAAGCAGTCCAACGCCGATCACCGAAAGAAAAACCAGTGGCCGCAGAAAACAAGGAGAGAGGTGAGAGCATTTTATTAGGGCGAACCCTTCCCACCTACCTGTTACAACCTTGATCTAATATGTATTTCTCCAAATTGTAAATGATATACAACCCAAAATCTTAAGCGAATTTGTTAATGTCACGTCAAATTGAAATTTCACATGATATACATCCCAAACCCCACTATTTGTATAATGTTATTCGGAAAAAGTTATATTATGGATTATGTGGTCACAAGTTAGGACATGCTACGACATGTTGAATAAGACCATATTTTTTTCCCGAATCCACCTACTCGTGCCATGTAATTTCGAGAGTGTGAAACTAGGAAGATGAATGGTCAACCAACTCATGCCAAGTCATTTAGAGATTGTGGAACTAGGAGTCGAGTGGTATAACAGAAACGACGAAGCAGCCAGACATCCAGGCATCCTCAACATCCAGATAGTCATACTCAGACAGGCTAACAGGAAACCTAACGGCATGATCCCTTTGCATGATAGGGACCATGTTAAGGTAAGTTCTCCTTTCAATATAAGCAGGAACACATTTATGCAATCTAAGACTCCCTTTATTTTAAACAGACTTGAACTCTCGTACTTAAGTTAAAACAATCTTATAATCTGTTATTTTTAACATGTGATAGGAGAAAGTGTTGCGTCCATGCTCATAGTAAAGCTAAAAACGTGGTACACTTTGACAACCGGGCAATGCCAAATCCGCATGGACAGAGTCGTGCTTACTGTACACGCAAAAAGGCATTTGCCTCATAATTCAATAAAAAAGGGCATTTGCCCTAGGTAACTATATAAAACATTTTGGGAGTCCTAATTACCAGAAAATGGTGTATCAAAGTGGCATTAGAGGGAATGTTTACGTTTATGAACTTGAGTTTGACCTGCAATAACCTAATATTTTTTATTTTATTTTCTTTCTTTCAGAGAGAAATAAGAAAAAAAGCAAATCTAGATTTTAATTTCAAAACTGAAAAAGGAAAAATTCCAAATAAAAAGGAATCGATCAAACCTATGGAGGAAAGACAGTGCTACCGTTGCAAGTGTTGGAACTCAATTTTAAGGCATGTTGTATCGGTATATTTTCGAGCAACTCTCGACATATTCCCGAGGGAATTACCGGATTATGAGTGTACTCATATGTTAAAATTGGAGTTTGTTTGAATGAGAAATGTTTGTTGCTTGAAGGCACAAAATGGACGAGTAAAAATTATGGAGAAGTCCTAACAAGGTTAAAGACCCTAGGACAATTGTAGAGAAGAGTGAATTCATGCTAAACCACATGCGCACGCACCGAGACGAGTCAAAAGTGGCTCGGGCTCGGGTTTGGGTTTAGGCGTGGATTCGGGAAAGATAGTCTTTGGTCCAATAACCTTTTTTGTATCAAATTAATATTTGTGTAATTGATCACTACATAAATTTTTATTAGGTCAAAAATAAATAATTCAATTAGTCAAATGAGAATAAAAACTTGGTCAAATCAAGTATTTTCTACAATTAAATGATTGATTTTCATCAATTTTGTAACTCCACAAATTATCATAATGATTTAATATTAATTGAGATTAATGAGTAGTTGAAAAGTCTCATCTCTCTCATTCTTTATAAAAAGAACATAAAACCACAATCTTAATACACACTTCTATTTTTTTTTCTTTTCTTTAGTTTTTTTTAGAGTACAACATAGAAAAACATTTGAAAGCTTGTGAATTAAGGGTGATGCGAATCATAAGAATTATGCAGTTATATCCTGGGATTCAGAACGCCATGCAACCATCACACTACGGGGCATTTACAGAATTAAGGAAAGAGATCACCATCTCAACTCTGCAATCCGTTTTCCTAAATTCTTGTTTAATCGGTATCATTTTATATTATGGTTATCGATTTATTTTATGTAATTTCTTCATAAATTATCAGTCTGTCCAATTGCAGTAATTGCGTTCCTACAATCTTTAATTCTGAAAATTTTCGTTTATGCTTATTGCATTAAGGAAAATTGATGATTTTGTGAAGTATTTTTGTTTTAAGAACCGGAATCTGGATCTTAAATCTGTGTCTGATCAATTATTTGATCATTTTCAGGTTATTTTGGTTCTGAAATTTATTGTTATTCAACAAAAATTCAGAAATACATATCCCTCAATTTATTTCTATTTCTACTAGTTTTTTTTTTTTGATAACTGGAAAATTATTTTAAAATGCTTAGACAATTATTTAAATTATGTAAATTGTTTAATCATGTATTTGCTTTTAATCTGACAGTTTTGAATCTTTCTAGAATTTATTCTTAAGAAATCACTTATATTTAACGATTTTAATACTTGCTCTTCCAGAACAGGTATAAATTCTGGAAACTGTACTGTTGTCATAACAACATCAATTGAAAATTCACGGTTAATTGGATTATTTCTTATTTTTCTTTTCTGCAATTGATTCAGATTATTCTACAGATTTTTAATGAATAATTCTAATCTGAGTTTTGTAAGATATCGAGTTGATATTGTTTGTGTTTCTGAACATAAATATCTTTGTCGATAATTTCTGCAATTTCTTTTTGCTGCATTGGTTTCTGAATTGATTTCAGATTGGTTTACCTTGCATCATATCTTGATAATGGTTATGTTGTTGCATTTAACTAAATCTTTAATTTGTAGAGAAAATTTGAGATTCGTTGTTATACAAAACGTTTCTTAACTTGTCAAAAGCATGATTTTTTTTAAAAAAATCTGGTTTAATTGATTCAAAGGTTTCAATTAATGTTTTGGCTTTTGTTACTAAATTAGAAAAACCATTTATTGAGCTTTATGTTAATTATTTAACAAAATAAATTGAAAGGCTTGAGTGTTCTTTGGTGAGCTAAACATTTTTAGATTTATTAATTTCTGCAATGATTCCATTTCAGTTATTTTTTTTATTAATTTAAGGATTTTGCATATATTGAGATTAAATTTTTAATATTTGGAATTTAATTATTTCAAAAATTTTAATCTTAATTATATACTACAATTTATTCAATTTTGTTTAAAGTGTTTAATATTAATTTTATTGAACTTCTAAAAGTAGAATATGTTAGTATACTAATTTGGTATTGTTTCTTTTTGAACATATTTAATTATTACTATGACTATCATTTGGTTGTCGGTCTAAAATCGGACATATATACGAATATACATTGTATTACCGATTTATTATTAAAGGTTGCCTAACAAAAATAATGGCAACAAAAATGGCCAGTTGATATCCTTAATCGGGAATTGTCTGCCACCACAATCTTTTGTGCCTTATAGATTAGAATTCTGATGTTTATCTGAATGTCCATATCCTACTTTTACGGAGTTGTGGTGGAGGTTTTATGGTTACAAATCTAGTGAGTTGACACACCAAATTCAGTTTGGTAGTGGTCTACCATATATGATTATGCCAAATTCTGATATTTATCTGATTTTCAGGTTAGTGCCTAGTGCTGTAAGCATAGGACTAATGCTAGACATGCTTGATTGTACTAGAATCATTATGTGTCAGGTGAAGATATTTATCTTCCTGAACATGTTGACTTTAGAGAAGTAACTCAAGGAGGATAGCATAAACTTTCTCTTGAGAATACTTAAAATTAAAACTCTAGTCAGTATTGACTTTTGTATAATTAAGATTGCTCTATGCAATGTTGGATAAAATCCATCTGTTCAAACTACTGTATAAGTCTACAGTTAGTTGATTACCTCTATGAACTATGAGTTTCCTTAAAAAGAAGTACAAGTCTAAAATCACATGTTCTAAGGAATTTGCACTGGCAAAATTTCTAGACTTTAATTTGGCGGACTCTAAGACTGTCATAGGAAAGTTGAAGAACTGTGATTTCTTATACATTTGATAATAGCTGATAATATGTCAATTTCTTTGACATACTAGACCTGGTTGTTGATTGAAAATTTTCCATTAGTTTGGATGTGTTTCAGTAATTATCTATGTCATAAATAAATGGTTGTAAGCCTTGATGACTTGATGGTCCGACAGTGGACTAAATCTGCAAATCAGAAAGCATATGGTGTCACATTTTTAAACATAATGCAAAAATGATTGCTCACAATAACAAGAGGATACTTAAGGTTCTTCTAAAAACCTACACTACCTTCAAAAAGTAGAATGATTAATTAGAAATTCAATGGAAAGTGTCACAAGTGTGGCATAATGTGTATAAATGCTAACACATGTTGTAGCAATGCTGACAAATGTTGTAGCAAAATTGACTCATGCAGAGACAATTAAAAATCTCAAACCAATCTGACTAAAATTAACACATTTGTGTAGTTTCTGACGTCTACCTGGTTGGGAAAACTCAAATGGGAAGGTGGCATTACAATGCTACATCCAATGAAAACTATTGTGATAGATCTGTTTATTTGCTGAAATGCAAGAATGTGGCTATGGAAAAATTTAAAGCATAAGATGGAATTGAAAATCCAACTTAATAAACTATGAAAAATAGTTAAATGTGAAAATGAAGGAAAGTTTTCTGAGAATGAAATGCGTTCTTTAGAGAACATGGTATTATTCGTCAGAAAATCTACTCCTTATTCACTTCAATCAACTGGATTTGCAGAACAAAAATTATGAATTCTAAATAAGATTATGAATGCAAAGATGCATGATTCTGAGTAATCTCAGGAAATATGGAGAGAAGCGATGTTTACCACATAGAGTCATTGGCATGATGTCATATAATATTTTTAAAGGATAAAGTACATTGATACAAATTTCTACAAGTGTAGGGGTGTCTGTCAAAAGTTGCAGTGTAAAATCCAAAAGAGGTCACAATCTGACAAAACAATGATATATTGTATTTTCAATTGCATATGCACATTCAAATAGTGTTTTTATCTGGTTTTGGGGTTTATAAATCAGATGTACTAGATATCCATAAAAATATAATAATAGCCTATGTCAATAAGGTGAATACTTCTGGCACATTAGTATATGATGCAAAATATAAAGTTAGATGTACCAATAAAAGCTTGGCAATAAAATCAGTTATATGGCAGTCGTTCTTTTCAAGAATTGAGCTAAGAGACCTTGTGTACATTTAACTAACCTTCATTAAACGTAAACAATCAACTGTGAGATCGACTCCTGATTCAATTACCCAGGCTTGTACTAATCAGTTGTAGTATATCATAGGGTTTTATCAATCCAAAAGAGGAAAATGAAGCAGTAAGAATGCAATAGAAATCCTAATTCAAGCAGATATAAAACGGGTTTAGAGCTTCTAGCAACCTAAGTGATCAAGCAAAAAACAAACAAACACAAATAAGGAAGTAAGCAAGCAAATGACCAAAGTAGAAGTAAAAACAGAGCAAATTCAGAACAGAGCTTAAAACAGAGAAAAGATGGGACTTGAGATGAGATAATTGGTAATAGAGAATTTTTGACTCAGTCTATGATGCTTACAAACTCACACAATGCTATTCCTTATGCATAGGATTCATTTATATGACTAATCCAATCTCTTGGCACTAATCTCTTTGCTAATTACCAAGTCAAGAACTAATTTTCATTAGTGAAATGATAAGGAGCAACCATTAAAACAAATCTATCAACCCTATATTGCCAAATCACTCCCTAGACAGTCAATCTTTTGAGCTAGGATAAGCAATTCTCTTGCAAAGCAATTCAGGCATTTCATCAAACACTTGGTGGGCATAAAATGAGCATAAGAACTTAATCAACTTAGCTAGAGCTAATTAAGCATTAAACACAGCAATCAAAAAAGGAAATGAAAGAATTAACACTAAGCAATCATAGATAAAGTCTCAAATTCCCTAAACCTAACCCATCTCAAATCCCTAAAAAGAACTACTCACTAATCACCATTAAAGCCACCAAATCAAAGAGAGAAAGATGACTAATCATGATTAGAAAGCTTAAATAAGATAAAAGATGCAAACGTTTATTGAAATGAAGCAAAGATTCAAATTACAAAATCCAGAGGTCTAAACAAGGAAGAAAGAACTGCTGGGTAAAAGCTTGTTCCCAAAAATTAGGGATTTCCCGTATTTATAGGAGTCTAGGCAAAAATGGCATAATTGTAAATAAAGGGTCTTCGGGAAGAGCTGGTATCGATCAGTTGTGTCGACCTCCAGTGACCGAAACTGATCTGTATCGGTCATCAGTGATCGACACACACGATCGAAATTATAACGGTGTGTTTGTGTCGACCACATCAGACCGATACTGGTGATCGATACTGCTCCATTTCGGTCACCAGAGACCGAAAATCACCAGACTCTGACCGAAAACTTCTGCAGAGATCTTCTGCTTTGATCCTTCTTGCTCCCTTTTGTCCAGCTAGCCTCCTGGATCATTCCCAAAGCTCCTCCAAGCTCCTTTAAGCTCCAAAAGCACCTAAAAACATCCAATATGCAAGAAAAATGCAATCTATACTCTAAATGCAACCTAAGTCTAAAAGAAGAAGAAAATGGGACAAAAGCTAAGGGAAAATATGCAAAAGAGGACCAAAATATGTACTAAATGCAGCCCTAAATGGTGTAAATACAAGGGATATCAACACCCCCACACTTGCCTTTTGCTTGTAATCAAGCAAGTAAGAACAAATGGGAGAGTGAGGTTTGAAAGTGGGCATTCAGATTCCAAAAGTGCAAAGGTAAAGAGATGGTTTTAATGCTCAAGTGCCTAGTTGTAGGATGCAAACACAATCAGCTATACTTAAAAGAACCTAACCATGCTCAGCATGTTTCAAAATGATCTGAAATCTCAACTTAGGCAAATGCTCAAATCAATCAATTCTTTAACATTCAATTAAGTTCAGAACATGAATCATGCTTATGCAAATCAAGTGAAGACATTTGGTTGAAAAGAGGTAAGGTTATGAGACAATAATGATCTCATTTAAGCACATGGTTAAAAACATAAAGGATCACTCAATGAAATAATTTCATCTTAGGCAAAATGCTAAAGGTAAAAGCACACTTATGCATGCAATTCAAAGCCCTCTTCTACCCTTACTTCCCAAAGATGAGTCCTAAACATTTCTAAACCCAAAATTGAACCCTCTAAGTCTACCCTTTTCTTTCTTCTTAATCATGGTTGGGGAAACCTTCTTCATTCTGCTTGTGTGGTTGCTTCTTCTCTGTTGGGACTTGCTCTTCTTTATTGTAATGGCACCTTCATCGCCTTTGGTGGATTGCTCCTGGTCTGATTTTTCTTCTTTGGACCCTCTCTGAGCTTTGTTGTTGGCGCCAATTCTTCCTTTTGAACTTAGAGCTTTTCTTCCCTTTGCTTAACCACAATACTAAACTGTTTCCCCTTTATCTACCATTTCAAATCTTTCCCTTTTCTTTTCTTTAGATAAAAAACATTAAGCTCAAACCACCTAAGTCTACCCTTTCAAACCCCAAAAACTCCTATCCTAGAATCAAGCTCAAGATGCAAGCTGATATCTACAAGAGAGCTAATCATTGCCAGCCTTATTCCTAACACTTTTTGCCAAGACAAAATCAAAAATGCAATGCAAAGGCCTCACCGCTCTCACAATAGTGTTTAGACTCAAAAGGAGGTTTTGGTTAAGGGTGAGGATGTAACTGTCCCATAAGTATGAGGATCAGCTATTTGGATCAACAAGAGTGGTAAAAAGGAGAAAGATGATCCAAATATGTATATGGTAGCCATGAATTCACTTTTCAATGCATAAGACATGATAATTGAAAGTCCAAATTAAAGTTCAAGTTGATAGAGTTGATTTTCAGAGAACAAATGCTTTCAGAATGAGATGAGAAGACCAAATCTAACAATCTAAGCATGGTTCAGCCTTAACTTCTAGCAATCATATGATGCATCAAACAACTAAGCACTTGAAAACCAAAATCATCTCTAAGCACTAAGCACTTTACAAGGAAAATTCATCATAATGCCCTATGCAAATGCAATGCAACCTATATGTCAACACTAGACTCAATCTTAAAGGAATGAAATGCAACTACATGCTTTCTTTTTTGTTTGCAAAAAATGCAAAAGATTTTCAAATTTTTTCGATTTTTTGTGTTTTTCTATGCCTTACATGTATGCATGATATGCATGAGACTCAAAGTGAAAAGAAAAAGAAAAAACTAAGAAAACAAAAAACAAAGTCAAACCCCAAATCTCTCCCCCACACTTAAATTACACAGTCCCTTGTGTAATGAAAGCAATGGAAGAGAGAAGCAACAAAATATATTACAAAAATGAAAAGATGCAATGGTATATAACAATGGAAAGGATGTGGTACTTGGTTTAGTGGCAGGAGTGGTGGGATGATCTTTGTTCCTTGTCTCGATGACTGTTAGTTCTCTCTTCAACTACTGATCCCCCGTGGTAGAGTTGGCTCTCATCAGGGCAAAAGCTCAAGTGGCTCCTGATCTCTATGCTTGTTTGCGGAAGGTTTGGAAGGAGAAACTGGGTTGTCGTGTTGGTGTCCTTGAAGAAGGTGTAGATGTGTTGGCTGCCGATGCTCCTTTCAAGGAAATGCCCGCTTCTTAGGTAGTCTAAGTCCATCCATAGTGGTTGTAGGGCACTGTTAGTATGCTCCACCAGGTTCACGCCACAAGCTATTAGGATGGCTGTCACAATGCCCCCGACGCAGATGTGTGGGTGATTCTCCGTCAAAACCCAGTGTTTGTAGGTGAAGAGGTGGTCCATCAGCATAGCGGTGTAGCAGGGGTACTTGGTGGGAGGCCTGAGAGGTGTTCCATTGGTGCTGTAGATCACCAGTGGGTGCATGGCGTTGTACATGAAGTCTTTCTCCCTTGCTGTGAGTATATCTGTATCACCCCTTGCGAAGAATGCGTTTGCCAGAGCCATGTGGGAATACCTCACTGCTGGATGCTTCAAATATGTGTTCCTGAAGGTTCCTGCAGTGAATTTGCTAGCCCCCAATACTTCCCATAGCATCTTGTGTTGCCTTTGGCTGATCTTGAAATTGCGCTCCCATGAAGTATATTTGTATGTATCTAAGGCCAGTGCAAGCTTGAAGAAGGTTATTGTGAAGGTTTGACCATCAATTTGAAATGATATCCAGCCGTCCCCATTCACCAGCTGGCTATCATCATAGTGCACCACTTTCAGGGTAGAGAGGAATTGGTAGGTGAGGTTCATGTAGGATGGAAGTGCTCTTGCCATAAAGTCAGTGAGCCAGGATATCTTGCAGTCCAAGTTGATACCCAGTGGTTGCATAGTGGAGGCGCAAGGATATCTTGTGGGCTGGAAGCTACATTGGTTGAGTTTTTCCATGAGGATCTCAGCGCTTGGCAATAGGGATGCTTCCTCCCTTTGTAACCTACTGCTGGTTGCTGTTGAGCTGCCCCTTTTCCTCATTGTACCTGAAAGTGTAAAAGCTCAAAGAAATTCTGAGTGCTGATAATGAGGGAAAGAGAGAGCTAAAGATCTTTGAGGTCAAGTAATAAAGTAAGAAGTTAGGGAGATTAGGAAGAGCCTATAGATTCATAAATAGATGGGTGGGGAGTGAAGGGAATCAAATGAGTGGGGGACAAGGTCAGAAGTGCTCAGGAGCTTTTCAGACTACAGGAGGGGCCCCTCAAAATTTGAATTTAAACTTCTTTGGCTCCAAACCAAAAGAAGGAGAAATTTAAAAAAATTTAGAGACTTACCTGGATGGAGTATCGGTCACTCATGACCGATATTACTGACCGAAATTTACATTTTTGGTCATGAGTGATCGACACTGGAGACCGATGTGCTTCCTGGGATTTGTATCGATCATCAGTGGTCGACACACTTGACCGAAATACATCCGACATGATCGTGTCGATCTTGAGTGATCGATACTGGTGACCGATAGGATTTCAAGAATCGTATCGATCAACAGTGGTTGACACAATAGACCGAAAATCATACGGTATGTTTATGTCGACCAAGTGTGGTCGATATGAATGACCGAGAATTTGTGTCTCTTTCAAACTTCTTTCCATATCGATCACAGGTGACCGATATGTTGACTGGTGTAGATTGGCTCTACTGATATCGGTCAGTCATGATCGATACTACTGACCAAAAATATGTGTATCGGTATGTCATGGCCGATACAAATGACCGATACCAGCCAGAATACACCTGTTATTTGTCCCATTCTTGTGTTTCCCCAAATTAATACAAGAGTTTTTGGGACTTGATTCAATTACTCAAGCTTGTATTAATCAGTTGTAGTATAGCATAGGGTTTTATCAATCCAAAAGGGGAAAATAAAGCAGTAAGAATGCAATAGAAATCCTAACTCAAGCAGATATAAAAGGGGTTTAGAGCTTCTAGCAACCTAAGTGATTAAGCAAAAACCAAACAAACACAAATATAGAAGTAAGCAAGCAAATGACCAAAGTAGAAGTAAAAACAGAGCAAATTCAGAACAGAGCTTAAAACAGAGAAAATATGAGACTTGAGATGAGATAATTGGTAATAGGGAGCTCTTGACTCAGTCTATGATGCTTACAAACTCACACAATGCTATTCCTTATGCATAGGATTCATTTATATGACTAATCCAATCTCTTGGCACTAATCTCTTTGCTAATTACCAAGTCAAGAACTAATTCTCATTAGTGAAATGATAAGGAGCAAGCATTAAAACAAATCTATCAACCCTATATTGCCAAATCACTCTCTAGACAGTCAATCTCATGAGCTAGGATAAGCAATTCTCTTGCAAAGCAGTTCAGGCATTTCATCAAACACTTGGTGGGCATAAAATGAGCCTAAAAACTTAATCAACTTAGCTAGGGCTAATTAAGCATTAAACACAGCAATCAAGAAAGGAAATGAAAGAATTAACACTAAGCAATCATAGATAAAGTCTCAAATTCCCTAAACCTAACCCATCTCAAATCCCTAAAAAGAACTACTCACTAATCACCATTAAAGCCACCAAATCAAAGAGAGAAAGATGACTAATCATGATTAGAAAGCTTAAATAAGATGAAAGATGCAAACTTTTATTGAAATGAAGCAAAGATTCAAATTACAAAATCTAGAGGTCTAAACAAGGAAGAAAGAACTGCTGGGTAAAAGCTTGTTCCCAAAAATTAGGGATTTCCCGTATTTATAGGAGTCTAGGTGAAAATGGCATAATTGTAAATAAAGAGTCTTCAGGCAGAGCTGGTATCGATCAGTTGTGTCGACCTCCAGTGACCGAAACTGATCTGTATTGGTCATCAGTGATCGACACACACGATCGAAATTATAACAGTGTGTTTGTGTCGACCACATCAGACCGATACTGGTGATCGATACTGCTCCATTTCGGTCACCAGAGACCAAAAATCACCAGACTCTGACCGAAAACTTCTGCAGAGATCTTCTGCTTTGATCCTTCTTGCTCCCTTTTGTCCAGCTAGCCTCCTGGATCATTCCCAAAGCTCCTCCAAGCTCCTTTAAGCTCCAAAAGCACCTAAAAACTTCCAATATGCAAGAAAAATGCAATCTATACTCTAAATGCAACCTAAGTCTAAAAGGAGAAGAAAATGGGACAAAAGCTAAAGGAAAATATGCAAAAGAGGACCAAAACATGTACTAAATGCAGTCCTAAATGGTGTAAATACAAGGGATATCAACTCCATTATGCAAAACCATATGGGGATGATTGTCGATTTGTCACAAGGGCTTAAAGTCCTGGTGTAAATGGATTTTAAAGTCAAAATTGATAGTTTAGTCATCTAAAGTCCTTGATTGGGCTAACAAAAGCTCTGAAATAGTGGGATGAAATATTTGACTATATCATAATGTCAAACATATATAACATCAATGAATGAGATAAGTACATAAACATTAAAAGTAGTCTAATTATTTGAATACTCTTAGTGTAAAGTTTTTACATTTAAGGAATGAGACTAAACGATGTGATTCTAGTGATTAAGTTCACTAGACATTCGAAAGGAATCATCGTCTCACACCTTCATTATGCTAAAACCATACTTGATATAATTAAGATCTAGTCAAGAGTGATCATAAGTACTTAAACAATTGTATTTTACTCAATCTGGCAGACTTGTACATGTACTAAGTTGTCAAATTAATAGTCTATGTTGTAAATACTGAAATGTATAACTAAAGTATTGAGCTATGTGCGATATACTAAAAGTTATAGAATGCGTTATGGTAAAGAACAAATAGTTTTGGAATGATATATTTATGTTAAATGGTGATCTGATTCTAAAAACTAAAAGTCCATGAGTGGATTTGTCTATACACTTGGCAATAAAAACAACATCATTAAAATCTTCCAAATTAATTATGTGAAAAAAAATAATTATGGAATCAAAGTTCATAGCTTTCGATAAAGCAATGAAGCTACAGGTTTCTGAACTTTGTGGAAGAAAATCTGATATGCGAAAACTAGTGTGAGCATATGTGTACACTATGATAGTCAATTAACTATGGCTCATCACTTGAGTTTTAATGGTTAGTCATGTCTTTTAGAAAGACGACAAAAAACCAAAAAAAATTGATCTCAAATGGAGTTATCTCAATAGATTATGTCCAATTAGATGACAACCTATGATCCATTTAAAAGGTGTGTCACGAGATCAAGTTGTAAAATCATCAAGAGGAATGAGTTTCAAGCCTATGACTTAAGAGGAAGTTTGATGGTAACCCCACCTACATGACTAGAGATCCCAAGAAATAGGTTCTGATATACACTATATTTACACCACTTTAGCAAACATTTAGCACTAGTTTTTAGTCTTTAAGCATGCATTTTTACTTGCTTGTCCCATTTGCATCCATTTAGAACTTAGAGTAAGATTAAATGCTGCATAGCATATTTGGTGCATTTGGAAGATTTGGCAGGTACATTCAAGGTGTTTGGAGGCTATAAGGAGCTCTGGAAAGATCAAGGGTTCAAGCCAAGGCAATGCAAAGAAGAATCAAGGATCTAGGGGTCCTCTCGAGCTGTATACAGATCAAGGTTGGTCGATATGGAGGCATATCGAGGTGCATATCAAGCATGCCAGCCCGGTACAAACCATCCTGGAAATCACATCACCAAATATCAGCCCGGCTGAATGACTTCTCCTACGATTCAGCTTCAACACCCTTCATAGAAGTTGTAGCTCTGTGAGTTAGCTTTCGAATGGACATGGTTTCAGGTCGATCCAATATACGGTTGAAGAGTTATCGACCGTTTCGTGAAACCGCTACGGCGACAACTGGCCATACTGAGGAGTGTACCCACCAAGCTGTCCGCTATGCAAGTCTAGGGGCGTACCGACTTGCATATCGACCTATTCTGGTCGATACACAAGCCACAGGACACGTACCAAGCATCGTATTGAGGTGCTACCTCCATATGCCTTAACTAAAGGGTGATTGTATCGATCTGCATACCGGGAAGGAGTACAGAATACAGGTCGATATGAAATGTATGAGTCCAAACGAAGTTCTTCTGTTGCGATTCAGTCTTAGCAACCTTCTTAGTAGTTGAAGAGGATCGAATTAGCTTTCCAATGGAGGTTGAATCAAGTCATTCCAGTTTGTGGTTCAAAAAATACGGCGACTCCAGTAACACTCTTCGCAACCAGAAGGAAGCCAATATCGACCAGTGTATCGACCAGTACACCCCAATTCACCTCATCCGAACCAGACTAAAACTTAGTTTACTCCTGGTTTATTTGAGTTTTTTCTTCCTCCTATATATAGGTGAAAGCCTAAAAACTGTGAAAAACTTATCTTTTATTGTTTCTAAGCTTAAAAACCTTCTCTTTTGAGAAAACCTTGTAGAACCTTTCATTGTTTATTAAATTTCTGCACTTCTCTTAGTATTTTCTTGTTTAATTCTTCTTCTAATCATGATTAGTCTTTCTCTTTTGTTTGGGATTATGGCTAAAACCATGATTAGTGAGTAGTTTGCTTAAGATTTGAGATGGAATAGAGAAAAGGGGATTTGATGCTTGAATAGTGATTGCTTAGTTCTTAATCTTAGAGTTACTTCTTATTGATTGTGTTTAATGGTAGATTAGCCCTTTCTAAGTTGATCTATATCCTAGAGTTCTCTTTTGCCTGCCAAGTGTAAGATGAATTGGCTGAATAAGTCAAGTAAGAGATTTGCTTATCTGAGCCTAAAGAATTAGCTGTCTAAGGAGTAGATTGGCAATATAGAATTGGATTAGTTGCTCTTAATGCTTGTTGATCATCTATTTCAGTAATGGAAGTTATCTGATTATGTGCTTAGAAAAGTGATTAGTATCAAGGAATTGAGCTAGTTATAGCTGTTAATTCTATGTCTAGGAATAGCTTGTTGTGGATTTGTAAGCAGCACTAGTTAAGTTGAGAATCTCCTTTGATCAATAACCTCATCTCAAGTCTCATTTGTCTTTTGATTGTTAGAATTCAAAATTTCTCTTTAGTTCAGTCTTGTTTAGTTAATTGTTTTAGTTTGATCAGCTATTATCATTGAATTGGTTTGAATTTAATGATCTATTGCATTTTCAGTGTCTTACTTTGCCCATTATGGATTGACACTACATACTACAATGATATGAGTATATGTAGGAATTAATGTAGAGTAAACTCCTACATCAATTTGGCGCCGTTGCCATTTGTGATTGTTCTAAGCATTAGGATTTGTAGATTGTTTGAGATCATGCTTTTATTTTCGTTTCTGGTTACTTATTGCTCTTTTGGACTAGAATCTCTTTTGTAGGTACCAAAACACTTTCTCTAAGGTGTCTACAGCTGCAGAACTAGTTCAAGGTAAATTATTTGGGTTCATAGCAGCAGCTATCAGTTGTTGAAAGATGGAAGAGCATCCACATGCTGCTTGTTTTGGTCCACAAGGTTCACAAGGTCTTCAAGGTCCACAAGGGATGCAAGGTTTGCAAGGACAGCAAAGTCCAAATGGTTTACAAGGTGATTGGGGTTTAAGAGATCAAAGGCCACCAAGACCTATAGGAGCTGGCGATTTCCCAACATTATTTTCTTCAAAACATGGGATCACTCCTTCTACAAAAAACACTCACTTTGCGATTAGAAAAGGGATGATCTCAATGGTCCAAGACAGCAGATTCTTTGAGATGGGTAATGAAGATCCTCTTGATCATCTTGACAATTTTGAGAGGATTTTCTCCATAGCTAGGATGAATTGAATATCTGATAATGGTTTGAAGTTAAGACTCTTCCCTTTCTCACTTGGAAATATAGCTAAAATCTGGGAGAAAAGCTTGCTGCAAGGGAGTATCACAACATGGGCTCAATGTAAGAGTGCCTTTCTCACAAAATTATTCTCTCCCTCTAGGACAGCAAGATTTAGGAATGAGATTTACAACTTCAATAAATGGCCCAATGAGAGTTTTGGAGATGCTTGGGAGAGGTTTAGAAGCTTCACAATTCAATGTCCTCATCATGGCTTTACAAAGGAAGCACTCTTGTCCACACTTTATAGAGGTGTTTTGCCTAAGATGAGGCTCCTTCTTGATACAGCTAGTAGAGGTAACTTCATTGGTCAAGGTATGGAAGATGGTATAGCTTTGATTAAGAATCTAGCTCACAGCAATGTACAATATGGTGAAGAGCACGAGGGAACTTCGAAATTGGTCTCTTTTCAACTAGAAGCTATATTGATTGAAGTGAAGGTGATGAAGGAAAGAATGGATGATGTCTTGCGCCAATATCAGCTGCAGCAACAGTTTATACTTCACTATGTCCAATAACAAGAGAGGGAGAAACAGACACAATAAGGGAAGCATTACACTAATCCTTTGCCTCAAGACAATGACATGAAGCAAATGCTACAGCAGCTTCTCACCTTAGAACAAGCCATAACCACACAAGTAGCTACACTAAAGTCTTAGTTTCAGTCTCAACTTCAATCTCAGTAACAATTCTTTGACCAAAGGCTAGAGAAAATGAAGAATCAAGCTGCACTACTGATATAAGACTCGGAGGAGGCTTATAAGAACCGGATGGGGGTGGTAAGTGATAGGGTTCAGGTTTTACCCAAATAAAAACTACTGCAAGTGCACAGCAAAGCAGATGTAGTATAAGGGGTATCGAAATCCCAAGAGAGTAATGCTAACTACACTATCAATTATTGATTTGGACTAAGCTAAGCGAAATATGATGTATGTAATGCGAATGAATAATTAGAAATAAGCAAACGATGGTATGCTATGTTCTAAGTTCAGGAAGACTAAAAGCGCTAAGCTAGGGTAATTCGCAGGTATGAATCCAAGAATGCAGAATGCAGGAAATCAGGAATGATTAAGAACCGTTTTTAAACATGAATCTCTAATGCATAACTAATCAATTCTCATTGTAGAAGTTATCTATACCTAGATCACAGAGTTTCAAATCTCTTTGCAAACCCTAACAACCTAAGTATGCAGGGATGATCAGATTCAATTGTTTACAAAACTCCTAAGCCAAATCTCTTTGTACTAAGTTGTTTTGCTCATCAAATACTAGTTCAGGTTATGAATAATGCTCTCACAAATATTTAACAACCTATGATTTTCGGATTCCTAGATGATGTGTCTCAGAAATTCGATTTTAAAGCAAGCAGAGATGAAAAACCATGAGATAATCCTAACAGATAGCGATTCTACACTCTTTTCATCAACCTTTGAAAAACCCTAACTTAACTAGCAGATTACTCAGACATGATTATGAGATCACAAAACATAACTGAATAAAATTGCATTAAGAGAAAGAGTAGAAAACAAAGGGGGTTCGAAATCTTCTCTAAAGAGTACAGGATTTGTCTCCCCAAAAAGCTCTGAATAAAATCTCTCTCTAGCTCTCTCAATTCTCAAAACTAAGATTCTTGCCAACAGTGGCTGAAAAACCTAATATATAGGGGCTAAACACGATCTAGGGTCTTCATATAAATAAAGGAAACTTCTGGGTAAGTTCTGCAATTCTTCTTGATACTTTTAACAAATAGCCACACTCCTTCCTATCTGGGTGACGAGCGTCACCAATGGGGTGACGATCGTCACCATTAGTGAATACTTTCTGCTTCGATCTTGGTACTTCGTGGCTTCAACTCAGAATGCTCCAAAAGGTTCCAATATCTCCAATTATGCTCCAGACATGCTTTAACCTGCAAAGACTCTTCTAGGACTCTAAAAAGACCAAAAAGACTCAATAAAAAGGACTTATATCATGGTTAAAAACCATAAAAACCATGATATATCAGTAAGCACTAGCTGGCGGTCGCTCTCTCTTGTACTCGTTTGATGATCGTTGATGGGAATCTAACACGTTGGCGGTCGCTCTCTCGTGTGGAATCAAAGTAAAAGTGGTTTGTTGGCGGAACGAAGTGTACCACAGAGTTGTGATGAGACTCTGATACAACACAGCTTAACCTCACGAGAATCCACTCAAGAAATCAAGCAAAAGATGAGAAAACTCTCTAGAACTCTTTGAAGAAGTTCGGCGTTTTTATTGATAATCAAATGTGACCAAATTACACGGCTGCAAGGGGACCTTATAAATGGTCCTATCAGCTAGCCCTAGGGCCAAAAGTAAAACGCAAAAGAAACAAAGCAAAACACAAAAGAAACGACACAAAGCTAAACATACAAAAAAAAGAAACTATAAAAGGAAAGTTCACTAACTTAAAAATAAAAATAAAACTAAGTCGCTTCTCCTTGACTCTAGCTGGGACTCGAACTGATGATCGCTTGGGTTTGCTAAGAACCGTTGGGACATGTTGCTTCACCTGCACGAATGTTATAAATTTAGTATACCTTGTTTTGGCGCGCATGGTAAGGGCTGGTGGTGATAGCATTTGTCTCGGCTGCGGGGTGGTCTTGGTGCTCTTGTTGAGCTTGAGTCTTGTAGCTTGAAGTTGCCTCAATTGTAGCTAGGTTGTTATCCTCACTTGACTCGTCCCGGCATTCTTGCTTCTCTTCCCTTGAACTTGGTGCAACGTGGTCTTGGTGTGTATGACGCTCATCCAATGCGAACGTTCCTGCAAGGTTAGTGGTCGGTAAAGTACGTATGGAAGTGTTAATGATCTTACCTTGGCGAGGCGAGTGGATGGCAAGGCAGTTAAAGCCATCAATAATGTCGTCGTGTGAGGTTTGGTTGGTCTGACCTGCGGTACGTCCCGTTATGTGGTCATTACAACCCGCGGTACGACCCGCCGGACCGTCCATACGGGCCTTGGTACGATCCATCGTAATGTCATGTCCCGTTCTAAGTGATAAGAGTTCCTCTGGTCCGAGTGATTGAATGATGTCTTCTATGGCCAGGTTGAACCTCTTTCTGAGTTGCTTTGTCCTTGAACGTGTCATGGGGGCCTCACGAACCTCGGGTACTTGGCCAATGTCTTCGTTTGGATCGATGTCCTCATCATTCCCACCCTCTTCAGAAGGTTTTGACCTCAAAACTGGTTCACCTGCGTCATAAACAGAGAGATCAGCAATGTTAAACGTGTGTGAAATGTTATACTCACCTGGAAGCTCCAAACGGTAAGCATTGTCATTGATCTTGGCGATGACTTTGAATGGCCCGTCGCCTCGTGGGGATAGCTTAGAAGCTCGTTTGTGGGGGAACCGCTCCGTTCTCATGTGAAGCCACACCCAATCCCCGGGCTCAAAGGTCAGCTGCTTCCTCCCCTTATCCGCTCTCTTCTTATACTCTTCCGTCTTCTTCTCTATGTTCTCCTTTGCCTTTAGGTGAAGCCTTTTGATGATTTCCCCCCGGTTTAGACCATCTAAGCTAGCTTGCTCCGTTTGTGGTATAGGTACGAGATCCACTGGTGATAAAGGATTAACTCCATAGACAACTTCAAAAGGGGACAACTTAGAAGCAGAGTGAGTAGCACGGTTATATGCAAATTCAATGAATGGAATGCAATCTAACCAAGTTTTCATGTTTCTACCAAGCGTTGCTCTAAGTAAAGTAGATAAGGTACGGTTTACCACTTCGGTTTGGCCATCCGTTTGAGGGTGACAAGTGGTGGAAAACAACAGCTTGGTACCTAACTTCCTCCACAAGGTTCGCCAAAAATGGCTAAGGAACTTGGTGTCACGGTCTGATACGATGGTACGGGGAATGCCATGCAAGCGCACCACCTCTTTGAAGAATAGATCAGCTATTTGAGTAGCATCATTGGTCTTCTCACATGGGATGAAATGGGTCATCTTAGAGAACCGGTCAACAACAACATAGATAGAATCTTTGTGTTTGATCTTGGACAAACCTAAGACAAAATCCATGGAGATATCCTCCCAAAGAGCGTTAGGAATAGGTAAGGGTAAGTATAAGCCGTGAGGGTGTAACCTGGACTTAGCCTTATGGCAAGTGATGCATCGGCTACAGAACCGCTCTACGTCTCTCTTCAGGTGGGGGAAATAGAAGTGTTCCACAACGACGGCTAAGGTCTTATCCACCCCGAAGTGTCCCATTAATCCGCCACCGTGAGCTTCACTAAGCACTAGCTCTCTCATAGATCCTTGAGGAATGCATAGTCGCTTGTCTCTGAATAGAAACCCCTCGTGTATGTAGAACTGCTTGAAAGCTCCCGTACCGTGCTCCTTGTAAGCCTCACTTAGCTCCGGTTCAGTGTCATATAATGTCTTGATGTGCTCAAACCCGAGAACTTTGGCCTCCATGGTGGATATTAGAGCATGTCTTCTTGACAAGGCATCGGCGACCACGTTCTCCTTCCCCTTCTTGTACTTGATTACGTACGGGAAGGTCTCTATGAACTCCAACCACTTGGCATGTCTTCTCTTCAGCGCAGTTTGTCCTCGTAGGTGCTTCAAGGTCTCATGGTCAGTGTGAATGATGAACTCCTTGGACAGTAGATAGTGTTGCCACGTCACTAAAGCTCTAACCAATGCATACAGCTCCTTGTCGTAGGTGGGATAGTTCAGCGTAGCTCCACTTAACTTCTCACTGAAAAATGCTACTGGCTTCTTACGTTGATGTAGCACGGCTCCAATGCCAACTCCGGAAGCATCACACTCGACCTCAAACATCTCGTCAAAGTCAGGAAGGGCCAGTACTGGTGCTTGTGTAAGCCTGTCTTTAAGCGTGTTGAAAGCTGCATCTTGAGCTGATCCCCAACTGAATGGTGCATTCTTTTTGATCACGGCAGTGAGTGGTGCCGCCACGGTGCTAACATCTTGCACAAAACGCCTGTAGAAGCTGGCTAAGCCGTGGAAACTTTGCACTTGTCCAATGGTAGTTGGTGTTGGCCACTCTCTTATTGCCTTGATCTTTTCCTCATCCACTTGTAAGCCCTGTTCACTCACTACAAAGCCTAAGAAAACGAGCTTGTTAGTACAAAATGAGCACTTCTGGAGGTTAGCAAATAAGCCTTCCTTTCGAAGTGTTTTTAAAACAAACTCAAGATGTTTAATGTGATCAGGATAGTTCTTACTATAGACTAGTATATCATCAAAATATACTACCACGAATTTACCAATGTAAGACCTTAGAACCTGATTCATCAGGCGCATGAAGGTGCTCGGTGCATTGGTCAACCCGAATGGCATGACTAGCCACTCGTAAAGCCCCTGTATTGTTCTGAAGGCCGTCTTCCATTCATCTCCCTCCCTCATCCTCACTTGGTGGTATCCACTCTTCAGGTCAACTTTGGAGAAGATAGTGGCTCCACTCAACTCGTCAAGCATGTCATCTAAGCGGGGGATCGGATGCCGGTACTTGATCGTTATGTTGTTGATGGCGGCAGTCTACGCACATTCGCCACGTCCCATCTTTCTTGGGGACAAGTAGTACGGGCACGGCACACGGGCTGAGGCTCTCTCGTATGTAGCCTTTGTCCATGAGATCCCTTACTTGTTGCTCAAGCTCCTTAGTCTACACCGGGTTCATACGGTACGCCGATTTGTTTGGAAGGGCAGCTCCGGGTACTAAGTCAATTTGATGCTCAATGCCACGTAAAGGAGGTAAGTCTGGTGGTATGTCATTCGGGAACACGTCCTTGAACTGGTCTAGGAGTACTTGCATCTCCACGGGAAGCTCTCCTTTATCTATTCCTGAACTTAGACACTCTTTATAAAACATTAGTAGCACGGTGCCTTTGGCACTCATGGTTTTGTGAATAGAGTTAGAAGAAAGAAACAAGTTAGAGCCACTTACCTCGACCTCTTTGTTCATATGAGTTTGTAACTCATGTACCTCGGAAGGGCTCAAAGGAGCGAGGTTGAATTTTTGGTCATTATGGGTGAAAGAGTATCGATTAGTACGACCGTTATAGAATGTGGTTCGGTCAAACTGCCATGGACGGCCAAGTAACAAGTGCCCCGCTTGCATTGGGACGACGTCACATAGCACTTGATCTTGGTACTTGCCCACGCTGAACGGTACGGTGACTTGCTCGGATATTTTGAGCTCCGTTTGATCATTCAACCACCTTAGCTTATACGGTCTCGGATGCTTGATCCTTTCCAAGCCTAGCTTGTCCACCATGTACCTGCTTGCCACGTTAGTACATGAACCCCGTCTATAATGAGGTTACATACCTTCCCATGACGGTACACCTCGTATGAAAGATGTTCTCGCGCTGAACCTTCTCCTCGGGGTTAACCATCACGCTTAGCTTAGGCGTGTTACTAGTAGCTCTCCCGTGTCAGGGAGCTCCAGCTCCTCGTCATCCTCGTCATGGCCATAGTCTTGTTCGTCTTGAGACTCATACTCGCCGCTTGGTGAGAGGATCATCACCCGTTGGTTCGGGCACTCACGAGCCATGTGTCCCCTGCCTTGGCACTTAAAACAAGTTATATCCCGAGTCCTTGATTGGTTACTAGGGAACTTACCTTGGTCAGCACAGTTGAATTTGGAGGTTTCGGGTGGTTTGCTCTTGAACCGTGGGTCAATCTCAATCGCCTTCCCCTTATCCAACGGCTTAGACCCGCTTGCTGTCCACGGCTGAGTGGCTCGGTTCCGACCGGTATAAGAGGTCTTGCGCTTGATTTGCTGCTCTACTTGCACTGAGAGGTGTAGCAGCTCGTGTAATCCACTGTATTGAGCTCGTTCCACCTTCCGAGTTATCCTCTCTTTAAGCCCATCTATAAACTGAGCCATTAGAGCTTCCTCGGACTCCTCTTGCTCCAACGAGTTCATTAGCTTCTCAAACTCCTCGAAGTACTCCTCAACGCTCCTAATGCCCTGTGACAACTTATGAAAATGCTTCTGTAAGTCTCTATGGTAATGTTCTGGCACATACCTTTGGCGGAGAAGGAACTTCATGTCGCTCCAAGCCGAGATTGGTCCAAAGCGTTGGCATCTCCTCTCGGCTACACTCCTGTCCCACCACGCGAGGGCATTCTCTGTAAGGTTGGCAGCAGCTACAACCACCTTCTTGCGCTCAGCATACCCATAACACGCGAAGATGTGGTTCATCCTTCGCTCCCAGTCCATGTAAACCTCCGGGTTTGATTTACCTGCAAAAGTTGGAGGGGTTAGTTTAATATCATGGTTTTGTACTCTAGGGTCTACCTCACGCGCAGGGTTTCTTTGGAGGGGATCTTGTCGCCTCGGTTGTGGACGTCGTATGGGCTCACGCATATCCTCTTCCATATCGGTCATGTCATCATCAGGCTCCAGGGGAATGGGGTCTCCGCGTATGGTAGCTCTCCTCGGCCGTGCCTCCATTTGATCAATCCTAGCACCAAACTCTTGGCGCATACTCCCTACTGTCTCGGTCATGGTCCTAAAATCCTCCCTTAGAGCCGCAAACATTTGCATCATGGCATCTTGGGGGTTGGTCTCTCCATCCGTCATGATGTTGCTCCTTGCAAACACTTAGCAAACGGTCATGATACCAACGTAAAGGGAATAAAACTTGCTACCTTTCCTTGACTAGATAAGCAATAAATAGATCAAAGAGCGAGACTAACAAGTGTGCAATTCAAAGAAAAAATTTTTATGGGTTTTCATAAATAGATGTTCAAAAAAATCAAAACAAGAGAAAGCAATAAGCAAATCGGATCAACTATTTTTCGGGGGTTTCTTTTTATCAAACTTTAGAGACAGAGATTAAAAGGGAGAAACAAATGATTTTTATAGGTTTTTGCAATAGATGAATGAGGGAAACGCAAGCAAACAATGAAACAACTAAAACTACCAACGGATCTATAAGTAAAGGGATAGAAAAACCAAAGGTAGGAACCTTTGGCTCTGATACCAGATGATATAAGACTCGGAGGAGGCTTATAAGAACCGGATGGGGGATGGTAAGCACAAGCTGGCGGTCGCTCTCTCTTGTACTCGTTTGATGATCGTTGATGGGGATCTAACACGTTGGCGGTCGCTCTCTCGTGTGGGATCAAAGTAAAAGTGCTTTGTTGGCGGAACAAAGTGTACCACAGAGTTGTGATGAGACTCTGATACAACACAGCTTAACCTCACGAGAATCCACTCAAGAAATCAAGCAAAAGATGAGAAAACTCTCTAGAACTCTTTGAAGAAGTTCGGCGTTTTTATTGATAATCAAAGGTGACCAAATTACACGGCTGCAAGGGGACCTTATAAATGGTCATATCAGCTAGCCCTAGGGCCAAAAGTAAAACGCAAAAGAAACAACACAAAGCTAAACGTACAAAAAAAAGAAACTATAAAAGGAAAGTTCACTAACTTAAAAAGAAAAATAAAACTAAGCCGCTTCTCCTTGACTCTAGCTGGGACTCGAACTGATGATCGCTTGGGTTTGCTAAGAACCGTTGGGACATGTTGCTTCACCTGCACGAATGTTATAAATTAAGTATACCTTGTTTTGGCGCGCATGGTAAGGGCTGGTGGTGATAGCATTTGTCTCGGCTGCAGGGTGGTCTTGGTGCTCTTGTTGAGCTTGAGTCTTGTAGCTTGAAGTTGCCTCAATTGTAGCTAGGTTGTTATCCTCACTTGACTCGTCCCGGCATTCTTGCTTCTCTTCCCTTGAACTTGGTGCAACGTGGTCTTGGTGTGTATGACGCTCATCCAATGCGAACGTTCCTGCAAGGTTAGTGGTCGGTAAAGTACGTATGGAAGGGTTAATGATCTTACCTTGGCGAGGCGAGTGGATGGCAAGGCGGTAAAAGCCATCAATAATGTCGTCGTGTGAGGTTTGGTCGGTCTGACCCGCGGTACGTCCTGTTATGTGGTCATTACGACCCGCGGTACGACCCGCCGTACCGTCATTACGGGCCATGGTACGATCCATCGTAATGTCATGTCCCGTTCCAAGTGATAAGAGTTCCTCTGGTCCGAGTGATTGAATGATGTCTTCTATGGCCAGTTTGAACCTTTTTCTCAGTTGCTTTGTCCTTGAACGTGTCATGGGGGCCTCACGAACCTCGGGTACTTGGCCAATGTCTTCGTTTGGATCGATGTTCTCATCAATTACTTACCTTCAAGCAGCCATTGGAGTATTGCTATGGTATCCCTACTACTTCCCTTACTACTCAAGAAGAGAATGAAAACTCAATTGCTGAGATTGAAAGCCTTCTATATGGTCATGAGTTTGTACCTATAACTCCAAGGGTGACACTCTCTATCATCAATGAGGACACTGAAGTTCTAGGTGTGGGGGAGGAACTTGAAAAATCAGTAAGGGCTGTAGAGAAGAAGAAGGAAGCTATCTATGTTTCTGTCTCAAGGGAAGAAGAGGTTGTCTCCAAGAAAGAGATAGAAGCAAGAGGTAGTGAAGTGGTGATAGCTAATGAAAAACCAAGAAGTGGAAAGGGTAAAGAAGTGAGTCAAGAGAAACAACAAGAGGCGTCTAAGGAGATAATCAAAGAACCAAGATATGTGCCTCCTCCTTACAAGCCTCCACTACCTTTTCCAGGAAGGTTCAATAAGGAACTAATGGAGAAGTATTTTACTCTCTATTCTACACAAATGAAGTTGAGAGTGATTGAGGTTAAATATAAGTTGAAATAAACTCCAATCAAGGTTGAGAGAGATCAGACTACACAAGAAGAGGTTCCCACTAAGGCTGAGGAGTGTGCTGTCAAGAAGCTAGATGATCCTGGAAGGTTCACTCTCACTTGTGGGCTAAAGGATCAGGTATTCAAAAGCTTCTTATGTGACCTTGGATCTCGTATAAACCTTCTACCTCTCTATACTGCAAAGTCCTTGGGGTACACTGATTTCAAGCCTAGTCAAGTCTCTCTTATCGTTGTTGATGGGTCCATCAAGAGACTACTTGGAAGTCTACTTGATGTTCCAGTGATGATGGAAGATGTTGAAGTACCAACAGAATTCTTGGTACTAGATGTTCATGGAGCAATAAAGGACCCAATCATCTTGGGAAGACCATTTCTGGCATCTGCTAGTGCTGTTTTTGATGTGAAGAAGGGCATCATTGAGTTAAGGTTGAAGGAAAACAAGGTGTTAAAGCTTGACACCAAGAGGACCAAGAATGGAGTTAAGGGACAAGCTTACTTCATAAAGACTGAGGAATGGATTTTTGCAGCTGAGAATTGGCCTCTCTCCAAGTCACCATCAACCACATTCACAGGCCATTCAGGAAAGGATCCACCAAGGAGTTCTCTAACTCCCTCTCAACCCAACTAAGAAGCAAGAAAAGTCAAGCTTAGTGACTCTAAATAAGCACTCTTTGGGAGGTATTCCCATGTTATCCTTGTATATATTTTTGTTTTCTATTGCTTTTCAAGTTTGTTTTAGTTTTTAGGGATGTTCTTAAGCACCAGGTTTGAACAAAGGGAAGAGGTTTTGTGTTTTGAAAAAGAGGAAAACCAAAGAGAGGCCATATCGGTCTGAGTATCGACCAGCTCCAACCTGATACAAGATATATCGAGCTGTTTATCGGCATAACTTACTCGATATCGAATAGCATGTTCTGATATCGACCAGTGTATCGGGAAGGAGACGGCTGGTACGAAGACACATATATGTGTACCGGACAGCGTACCGAGATACATTCGGCCGATGCGAAAGGAGTCAATGCATATCAGACTACATATCGGCCATACCACCCGATATTGGACAGTTTGAAGCTGTACCGGGCTATATGTAGAGCAAGGAGTGCTCGATACAGCAAATGGCAAGGTATATCGGATAGTGTATTGGTCATGCATCCCGATATCGGCCACGAAATCAGCTGTAAGTCTTCATAACTCCTCCTCCTTCACTCATAATGTACTGTCTTTCTTTCTTATATCATTTATAGTTGTTTGACCCTTCTCTATGCCTTCTATTACACATAGGACTGTGTAATTTAAGTGTAGAGGAGGGTATTGCATTTGACATTGTGTTTTGTTTTGTTATTTTCCCCTTTTGTATACTTGAGTCTCATGCATTCGTCTATGTGCACTGAAAATCCATAAAATTTTCAAATTTTTTGATCCATAAAATTTTCAAATTTTTTGATCTATAAAATTTTCAAAATTTTTGAACCAAAAAACCTATTTAGGTGCATTTGCATATCTAAGATTGAGTCTAGATGCATTTCATGTGGTTTTGCACACATTTGCATAGGGAGTGGATGATAAACACTTGTTAAGATGCCCATATTTGAATTGTTTTCAATGCCTTGGTTACTTGTTGTTTGAATGCAAAATAGTGAGTTTGAAGTTAAGGCTGCACCATGCTTTGAATTCTGGCATTGATATTCTTGACTTATGCTGAAACTTGCTGTGATTTGATTCCAACTCTATCTTATTAGAACCTTAATCTGAAATTGAATTATCTAGTTTGTGCATTGAGAGTGTCTACAGGGCTACCCATATACATACTTGGATTATCTTCTTGCCTTCTTACCACTCTTGTTGATCCAAGTAGCTGATCGTCATCATTATGGGACAGTTATCCACAACTTTAACCATTCCTTCCTTCTAAACCTAAACACTATTGTGAGAGTTTGTGAGGCCTTGCATTGCATTTTTCGATTTCATCGTGGCAAAAAAGTGTTAGGTATAAGGCTGGTAAGGAGAAGCTCTCTTGTAGACACCAGCTTGCATTTTGAGCTTGGTACTAGGATAGGAGATTGGGAAAAAGGCAGTGTTAAGTGGTTTGAGTTTCATTGTTTATATCATTTGGGAGAAGAAGAAGAAGTATGGGAATGGTAGTGGGGAAAAATAAGTTAAGTTTGTGGTTAGATATATAAGGAAGAAAAGCTCTAAGTGTTAAAGAAGAAAAGGAGCTAACAACATAAATGCTTACAAAGGTCATCCAAAAGAAAAAATCATACCAAAACAATCTACCAAAGGTGATAATAATAGCGCCAAATCAACAAAAAAAGAGCAAGCTCCACAAGAAGAATCAACCACACAAACAAGGAAGAAGAAGTTTCCCCACACATGAAGAAGAAAGAGATCAAGTGCTTTGGGAAAGTGTAGATTTAGGGGTTTCACTTTGGGTTTAGAAAATTTTAGGTTCATCTTGGGGTAAAAAGGGTAGAAGAGAGCTTTTACTTGCATGTATAGATGTGATTTTACCTTTAGCATTTTGCCTAAGATAGAATCATTTCATTGAGTAATCCCTTGAATCTTTGAGCCCTTACTTAAATGAGATCATTTTCATCTCATAATCATGCCCTTAGACCAAATGTTCTCACTTGATTTGCGCAAACTTCATCAATTGGTTACAATTATTGACTGTTAAAGAGTTGATTGATTTAAATGCTTATGTAGGCTAAGCTTGAGTTCATTGCTTGTTAGGATGAGTATAGAACAATCTCTAAGCATCTTAGAACATATAACTTGGGCATTGAACCAATTTTTCCATTGGCATCTTTATTTTTGAGCTCTCACCTTCAAACCTCTCTCTCTCTTATTTGTCTTTGATTGCTTGAGGACAAGCAAAAGGCAAGTGTAGGGGAAATGATATACACTCTATTTACACCATTTTTGCATACATTTAGCACTAGTTTTTAGTCTTCAAGCATGCATTTTTACTTGTTATTGTCCTATTTGCATCCATTTAGAACTTAGAGTAAGTTTAGAAGTTGCATAGCATATTTGGTGCATTTGGAAGATTTGACAGGTACATTTGAAGTGTTTGAGGCTATAAGGAGCTCTGGAAAGATCAAGGGGTCAAGACAAGGTAATGCAAAGAAGAATCAAGGATCTAGGAGTCATCTCGAGCTGTATACAGATCAAGGTTGGTCGATATGGAAGCATATCGAGGTGCATATCGAGCATGCCAGCCCGGTACAAACCATCCTGGAAATAACATCACCGAAGATCAGCCCAGATGAATGACGTCCCCTAAGATTCAACTTCAACATCCTTCATAAAAGTTGTATCTCTGTGAGATAGCTTTCGAATGGACGTGGTCTCAGGTCGATCCGATATACGGTTGAAGAGTTATCAAGCCTTTCGGGAATCCGCTGTGGAGACAACTGGCCATACCGAGAAGTGTACCCAGCAAGCTGCCCGATATGCAAGTCCAGGGGCGTACCGACTTGCATATCCACCTATACTGGTCGATACACAAGCCACAAAACACGTACCAAGCATCGTATCGAGGTGCTACCTCCATATGCCTTAACTAAAAGGCGATTGTATTGATCTGCATACCGGGAAGGAGTACAGAATCCAGGTCAATACGAAATGTATGAGTCCAAACGAAGGTCTTTCGTTGAGATTAAGCCTCCACAACCTTCATAGAAGTTGAAGAGGATCGAATTATATTTCCAATGGAGGTTGAATCAAGTCATTCCGGTTCGTGGTTCAAAAGATACGGCGATTACAGTAACACTCTTTGCAACCAGAAGGAAGCCAATATCGACCAGTGTATCGACCAGTACACCCCGATACACCTCATCCGAACCAGACTAAAACTTGGTTTACTCCTGGTTTATTAGGAATTTTTCTTCCTCCTATATATAGGTGAAAGCCTAAAAACTTTGAAAAACTTATATTTTATTGTTTCTAAGCTTAAAAACCTTCTCTTTTGAGAAAACCTTGTAGAACATTTCTTTGTTTATTGAATTTCTGCACTTCTCTTAGACTTTTCTTGTTTAATTCTTCTTCTTATCATGATTAGTCGTTCTCCTTTGCTTGGTATTATGGCTAAAACCATGATTAGTGAGTAGTTTACTTAGGATTTGAGAGGGGATAGAGAAAAGGGGATTTGATGCTTGAATAGTGATTGCCTAGTTTTTAATCTTATTGTTCCTTCTTATTGATTGTTTTAATGCTAGATAGCCTTTGCTAAGTTGATCCAGATCTTAGGGTTCTCTTATGTCTGCCAAGTGTATGATGAATTGCTTGAATGAGTCAAGTAAGAGATTTGCTTATCTTAGCCTAAGCAAGTAGCTGTCTAAGGAGTAGATTGGCAATATAGAATTGGATTAGTTGCTCTTAATGCTTGTTGATCATCTATTTCAGTAATGGAAGTTATCTGATTATGTGCTTAGTAAAGTGATTAGTATCAAGGAGTTGAGCTAGTTATAGTTGTTAGTTCTATGCCTAGGAATAGCTTGTTGTGGGTTTGTAAGCATCACTAGTTAAGTTGAGAATCTTTTTTGATCATAACCTCATCTCAAGTCCCATTTGTCTTTTGATTGTTAGAACTCGAAATTGCTCTTTAGTTCTGTCTTGTTTAGTTAATTGCTTTAGTTTGATCACCTCTTATCTTTGAATTGGCTTGAATTGAATGATCTATTGCATTCCTAGTGTCTTACTTTTCCCATTATGGATTGACACTCACATACTACGATGATATGAGTATATGTGGGAATTGAAATAGAATAAACTCCTACATCAGGTTCAAAGGGAAAACTTAGTCAATCTGAATTAACTAAGAGCATTGTGAGACTATGTCTCTGCTCAATTCCTAGGATGATAAACAGTGCTACCTGTGTGTGTATATGATAAGCGTAAGCTTTTAATGATTTGAATTTATA
The DNA here is from genome assembly GCA_911865555.2 of Thlaspi arvense. Classification (NCBI taxonomy): domain Eukaryota; kingdom Viridiplantae; phylum Streptophyta; class Magnoliopsida; order Brassicales; family Brassicaceae; genus Thlaspi; species Thlaspi arvense. The sequence continues at coordinate 44,582,843 of OU466862.2, read as the reverse complement.
GATTTGAGATATAAGTGGAGTAGTACATGCTACTCCTTTAAAAAAAGCTAATGGAAAATCACCTTATGAGTGTGAAATGCGGCTGTTTCTAAGAGAATAAAGGAAAGGATATATTCTCCAAGTTCACTCATGATTACCAGGGATGTTCACGGCCAAAATGAACACAATAGAGAATCTAATTTTGTGAGATAATGAAGTTGTGTTAGAGCTATTGTCTAGGTTTACATCAAAACCCGGGGAGGGGGGGGGGGGGGGGTTCAAGAATTAATGTTCACCTCAATCCGATAGCTATTAATAATGATTGCTTCAAGGCTAAAAGATGCTATCAACTCATATACAATGGATTTTTCACTTGTACTCTCAAAAAATGTTTTATCGAGTCTTTATATGTTTCGAGTTATTTCTATTCATATGGGGGATTGTTGGAACTCAATTTTATGGCATGTTGCATCGGTACATTTCCGAGCAACTCCCGACATATTCCCGAGGTTTACCGGATTATGAGTGTACTATTTGTTAAAATTAGAGTTTGTTTGAATGAGAAATGTTTGTATAATGTTTGTTGCTTGAAAGGCACAAAATGGACCAGTAAATATTATGGAGAAGTCCTAACAAGGTTAAAGACCCTAGAAAAATTGTAGAGAAGAGTGAATTCATGCTAAACCACATGAGCGCGCACCGAGACGAGTTGAAAGTAGCTCGGGCTCGGGTTTGGGTTTAGGCGTGGATTCGGGAAAGATGGGCTTTGGTCCAATAACCTTTCTTTTGCATCAAATTAATATTTGTGTAATTGATCACTACATAAATTTTTATTTGGTCAGAAATAAATAATTCATTTAGTCAAATGAGAAAAAAAAAACTTTGCCAAATCAAGTATTTTCTATAATTAAATAATTGATTTTCATCAATTTTGTAACTCCACAAATTATCATAATGACTCAATATTAATTGAGATTAATGAGCATTATGAAGGAGTTGAAAAGTCTCATCTCTCTCATTGTTTATAAAAAGAACATAAAACCACAATTTTAATACACACTTCTATTTTCTTTTCTTTTTTCTTTGGTTTTTATTTTGAGAGTACAACACAGCAAAAGATTCGAAAGGTTATGAATTAAGGGTGATGCCAATCATAAGAATTATGCAGTTGTATCCTGGGATTCGGAATACCAAGCAACTGTCATACTACAGAACGTTTACAGAATTAAGGAAAGAAATCACCATATCTCGACTCTGCAATCCAATCAGTATTATTTTATATTATATTTATCGATTTATTTTATGTAATTTCTTTACAAATTATCAGTCATCCTAATTGTAGTAATTGTGTTCCTACATAAAGACAGCGGCAAGAGACAAAGAACAGATCTAATTAATTTTTATTTCTAAATTGATAGATTCTATGGTAACTCTTTTTCTAATCTTTTTTTTTCATATTTTTCAACTTTTTATAACTAAAAATGGGCGAAGCTTACTCTAGGGTTTAGCGCTTCTAAATTTGTTAACTTAAAGTCTTATAGTTGTAGGATTTTATCAATAGTCAATATAATAAATTTGTTTATGTCGTAGTTTCTTTACATTAACGTTTTATATTTTGCACGTTTTGAATTTAGATTATTATTTGTTTTAATAAATAGAAAATCTACATTTTTTATATTCTCCTCAACTATTTATAAATTTATTTAGGTATGCCACTGCACATGGACAAATATGAACTTTCAAACCAATATCTCCTAATAGAACACAGGCCTGGTCGTGAGCATAGGCGGGATAAGCCACGGTTTATGACCACTTTTTTAATTTTTAATAGACCACATATAATATCAGCAATAATGAGTTTATACCTACTAAATTTTAAAGTTCACGTTTTCCTTTTCAAAAAAATTAAAATGGAATTATAAACAAAAACATTTACAAATATTTATTACAAAAATATAAAACAAACAAAACATTGTTAGTAGAGCCATATTTTGTTTTGGGCTTCGGACCACTTGGACCGGCACTAATAGAACATCATTTAAATTTATCTAACCTTGAAAAAAGAAAAAGCCTTCACTTAATCAACATTCTCCTTTAACAAACCTAACCACGATATCTCCAAAAATGTCAATGATGAGCCATGGGCCACACAAAGAAATCTTCAATACAACCCACTCTAAAGGTTTTATTCAATAGACAATTGAACACTTCTCATGGGGAATAAAATGCACCCTGATTAAGAAGAAGAGATGTTCTCTCTATACTAGAAAAGGAACATTCCCCGCAACAATGCGCGATTCATCTTGGTTATGTGGAAAAGAGATGATCTTACCCCAAGGAAAAAGGGACATCGTTTGTTGCCAAACGGTGTAGACCCTAAGTGATATGAAAAGAGAATATATACGAAGAGATGGAACATTATCTATGCATCATAGTTGTTAGACTTTTCAAGTCTATGTCTAACTCTCTTATTAGTATGATATTGTCTATTCTAGACCCAAAAGGCAAAATCCACATGAATTTATTTTTAGACTCTTTTCGAAAGGCTTCATACTAATTAAAGTTTGACATTACTTATATATTATACCATTATTATCTAATTTTTCTATATGGGGTTGGGATTGATATTCCAACAACATGTATCATGGTCAAGAGAAAGAGATGTTCTTTTCCATTGGAACAAAATAACATTTTCCACCATGCTGCTGGATGTATCCTGGTTCCATGGAAGAAAGGTGATATTACCCCCAATGCAGAATAAACACTATTTGTTGCAAAATAATATGCAAAATTGAATGGGGTGAGGGGGGCATACAGTTGGGGATAAACATTTTGTTTTTGCACCATATGTAAGTAGTGTAATAAAGTCCATCTATTCCCGAAACTACTATGTGTATATCTGGAGAGAGTAATTTTAGGAGCATAGTGGTCACGATCTAGGATATTGATACAAGAGTTTTTTGGGCTTTTCGCCAATCACCCAAGCTTTTACTAATCAGTTGTAGTATAGCATAGGATTTTTATCAATACAAATGAGTTATGAATAGATGCCAATAGAATTATGAGCAGAAAACCTTAAGTCAAGTGAATTCAAAGAGAGTGTGTTGCTTAGCAACTAAACTATCAACCTAAGTGAATCAAGAACTAAGCACAACTAGTTAAAGCAATACCAAGCAATGATTCAAAGCAAAAGAGAGTAGTAAAAACAGAGCACTTAAAGCAAATTCGAAATTCAATAAACCATTAGTCTAAAGAAACTAATGATCGATGTTGTTCTGGTCATGATCGATGCTGCAGCAAAAACCATTTTCCTTGGATCCTTTTGCTCCTCCTTAACTTAGGCAACTCCTTGAATCATCCCCATGCTTCCTCCTTGATGCAAACAGCTCCTTTGGTACCTAAAAACATCCTTAATGCATAGAGAATGCAAACTACAACCTAAATGCAACCTAAGTCTAAAAGGAAAGGAAAATGAGACTAAAGAGAAGGAAAACATGCAAAAAGAAACCAAAACATGAACTTAATACAAGCCTAAATGATGTAGATGCAAGAGATATCAACACCCCCACACTTGCCTTTTGCTTGCCCTCAAGCAATCAAACTAAGACAAATGGAGGATGAGGTTTAAAGGTGGGCACTCAAATCCAAAAATGCTAAGGTAAAGAAATGAAGTCAATGTCTAAGTGCCTAATTGTAGGATGCAAAATACAATCAGTTATACTTGAAAGAAATTAGTCATGGTCATCATGTTTCAAAATGATCTCAAATCTCAACCTAGTCAAATGCAAAATCAATCAACTCTTTAACATTCATTAAGCTTGTAACCATGAATCATGTTTGTGCAAATCAAGTGAAAACATTTGGTCTTAGGGTAAGGTCATGAGATGAAAATGATCTCATTCAAGTAAGGGGCTAGTAAACTCAAGGGATCACTCAATGAAAATGATTCTATCTTAGGTAAAATGCTAAAGTTAAAAGCACACTTATGCATGCAAGTGAAAGCTCTCTTCTACCTTTAACCCAAAGATGAATCTTAAAACTTCTAAACCCAAATTGAACCCCTAAATCTATGCTTTCCCAAAGAACTTGATCCTTTTCTCCTTCATGTGTGGGGAAACTTCTTCTTCTTGCTTGTGTGGTTGATTCTTTTTGTTGGGACTTGCTCTCCTTTTGTTGATTAGGCGCCATTTTTCACCTTTGGTGGATTGCATTGGGTCTGATTTCTTCATTTGAATGACCTTTCAAAGCCTTTCTGATTTTTGGCACCTCCTTATCTTAAACATCCAGAGCTTTCTTCCTTTTACTTAACCACAATTTTAACTCAATTTCCCCATACTACCATCCCATACTTCATCTTCTTCTTAAAAAGATATAAACATGAAGTTCAAACCACTTAACACTACCCTTTTATCCCAAACTCCTAACCTAGAATCAAGCTCAAAATTCAAGTTGATGTCTAAAAGAGAGCTTTTCCTTGCCAGCCTTAATCCTAACAGTTTCTGCCAAGATTACAGGTTGTGAACACAAACTCGACTGAAAGGCGTTCTTCTAAGTTTGGGCCTCATATTTCTCCTATATACCATGTTCGTATGGTGGCGCGATGTTCTACGTGAATTTCAGTTGTAACCGGAAATATCTCCTTCTTCTTTTGACTGTCGATCTCAGTGTGAGAGCTCATTAGATACCTTTCCACTCCAAATTAAAAGTGTTAAGATGGTATTTAGTATGAAACTCTTATGTTAGAGGCCAAGTCGGTAAGTAGTATTCACTCACTAGCGGGATACAATCTTGAACGTAGCCGAGTGATGTGCCAGACCTAAAATTGAGTGACACACAACGACCGACGTACTCGTGGTATTGAAAACCCCCTTTGATCCTAGGGGAACTTGTGCTGAAAAGTGAGTTCGTCAAAGAGCTCTGGCCCTATGGAGAATGTGGTCAGAAATCCATAATAGAGTCTCATTCCTAATCTGCCCCACCAACCTCGGATGGCAGTACAAAGAGATTAGACTCCCGGATGAGATTAAGCAGCGTGAAGCTCCTACGTTAGGCTTTGTGAAATGTAATGTTGGAGTGTATGCACAGCATTCCTGTAAGCTGATGTATGTTACCAGGGCAGCGGTATTGTCACTTAGCATTAAGCCTTTCAGTATTCCTTTAATCTACATAGCAAGATTTCATAAAGAGTATTTACTCAGGAGCGCTATAGATAAGATTAAAATTCAAAAATGATATGCAAGGCCTCACAACTCTCAAGATAGTGTTTAAGCTCAAAAGGAGTTTTGGATAAGGGAGTGGATTAACTGTCCCATAAGTATGAGGATCAGCTACTTAGATCAACAAGAGTGGTAAGAAGGGAGAAGATGATCCAAATATGTATATGGTAGCCATGAATTCACTTATCAATGCACAAGCATGATAATTCAAAAATCAGATTAAGGTTCAAATAGATAGAGTTAATTTCCAATGAACAAATGGTTTCAGTATGAGATAAGAGAATCAAATTTAGCAATTCAAACAATTAACCACTTAGACATTTAAATCAGTCATAAACACTTAGCAATTTACAAGGAAAATTCATCATCATGCCTTATGCAAATGCAATGCGGCCTATATGCAAACACTAGACTCAATCTTAAACAAATGAAATGCAACTATATGCTCTCTTTTTGGTTTGCAAAACATGCAAAAAAATTCAATTTTTTGATTTTTTTTTTTTTGTATTTTTCTATGCCTTATATGTATGTATGAGATGCATGTGACTCAAAGATGAAAGAAATGAAAAACTAAGAAAAGAACACACAATGTCAAACCCCAAATCTCTCTCCCACACTTAAATTACACAATCTTTTGTGTAATAAAAGAATGAGAGAGAGAAGCTACAAAAATATATTACAAGAACTAAAAAAAATGCAATGGTATTTACAATGGTAAGGATGTGGTACCTTAGTTGTGGTGGGAGGAATGGTTGGATGAGTAAGAGGGTTCATCAGTCTCTCCTGGATCAATGAAGGATCCTGATGTTGCTGGTTATGGAGACTGGCTTGCCCTTCTTTTGTTCCTTCTCCTTTCTTGTGAAGAAGTTGCTGTTTGAGGTGGAGGAACCCAACTAGGCCAATGTGCTTGCACTTGAGTTAGATTTCCTTGAGCATCATACTCCAGCCAAGTGGTGTAGACCTCAGAGGGAGAGTAAACTGGCACTTCCCATGCTGATGGCGGCTGAGACATAGGGACATATGATGAAGCCCTAGCTGGTTCCCAAGTTGGTCATTGATCATCTTGTTGCACTTGGAATGAATGTCTCCTTTGGGGCATATTGTTTGCTTCCTCTTCTTCATTGGGCTCTTCCTGCTGCATTTGCTCCTCATAGTGTGAGGTATACTCATGACCTTGGCTCTGTTGAGAAGTTTCATGTGATTTGGACTTGTCCTCCTTGAACTTCCCTTTCACCATTTTGACAAGCTTCTTGATTGTTTTGTCTTGCCATTTACACCACCTTTGAAGCTTGTTTATGTGGTCATGTGCATACTTCAGGGAGCTCCCTTGACTTGGTACTTCATGAGGTTTGAAGTGAAACCTCTCAGTGTTGTACTCAAGCAACTCATCTTCTCCTTGCTCTTCCTCTTAGGAATCCTCTTCATTGTTGGCGTCAACATCAGCTTCTTCTTGTTCTTCCTCTTCACTACTCTCTTCACTTTCTTCTTCACTGTTCTCCTCTCTTTCTTTAGTGATAGGGCCGCTATGGTAGAGCTGTCTCTCAATAGGGCAGAATGATATCTCTTGTATTTACACCATTTATGACTGCATTTAGTACATGTTTTGGTTCTCTTTTGCATGTTTTCCCTTAGTTTTTGTCCCATTTTCTTCTCCTTTTAGACTTAGATTGCATTTAGGGTATAGTTTGCATTTTCCTTGCATTTTAGATGTTTTTAGGTGCTTTTGGAGCTAAAAGGAGCTTGGAGGAGCTTTGGGGATGATTCAGGATGCTAGCTGGATCAAAGGGAGCAAAAGAGATCAAAGCAGATAATCTCTACAAAGGTTTTCGGTCAGAGCACGGAGAACATCGATCAAGGGGGTGACCGATACCAGAGTTTTTGGTCAAGAGCATCGATCATAAGGTAACCGATACGAGCACATCGATCAACAGCATTGATCACTTGTGATCGACACAAAGGCCCCAGATGATTTTCTGTCACCACATCGATCACTGCCCAAACCGATGGGATTTACATCGATCACTAGCATCGATCACTTATGACCGATGTAAACCCAGTCTGAACCTGTTTTTATTTATAATTTTGCCATTACTCTAGGGCTTCCTTCTCTAGGCTATAAATAGCCTCTTTTTCTAGATTTTCGACCAGTCTTGTCAAATTACTATTCTTAAGCATTTTCTTTAAGTTTGTAAGAAAAATCCTTTGCTTTATTTAATATATTTGAGTATTTGCCTTTAATCTATCTTTATTCTCTCTTTTAATCATGATTAACATCCTTTTCCTTTGTGATTTGGAGTTAAACATGAGTATTAGTGAGTAGTTTGCTTAGAGTTTCTATATGTGGTAGATTAGGGGAATTTAGGACTTGATTAAAGCTTGTTTAGTGCTTCAGTTTTTGGGTTCCATTCTATTAATCTGTTCTTAAACTAGATTTGTCTTGATCACACTAGGTTGTTAGCTTTCTCCTATGCCCACCAAGTGTTTGATGAAATGCTGATCTTGTTTAATAGAGGATTTGCTGGCCTTGGCTCAAGAGATTGACTGTTTGAGGAGCATCTTGACTGAAATAGAGTTATTTATTAATGCTTGCTTAATATTTTAGCACTAATGAGAGTTAGTTCTTGTTAAGATGTTTTGCAAAGGGCTATTTTACAAGAGATTGGATCTAGCTTGCTTCATTGTGAACTCTATGTCTAGGAATCGCCATTGCTTGCTTGTTTGCTTGATCAATGTAGTTTGAAACAGCCTTAGTTAGTCTATGAATTCTCCAAAGTCAATAACCACATCTAGGAACTTGTTTTTCTCTTATTTGAATCTCGGATTTGCTCTGTTTTGCTTGCTTAGTTTTGTTTAGTTTGCTCTTATCTTTGCTCTCTTTGCTGCTTGATCATATTAGGATATTAGGTTGGTTGCTTAGGCAACAAAAACACTTTTCTACTTGTTTGACTTAGAGATTTTTACTCTCAACTCTTCTGTTTTCAACTATAACCCATTTGGATTGATAAAAACCCTATGCTATACTACAACTGACTAGTACAAGCTTGTGTGATTGAATCAAGACCTCAAAAATCTTTGTATCAATTTGGCGCCATTGCCATTTGGGTTTTGTGTTTGAATCATTAGAGTTTGTAGAATTTTTAAGATCAAGTTTTTAGTTTTCTTTGGTTACTAATCTCTTTTGACTCTCATTTCTGTCTTTCAGGTATATGAACTTGAGATCCAGATGTTCAAGCAATCTTGTGGACTTCATAGACAACATCAATCTGCTGGATAGAGGATAGAGAGCAAGGAGACAGAATGAAAGGCAGCAACACCTGCAAAGACTTGGGATGAACAATCAGGAACAAGTCATGTATGACATCAGATTTCAGGGTCCTCCAGGAGCTGTTGGAGCTCAGGGCATACAAGGACATCAAGGTGTTCAAGGCTTAAAAGGTGAGCAAGGACCAAGAGGCGCTGCACAAGCTCCAAGAGCAGCTAGTTCTATTAGCGCTGGTGATGCACCAAATGCCTACAACAACAGGACAGGTATCATTCCACCAGCTGTCCAAAACAACAACTTTGAAATCAAGTCTGGATTGATTTCCATGGTTCAGAGCAGTAAGTTTCATGGGCTGCCACTTGAAGATCCTCTAGATCATCTGGATAATTTTGATAGACTATGCTCCCCACAAAGATCAATGGAGTGAGTGAAGATGGCTTCAAACTCAGGTTATTCCCTTTTTCTCTTGGAGATAAAGCACACCAATGGGAGAAGAACCTGCCCCAAGGGAGTATCACCAGCTGGGATGAGTGCAAGAAAGCTTTTCTAGCAAAGTTCTTCTCCACTTCAAGAACTGCAAGAATAAGGAATGAGATTTCAGGGTTTGCACAGAGGAACAATGAAAGCTTTGGTGAAGCTTGGGAGAGATTCAAGGGTTACACACTGCAATGTCCTCATCATGGCTTCTCACAAGCCTCTTTGCTCTCCACTCTCTACAGAGGAGTCTTGCCTAAGATAAGAATGCTTTTAGACACTGCATCAAATGGAAACTTCCTGTCAAAAGATGTGGATGAAGGCTTGGAGCTGGTAGAGAATTTAGCTCAGTCTGATGGAAACTACAATGAGGAATTTGACAGAGCTCCAAGAAATGCAAAGGATGAGCTAGAGTCTAGCAGGAAAGAAATCAAGTCTCTACATGAGAAGCTGGATTTGTTGCTCAGGGAAAAGAAAGAAGTTCACTTTGTGGGAGACATGGTTCAGCTTGATGATCAGGAACAATGCCAAGTTGAGGAGATGGACTACTTGGGTAATCAGGGTAGTTACAACAACTATGGGAACTACAGACCCAATCCCAACTTGTCTTACAGGAGCAACAATGTTGCCAACCCACAAGATCAGGTTTACCCTCAACAGCAACAGCAAGCTGCCCCAAGACCTTTTGTTCCCTACAACAATCAAGGCTTTCAGCAAAGGAACAATAACTACCAACCTAGAGCGCCCTACAACCCTCCATGATTCAATGCTCAGGCTCAAGGATAAGCTTCCTCCAGCTCTCAAGACACTGAACTCAAGACTCTCATGCAACAGATGATCAACACTCAAGTTACAACAACCTTGGATATGAACAAGAAGTTTGCAGAGGTCCACAACAAAATAGATTCAGTACATGTATATCTCACCAACAAGTTTGAAGGGTTGTCTGCAATAGTCAAAACACTGGAGAACAACAAAGGCATAGCTGGTCCCAAGCCTCAAGGAAATTTTCCTGGAAAACCAGAAGCTAACCCAAAGGAGTTCTGCAATGCCATAGTCATATAAGAAGAGAGCTTCTCAGCTGAAGAGGAAGCTATCATTGAAGAGTTCCTCTACTTGTTCACTGAGGACACTGAACCTCAAAGTTGGGGGGGGGGGGGGGGGGGGGGGGGGGGGGGGGGGGGGGAAGAGTTCTTAGAAGTTGAAACTGACCAAGGAGCTGTAGAAGAAGAACCCTTTGGAGATGGGGAAAATCCAGATGAAGAAGAGTGGTGGGTGCCACATGAAGTTGTTGACAACACAAAAGACTACTTGATGGAAGCTGCTGATGATAAAGAAAAGGCTCAAGCTTCTGTCCTTCCTGTCTACCAACACCCTATCCCTTTTCCAGGAAGATTCAAGGAACAGCTAGTGCAGAAATATGAAACCCTTTATGCTGCTCAAATGGAATTGAGGGGTTTGAATGGCCATGAAGAGCTTTAGAAGCTAGGAGTAAAGGCTGGAACACCTGAGGTTAAGGAGCTCACTATAAAGAAACTTGGAGATCCAGGATGTTTTACTCTCCCATGTGAGCTTAAGGGGCAGACTTTCAAAAGCTGTCTTTGTGATCTTGGAGCAAGCATCAACCTTCTCCCATCCTCTACTGCTAAAGCTCTTGGCTACACTCAACTCCAAGAGAGTAATGTGTCCCTTACTATAGCTGATGGGACAGTGAAGACACCACTTGGGAGCCTCAAGGATGTACCAATGATGATTGAAGGAGTAACCATCCCCACTGATTTCTTGGTGTTTGATGTGGAAGACCATATAAAGAATGCTATCATCCTAGGAAGACCTTTCTTAGCCTCAGCTGGAGCAGTGTTTGATGCCAAGGAGGGCACAATTGAGCTGAGACTGGCCAGGAAGAAGGTTCTAAGGTTTGACTCCAAGGGGAATAAGCTGGAGAATGAGCAAGCCTTCTCAATGGACATCAAGAAGCTGAAGCAGCTTGGGAAACATTGGCCAGAGTTTGAAGGTTACCAAGGGGAGAGTTTTGATGGCTGCTGTTTGCCAAAGTTGTTTGAAGACACCACTGAAAAGGAGGTCCTTGAAGTGGTTAGTTACAAGAATCTGAATGATATTAAGCTGATTACTAACAAAGGAGAGGTGGTTTTGCAACCAAGTGTCTCTAAGAGGGGAGAGTTTAGCTTCAAGCTTCAGAAAGAGGGGAAGACTATGCCTTTTGCCAAGGTCAGGATGAATGGAACCTCTGCCAGAGTCAAAAGGAGCAAGCCACCACCAAGGAGTTCCAAGACTCCTTCTCCTCACCTCAACTAAAAAAGGTAATCAAAGTCAAGCTTAGTAACTTTAAACAATTGGGAGGTAGTCCCATGATATCCTTTTGTATATATTATGCTTTCTAGTTTCTCTTTTATGCTTTGTTATAGTGTATAGAAGCAGGATTTCGAAATAGTGATTGAGAAAGTCTGAAAGGGACAAAGAACAGGTGTTTTATGGCTGACATCGATCAAGTGTATCGGTCATGACAAGACCGATACACACATTTTGGTCATAAATATCGATCATGTTTGATCGATGTCAGTGGAGCCAGTCTACACCAGTCAACATATCGATCACTTGTGGTCGATATGGAAAGAAGTTTGAAAGGTAGATACATTTTGGTCATTCACATCAATCAAGCTTGATCAATATAAACCCGCCGGACTAATTTCGGTCAAGTGTATCGATCAGTTGGTGATCGATGTAATTCTCAGAAACATATCGATCACCAACATCGATCATACACTGATCGATATAAACCCAGCGGGTGAATTTCGGTCAACAACATCGATCATGTGATGACCGATATGATCCCCAGGAGGAACATCGGTCACTAGCATCGATCACTTATGACCGATACTGACATTTCGGTCAGTTACAACAGTCATTTGTGATCGATGTTCCACCCGAGGTAAGTACTTTATCTTTCAAGAATTTTTCCCTCCTTTGGTTTGGAGCCAAAGAGGTTTAAATTTACACATTGGATTCTTCCTGACCTCTTTCATAGCTTCTGAGCACTTTTGTTTTTGTCCCCCCACTCTTTTGATTCCTTTGGTTCCCTCACCAACCGTTGATTCCTTTGGTTCCCCATTTTTCTCTCTATTTAAACCAACAATCTCCTTCACTTCTCTTCACACTTTAATTCACTACTTCTCTCACCTAAAGCTCGAAATTCTTAGTTCTCTCTCTCTTTTATTTGCTTTCTCTAAGTGCTTAGAAGCTCCACAAAGGTTTGCTTCCTAAACTATTCTTTATTTGCTCTTAATTTATGCATGTGTTCAAAATCGCTTAGTATATGTCTTTAAGAGCAAGTTTTGATTAGTTTTAAGTGTTGTGTTTTGGTTTTGCAATGTAGGTTTGTTTATGATAAGAAAGTTAGATGTTTAAGCTTTGTTTACTGTTCATCTATCTCATTACTTGCTTAATTATCATCCCTTTGCATGATCATTATCTATTTTGCCTAGGAACCATTTTGCTAGATTCACATGCATAACTGCCTATTCTTTGTGCATTTTAGCTTATCTAAATTGTTAGCTTTTGATTTCCTCTAGCTTTATAGAACTTTAATCTTGTTTCTAAGACTTGTTAAGTTTTTCTTTAGCCTAGAGAGTTTTCTTTTTAAAGCTTTCAGTTATATGGTTCTTCAGCTTTTGTTCTTTCACTTACCCTGTTTTCAAGCTTTGCTTTTGAAGGTACAATGCAGAGAACAAACATAGCTGCTGGGAAAAAGGGAAAGGCACCACATGAAGGAGCAACCACTTCACCAAGAGCTAAGAAAGATAAGGGAAAAGGCGCTGCTGCTGAGACTTCATCCAAGGCCGCTGGAAAGAGGCCAGTTGGAGATAAAGGCGCCAAGCAAAGAGGCAAGGGAAAAGCTGCTGAGGAGGACACGCCATCCAGGAGATACAGTGCTAGGAAACTCATGGAGGCATTCAGTCAATGCACCTTCAAGCCAACAAGATACCCATGCCCCACCACAATGAAAGAGCTAGGGATCTATGAAGACTGCATTTGCCTTTTTGAGCACATGGGGCTTACACAGCTGTTACAGCCTCTTCCCTCTTATGAGCGCTTCACTCATCAGTTCCTCTCCACTCTCAAGGTGGTCAACTATGAGATGAGTGAGCTCTCTGACCATGATGGATGGATCTCCTTCAAGCTTGGGAAACAGCGGTTTAGAATCACCTTCCAAGAACTCTCTAAGGCGCTGGGGCTAAGCACTTATTTTCAAAGAGGAAAGAAGTTCTCAATGCATAAATCACAGTACACAAAGCTATGGGAAATGATTGGAGTTGGGGAATTCAGAGCTGGAATTACAAGGAACCAACACTTGAAGCATCCTGCGGTTAGATATGCACAAAAGGCGCTTGCAAACACTTTCTTTGCAAGGAAGGAAACCTCACACCTAACTGGCAAGGAAAGAGACTTCCTCTACACCGGATTGTACACCAGTGTGGACACCGACAAAAATGCAACACATATAGGTCCATCAAGCAAATTTCCTTGCTTTGTAAAACTGTTGATGGAGCAGCTGCTAACCTATCAGAGCTGGGTTATTAACAAAGGAAAAAGGGAGAGGAATCCACAGCTTCACATTGGAGGAGTTGTGACAGCCATACTTATGGCCTGTGATGTGAATCTTGAGGAGCATGCTGAAGATGCTCTAAGCCCTTCCTGGATAAACATTGACTATCTGAAGAGAAGCCATTTCCTTGAGAAGAGTGCTCAAGACAGGCATGTCTACCTATTTCTCAATGATCACCAAGAGCCAGTAAGAGTCCTTCTCCCTAACCCAAGGCTCACCTCCTTCACCACAAGGACAAACATCAACTTCAATCTGAGTGAGGAGGAGCTCTACAAAGGCGGCCCTATCCCTGGAGAGAGAGAACAAGACAGTGAGCAAGGAAACACTGAAGAGATTAAAGAAGAAGATTAAGAAGATCACCAATGGAATGCTGGTGCTGGCGCTGAAGGCCAAGGAAGAACTTATGAAGAAGATGAGCTTGAAGAAGAAGAAGTGTTGAGCTACAGTTCAAGGCAGTTCCACTTCAAACCCTATGAAGCACCCAGCCAAGGAGGCTCTTTGAAATTTGCTCATGAGCACATCAATGCCCTCCAGAAATGGTGTAAATGGCAAGACAAAGCCATTAAGGGATTGGTGAAAATGGTTAAGAGGAAGTTCAAGAAAGACAAGGCTACATCAGCAAGAACTTCCCACCAAAGCCATACTCATGAGCACACTCCTGATCAAGAAGAGCATCTACAACAAAATGAGCCAACTGAAGATGAGGAGGCTGTTTGGAACCCCCATGGAAGACACTCTTTCCATACACAGCCAAGTGATCAATGGGGGACATGGGCACAACCAAGAGCCTCATCTTATGAGCCAAGTACCCATGTACCATCAGCTTGGGAACCAACTCCCACTCCTTCTGAAGTTCAGGAGACATGGCAATGGGGTCAACAAGGGAACTCTTCTCAAGCTGAGCAGTTATGGTCAAGTTGGGTTCAACCACCTCAAGAAGCAGAGTATTCTACCAAGGTTTATGAGAGGAGAAACAAGAGGAGAGCTAGCAAGTCTCCTCAGACCTCTGGATCATCCCACCACTCCTACCACTGAACCAAGTACCACATCCTCTCCATTGTTTATACCATTGCATCTTTTTCAGTTTTGTATTATATTTTGTGCTTCTCTCTCTCATTGCTTTCATTACACAAGAGACTGTGTAATTTAAGTGTGGGGGAGAGATTTGAGGTTTAACTTTGTGTTTTATTTTCTTAGTTTTTCTTTCTCTTTCACTTTGAGTCTCATGCATATCATGCATTCATGTAAGGCATAGAAAAACACAAAAAATCAAAAAAATTTGAAAAATTTTGCATTTTTGCAAACCAAAAAGAAAGCATGTAGTTGCATTTCATTCTTCTAGGATTGAGTCTAGTGTTGACATATAGGTTGCATTGCATTTTCATAGGGCATTATGATGAGTTTTCCTTGTAAAGTGCTTAGTGTTTAGAGATGATTTCAGTGTTTAAGTGGCTAGTTGTTTGATGCATCATATGATTGCTGGAAGTTAAGGCTGAACCATGCTTAGATTGCTAGATTTGGTCTTCTCATCTCATCCTGAAAAGCACTTGTTCTCTGAAAATCAACTCTATCAACTTGAACTTTAATTTGGACTTTTAATTATCATGTCTTATGCATTGAAAAGTGAATTCATGGATACCATATACATATTTGGATCATATTTTTCCTTTCTACCACTCTTGTTGATCCAAATAGCTGATCCTCATACTTATGGGACAGTTACATCCTCACCCTTAACCAAAACCTCCTTTTGAGCTTAAACACTATTGTGAGAGCTGTGAGGCCTTTGCATTGCATTTTCGATTTTGTCTTGGCAAAAAGTGTTAGGAATAAGGCTGGCAATGATTAGCTCTCTTGTAGATATCAGCTTGCATCTTGAGCCTGATTCTAGGATAGGAGTTTTGGGGTTTAAAAGGGTAGTGTAAGTGGTTTGAACTTCATGTATATATGTTTTGAAAGAAAAAGAAAATATCTGAAATGGTAGAAAAGGGGAAACAGTCTAGAATTGTTGTTAAGTAAAGGGAAGAAAAAGCTCTAAGTACAAAGAAGAAAGGCGCCAGCAACAAAGCTCAGAAAGGTTAAAGAAGAAAAATCAGACCAGGAGAAATCCACCAAAGGTGATGAAGGTGCCAATACAACAAAGAAGAGCAAGTCCCAACCAAAAAGAAGCAACCACACAAGCAAAAAGAAGAAGTTTCCCCAGCCATGAAGAAGGATAAAGGGTAGAGTTTAGGAAAGGGTAGACTTAGGGGTTCACTTTTGGGTTTAGAAATGCTTAGGATTCATCTTTGGGTAGAAGGGAGCTTTGATTTGCATGCATAAGTGTGCTTTTACTTTTTGCATTTTGCCTAAGATGAAATCTTTTTCATTGAGTGATCCCTTATGTTTATTAACCCTTTGCTAAAATGAGATCATTCTTATCTTATGACCTTACCCTTTCAACCAAATGTCTTCACTTGATTTGCATAAGCAAGATTCATGGTTCTGATCTTAATTGAATGTTAAAGAGTTGGTTGATTTGAGCATTTTCCTAAGTTGAGATTTGAGATCATTTTGAAACATGATGAGCATGGCTAGGTTCTTTAAAGTATAGCTGATTATGTTTGCATCCTACAACTAGGCACTTAAGCATTGACACCATCTCTTTACCTTTGCACTTTTGAAATCTGAATGCCCACCTTCAAACCTCACTCTCTCATTTGTTCTTATTTGCTTGATGACAACCAAAAGGCAAGTATGGGAGTGTTGATATCTCTTGTATTTACACCATTTAGGACTGCATTTAGTACATGTTTTTGTTTTCTTTTGCATGTTTTTCCTTAGTTTTTGTCTCATTTTCTCTCCTTTTAGACTTAGATTGCATTTAGGGTATAATTTGCATTTTCCTTGCATTTTAGATGTTTTAAGGTGCTTTTGGAGCTAAAAGGAGCTTGGAGGAGCTTTGGGGATGATTTAGGATGCTAGCTGGATCAAAGTGAGCAAAAGAGATCAAAGCAGATAATCTCTACAAAGGTTTTCGGTCAGAGCACGGAGAACATCGATCAAGGGGGTGACCGATACCAGATTTTTGGTCAGGAGCATCGATCATAAGGTGACCGATACGAGCACATCGATCAACAGCATCGATCACTTGTGATCGACACAAAGGCCCCAGATTATTTTCTGTCACCACATCGATCACTGCCCAGACCGATGGGATTTACATCGATCACTTATGACCGATGTAAACCCAGTTCGAACCTGTTTTTATTTACACTTTTGCCATTACTCTAGGGCTTTCTTCTCTACGCTATAAATAGCCTCTTTTCTAGATTTTTGACAAGTCTTGTCAAATTACTGTTTTTAAGCATTTTTTTAAGTTTGTAAGAAATTTTTTTTGCTTTATTTAATATATTTGAGTATTTTCCTTTAATCTTTCTTTATTCTCTCTTCTAATTATGATTAACATTCTTTTCCTTTGTGATTTGGTGTTAAACATGAGTATTAGTGAGTAGTTTGCTTAGAGTTTCTAGATGTGGTAGATTAGAGGAATTTAGGACTTGATTAAGACTTGTTTAGTGCTTCAGTTTATGGGTTCCTCTCTATGAATCTGTTCTTAAACTAGATTTGTCTTGATCACATTTATCTAGGTTGTTAGCTTTCTCTTATGCCCACCAAGTGTTTGATGAAATGCTGATCTTGTTTAATAGAGGATTTACTGGCCTTGGCTCAAGAGATTGACTGTTTGAGGAGCATCTTGACTGAAATAGAGTTGTTTATTAATGCTTGCTTAATGTTTTAGCACTAATGAGTGTTAGTTCTTGTTAAGATGTTTTGCAAAGGGCTATTTTACAAGAGATTGGATCTAGCTTGCTTGATTGTGAACTCTATGTCTAGGAATCACCATTGCTTGCTTGTTTGCTTGATCAATATAGTTTGAAACAGCCTTAGTTAGTCTATGAATTCCCTAAAGTCAATAACCACATCTAGGAATTTGTTTTTCTCTTATTTGAACCTCGGATTTGCTCTTTTTTGCTTGCTTAGTTTTGTTTAGTTTGCTCTTATCTTTGCTCTCTTTGCTGCTTGATCATATTAGGATATTAGGTTGGTTTCTTAGGCAACAAAAACACTTTTCTGCTTGCTTGACTTAGAGATTTATACTCTCAACTCTTCTGTTTTCAACTATAACTCATTTGGATTGATACTCTATGCTATACTACAACTGACTAGTACAAGCTTGGGTGATTGAATCAAGACCTCAAAAATCTTTGTATCACAAAAGTCTATGTTACTCCTCATGGCTATGGATGTATGCTGCTCATTGGGGAGAAGAAATCTTGCTGGCTCCTTGGAGGGTTTGAGAAACTGATAGATGTGCTTCCCTTGAATGGTCTTCTCTAAGTAGTGACTCCTCTGTAGATAGACCAGATCTATCCATTGAGGTGGCAAAGCAACTGCAGCATGCTCCTCAAGGTCCACTCCACTTGCCATCATAAGTGCTGTCACCACGCCCCTAATGTGTAGTTGAGGGTTCTTCTCCCTCTTCCCTTTCATCAAGATCCAGCTCCTATAGGAGTAGAGTTGCTCCATCAGTAGAGTCACATAACAAGGGTACTCTTCTGGCCTGTTGATAGTCTCTCCAGTCCTGCTTGTGCCCACCAGCGATTGCAACCCATTGTAGATGATATCTATCTCTCTTGATGTTATGTTGGTTGTCTCCTTCCTTGCAAAAAGAGTGTTTACAAGGGCCTTGTGGGCATATCTCACAGCTGGATGCCTTAGACTCCTGTTCTTGGTAACTCCTAGAATGAAGTGACCAACACCAACGACTTCCCAAAGCTTGGCATGCTATCTCATTCTGATTTCAAACTGAGCCTTCTTATCAGCATAGGGATACATACCAAGGCCAGCTGCAAGCTCTCTAAAGGTTGTTGTGAACTTCTGCTTGCCAAGTCTGAAGGATATCCTACCATCTCCATTGTCAAGTTCACTCTCTTAGTAACTCACCACATGAAAAGTGGAGAGAAACTGAATAGTGAGATGCTGGTAGGAAGGAAGCGGTTTCTCCATGAATTCTCCAAGTCCCATCTCTTCAAAGATTGTCTTGCAATCTTCATATATCCCAAGCACCTTCATTTTGTGGATGCAAGAGTACTTTGTAGCCTTGAAGGTACACTGATTGAAAAGCTCTATAAGCTCCCTCGCACTTGGCTGTTTGTTTGGGGCTTCTTCCACAACCTTGCCTTTCCCCTTGTCCTTAGACTTGGCAGCCTTGCTTTCCACAACCCTTTTTCCATAAGCTTTTGAGGAATTCCTTTCAGCAACATTTTTGCCCTTGTCTTTGATTGTGAGTGCAATAGAGGGCGCCTTCTTCTTAGGTGCTTGGCTTTTGTTTCCAGCAGCTTCTATGGTTCTCCCCATTGTACCTACCAGAACAATGCTTGAAAATCTAATGAGTATAAGAACAAAAGTTGAAAATCAATGATTTAAAGCTCTAAAAAATAAAATAAAATTTCTCAAATCTAAGAGAGGCTTAACTAGCATTTAAACAACGCAAACCTCTAAAGAACTAAGAGAATTCAAGAGCAAAAATCATAAACATGCTAGAGTTCTAAGCAAATTTTAAATATTTATGCACATGAACCTAGCATGGTGGCCTTAAAACAAAATGAAACATGATTACGCAAAATGGATTCAAAGTAAAACAAGCTAGTAAATTCATAAACAGTAATCAGCTCTAACATCTACTTGCTAAAACTAACAAATCCCATCATGCAAAAATCAAAACAAGCACTTTAAACTAAACAATACTAGTTCTTAAAGCAAAATATTCAAAAACTTTCAACAAGCTCAAAGTATAAGAACAAGTAATGAAGAGTTTCAAGAAAGCAAACCTCTTTGGACTTCTGAGCACTTTGAAAAGACAAATAAAAGAGAGAGAGAGAGCTAAGAAATTTCTTGACTTTTGTAAGAGAAGAGAAAATATGAAGTGTGAAGAGTGAAGAGTAGTTAAGTGGTTTATATAGAACCAAAGAGTGAATATAAGAAATCTAAGGAGTGGGGGACAAAACCAAAAGTGCTCAGAAGTGGGTCAGAATGGCAGGGAAGAGCCAAAAATTTTAAATTCAAACTCCCTTGGCTCCAAACCAAGAGAGGGAAATTTTTTAAAAATTGAAGTACATACCTCGCTGACCACATCGATCACATCTGATCGATGTGAGTGGCCGATGTGGTCTGCAACGATCATGGTTGATCGATGCTGACTCCAGAACCTCCTGCCCATTTACATTGATCACTCCTTGACCGATGTGAGTGATCGATGTAGGCACATCGAGCAAGTCCTGATCGATGCTCTTGCTCGATGTAATCCCTCAAACTCTCGGTGAGTTTACATCGATCACTTTTGATCGATGCGAGTGATCGATGTGATCCACATCGATCACCATGACCGATGCAATTTTTCTGACTCTCGGGTTAATTACATCACATCTGATCGATGTGAGTGACCGATGTGATCTACCCGAGACACTTCTTTTCCCACATCGATTACAAGTGATCGATGTGGTTGTTCGATGCATTCTTGGTTCCACAACATCGAGCATTTTTGATCGATGTACATGATCGATGTATCCAACATTGATCTGGCATGATCGATGTTGATACTCGATGTTAACCAGAATGCACATTCTTTGGTTCCGCAAACATCTTTTCATCCCCTTAACCACACTCATGCTTCTAAGAACAATTAAAATGCATAAAACATAAACTAAAAAGCATAAATATATACAAAGGATACCATGGGACTACCTCCCAAGTGTGCTTGTTTAGAGTCACTTAGCTTGACTTTGATTACCTCTTTAGTGGAGGTAAGGAGAAGGAGTGTTGGAACTCTTTGATGGTACCTTGTTCCCCTTGACTCTTGTGGTGACTTCATTCAGCTTGAGCACAGCAGGCTTAGACTTCCCCTCTTGCTTCATCTTGTAGTGGACCTCACCATTCCTTGAGCCAATTTGTTGCAAAACCATCTCTCCTTCTTCAGTAACCAGCTTGATCTCATTCATCTTCGTGGAACCAAACACTTCAAGGACCTCCTTTTCAGTGGTGTCTTCAAACAACCTTGACAAGCAGCAGCCATCAAAGCTCTCTCCAGTATAGCCTTCTGATAGCCTAGTATTTGACTAGCTAAGCAAATCCAAACACACTCATGTCATTGCAGCATGTAAGGTATCAATCCATCTGAGTTCTTAAGACACCAATAATACAGCAAATCATTTAAGTCAAGCTAGATTCAAGAAAGCAGTTGTGATCAAACTAAACAAGTCTAAAGACTGAACTAAGCAAAGCAAGAAATTCAAATAGATGAAGTAAGGATTTAAGATGGGGGTTATTGATTAAGAGAGGATTAGAACCTAACTATTGATGCTTCAAAACCATTCAAACAATGTTATCTTCTAGGCATAGGATTACCAGGCGCAAGAGAAAGCCAAGATACTAAACAAACCTGGCCAAGACTAATCTAGTGTTAAGCACATCTAATAGAGAGAAGACAATCATATTAAGCACAATACATCACTAATCTAGTCCTAAAACCCTTCTAATCTATCCCATCTCAAACCCTAAATAAAACTACTCACTAGCCATAGTCAAAACCACAAATTTTAAAGAGAAATAATGGTTAAGCATGATTAGGAAGCAGAATAAACAAGAATAGATTAAAGACAAGTACAAAAATTCACTAAATCAAACTAGTTCTTACAAAGCAAAACTGAAAAAGGAAAGGTTTTAAGTGCAATAACAGAAGAAAGATAATAAGATCCAAGTTGCCAAACCATTTTAGGACTTTAGTATTTATAAGGGAACTAGGAACCCCTAGTAAACCAAGATTAAACCAAAAACAAGCTGACTCGGACAGACCATATCGACTGTGAACATCGATATACATGTTGATATCATCTCTTCTTCTGGGTTTCGATGTCCCTTGGTCGATATGCACGTCGATACAGAAGGCTCCTATGTTGTATCGGTTTGGCTCTCCATGGTGTGAAGTCAATACAATCGCCCTTTAGTTAAGGCTCATTGATCAAGCAAGTCGATATGGCACCTCGGTATTTCCCTGTCATGTGTATCGGTCTGAGATGTCGATACACTGCTCTATATGGACTCCCTTCTGTTGCATCGAGGTGTCTCCTAGTCGATATGCTTCCTTCTCACCATGCCTCTACTGTATCGATGCTGAAGTGGTCGATACTCCCATCGATATGCTCTGTATCGATCAGATAACGTCGATATCATCATCGATATTGGTCCATCTGCCTTTGTCCCTTGCCTTGCTCCATTCCCAGCTCACACCCATTGCACCACATGACTTCCACACTCCTTCTAGTACCTGAATAAAACTCCAAATGCATGCAAAATGCAAATCAGCTCCTAAAACTACACTAACTCCTAAATATATGCAAATGGGACAAGAAGAAGCAAAATATGCATGTTTAAGGACTAAAACTAGTAATGAATGCAAGCTAAAATGGTATAAATAATGGAGATATCACCTTCAAACTCAGGCCAGTTCTTGTCAACTCCTTTCATCATGTTCAGCTCCATGGAGAAAGCATGTTCATGCTCCAACTTGTTTCCCTTGCTATCAAACTTCAAGACCTTCTCCTTGGTGAGCCTCAGCTCTGTAGTGCATTCTCTAGCATCAAAGACACCGCCAGCTGAAGCTAAGAAGGATCTTCTAAGTATGATGGCATTCTTGATCTTCCCTTCAACATCCAACACCAAGAAATCATTTGGGATTGTTACTCCCTCAATCTTCATAGGCACATATTTGAGGGCTCCCAATGGCATCTTCATTGTCCCGTCAGCAATGGTTAAGGACACATTACTTTGCTGAAACTTGGTGTAACCCAACTACTTAGCTGTAGTTGATGGCAACAGATTTATGCTAGCACCCAAGTCACACAAACAGCTCTTGAAGGTTTTTCCTTTGAGTTCACATGAAAGAGTAAAGAAACCAGGATCTCCAAGCTTCTTGATGTTTAGCTCCTTGACTTCTGGTTCCACAACATTGGCTAGAACTTTCCCAAGCTCTTCTTCAGTGTCTAGACCTCTCATTTCCATTTGAGCAGCATAAAGAGTTGCATACTTCTTGACTAGCTGCTCTTTGAATCTTCCTGGAAATGGAATGTCAAGTTGGTAGGCTGGAAACAGATCAGCTTGAGCCTCCTTCTTAGCATCAGAAACTTGAACTAGGTCCTCCCCCTCACTTTGTTCATCAATGTCCTCATTGATCATTAACAAAAACTCATCTAAAATAGCATCTTCCTCAGTGGTGAAAGCCTTGAGAATCAACAGCTTGGCAATACTCCTTGGGATTCATCTCACACTTTCCAGGAAGGTTACCTTGAGGGCGTGGTGCACTAGCTACTCCTTTGTTGTTTTCTAGAGTCTTCACTCTTGCAGCTAGACCATCAAACTTGTTTGTCAGCTCCACATGAACAGAGTTTATCTTGTTGTGGACTTCAGCAAACTTTTTATTCATCTCCAAGGTAGTGTTGACCTGATTTTGAAGGACCTGTTGGATTAGTGTCTTGATCTCACCATCTAGAGTACTGGAAGAGGCTTGAGCTGGTGCTTGAGCATTGAATCCTGGAGGGTTGCAGGGCACTCTATGCTGGAAGTGGTTGTTCCTTTGTTGAAAGCCTTGATTGTTGTTGTTGTCAAGCACAAAAGGTCTTTGACCAGCTTGTTGTTGTTGTTGAGGTGGATAGACTTGGTCTTGAGGGTTGGCAACATTGTTGCTTATGTAGGATAGATTTGGGTTAGGTCTGTAGTTCCCATGTCCATTGTATCCTCCTTGATTACCAAGATAGTTCATCTCCTCAACTTAGCAGCCTTCTTGATCTTTAATCTGAACCAAGTCACCAACAAAACTAACTTCCTTCCTTTCCCTTAACAACAGAACAATCTTCTCATGTAGAGCTTTGATCTATTTCTTGTTAGACTCCAGTTCATCCTTAGCACTCCTAGGAGTTCTATCAAACTCCTCATTATAATTCCCATCTGATTGTGCCAGATTCTCCATAAGTTTCAATCCCTCATCAACATCTTTAGATAAGAAGTTACCATTAGCTGCAATATCTAGGAGCATTCTGATCTTTGGGAGGGCGCCTCTGTATAGAGTGGAGAGGAGTGAAGCTTGTGAAAACCCATGGTGTGGGCACTGAAGTGTGTAGCCTTTAAACATTTCTCATGCTTCACCAAAGCTCTCATTGTTCCTTTGAGCAAATCCAGAGATTTCATTCTTGATCCTAGCAGTCCTTGAAGTATAGAAGAACTTGGCCAGAAATGCTCTCTTGCACTCATCCTAGCTTGTGGTGCTCCCCTGAGGTAAATTCTTCTCCTATTGGTGGTATTTGTCTCCAAGAGAGAATGGGAACAGCCTCAACTTGAAACCATCTTCACTGACTCCATTGATGTTGGTGAGAGAGAAGAGCCTATCAAACTTATCCAAGTGATCTAAAGGGTCTTCTAAAGGTAAGCCATGGAACTTGCTTCCTTGGACCATGGAGATCAGACAAAATTTGATCTCAAAGTTATTGTTCTGAACAGCTGGAGGAAGGATTCCTGTTCTGTTGTTATAAGCATTGGGCGCATCTCCTGCTCCAATGGGTCTTATAAGCCTTGGAGCTTGAGCTGCTCCTCTAGGACCTTGCTCTCCATGCTGTCCTTGAACCCCTTGTTAGCCATGAACACCAGCTGCTCCTTGAGGTCCTTGGAACCTCATATCATCCACACCTTGATCTTGGTTATTCATCCCAAATCTCTCAAAGTGTTGCTGTATTTCCCTTAGTCTCCTTGCCCTTTGACCTCTGTCCAGCAAGTTAATGTTGTCTATGAAGTCTACTAAGTTGCTAGAGCCTCTTGATCTAAGGTTCATACACCTGAAAAACAGCAATGAGAGTTGAAGACTATTAGTAACCAAATACAAATAAAACCTGATCTTAAAGATTCCACAAATTCTAATCATCCAAACAATAACCCCAATGGCAACAGCGCTAAATAGATACAAGAATTTTTTGGGCTCTTGGCCAATCAACCAAGCTTGTACTAATCAGTTGTAGTATAGCATAGGGTTTTCATCAATCCAAAGGAGTTATGAATAGATGCCAATAGAATTATGAGCAGAAAATCTTAAGTCAAGTGAATTCAAAGAGAGTGTGTTGCTTAGCAACTAAACTATCAACCTAAGTGAATCAAGAACCAAGCACAACTAGTTAAAGCAATACCAAGCAATGATTCAAAGCAAAACAGAGTAGTAAGAACAGAGCACTTAAAGCAAATTCGAAATTCAATAAGAGAAAACAAGTTCCTAGATGTGTTTATTGACATTGGGGAATTCAAAGGCAATACAAGGCTGTTTCAAACATCATTGACAATGCAGATAAGCAAGCAATGCTAATTCCTAGGCATATAGTTCACAATCAAGCAAGTTAAGTTCAACTCTTGACAAATAACCCTTTGATGATCATCCTAACAAGAAATAACTCTCATTAGTGCTAAAACAATCAACAAGCATGCAAAACCAACTCTATTCAAGCCAAAATACTTCTCAGACAGTCAATTTCTTGAGCTAAAACCAGTAAATCCTCTATCAAACAAGATCAGCATTTCATCAAACACTTGGTAGGCATAAGAAGAAGTCTAAATCTAGATTCATGTGATCAAGATAAATCTAGCCTAAACACAGATTAATAGAGAGGAAACAATCTAATTGAGCACTAACAAATCCTAATCAAGCCTCTAAATTTCCCTAATCTACCACATCTAAGAACCCTAAAAAATCTACTCACTCATCATCAATGAAAACACCAAATCACAAGAGTAAATGATGTTAAACATGATTAAGAGGGAGATTAGAGAAGATTTAATGACGCAAATAAAAAACTTTAATTAATAGGATGATCTTGTTCTTACAAAGACTGAAAAAATATTAAGAAACTAAGCAAGAACAAGACTTGGCTAAAAGTCGTTAGTCCAAGCCTATTTATAGTAAAAGACAAAACCCCTAAAGCAATGGCAAACTTGTAAATAAAATTTTCTCGGATAAGGCCAACATCGATCACAAGTGATCGATGTGGATGATTGATGCTGGTCTCTAGTGCTTGACATTGATCAGCTAGTGATCGATGTGAATCTTCAAAGCTCATGCCTGTTTACATCGATCAGTCTTGATCGATGCTGGTGATCGATGTGGGTGTCTTGTCTCTTCACATCGATCACAAGTGATTGATGTGGATGATCGATGTGGACTTCCATCTTCTCTGCTGCTTTACATCGACCAGATATAATCGATGTGGATTCCAGGCTTGATCGATGTGAACTACATGGGTCTCTAATGATCGATGTTGTTCTGATCATGATCGTTGCTGCACCAAAAACCATCTTCCTTGGCTCCTTTTGCTCCTCCTTAGCTTAGGCAACTCCTTGAATCATCCCCATGCTTCCTCCTTGCTCCAAACAGCTCCATTGGTACCTAAAATTCTCCTTAATGCATAGAGAATGCAAACTACAACCTAAATGCAACATAAGTCTAAAAGGAAAGTAAAATAGGACTAATGAGAAGGAAAACATGCAAAAAGAAACCAAAACATTAACTAAATGCAAGCCTAAATGATGTAAATACAAGAGATATCAGATATGCTCAATAAGGTTAAAATTTTCCTAACCCACAACTATAATATGTAGAATGTTAAATTGAAAACACATACTCTCTAAGATTAAGATTTCATGGCGCATTAACCTCTACTAATCCCAATATCATCCTAAAAATGATGGTTATTTTAGTCATTAATCTTGTGAGGCCATCAATTTGGGGTCAAGGGGCACATGCTACTTCTAGGCCGGACAACAAGATTGTGTGGATAAGACATTGATATCATGTTAAGTTTTCGAGCTTCTAATCTGAAATTAATTAGCAATGAGTGAATTGATCCAAACCGCTTATATATTAGTCAATGTCATCCTCAACTTATTCACGGTATGGTCAAAACAAAATTCTTGTTTACTAATATCAAATTAATTTATCACTTTTATTTTAATATTACACAAATATTAATTAGAAAAATCAAGTGATCAGAAAATATATATAATTTCAATAAGAATATGATAATCATTTCGTCAATGCTATAATACATAAATATATAAGTAGTAAAATCATTAAAAATAAACATAATCAATATAGGAATATAAAATCCTCAAAATTTTAAAATATGTAACCGAAGTAGTATTATACATCCATAATAGTCCTAAAAAGACTAATAAAATTTAACTGGAAACAAATAAAAATAAAAATAGTTATTTATATGGG
The DNA here is from genome assembly GCA_911865555.2 of Thlaspi arvense. NCBI lineage: Eukaryota > Viridiplantae > Streptophyta > Magnoliopsida > Brassicales > Brassicaceae > Thlaspi > Thlaspi arvense. The sequence continues at coordinate 44,555,940 of OU466862.2, read as the reverse complement.
TTTTTGATTTTATTTTTTATTTTTGGCTTTATTTTTTTATTACAGATTTTAAAATAGCTTATTATAAAACCCAAATTCTAATATAATATATATATATCAATACTTGCTTTTTATTTTTCATTCTTATTTGAGTTTTAGTCTAGAATACCCTTAAATTTTAAACCAAAATTAGAAATATTCTTCTTATAAAAATATTAGATTAGGATCCGCGTATACACGAATTTGAAAATTGTTATAAACTGGTAAATAATAAATTGAAAAAAAACTGACTATAATAATATTTATTTATGTATTCATATTCAACTTTTTGTTAGTTAACATGGTAAATTTTGATTCATTGACTCATATATATTTCAATCATTTTAACTTAGATTGTGATTTCTATATACACTGATTTATATTAAATACTCCTATATAACCCGTTAAAAAAAAACTGAATATGAAAAAGTAAAAAACACAATTAGATCATTGTGAACATTAAAAATTAAAATTGAGAACATTTTCTCTTTTGCTTTCTCAACTCTAATTGTTTTTCATCAATTCATCACTTTCTCATCATATTCGTTTGATTCGAGACTAAGAGAAAAATCAGCCTAGTAAAATTATAAGAAATATTATATGTTTATAAAGATGTGAATAATATTTTTTTTTTAGGATTAGTTTTTATTTTTTTGGAGAAAAAATATCTTTTTCTTAATTGATATATATTATTTGGGAGCAAATTTTGGGATTCCACGTGGGGGTGTGTGATTCGTCGGGGAGGGGTGGAGTTGTCCTCCGAGTTTCGTCCTCTGGGGGGAAAATCGGCGAGTCGTTCTGGGGCTGAAGTCTTTGACGTCGAGGTAACGGGTCAATCGTCATGTCTAGTCCTGCAAACACTCAAGAAATGGTCAGATGAGCCTCCGGGAGGACCGAAAGGGGGTTTTCCTCCCGAAGGTTCTCCGACGCCCAACCTAATGAATATCCTACAGGGAACAAGTACTCAGGAGGGAGAATTTCCACGGGTTAGTGGTGAGAAGTCTCGTTCGGGGATCGAGGCTCCTATCTGTTTTCGGGTGTTTCAAAGGGAATTCTACACGACAAAAGAAGACGGGCGAGTATAAAGGCAAGGTTCCGTGTTAGAGACGACTCTTGCTGATAGGCATTCACCCGGGAAGAACGTTCGGTTCACTAGTGATCATGATGCTTGCAAGGACTCAGTGACTCGGATATAAGCAGATACCTCCTCCTTTAGAGGGGTTTATCTCCTTTGATCCGTCCCTCCTTTTCTGCATGGTGATCTCTTCTTATTTATACTCGCAGCCTTCTCGTCCTGTATTTTCTATTCAGCATGCCAGGGAGGAAGGTGAAGGTAATAATTTTAGCGTGCTTGGGGAAGTTCGCCAACTACCCCGGAACAGTGCGCAGGAGTGTGTCGGCCAAGCTAGCGTGGCGTGTGTCAGCGTCTAGTGTAGTCGAGGTCTACGTGTCGGGCTCTCTCTCGACCCGGTAAAATGGGTCCCAATAGTTGCCCCCAACTTCTCAGCTTATCGATAGATGAGCCGGAGAGTCGAATCCTCCGTGATTTCTTGTAAAACGAACACAGGTTATCCGGTTCCCTAGGTGGTTTTGGCACTTAAGGGCTAGATAGAAGCGGCGACCATACCGTGTATCGCAAGGGATACGGTACCGGTCTGGGCGGAACTAAGTACTGGGAGAAAGCAAGAAGTTTACGAACTCATCGTAGCTGTGCTACGCATTCCGGGAGAGTGAGGCGCTACCTGGATGGTCCAGACTTCCAAAGATGTAAGAGGGGGTATCAACTTCAACCTTGGTGCGTACTACGAAGGAGTGCGTCCTTGGCCGAAGGAGTAGTCCGAAGTGGACTTTCAACCCCGACCTTATTCGTCCGTCCTGTAGGAGCATGTTATTGGTCGAGGGAATTTTACTTCTGTGGAAGCGAGCCGCGGGGAAGCTCTTATTAGATGTCAACTCCGACCTTATTGGCATACGAGGGAGTACGTTATTGATCAGGAGAATTATGCTTCCGGTGGAAACGAACCGTGAGACGGTCAGACTAGATACATATAGGCTCTAACTGGTGACCAAAGGAATGACAAGGAATACTAAATTCCTTATCATTCCTTAAAAATTACACCAGTTATTAAGAATATATTGTACTCATGATTCCTTTTCATTCCTTATGTTTTAAGAAATTATAATGTTAATTTTTTCCCTATCAAAATTGAGAAGGAACAATAATTCCTATTATTTTATTTCTCTCATTCTTTTTCATATTCATTCCTATTGTTAATTTAGTTGTCACCAGTTAAAGCCATAGATAGACTTGCCCAGTCTACGTTACGCATCCGGTGGAGTATGCCCTTCGGCCTGGGGAGTTAGATAATGGGGTCCCATCCTGACTGGGGCGTGCATCCGGGAGAGTGCAACTCTTGCTCAGGATAGGATGATAGGGGTTCCCGGGGGGAACTGATAGCTTGGCCACTGGTGGACATCTCCCCGAAGGGATTTTACTTCTTGCTTCGTGAGGCACTAGATAAGAAGCCGTTTTACTCCCACTCATCAGGGTCATGAGCGAGGTTATAGCCTTATTTTACCATGGGGATCGATTATAAGACAGCGATGCGGGCTAAGACACCGGCCCAAGGGCCAGAGGTGGCACTGTTGGGCGGATGAATAGATGTTCTCTGCGTTTCGGGATGCTAACGCAAGGGGGAGTCGCTACTCGAATGCAGCTGGTGCGGAGTAGGGTATTTCCCGAGGGCGTTACCTCGACTCCCTTACTGTCTGGACAGTCTTCGCGTGGTGCTTACGTGGAAGTTTATGGGTTTTGATAACGTGCTTGTGACATTCCCCGGAGGGGAAGAGATCGGGAAATTATCAGGAAGAGAAAGCATGCGAGTCATCGACCTCAATTCCTGTGGTGCCTAAGTGGCAAGCACGTCCTGGTGAGGAGCACGCTGACTTATCGCTCGGCCCATTGGAGGGGACTGGCGGCGAAGATCTGGAGATCTGAGAGGCCTGAGCCCTAGAATCCCGGGGGGATACTGTCCCGGAGGACGAGCAAGTTCGTGGGGAAGCATGCTCAGGGTGTGCGCAGAGGGAGCTGGCATGAGGCGAGCCACTGGGGCCTGCTGGACCAGAGTCCTCAATTCCTAGAGGAATAATGTCTCGGAGGACAAGCAAGTCTGTGGAGGAACATGCTAAGAAAAGGGGATTCAAAGGAGATTATAGGTATGACAGGGGAAGAGAGTTACTTGGTCGGTGCGCGGGCGGGACGTTCGGTCAGATGAGCAAGTGATTGTTCTATCATGCCGGGAAATACCATGCACTTGCACAAGCCATGGGCCGAATTCATCAAGCAAAAAATCAAGCAAGCAAGGAATCATGCAATCAAGCAAGCAAGGAATCCTGCAATCAAGCAAGCAAGAAATCATGTAATCAAGCAAGCAAGGAATCATGCAACCAACCAAGCAAGAAATCAAGCAATCAAGAAAACAAGAAATCAAGCAATCAAGAAAGTAAGAAATCAAGCAATCAAGAAAGACCTTAGTGGCCGGGACCGTGTTAGGGACGGTACGGTTATGGGGCCGTGCTGCACGGACGGTTACGTTTGACCCACAGGCGCGGCTGTTTTGCTCTCCATCCTCGGAGTCGACTTCTCTCAGGGGCGCATTTGCAGTTATCCTCTAGGGGCGCGAAACTCATACCGTTGCGACTGTTTATCAATTGATCTTCAGAAGACCTTCGATGAGGTCGATGATCTCCCTTCGAGTCTTCCCGCGCTAAATTTTTGGGGTCTGGCGAGTAGGGTCCACGTGGTGAACCTTTGGTAGTTTGAAACGCAGCGCGTCACTTCACGCAGTGTGCGCCACTTCCCCGAGGGTCGCTGGTGACCTTTTCTGCTGTGGCGGACTCATATTCTCTCCGCATCAAATGTGTGTCACTTCCCACGCACGGTTCGAGAGATTAATAATTATTAGTCTGCCACTGACATTTGGCTTTTCCCGACCGACGCGATTCCTCTCGCGTACCTCTTCAGTTTCTTTTTCTTCTATAAAGTTGGGAAATCTGCAGTTCTGCAGATTTAGTCCATTTTCGAAGCAAACCCCAGAACTCTCTCTTCTCAAACTTTCTTCCCTCTTCTCGATCAATTGAGATGTCGGCTTCAAGTTCATCATCTGGTGCGTGGCGTGCTTGCTACTCCTGGGCCGGAGGCGGAGTCCAGGATATCTCCGGGATGCCCTCGGTGTCCAACCCAGCGACTTCTCCTTGGGCGGGGGCGAGGTCGAAGATATCGCCGGGACGCCCTCGGCGTCCAACCCTGCCGCCGAGTCTACCCAGAAAGGGTCCTGTCGACCAACTTCCCTACTCCTCTGGTCTCAGACCCATCTTTCCTGGCAAGTGGGACCGGGCGACCGACCTCCGTGACGCTGCATAGCGATCCACGACGACTACATCTTATATGGCTTCCAATGCAGTCTTCCTCGGATGGTGACTCCTCTGCGCCTACCAAGTCATCTCGGACTTGTCCAGAGTCTGTGTTCGTGGCTCCACGGTCTGCTGTCCTATCAACTCCGGTACCTGATCGCCGACGCTCCGCGCAAAGGACACCTGTCCAAACGCCGCGCCAGAGGCCTCGAGCTGACTCTCCCGAAGGGGAAGTTTTGTCTCGACCTTTGTGCCGACCGTGCCTCACTGGCTCTCATGTGGTGAGGGTGACATGCTCAAGCAGGAGCTCGAGGAAGAACGACGACTGGGCAGGCCACAGGGGCCGGATGCTTCGGGGGTTGCTGGAGGCCCTGGAGGCGCAGGCCCTTCTTCACCGGTGGGATCTTCACGCTCGCCAGGTTTTTATATTAAGAACTTTGTTTCGGGGACTCGTTCTCCTTGTAAATTTTACTTTCGAACCTGGATCGGGGGCCGTTTTTTATCTGTTTGCTTCTCTTTAAAAATGCACTTCATTTTGCTTCGCATATCTTCGTATTTTGCACATTTCTATCGTATTTTACTTTGTTTTGCGGATATGAAGTCTCGGTTTTGGGACCAATACATGTAATGGTCCTGAAGCCTTGAGATGGTTGAGTAGAACCGTAGCCTACTAGCCTTGCGGATTTTCGCGTAGCTAAATTGAGTGTTTTTGCTTCCTTCGTGGAACGCTCCCCCCCCCCCCCCTCCTTCTTCTAGCGCCAACTGTTCGGGAGCAAATTTTGGGATGCCACGTGGGGGTGTGCTATTCGTCGGGGGATGGAGCTGTGCCTCCGAGTTTCGTCCTCTGGGGGGAAAGGCGGCGAGTTGTTCCGGGGCGGAAGCCTTTGACACCGGGGTAACGGGTCAATCGTCATGTCTAGTCCTGTAAACACTCAAGGAATGGTGAGATGAGCCTCCGGGAGGACCGAAAGGGGGTTTCCCTCCCGAAGGTGCTCTGACGCCCAAGTCAATGAACATCCTACCGGAAACAAGTACTCAGGAGGGGGAATTTCTACGGGTTAGTGGTGAGAAGTCCCGTCCGGGGATTGAGGCTCCTATCTGTTTCCGGGTGTTTCGAAGGGATTTCTACACGGCAAAAGAAGATGGAGCGAATATAAAGGCAAGGTTCCGTGTTAGAGACGACTCCACCTGATAGGCATTCACCCGGGAAGAACGTTGGGTTCACCCGTGATCATGTTGGTTGCATGGGCTGAGTGACTCGGATATAAGCAGATACCACCTCCTTTATGGGGGTTTTTCTCCTTCGATCCGTCCCTCCTTTTCTGCATGGTGATCTCCTCTTATTTATACTCGCAGCCTCTTCGTCCTGTCTTTTCTATTTGGCGTGCAGGGAGGCAGGAGAGGTTATGATTCTAGCGTGCTTGGGGAAGTTCGCCAATTTCCCTGGAACAGTGGCGGGAGTGGGTCAGCCGAGCTAGCGTGGCGTGTTTCAGCGTCTAGCGCAGTCTAGGTCCACGTGTCGGGCTCTCTCTCAATACGGTAAAATGGATCCCAACATATATATATATTTTTAATTTTTTCTTTTTCTTTTAGATATTGTAGTTTTTTCTTGTTTTTTTAACAATAGGGATATTTCCTAAAATTATATTTATTTTTAATTTAATCGTGATACGTGTTAAAATCTGAATCGAATGATTTGCCACTTGTCACAATCATATATATTAATAACTTTAGTGCATCCAAATATTCAACACAGAGAGTCTCTTGCGGATCCTTAACAATATTAACTTGTAGTTCAAAATTTTATCAACTATTTTTTTTAGTTTCGCTGTATTAACAACTTGGGTATGCAATTCGAGTCCTTCGATTCTTTTGTTTGGTGAAAAATTATGAAAGATTTTATGTGTTTATATAGATGTGGATTGTATTTTTCTTTTAAGATTAGTGTTTTAGCTTTTTTTTATTTTCCAAATTGAAATATCACCTTTTATTAAATTTTGTTTTTTTATATTGTATTTTTCTTTTTCTTTTAGGATTAGTGTTTTAAGTTATTTTCTTTTTCAAAACTGAAATATATTCTTTTATGTTTTATTTTTAATTTAATTGTGACACATGTCAAAATTTGAATCGAATGATTCGCCACGTATCATAATCATACGAATTATTAACTTTAACGCATCCAGCTTTATATAATAAGATTTCTGTTTTCAACAATTTTTAAAATAATTGAAATTACCCAAAACCCTATCCAACTAAAAAAATTACTTCTTGTACCTGGGTTTTATCCGCCCACCCAACTCCTTCGAATCTAACCTGAAAATTCTAAAAAAACCGAGCATCTCTTTCAGATCCCTAATTATGAAAAATGAGGCCTCTCTAACTCCTCTTTCGTTCATCTCTCCTTGTGATACTCAATTTTCGTTTTCAATCGATGGCTAAGACAAAGTGGACAAAAAAAGAAGAGGAAGATTGGTCGAGATGCAGAGGAGAGGGGTTCGGATCCGGCTGCGATTGTTGAAGATGTTCAAGAAGAAGTAGAGAGGGAGGGATCTGGTTCCCAATGGTGAGGAAGGCGAATCTAATTCATTTTGGTTAGGAAGACTTTTATGATTTGTTTTTCTCTTGATATCAATTGTGGGAAAACGAATTATCAAGGTTTAATTTGTGAATTTTAGTTGGGGTTTGGTTTAGAATTTGTGGGTTTTTAATCAATACTAGTAGAACTAGATAAAATTAGTCGGTTCTTACATGTAATACTGGTAGAACTAGATAGAACTAGTATATGTAATACTGGTAGAATTATGTACAACTAGTCGGATTTTATATGTAATATTGGCATAACTTGATACAACTGAATGTTTGTTGTACGCTGACGTTGTTGCTCTTTGTATCCTCGCAAAACTCAATCAGTAATTCTAGTTATACATAGTTATACATTCTCTTTACTCACTAATACCACTTGCACCAAGGTTTACTCAATAAAATCATGATTTTCAGTAATAGGTTCTATTTACTCAGTAATACCTGTTGCATCAAATTTTACTCAATAAAATTATAATTTTTAGTAATACCAGTTTTACTAGTTATACCATGTTTTCAGTTATACTAGTTTTTTTATTTTCTTTCCCATTAAAAATTAATTATTGGGTAAAATTATATTTATACATTTAAGGAGATATAGTAGATTAATAGGGGATATAGTGGATTTGGTTTAGAGAAAGAGGCACATTTCAGATGATGGCTCCTCTTATTTGGTAGAATCATCTCAAATGCCTTTCTTCGCCAAATTAAATCTCAAATATCCCTCTTAAAAATAGAAATTAATTTTATATTACAATTAATAAAAAAAATGGGCTGATTACATTATTATCAGTCAAAACTTTGAGCAATTACAGATCAAACCACGTGATATCCACCCAAACCAATCCCTATCAGATCATTGCCCATATAAATTGTGCAATTTCACAAACTCTAAAATTAAAAGGGGAAATGGATCGAATCGAGAAAAGAGAAGATTCCTAATAGAGCAGCTAGGTAGAACTAGGGAAAATTACTTTGTTTTGTAAAGAATAAACTTTTGGGATAGTTCAAGTAATTAATCATTTTGTGCTGTAATTTGCTCATGATTTCAGGTTTGTTTATGAACTTCAGGTTGGGGTTTGTTCTTGATTTTGTGTTTGTTGTTGACTTCATTTTTGTTGATTGATTTTCTAGGTTTTAAGTAATATTGGTACAACTTGGTAAAACAAGTCTGATTTTGTATGTTTGAAATTTTTAGGAAAATTAAGTTTTGGTAAAACTTGGTACAACCGAATATATGTTGCAGCATTCCAAAGAGAAAACGACACCATTGTAACCTTTGCAGATGTACTTCTCACCAATGGAGTATAAAAAAAAATATCAAGATCTTGATAAGGTGTTTTATCCACGAGGCGTTGGATAGTATAGAAAAGTTAAAACATCTACTTACTAGGGAAGATGAGAGTTAGTTTGAAAATTGTCCGCAGTTCAAACATTTTTTCCACATGCAATGGACAAAATCACAAGCTTATGGGCATGTAGATGCTCTTTTTTTGAACGGCGTGTACTGAAAAGAAAAGAGAAGCTTGGTTCGACGTAAATGTCTTCCATCTGCTATCATCTCAGTTAACACGCTTTGATATCGGGATAACTCTGTTGTAACTATCCACTCAACTATTTACAATTGAGTGTGGGCAAAGAGGCAGATGCCAATCAAAATGATATGATCAAGGGAAACAAGAACGAGCTTGTAGCCGAGGAACATCAAGATCAAGATAAACATGTAGATGGTGATGCTCTTGAAGTTCAAGTTGGTCCAATGACACGATCAAGGAATAAGGCATTTCATCAAGCCTTAGAAGTTCTACTCAACCAGATCAAGATCAACGAAGACAAGGCTATACTCACCTCTTTGGTTTGTATTCAAGCCGATTAGTTTATGGGCCAAGCAGTGCAATGTGTGCTCTTTTTCCCTTAGTGAGTTTTGTCCCAATGGGTTTTCTCACTAAGATTTTTAACGAGGCCATTGCATTGCTTCACCGTACCCATTAAACTAATCAAGAAGACCCAAGCCCACTTCATCTCCTTTCACTCGGTTTTGAAGTTCAATAATGTTTCTATCTCCTTTCAAATAAGACGCTCCACCTCTTTATTTCTTTTGTTGTTATGAGATGGTCTTCGGTGCATGTACCAAGGCTGATCTCTTTATATTTGTTTGTTGTTTCACAAAACATTTTTATCTTTCTTTTTAATCAAAAATTTTTAAGAAAAGATCATCTCTACGGTGTGTCATATCCGTGGAAACCCTTGTTGAATTCTCGGTGTGTAATATCCTAGAAGTCTACAAGTTGTTTACGAGAGACTTTCACATCTCTTACTAAACTTCCATCATCTACCTTCGTCTCATCTCTTCCCCTTTTGCTTATATCAATCTCTTTCATTTCCATCATAAACAGTCATCCGTTCATTCCTTATACCAAGTTCCTTTCCCGTCCTTTCTCTTCATCTTTCAATCAATCCTACACTTAGAGTTTATACTCATCTCCACGGACCATCAACTCATCCCGTTTAGCTTTCAAAGTCAGGATCCTAGGAAGATCATATTACGTGGTATCAAAGCCTGCTTTGAAAAGCTAAGTGTTTTGTCCGATCTAGTTTTTGATTTTGACGATTCATATTATTTGACTCTTCGCATCCTTGCTCATCACGGCTTGATCTAAAATTCCTTTTCAAGTAATTAGGGTGTTAGTCTTAATCGTTTAGTTTGTTTCTATTTATTGTTTTGAATCCTTTTAAACAAGACTTTAGTCTCAAGAGCTGTTTACTACAAGTTATGTTTCTCCTTTTTCAGGTACCATGGCTGGAGAAGATGATCCAGAAAATGCTGTAGGGAGAAGTCAGAGGTTGTTGATCGAGGCTCTTACAGCCGAGATGAAAAAGATACTACATTCAGAAGTAGAAAAGATCAGACAAGAGTACGAACAAAGGGAGCCAATCCCTAGACGACCCGGAAAGGCGAAAGAAGGAGAGACAGCCGACCCTACCGGTGGACATCAAACGGATCAATATTACAGAAGCAGTGGGTCCTCCAGAAGTGGTCGTAGGAGCTCTCGTCAAGACAGAGAACGGATACAAGACAACTTGGCTGGGATCAAATTAAAGATCCCTTCGTTTCATGGGAAGTGTGATCCGGACGCGTATTTGGAGTGGGAAAAGAAGATGGAACTCGTCTTCAATGCTCAACATTATACCGGGGAGAATAGAGTCAAGGTGGCTGCTACTGAATTTTACGATTACGCCTTGAGTTGGTGGGATCAGCTTGTTACCACGAGACGACGCAATCAGGAATATCCAGTCACTACTTGGACCGAGATGAGAACTCTAATGAGGAAGCGGTTTGTACCAAGCCATTACCACCGGGACTTACACCAGAGGCTTAGAAGGTTGGCTCAAGGCAACCGTACGGTGGAGGAATATTTTCAAGAAATGGAGACTTTAATGCTCCGAGCTGACATTGTGGAGGACCGTGAAGCAACTATGGCACGTTTTCTTGGAGGACTCAACCGAGACATCCAGGACCGACTTAAGACTCAGTATTACGTGGATATAGAGGAGATGCTGCATAAGGCAGTAATGTTCGAGCAACAACTCAAGAGGAAGAGTTCTCACCGTACCGCTTCTAGTACAGGTCCCAACCAGCGGACGGTATACCCGCGTGACGATAAGTACCCATACCGGTCAGTTTACCTGCCTGATGATAAGAGTAACAACCCGAGAGAGAGCAAACCATTCGCTTCAAAGGCCTAAGCCACATCAATAGAAGACATCAGAGGAAAGACAAAGGAGACTACTACGAGGGCACGGGACGTTAAGTGTTTCAAATGCCAAGGACGAGGTCATTACGCCAACGAGTGCATTAACAAACGGGCTATGGTGCTATTAGAAAATGGCGATGTAACATCCGAAGAAGAGCCTCAGGAAGAGTCTAATGAGGAGAATGAGCTGTTGCCAGTAAAAGGGGATCTCTTAGTAGCAAGGCAAACGCTGAGTATGCAAAGTAAACCGGAAGAACAAGAGCAAAGAGAGAACTTGTTCCATACTCGCTGCTTGGTACAAGGGAGAGTATGCAGTCTAATCATCGACGGAGGAAGCTGCACCAATGTAGCTAGTGACACTATGGTCAAGAAACTCAGCTTACAAGTTACCCCTCACCCGAACCCCTACAAACTTCATTGGATGAATGACAAAGGCGAAATGATAGTCTCATCTCAAGTTGTGATCTCTTTGGCGATTGGTGAATACAAAGACGAGGTCCTGTGCGACGTTTTACCTATGGAAGCCAGCCACATTCTTCTAGGGAGGCCTTGGCAGTCAGATAGGAAAGTCATACACGACGGGTACTCAAACCGCCACACCTTCGAGTTTAAAGGCCGAAAGAATGTTCTAGTACCAATGACCCCTCAAGAGGTTTACAGTGATCAAAAACGGACGGTAAAATCAGCTAAGCATCTAAATTTCTTTGCCAAAGCTGTAGAGGTAAAGAAAGCTTTACATTTTAAGCAGCCAATGCCTCTGTTTGTTTTTAAAGAATCACTAACTAGCCGAGCTGATCTTACACCGGTGTATCCGAGTGACATGTAAGTTCTATTGCAGGAATATAAAGATGTCTTTCCAGAGGAAACTCCAAATGGTTTACCTCCCATCCGTGGAATAGAACACCAAATAGACTTCACCCCTGGAGCTTCCCTACCAAACCGTCCAGCTTATCGTACAAACCCCATAGAAACAAAGGAGCTACAAAAGCAAGTGGATGAGCTAATGGCTAAGGGTCATATCCGTGAAAGCATGAGCCCTTGTGCTGTTCCCGTGCTCCTAGTACGCAAAAAGGATGGTAGCTGGAGGATGTGCGTATACTGCCGCGCAATAAACAATATCACAGTGAAGTATCGCCATCCCATTCCTAGACTTGATGATATGTTAGATGAGCTGCATGGGTCTAGTATATTTTCTAAAATAGATTTGAAAAGTGGTTATCATCAGATTAGGATGAAAGAAGGGGACGAGTGGAAAACCACCTTCAAAACCAAGCATGGTTTATATGAATGGCTGGTTATGCCATTTGGGTTGACTAATGCCCCTAGTACCTTTATGCGCTTAATGAATCATGTTCTTAGAGCATACATAGGCAATTTTGTTGTTGTTTATTTCGATGACATTCTTGTTTACAGCAAAGACTTAGGAGAACATATAAAACACATTGCATTAGTCCTTGATTTACTTAGAAAGGAGAAACTATATGCTAACCTCAAGAAGTGTACATTCTGCACCTCTAGTCTTGTGTTTCTCGGTTTTGTAGTGAGCTCAGAAGGAGTTAAGGTGGATGAGGAGAAGGTTAAGGCAATCCGTGAATGGCCAGCCCCCAAAACCATTGGAGACGTGAGGAGTTTCCATGGTCTAGCCGGTTTCTATAGACGCTTTGTACGGGACTTTAGTACCATAGCCGCCCCTCTCACCGAAGTTATTAAGAAAGATGTGGGGTTCAAGTGGGGAACGGCTAAAGAAGAAGCATTTCAGCACCTAAAGGAGAAGCTTACTAATGCTCCTGTTCTTATTTTACCTAACTTTCTAAAAACCTTCGAGATAGAATGTGATGCATCAGGTATAGGAATTGGAGCAGTACTAATGCAAGAGAAGCAGCCGATTGCTTTCTTTAGTGAAAAACTTGGTGGTGCTATGCTCAACTACCCAACATACGACAAGGAGATGTATGCGTTGGTCAGGGCGTTACAAACATGGCAACATTACCTATGGCCTAAGGAATTCGTCATTCACACAGATCATGAGTCATTAAAACATCTCAAGGGTCAGCACAAGTTAAACAAAAGACACGCAAGGTGGGTCGAATTCATAGAAACGTTTCCTTACGTGATCAAATATAAGCAAGGTAAAGATAATGCCGTGGCAGACGCATTATCAAGGAGGTACACTCTTCTCTCTACTTTAGAAGTTAAACTTTTAGGCTTTGATCAGATTAAAGAACTTTATAAAGTAGATGAGGAATTTTCAGAGATATATAATTCATGTTCTAAATCTCCTTCAGGTAAGTTCTTTCAACAAGATGGGTTTCTCTTTTATGAGAACCGTCTTTGTGTACCTAATTGCTCTTTAAGGGATCTGTTTGTCAGGGAAGCACACGAAGGAGGCTTGATGGGGCACTTTGGTATTGCCAAAACCTTAGAAGTTATGAAATAACACTTCTATTGGCCTCATATGAAACGTGACGTTGAACGTGTTTGTGGGAGATGCAACATTTGTAAGCAGGCCAAATCTAAAGTACAACATCACGGTTTGTATTCTCCATTACCCATTCCTTCTCATCCATGGCATGACATATCTATGGATTTTGTGTTAGGATTGCCTAGGACTAGAACGGGTAAGGACTATATATTCGTTGTCGTGGATAGATTCTCTAAAATGGCTCACTTTATTGCTTGCCATAAGACCGATGATGCATTGCATATAGCAAACTTGTTCTTTAAAGAAATAGTTCGCATCCATGGTATGCCTAAGTCAATAGTTTCTGATAGAGATACTAAGTTTCTAAGTTTCTTTTGGAAAATATTGTGGTCTAAGCTGGGTACTAAACTTATGTTTTCTACTACCTGTCATCCCCAAACTGATGGCCAGACTGAGGTAGTAAACAGAACCCTAGGTACTCTTTTGCGTGCATTAATCAAAAGGAATCTTAAGTCATGGGAAGAATGCTTACCACATATAGAGTTTGCATACAATCATGCCATTCATTCAGCATCTAAGTATTCACCGTTTCAAATTGTTTATGGGTTCAATCCCATTTCTCCTTTGGATTTGATGCCTTTACCTTTGAATGAAATAACTAGCATGGACGGTAAAAGAAAGGCGGAGCTGGTAAAACAAATTCATGAGAACACAAAGAAGAACTTAGAAGAGAAGACCAAACTATATGCTAAACATGCCAACAAAGGACGTCATGAGAAGGTTTTCGAAGTTGGGGACCAGGTTTGGGTGCACTTGAGGAAGGAAAGATTCCCAGCTGAAAGAAAATCTAAGTTAATGCCGCAGATAGATGGGCCATTCCAAATTACCAAGAAAATCAACAATAACGCCTATCAGCTTGACCTCCAAGGTAAGTATGCTATAAGCCCTAGTTTTAATATTACTGATCTGGTGCCTTATTTTGCAGATGATTTGGATTTGAGGTCAAATCCTTTTCAAGACGGAGGGGATGATATGATCATGGGAAACAAGGATGAGCTTGTAGCCGAGGAACATCAAGATCAAGATAAACATGTAGATGGTGATGCTCTTGAAGTTCAAGTTGGTCCAATGACACGATCAAGGTATAAGGCAAGCCTTAGAAGTTCTACTCAACCAGATCAAGATCAACGAAGACAAGGCTATACTCACCTCTTTGGTTTGTATTCAAGCCGATTAGTTTATGGGCCAAGCAGTGCAATGTGTGCTCTTTTTCCCTTAGTGAGTTTTGTCCCAATGGTTTTTCTCACTAAAGTTTTTAACGAGGCCATTGCATTGCTTCACCGTACCCATTAAACTAATCAAGAAGACCCAAGCCCACTTCATCTCCTTTCACTCGGTTTTGAAGTTCAATAATGTTTCTATCTCCTTTCAAATAAGACGCTCCACCTCTTTATTTATTTTGTTGTTACGAGATGGTTTTCGGTGCATGTACCAAGGCTGATCTCTTTATATTTGTTTGTTGTTTCACAAAACATTTTCATCTTTCTTTTTTTATCAAATCTCTTTAAGAAAAGATCATCTCTACGGTGTGTCATATCCGTGGAAACCCTTGTTGAATTCTCGGTGTGTAATATCCTAGAAGTCTACAAGTTGTTTACGAGAGACTTTCACATCTCTTACTAAACTTTCATCATCTACCTTCGTCTCATATCTTCCCCTTTTGCTTATATCAATCTCTTTCATTTCCATCATAAACAGTCATCTGTTCATTCCTTATATCAAGTTCCTTTCCCGTCATTTCTCTTCATCTTTCAATCAATCCTACACTTAGAGTTTATACTCATCTCCACGGACCATCAACTCATCCCGTTTAGCTTTCAAAGTCAGGATCCTAGGAAGATCATATTACAAAAGGTCAATGAAAAAAGTCAAAAAAATGCAGAGTCAACACTATATATTTATCTTATGGTGGTTTTTTGGATTTATTACTGGTATTATTAGGAAAAATGCTGTTGTTTTTATTTGTATTGGAATTTGAAGTACTGGTATTATTAGGTAAAGCTATGTTGGTTGTGTTTCCATATAACATAAGTTGTTTCATTATTATGAAAACATTACAAGAAAATTCTTATTTAATATTTTGGGTATTTGGGGAAAACGAAAGGTAATTTGGAATTTGGGGAAAACAAAAGGTAAATTTTGTGTTTAAGAAATTAGCAACTCTAAAGTTTTTATTATTTGGGGAAAATCCATAACACCCCCAATAATTTCATTTATCTTAAAAGGAAAACATACAAAAAGACATGTGTCGTCTTTTGCTCACATGTGCGATATCGTTTGCCCACATGTGCGCCTAAATTTATACATATTCATCCACAAGATTTTAGTTGTACCGATTTGCAAATAGTTATACTTTGTGACTTTTTCCATTCTAAATAGTATTAAGTAACCTTAAAATTTGTTTTCGTAATTTTACATTTGATTTTTGTAAACATATCTTAAACATATCATCACACAGTTGTTAGACTAGGAATCGTGTGATGATATGTTTAAGATACTGATATGTAATTATGATATCAGGGTACGAAGTTTATGTGATACTGAGCTGAGTTAAGAGGATATTGTATTATGATGTATGAGATAGGAGAGAAAGGATTAAGTTACAGATTGTGGTCTTCCTTAGAAACTGCGATGGGCCAACAGGTTACATGGAGGTCATGAAATGCTGGTGGACTTGATTTTTGAGTGTTAAGCTAAGGACATCCTCCAAAGCATGAGATGAAGGCTATCACGAGGATAGCACCATTTTCTGGATGTATGGACCTAACGTTTATGGACAAGAAGATTGATATTTTATTACTTAATTAGTAAATCTCGCTATATGTTTATTTATGTCTAGGTTTGTGTAGAAATACTAATTATGTTTCAATGGGCAGAAATGATCTCCCTTATCAAGTAAATCATTAATCACCCTTTTTTTTCAAGTCAGGATAAAGTTTTTGAGTAGCTGCTCAAGGTTGTATGCTTCTTGATGTTATTTTAGGGAACATGTTTTATTTCATTTACGCAAAACCAATATATTTACTAAGTAATCTTTCAGGTTTATGAGACTTTATAACTTGGTTGACATTTTATGATAGTTGATTTTGAATAAAAATGGTATTCTGAATATGATGGTTTAAAAGCATGTTTTAGAAAGGTAGGGAAATGTGGTTATGATATGTTGGGAGACAACTGTTACAATTTGGTATCTTAGCTGAACCCAGAGGAGTGTGGAGTCATGAAAGCTCACACCATCACGAGACCATCTTGATACGCAAAGAGATGGGGGCCTAGGCTTTAGAGAAATCCAAAACATCAATGATACCCTTCTCGCAAAGCTCAGCTGGAGGATCTTAACATCTCCACAAAGCCTACTGGCCAGAGTCCTGCTGGGAAAATACTGCTATTCGACACCCTTCCTCGAGTGTTCTGTACCTTCGTCTGCTTCTCATGGCTGGAGAAGCATCTGCACGGGAAGAGATCTACTTAACAAAGGCCTGGGAAAAGTGATTGGAAGTTGAGAATCCACACAACTATGGAAGGAACCGTGGCTATCACTAGTAACCCCAACCACACCAATGGGCCATGCACCTGAAGCGTACAAAGATCTAACCGTTAATGATCTAATATCAGAGGAAGATGGCAGTTGAGATCATAACAAAATACAAAGCATCTTACCAAACTATGAGGAGAGCATCTCAATGATCAAACCCAGTTTGAGAGGAGCTAGAGACTATTACACCTGGCTCCCAACAGAAACAGGAGATTACACAACAAGATCAGACTACTTTGAAGCTATCAAAGATTCCAACGAGGATGAATAAAAACCGCCAAGAGTTAGAGATTTTAAATGGAAAACAAACATCTGGGATTTGAAGTGCTCACCTAAAACCAAAACTTTCTTGTGGAAAGTGGTGAACGAAGCAATTCCTTTAGGGGCAAACCTTGTAGCCCGAAAAGTGGATACCCTGGGGACTTGCCCTCACTGTGGAGACCTCGAAACCTCCACCTATCTCTTCTTCCAGTGCCCCTTCGAAACCCAGGTCTGGTCTCAAGCTCCTTTTAGCAACCCTATCAGGCCAAACCAAATTGAAGATGTTAGGCAGGGGATCGAAATCACCAACAAGCTGATCGCTCTACCACCGTCGGAACTGAACCAAGGCCTCCTGTCCCCTTGGGTGTTTTGGACCCTATGGACCAGTCGAAACAAAAGGCTGTTTGAGGGAAGGAATATATCACCTGTTGAATGCATGATCCAAGCTATACTTCTAGCTCGTGAATGGCAGGCCGCACAACCACAGAAGACAACCACCCCAAAATTAAGAAGTCCGAGCACAACAAACCCAGTGGATCTCGACACAATCCGTTGCATGACGGACGCAGCCTGGAAGGAGGGCCGAAATATCGCAGGTCTCGGTTGGATCTTCTCTTCTAACTCCACCTCTAGGATCCATAAGGGATCAACCACAGTGGAACACATCGGATATCCCCTAATGGCAGAAGCAATGACTATCTCCCTCGCGCTTCAAGACGCCAAAAGAAGGGGTTTCCGCAAAATTACCCTAGCATCTGACTCACAGAAGGTGATTAGAGCCATCAAGTCGGAGACTCGCTATAAAGAGCTCCATGGAATCATTCATGATATCCAAAATCTATCTTTGCTTTTCGATTTTTCCTCTTTCTGTTTCACTTCACGAGATGCCACTACAAGAAATATGCGTATTGATAGCAGATTATAATAGCACGGTTTTCATAACTGCTATGGAAGTAGTTATTCAGGATTTGGATATATATGATAGCATTTTAAATTTACCAAGCAAAAATACATATAAACGGGAAGCAAAATCACATATTCCTGCAAGACTTAACAATTTTTCACACTTTCCGCCAATATCATATCCGCGGAAAAGGAAAAAAAAGTCACTTAAAACCTATAAAAAAAACAATTGTAACATTTCAAAGAAAAATAAAGATATTATTCTCTTCAAAGGAAACTCAATCGAGCAGATCTCACGGCCACCACAAACCCTTTTGGCCAACAACAATTCCAATCTCCTATCCCGACGAGTTTCAAAACCCTTACGCCAACGAGACTCAATCGCGCAGATCTCACTCTCAGTATCCGTCTATTTCTACTATCGTTGACATCGATTCATTTGATTTACTTCCCAATTAGGTTTCCATAAACAAAGGTATCTTCTCTTGATTTCTATTTCCACATTTGGTTTCTTCCAATTTAGGAATAGGGATCTGTAAATTAGGGTTCTTATTTTTAGGAAATTTATGCAATTTAGTGTTTATAATTTCAGATCTTTGTTTGCTCTTCTGGGTGGATCGACGATTACCTGATATACCTCAAATTCAGCAAATTGTTTTGAACGGTTAGTCTACTTTCTCGAATTTCTTATCCTCTTATATTGTTTAATGTGACGTGGTTTTTATGTGGATAAATTTCAAGCATTGTTTTGTTGGTGCATATTCATAAGTAATTTGAACTTGTTCTCTTGGTTGTTAAATCATGCATACTCGTTTCATTTGATCTGCCAACGGTTATTGATAAGGGTAGGAAAACAATGTTGGACAAGGCATGGGTTCATCTATGCAGGTGAATAATTTTTCTTTTCTTTTCTTATTTGATTTCCCTTCCATTAGATGTGGATTTCATAATTTAACAGGTATTTTTTTATTTCCTTTTGATTGACATGTACTGAAGAGCTGATCTTGCTTATGAGATTGGTGCTAGGAATTTTGTTACTGCGGTTTGTGCTGCTTTAGGAGAAACTGACATGGTAATATGCCCCTGCATCGACTGTCGTAATGTTGATCGCTATTCAAGCAGTGAAGTAGTTGATCATCTAGTTACAAGGGGAATGGATGAGGTATACAAGCTACAGAGTGATTGGTACCATCATGGAGAACTCGAATCTTGCACTGCAGGAAGCACTGCAAAACAGTGGAACAATGAGATATATGGGCTATATAAAGCGGATGGCAACTTAGATGAAGATTTGGCACTATGGGTGAATCAGGATATGTTGCTGAGATTGACGACAAAAAAGAAGATGAGTTCCTTGAAAAGTTAGCAGATGCTGAAACTCCATTATATCCAAGCTGTGTAAACCACAGCAAGCTTTCGGCTATTGTGTCATTGTTCCGAATTAAGACACATAATGGTTGGTCTGATAAGAGCTTCAATGATCTGCTTGAAACATTGCCAAAGATGTTACCAGAGGAGAATGTGCTACAAACATCAACGTATGATGTGAAGAAGTTTCTCAAGTCATTTGATATGGGTAATCAGATGATTCACGCTTGTATAAATGACTGCTGCCTATTCAGAAAGAAGTTGAAGAAGCTCAACACATGTCCGAAATGCAAGGCTTCAAGATGGAAGACTAACATGCACACTGGTGAAGTTAAGAAAGGAGTCCCACATAAAGTGTTAATGTACTTTCAGATTATCCCGCGTCTGCAGAGAATGTTCAGATCTGAAAAACTAGCCACAGATTTAAGGTGGCAATGTGGTAATAAGAGCACTGATGGGAAAATGCGGCACCATGTTGATTCTGTGACATGGGAGCAAATGAATGAAAAATACCCATCATTTGCTTCTGAACAAAGGAACATTCGGCTTGGTCTTTCAACTGATGGATTCAATCATTTCAACATGCAGAACAGCAGGTATACTTGTTGGCCAGTGTTGTTAGTGAACTATAATATAGCGCCTGATCAATGTATGAAGAAGGAGAACATCATGCTTACCTTGCTGATTCCTGGTCCGCAGCAACCTGGGAATAGTATTGATGTATACTTAGAACCCCTCATCGAGGATCTAAACCATATATGGACTATTGGAGAGTTAACCTATGATGCCTTCAGTAAAAGTAATTTTAGGCTTAAGGCAATGTTCCTGTGGACTATAAGTGATTTTCCAGCTTATGAAAATCTTGCTGGCTGCAAAGTAAAAGGTAAAATGGGTTGTCCTCTATGTGGGAAGAACACAAATAATATGTGGTTGAGTAATAGCAGGAAGTATGTCTACATATGCCATAGAAAGGGCTTGTCACCAACACATAAGTACCGGGGAAAGAAGACTTGGTTTGATGGAAAAGCTAAACATGGGCGAAAGGGTAGAATTTTGAGTGGTCGAAATATATCTATACTCCTGAAGAGTTACAAAAATGACTTTGGTAATAGAAGAGAAAGTGGGAAAAAGAGATCTAGGACTGCTGATGTTGAATTACCATCCAATAATGACAACGAAGAGAGTGCATCAAATGTAGAGGAAGAAGAAAAAGCAGACGAGGAGGAGTTAAGTAGATGGAAGAAAAGGTCAATATTTTTCAAACTTCCTTACTGGGAGGTATGTTTAAACTGACAAAAACAATTTTTTTTAACATTGTATTACTTATTGATTTTTATGTTTAACTTACGCTACTGTTTTTATGTTCGATAAGAACTGCCAGTAAGACATAATTTAGACGTCATGCACGTGGAGAAAAATGTTGCTGCAAGCATCGTCTCTACATTGTTGCATTGTGGGAAATCAAAAGATGGTCTAAAGGCTCGTAAAGATCTCGAAGTTTTTGGCATTAGGAAGGATCTGCACCCTAAAGAACGCAGAAAAAGAACATACCTTCCTGCAGCACCTTGGTCTTTGTCTAAGTCAGAGAAGGAAATCTTTTGTAAGCGTCTTTTTCACTTCAAAGGTCCGGATGGCTACTGCTCTAATATCTCGAGTTACGTATCCTTAGAGGAATGTAAGGTAATTGGCCTAAAATCACATGATTATCACGTCTTGATGCAACAGTTACTCCCGGTTGCAGTTCGAAGTTTACTACCTAAAGGTCCTAGGATAGCTATTTTACGCTTGTGTGCATTTTTTAACATGTTGTGTCAGCGAGTTATCGATAGGAATCAGATTTCAGTAATGAAAGCTGAAATTGTGGAAACTCTCTGCATGTTTGAAAGATTTTTTCCACCCAGCTTCTTCGATATCATGGTCCACTTGTGTGTCCATCTAGGAAGAGAAGCCAGATTAGGTGGACCTGTGCATTTCCGATGGATGTATCCATTTGAGAGGTCTGATAATGTTTTCAATTTTGTTTTTGGGTTTACATTTTTTATCAATACTGAAGTTAACTTCTGCTATACGTTACTCTTTGTATGTAGGTACATGAAAGTTCTTAAGGACTTTGTGAGAAACCCTGCAAGACCAGAAGGCTGTATAGCTGAGTCGTATCTCGCAGAAGAATGTATGCAGTTTTGCAGTGCTTTTCTGAAGAAGACAACACACGTAGAGGAAAAACTGGATAGAAACACTGACTATGAGAGCATATCAATCCTAGAGGGCCGTCCAATTTCAGCATCCACGTCAATAACTCTTACTGAAATGGAGAAGAATATGGCCCATATGGCTGTGATTCAAAATACGGTTGTAGTGGATCCCTATGTGGAGTAAGTTGCTTGTATTATCTCATTTAATTATCTTGCCTTTTCACAGTAAAATATATAATTCTTCTTTTATTTTGTATACAAG
The DNA here is from genome assembly GCA_911865555.2 of Thlaspi arvense. NCBI lineage: Eukaryota > Viridiplantae > Streptophyta > Magnoliopsida > Brassicales > Brassicaceae > Thlaspi > Thlaspi arvense. The sequence continues at coordinate 44,534,171 of OU466862.2, read as the reverse complement.
CATGCACTTACAGTATCTGCAAGACTCTAATCCAAGATGTAGATGTGATGCAACTACGTTATGGAGTATGCATACACAGAATTTTGCATCTTGGTTAAAACAACATGTAAGTTCTCATAAACTATAATTTTGAGTATGTTGGTTCCATAAGTATTGAGTAACTTTTATTTCTACTTTGCATAGATACCTCTCGATTCAAACGGACATGAAGATATACTTAAGTGGTTGGCATATGGTCCACGAAGCAGTGCTAGGTCATACATGATATATCATGGTTTTTATAGTTTTTAACCATGATATAAGTCCTTTTATTGAGTCTTTTTGGTCTTTTTAGAGTCCTAGAAGAGTCTTTGCAGGTTAAAGCATGTCTGGAGCATAACTGGAGATTTTGGAACCTTTTGGAGCATTCTGAGTTGAAGCCACGAAGTACCTAGCTCGAAGAGGAAAGTATGCATATGGGTGACGCTCGTCACCACTTTTGGTGACGCTCGTCACCCAGAAAGGAAGGGGTCGTGGCCTGTTTTAAAAAGATTAGGAAGAAATTGCAGTTTTAGCCCAAAAGTTCCAGTATTTGCAAAAAGACTACAGATCGTGTTTTAGCTTGTATATTAGGTTTTTCAGCCATTCTTTTAGCAGATATCTTGTATCTTATTATTTTTGAGAGCTTTAGAGAGAGATTTGTAGAAGAGCTTTTGGAGAGACAAATCAGACTCCTTCAGAGCAGATTTTGAACTCCTTTATTTCTACTTCTTATTTCTTTTATGCAATCTATTCTTTTCATGATGTTTTCTCAAATCACCATGTCTGAGTAGTCTGTTAGTTAAGTTAGGGCTTTTTCAAAGGTTGAAGAAGAGTTTGTAGAATTGCTAAAAACTTATAGGAAATTCATTGGTTCTTCATCTGAGCTTGCATTCATATCGATTTCTTAGACACATCATCTGGATTTCGAAACCCTAGGTTTTTGATAGATGTGAGAGCATTATTATTCACCTGAACTAGTATTAGATGAGCAAAACGCCCTAGTACAAAGAGATTTGGCTTAGGAGTTTTGTGAACAATTGAACCTGATCATTACTGCATGTTTAGGTTGTTAGGGTTTGCAAAGAGATTTGAAACTCTGTGACTTAGATATAGATAACTTCTGCAATGAGAATTGATTAGTTATATCTTTGCAATTCATGTTCAAGACGGTTTTAATTCATTCCTGATTGCATGCATTCTACACTCTCGGATTCAACCTGCAAACTGTCCTGACTTAGCGCCTTTAGCCTTCTGAACTTTAAGAACAAGCATAAAAATGCCCTCTTGCATTTATTTTACTGTTTTGCATTACATTCATTATTTATCGCTTAGCTTAATCTGAATCTATAATCGCTAGTGTGGTTTACATACTCCCTTGGGATTCGATAACCCCTTGTACTACAACTGCTTTTGCTGTGCACTTGCAGTAGTTTTATTTGGGTAAAACCTGACCCTATCAAGTTTTTGGCGCCGTTGCCGGGGAGTAATAGCTGCCTATCGATTTTTAGCATTAGGATTTTGTCTAAAGTTTTATTTGTTTACTGATTTTCAGCTACTTTTCTTTGTTCCTGTTTCAGATGTATGCCTAATCGCAGAACCAGAAGCAACAAAGAGAAGGAGCTTGTGACTTTGAGCATCGACGAGCTTGCTAGGTTGGAGAGAACTAACAGGAAAGCTAAGAAGCAATCTACAATGGTCTCTCCACTTATCTTGGTTGAAGATGCAGAAGGTCACTTGGTTGACAGGAAAGGAAACAGGAGGAACGAAGAGGGGCAGAGAATTGATCAAGAGGGGAATGTCATTGTTGAACAGCAGGTTCAGCAAGTGAATGAGAACGTGGGAGTCCCTGCTGCTGCCAATAAAGCTGCTGGGCATTTTGTTCAGAGGACTCTAGGTGACTACAACAGACCTGATCAGTTCTATGCCAACAGAGCTGCAATCCGACCTCCTGCTTTCCAGAGGAACGATTTTGAGGTTAAACCAGCCTACTATCAGCTGGTTAGCCAGCATCCATTCCATGGCTTACCTCATGAGCATCCTATGGATCACATTGAGAGGTTTGAGGACTTGGCTTCCAGTGTCAAAGCTAATGGAGTCAGCAATGATTTCCTGTTCTGCAAACTTTTTCCTTACTCTCTTGGAGGAGAAGCTGCATATTGGCTGAAGCAACTGGAACCTGCTTCATTGACCACTTGGGAAGACACTAAGAACGCCTTTCTGAATAACTTCTATGATGATGCAAGGTCAGAAGACATGAGGACGAAAATTGCTTCCTTTACACAAGGCCCTACTGAAGCTTTTAAGGCTTCTTGGATCAGGTTCAAGTCTTATCAAAGGGACTGTCCTCATCATGGCTTCAGTCAGGTGCAATTACTTGGGATCTTCTTCAGAGGCATTGACTGGAAGTACCAGATGGCGCTGGATGCTTCAAGTAGTGGAAACGTCAACACCAACAGACCAGAAGAAGCTGTAAGATTGATTGAAAACTTGGCCTGCAGTAACAGCACTAAAAATGCAGATTTTCAGAAAAAGCAGCAGGCTGGTTTGAATGATGGAAACCAAATAGCTGAAGTTAAGGCTAAGTTAGACAGCATGCACAGCCTTCTGGTGGGAAAGAAGTCAGTTCAGTTTGCTGCAGAAGTGGAGAGTTTCGAAAATCCTGAAGAATTTGAGCAGAAAGATGTTAATTTCATCAATGGAGGGGGTTTTCAGAGCCAAAGGTTTGGAAATCAGCAATGGATCAGAGGCTACAACAGCAATAATCAGCAGAGTACCTTTACAGGAGGACAGAGCACGCCTGGTTACACTCCTAAGCCCCCATTCCAGAAGACTGGAGTTGAGAAACCTTACCAAAACAGCAGGAATTATGGTTCTTCTTCCTACCAAACTGCACCTCCACAAGACAATAAAATGGAATCTATGCTGGAGCAGGTACTTGAAGGACAGCAGAAGATGACAGTGAACTTCAATGGCAAGCTAGATTCGCTGTATCAAGACCTGAATGGAAAAATTAAGAGTCTGAACTCTCACATGAAGAAGCTTGATGTGCAGGTTGCTCAAACTGCAGAAGCTGTTCAAAGGCAAGAGGGATTCCTTCCTGGAAGGACTGATATCAATCCCAAGCATCATGTTAATGCTATCACAGTCAGGAATGAATAGGAGCTTAAAACAGTGCAGAAAAAGAGGTTGAGTGCAGAACAGATCGTGCAACTCATGGAGTCTGAAGATGAAATTTTTTCTGTCTCAGAGGTGAGTGACGAGCGTCACCCCCCTGGAGTGACGCTCGTCACCAACATACAAGAGAATCGGGGGTTGTCACAGGTGAGTGACGAGCGTCACCCACCTGGTGACGGTCGTCACCCACCCCAGAACGAAGCTGTTTCGCCTGTAACTGCAAATTATGACCAGGAACGTGTCTATAAACCCAAAACACCATTCCCCAAGCATCCTAGGAAGTCTAAACAGGAGATAGAAGAAGCCAGATGTAAAGCTATGATAGACAAGCTGATGCTTGAGATCCCACTTGTTGATGCAGTCAAGCTTTCACCAGCTCTAAGAAGGTATGTAAAGAGAATGGTTGTGAATGGTGTAAGTCCTGAGGAAGGAGCATTGCTTACCAGAGACATCAGTGCAATTCTCTTAGGCACAGTTCCAAAGAAAAAGAAGAAGGTGACTGTTTCTGAACAAGTCAATACCATCACTCAAAGCAGAGTTCCAGAGAAGCTATCTGATCCAGGGACCTTTATGCTTGATTGCTCAATATCTGCAGGACGTTTTCCACACTCTCTATGTGATCTAGGGTCAAGTATTAACTTGATGCCTTTCTCTGTTACTGCTAGACTTGGAATGACTGATTTCAAGCCAGCTGGGATCTCTCTCATCCTAGCAGATCGATCCATAAGGACCCCAGAAGGCATGTTAGAGAATGTTCATGTTAACATTGAAGGCTGCATAATTCCTACAGATTTTGTGGTTCTGAAATATGCTGAAGAACCTAAAGATCCTCTTATTCTGGGAAGACCATTCTTGGCTACTGCTGGAGCCATCATTGATGTGAGAAAGGGGAACATTGAGCTTGATCTTGGTGATGTTGTCATGAACTTTGACATGGATAAGTTAAGAGGTAGTTCTACCATTGATGGTCAGACCTTTTCTGTAAGAACTTCTAGAGATAAAGAGACTGTCATGGAGCATTCAGAAGACACTATTGCTGAGTGTGTCAATGAATCAGATATAAGTGGGCAAGTGAGCAAGATGGCTGTTGAAGAGCTAATATCTGAAACTTCTGCAGAAGTTGTTGGGTTTGAGGGTTGCAGTGAGGATCATATCTTCATGACTGGGCTTGAAAAAGAGGTTCTAATGAATGCCAAGTTGCTGGAGGAAGACGTGTATGTGATGGAAGCAACACTTGCAGAGCTGAATTGCAGGAAAACTGCAGAGTCAGTGACGAGCGTCACTGACCTGGTGACGCTCGTCACCAACCTGGACACAAAGGAGAGACGTGATATTTGCTCTACAAGTTCATCATATGTTGCCAATCCGAAAATTCAACAGTCCACAACCCAGAAACCTGCAACTAAGCAAAGGTATGCACTTCCTGGAACCAGTTCCAAACCTCCTAATCTAATCAATAAGAATTTAAAAGGTGAAAAAGATGTTTCACACTTATGCAAGCAACGAGATTCTCGTAGAAAGCTTGGTGTTTCTTTTGATGATTCTGCAGGAAAACGAAATGTCCCACCCACACTCACGACCCACCCTGCTGATGTTCCTCACTTCCTTGGAAGTGTTCATACATCTACTGCTTACAAACCACCATGGATAAGGAGACATTCTCCTCCAAGGCATTCAATGCCTCCTTCTGCTCCACCAGCTGTCTGAGCAGCATTCAAAGTCGAGCTAATGACTTTAAACAAGCGCTTAGTGGGAGGCAACCCACTGGTAAGTTATCTAGCTATCATACTCTAGTCTATTTTCGTTTTCTACAAAAAAAAAATCGAAAAAAAAAAAAAAGAGTCACTTTGTTCAGTTTGCTTGGATGATGTCTTGTGAACTTGTTGGACCATGTATTATGCTTTGTTTGGATGTTTTGATGTGTGTTTTTAGTGCTCTTACAGTTTGAATTCGGACTACACATGATGGCATAGCATTTAAACATCCAACATGACGATTTCTGGAGTATCAGAGATGGTGACGCTCATCACCAATCTGGTGACGCTCGTCACCAGGTCCTTTGCGAGGTACCACTTTTCCACCTTGGTTTTACACGTTCTCATGCTTCATTTTGACCAACTCTTGGCTTAATAACACTGGGGACAGTGTTGTTTAAGTCTGGGGGAGGTGGTTACTGACGTTGTGTGCTTTGTGTCATGTTTATAGAATCTTAAAAGTTGAGTCAAAAACCTGTTTTTCTAGAGTCAAAATTTTGAAACTGTCAGTTTTTCTTGGAACTAACCATAGGACGTTTTTGCTGATAAGAACCATTGCCACAGTAGTTGATTACAAGTCTCACTAAGTTGAAAGTCATAGGTAGATCAGTCTAGCAATGAAGGTTTAGGTTCTTAGAGAATCTAGAAAATTTACTGTTAGCTCCATCTTAATGAACTTTAAACTTCTTGTCTTGGTGATTGATTCTTATTTATCTTGATTCTCTCTTTAAGCACTGACAATAAGGTTAAGATACAGTCTCTCTTTGATCTTCCCTGATGTAGTTTTTAAAAGAAATTAAGTCCAAAGAATGGTGCATTCATGACCCTGTCTCCTCACAAGGAACAATAGTAAACACATTCAAGAACCTGTCTCCTCACAAGGAACACAAGTATTGAGTAGCACCATTTCTTAGACTGAAAAAGTTGAGAAAAAGAAGTGAAAAATCGAAAATATCCTAAGGAAAAAGATTAAGGGAAGAGAAAATAGGAGATCTGTGTTGAGATTGATTTGTTCAGTTGTTAGGAAGGGAAAAGAATCTGTAAAGTGATTAAGATGATAGAGCTTTGATGAGACTTCACACTTAGATAAAAAAATGAGGAGTTGACAGTAGAAATTTCGGATTTCTTGAAGGGATTTAGACTGGACTTGAGAGATTTGCTAAGCTTGTGATGATTAGGCTGAAATTTGATCTTGTGTTGACTCTGTGGTATGTGGATTCGAAAGCTCTAGCTAGTGTGGTGTTCCCGATGACTGACTGACTGTTTCTTGTTTTCAAACCTCGACCTTATTCTTTGTCTAATGTTTGCATGAGGGCAAGCAAAAGCTAAGTCTGGGGGAGTTGATATATCATGGTTTTTATAGTTTTTAACCATGATATAAGTCCTTTTTATTGAGTCTTTTTGGTCTTTTTAGAGTCCTAGAAGAGTCTTTGCAGGTTAAACCATGTCTGGAGCATAATTGGAGATTTTGGAACCTTTTGGAGCATTCTGAGTTGAAGCCACGAAGTACCTAGCTCGAAGAGGAAAGTATGCATATGGGTGACGCTCGTCACCACTTTTGGTGACGCTCGTCACCCAAAAAGGAAGGGGTCGTGGCCTGTTTTAAAAAGATTAGGAAGAAATTGCAGTTTTGGCCCAAAAGTTCCAATATTTGCAAAAAGACCCCAGATCGTGTTTTAGCTTGTATATTAGGTTTTTCAGCCATTCTTTTGGCAGATATCTTGTATCTTATTATTTTTGAGAGCTTTAGAGAGAGATTTGTAGAAGAGCTTTTGGAGAGACAAATCAGACTCCTTCAGAGCAGATTTTGAACTCATTTATTTCTACTTCTTATTTCTTTTATGCAATCTATTCTTTTCATGATGTTTTCTCAAATCACCATGTCTGAGTAGTCTGTTAGTTAAGTTAGGGCTTTTTCAAAGGTTGAAGAAGAGTTTGTAGAATTGCTAAAAACTTATAGGAAATTCGTTGGTTCTTCATCTGAGCTTGCATTCATATCGATTTCTTAGACACATCATCTGGATTTTGAAACCCTAGGTTTTTGATAGATGTGAGAGCATTATTATTCACCTGAACTAGTATTAGATGAGCAAAACGCCCTAGTACAAAGAGATTTGGCTTAGGAGTTTTGTGAACAATTGAACCTGATCATTACTGCATGTTTAGGTTATTAGGGTTTGCAAAGAGATTTGAAACTCTGTGACTTAGACATAGATAACTTCTGCAATGAGAATTGATTAGTTATATCTTTGCGATTCATGTTCAAGATGGTTTTAATTCATTCCTGATTGCATGCATTCTACACTCTCGGATTCAACCAGCGAACTGTCCTGACTTAGCGCCTTTAGCCTTCTGAACTTTAAGAACAAGCATAAAAACGCCCTCTTGCATTTATTTTACTGTTTTGCATTACATTCATTATTTATCGCTTAGCTTAATCTGAATCTATAATCGCTAGTGTGGTTTACATACTCCCTTGGGATTCGATAACCCCTTGTACTACAACTGCTTTTGTTGTGCACTTGCAGTTGTTTTATTTGGGTAAAACCTGACCCTATCAATACACTGGCTATATAGTGAATGGTTTGCGGTTTCACACAACTTCAGTTCATAGACTAAGTCAGAATAGTGTAGTGTTTTATAAGGCAACAACAATGTGTAGAGCTAGTGCAATGGACACTTCCCAAGTGGTTGATTATGTCTCATACTACGGGAGAGTCGTTGACATTATCTTGTTAGATTACAACGTCTTTTACGTTCCTATCTTCTGGTGTGAATGGGCAGTTAGAGGTAATAGAGTCAAGGTAGAAGATGGATTTACACTAGTTAACTTCCATCAGAGTCAATTGTCCTTCTCAAGGGATCCATACATATTAGCATCTCAAGCAAAACAAGTTTTTTATTCAAGGGACAATGATTTATCCAGTTGGTATGTTGTTATGAGAGGTCCTTCAAGGAGATACAACGAGCATGATGTCGAGGATGGACATGCAGAAGTTGGGCACTGCCATCAACGGTTGACATGAGTACGGATGACTTGCATGATGAGACTCAAAATGCCTGATCAGATTGTGAAGGCATATATGTCTGATGTGCACCAACACAATTTTACTTTAATATATGGAATTGCAGAACGAACTTGTGTTTTTGTTGAATGTTTATGTTTAAGTATACTCATGTTTACTGTTTGTGGCATAATAATATTGTGCACTTTGGTCCTCTGGTCTGGGAACATGTTCCTGTCTTAATCGACGATTGGAGAAATATTAGCGAAGAACGCAGAACAGTTCTCTAGAAATCTGTCCAAGTAACCTTGTTGTGAATTTTTACATTTGATAGATATTATATTGTATTTTTATTGTAATAATATTTTTTTACCTATGTGGAAGCAGGCAAGGTTTGAGCTTGATGGAGAGTACGAGAAGGCGACTGTGATGAAGCAGATGGGATGTTTGTGGAGGGCCTCCAAATCCCGTCTTGTTGGCCAGATCAGAAGTGCTAAAAACAACGCAGATAGGATGAAGCTGCGACCGAAGAATGTAACAGTTGTTGATTGACGTAAATTTGTCAAAGAGAAAACTAGCCAGCAATTTCAGGTATTCATATTCATTTTTTTGGGGTATAATCTTCAATGTATAAACTTCTATCTTCAGGTTATAAGTGACACTTACAAGGAAAGAAGACGCAGTCAGATTCCTCACACATGTAGCCGTAAAGGAATGGTTAGATTGGCGGAAGATATGGTAAATATCATGGTATATATGTATGTCATAGAGAACTAGAGGTTGATTACTCTAACGGATCTATTAAACCTATGTAAAGAAACAACAATCAGATGACCCATCTAATGTATCGAGACTAAAAGTATGGGTGAAGTCACGTACCAAAAAGGATGGCACGGCAGTGAATACACTTGCCGATGAGAAGATTGTAAGTTTTTGAATTTGGTTATTAATTGTCTATGTCTGTTGATTTCAGTCTTCAATTTGTTGTGCATATATCCATATTTCACAGAGAAAGGCTGCAGAGCTTGTTGAATTTGACCCTCATTCCGCAACATCATCAAATCCAAAAGAAGATATCCTTACCCAGCTTTTAGGACCTGATAATCCTGGTCGCCTGAGGGCAATGGGTAGGGGGATGAGTAAGACCAAGTTAACTTGTTTCCAAGTGAAGAGCAAGTATATGGATGCAATGCAACAAAACCAACTTTATCTACAGCAACAGGTGCATGACTTACAAGAAGCACTCGTAAAAATGAAGAACCAGGTTATATTTTTTCTGCTTTAATAAAGAACCAATTATAATTAACAAGTTCCTTATATTTCTTCAGTTTTGAATTTTATGACACAGAGACCCGAACCTGAAGTGGGTGAAAACTCAGCTCATATGATAAGTATTTAACACCATATTAGTTAATAACACTTCTTTACATGAAAACTTAATGTTTCTCGTACTGTCATTTTGTAGAGTGTGAACAAAAAATCACAACCTAAATGTGTACTGTATGATTGGAATGGTTCTGATGAAAAAGTTGTTGAGGGTCGTATTTTATCTTCTGATCCCGTAGAATTCGTCAACAATATTCTGTTAGGGCCTAACTCGGTAAAGGTGTTGGTTGAAACTGCGACCAAACCAGATGCCTATCTCTGGAGACCAGCACCTAACATGTATACTGTTGAGGCAGCCGTCATAGAAATGATCGCATGGCCTCATAATTTTTCTGCTGTTGTTGATCAGGACTTACACTCCGAAGACATTTTGACTAAGGTTAGTATTGATTTAATACATATATTTATATATATTAGTAAGTGCTTAGTGTTCACATAATGTACTCGTTTTGCATGAACAGAGTCCAATCCCAAATCCTGTGAACACCTGCAAACTACTGGATTGGGCTACAACTGACGACAAAGTTATTGCTGAAGGTCGTCTTCATACTCTAGACCCCAAAGCATTGGTTAATGGACTTCCTCTTGGACCAAATGCAGTTAAAGTTTACGTGGATGTAGTACTAGAACCTGATACGTTTCTATGGAGGCCCACATAAGATGTTATAATCCTCCAAGACTCTTTAAAGTCTTTCGTAGCGTGACCTAACAAGAGAGTTGTAGTAGTTGGAGTAGACACAGATACATCACGTTCACCAAGTCCTTTCGAGCCAGATGGAGTAACTCCAGAAGCTCCTATGAAGAAAGCTCAAATACCTTCACAATTGTCTCAGGTAATTAAAGATATGTTCTGCTTTTTGCTGGTGAATTATATGTTCTTCTCACTGCATCTATAATTTACAACTTAGTTGGTAATTACATCGAAGTATTCCAGAAGCAGTTGTCAATGAAAATAAGAAGTGCATCTTGATGGATATTACTGGAAAGAAAAGGGTCGTTGCCGAAGGACGGTGGTCTTCAAACAATCCATCTGAAACGGTGCACTTTGTTCCATTGGGTCCCAATGCAGTTTGAGTTTGGGTTGATGTTGTAAAGGTGAACGATGCATCGGCATGAGGCCTTCTACTGAGATTGAATTTATGGAGGATGCAATTGGTACATCTATAGCATGGCCAGAAGACAAAGTGATCGTCGTTTAAGCTGATGTAAGAAGAAGCATTTTCAACTTTCGTTTTATTACTATTTGGACAAAAAAATATGTTTAATTACTTGAATTGTGTTACTCGCACTTTATCTGTTTACTTGAATTATTAGACAACCTTTTATTGAGTTTGTTTTAAATGCATAATTTTTAGTAAAGTTTCTTTTTTCCACAATATAATAGAAATGTATGAAATGCATAAATTGTATAAAAAACGTATGATTCTGTATATCGTACCATACACGTCGAATTTAGCAAATATATAGTGCTACAATAAATAAGTTTATAGTAGCAAAGTAGAGCTATTACATAAAACATTATTGCTCAAAAGTAAAGCTACGGAAAAGTAGATTATAATAGAAATAAAGTGCTACTACATATTATATTACCACAATGAAGAAGAGCTACGATAGAGTAGCTAATAATACAAAACTAGAGCTACCAAATATATTAATGTAGCACAAACCATGAGCTATTATATGATAATATATAATAGCACAATTAAGAATACGCTATTGTATGTCGACACTCTATTATAGCTCCGGATGATATAGCAGTTTAGAAAACGCTATCTATAATATTTAATAGCGTTTTCTGTGTGCTAATAGTACGCATATTTCTTGTAGTGTGCAAATGCCTTAGCTGATTCATTGGCAAAGGAAGCACTCGGGTTGTATTGTACCAAACCGGTTTAAAGCCTTTAATGAGTTAAACCAACCCTTTGAACAAAAAAAAAAAGGTGATTGTAACACCTCAAGTTTATAAATATGATTGTACATGTGGAGAGTGTTAAAATAATTGTTTTGTCTATCTATGTCACTATAGTTCACTTATCTTTTGGTTATCTTGAGAGAATTTCAAAGTTAAGCGTGATTTTTTTCTTTTTTTTGAATTATGATGTTAAGCGTGTTTGAATCAGAGCAATTTAAAGATAGTTGACCTATTGGGAAATAATTTATGATACCGTGTGAATAAGAAAAAAATACGGAAAGAGATCATGTAATAATTTGCAGAGTCAATATATCAAATCTTTCAAACATATTTCTTAACACACTAATCGTCGGATGAGGGTGGACCCACGGGTCAAAAAAAAAAGTGGGATACCACTAGTAAAGGCGATCAGAACATTACATAAAGATTCATTATTGTAATATATTAGCATCTTCACCCAAATTAATATACCTAGGCTGCTAGAACGTGACAAAGTTGTGTAACAAGAACTTCATTGTGTAACACAAGAACTGAGTTATGTAACACAAGAGGTATTTCAAAGTTGTTACAAAGTCGCTGAAAGTACATGAAATTATTGTTGGCACAAGATTTGTGTTTCAACATGAAAATCAAGGAAAATATAGAAGATATGCATTGGAGTCTTATGAGAATATGAAGAAAATAAAATACTTGATAAAGATGAAATTTATAGTGGAGATATTTCCATATACTCATGTTGGATGAATATTGAAGATTGGACGTTTTGGAGACTATAAATACAAGATTTATGAGTCAAATTAGGGTTAGCCAAAATATTGAGAGAAGATAAAAATGCTAAGTTTCAGTCTCTATTGGTGAGCCTGAGTCTACTCAGTGTGACACACAAAAATACATGTGTAACACAATTGTCTTGTTAAGTGGTAGAGATTAGTTGGTGTCGAACTAAGGGATGTCTTTGTGTCGAGTAATTTTATTAGGCAAGGTCTTGTTGTAAGATTGTCTAAGAATCTCTAGTGAATACTTTGAAGATGTAGGCACGTTGCCGCCTCGTTAAAATTCTTGTGTGCTCATATTCTCGTTCTAACAATTGATATCAGAGAAGAAAAACTACATGAGGGATTTTTCCTCAAACACATGTGAGATCCCGAGAAGAGAATATGGCGACATCTACTTAACTAATGGCTGTTCCTAATCTCTTATTGTTAGATTATGTGAATTACAGACACAGAAAAGTGAGAGTGAGTGCGTACATGCGTGGAATCGATGAAGGCGTTTGGACGGTTGTTCAGTGTTGTTGGTAAGAGCCTTGTGTGATACTAGGAGAAGGGATGAAAGTAGTTAAACCCAAGGCAGTGTCGACTGCATCAGAGAAAAAGCTTTCAAGCTTTAACACAAAGGCATTGGACACAATCTTCCATTCGGTGGATCAAAAGCAATTAGAATTATACAAGGGTGTGAATCAGCTAAGGAGGCATGGGATATACAATAAAATGCTTTTGAGGGTACTGAAAACGTTAGAAAGATAAGACTAGACTTTCTGGCATCACAGTTTGAAAACATACGAATGAGTGATGATGAGAACAAAAGAGAATTTAGTGCAAAGCTACAAAGATGCAAAATTGGTGAAGAAACTTTTGTGATGCTCGCCTTCTAGGTTTGAAGCACATAAAATTATGATAAAAATGATGAAGAATATTGATGAATTCAAGTTTGCTGAGGTGGTAGGGATGCTAAATGCTGAGGAGATGGAACTGGAATCTAAATGTCCAAAAATCGTAGAAGATCTTGTGTTCACACTTGATGATGACAAGCATAAGATTCAGAAACTTGAAGCAGTTGTTTGCTTGATGATCCAAAAGTTCATCTTTTCTTTGAAACATTCACATCTAGATTGGCAAGAAAGGAAGAAAGACATAAAAGATCTGAAGTTGAATTCTATACATGTCATGGTATTGGACATGTCAAATCAGTTTGTCCATCATTCAAGAGAAAGTAAATCAGGTGTAATAAGTGCAATGGTTATGGTCACACAAAATCAAATTGTGTGAACACACAAACAAAGAGGACGAAGATGGTTAAAAATTATAGTGATACAAAGTCAAAAAAAGATGAAGATGTTCTTAATATTGTGGCCTTGCATGGAGTTATGGAGCGTGAGAGATGAAGCAATGAACAAGAATCTAGAGTTTCACGTGTGTTACACACATCTTCAGCTGCGTCAAATAATGATTCGAAAAGTGATGAATATGAATCTAAAGTGTCATGTGTGTCACATACATATTCAGTCACATCAAGCAGTGATTCAGAAAGTGATGAAGAGGTGGATGTTCAAATTGATATCAGAAACCTTTATGAGAGTTGGGTTAAATTGAGCATTGATAACCTTCAATTAATCAAAGATAAGAAGATGTTGTAAGTCAAACTCAAAATTCTAGAGTTAGAGTATGATCAAGTGAATGTTGTAAGTGCGATATCTCATTCCAAATATCAGACCTTGGAGGATCTTGTGGCAGAACGTGAAAATAATACAAACTTGAAAGATAAGGTCATTAGGATGCATGAAGTGGCCATGCCAGGACAAGAAAAGAACAAAGGTCTTATGTGTGAGCTGAATGAAGAAGATATGTTTGGTAAACAAGGGATTTGAGAATTTGGATCAGATTTTGGCTGTGGAGAGAACTTTGAATACAAATGCTAGTCTCGGTTATCAAAGAGGTACAATGAGTTCAATATCTGTATATGTGTCAAACGTGTCAGACTGTGTTGGAACAGAGAAGACGAGTTGTGGCAATGAACTTCGTGAAAAGTTTTCAGGATGTTTCTTTTGTGGGAAGAAAGGACATATCAAGGCTTACTCTTACAAATTCATTGAGAAAGTAAAGTGTGCTTTGAAACAATACAAGTTTGTCACATATCCAAGGAGGTTTCGAAAGGTAAGGATGAAGAAAATTGATAGGAGGTTTCGAAAGGTAAGGATGAAGAAAATTGATTTGTATGATGAAGTGTTTTTGAGGTTTTCAACCAATATATTAAATAGGTCTTCATATTACACATGTATTTGAAATATGAGTTCTGCTATCAAGAACAATATAGAGAGAAACACATCAATGAATTCAATGCAAATCGATGGAAAAATTGAAAAGGAAGTTGAGGTTGAGCACGATGCACGTTCCAGCAGGAATGACAAAGCTTATTGTATAACTTAAAGTTTTCACGAAGTTTTATTTTCCAAGTAAAAAAAATTTGTTAATATGTACTGAGTTAAAGAAGAGCTTTATATAATGTTTTATAGTCAATGAACATGAGTTATAAAACTCAATGAAAAATGCTGAACTTCATTAATTTTATTATGTGCTCATATTTTCACCATTTTTACTAATTATAAAAATGTTGAACCTTATTAATTTTTTTATAAACTCATATTTTCGCTCTAAAAATGAATACACATTACAAACATAAAATTTCATTCTAGTTAGTATATTAGCATTTTCACCCAAATTAAAATACCATTACAAATACAAATAGCCTATTCCCAAGGAATTTTTTTTATAACAAAATTGATAGTGAATTTTAACAAGAATGCATGTTATCTTGATACATGTTCATGTATATAGCTGACAAAAAAAAACATGTTATCTTGATACATGGTCATGTAACTATAGACACACACACAGACATTATCAAACAAAACTGGGACCAGACCACACGGTGATTCAGACATAACACATGCAAGACTTTAATCAAGTATTGCCCATACTCATATATGACCCAAAATATTTCGTTTGGTGAAAGGAGAAATGTAGAAAGGAGAGTTCCTATTATTATGCATCACTAGATAGCATTTAGCATTCATTCATTCACTGATAAAATACCGAAAAAATGTTTTTCTAAGAAATCTAATATAAAGCTGAAAATCTGAATTTGTTTTTTTTAGGTAAGTTAGATTATTATCGTTCATCATACCCTAGTGAGATTTTAATTTACAAAATTAAACGACTGTAGTGTCTTAAAATGATAACTTTGACTGTCCAACATGTTGTGATTTTGTGCACATTTGGCATCCTCAACTTATCTAATTATCTGATACATGTGATTGTGTAACAAGTGTTTTCAAACAAACGTACTGTGTTTTGTAAGATTTTAAAATAGTAATGAAAAAATTTCAAGAGTGAAAAGTTTAAAATAATAATGGAAAATTGTCAATAAAATATTTAATTAAAACAGTTCAAATGTACAAAATTTACATAGATAACATCGTATGAATATTGCCTAGAACTCTGTAGTAAATTATCTGATTTAAAAATGAAATGGTAAGAAATGTAAAGTTGGGAGGAAAAAAATAATAATCTTTTATCCCTATGAACTCATTTAAATGCGTTGAAAAAGGTAGCCAATTTGTTAATGTAATCGCCATTTTTACTGATTTGGACCAATCAGTTGCCAAGGCTATTGTACTCTCTGTCGCTGCTCGATCATACATTTCATGGTTCATGACACGATCTCCCTAGAACTGCTCTGAAGATAGGCTGATGATGAACGTGTGAAAGTGAAAGTGATAGTGTAGAGTGAGATTGGAATGATATTAGGGTTAAATGGAACGATTTAAATGATAAGATGGGAATGAAAGATAGAAGAGTTTCAGGGACACTTGGTGAATAGAAACTCGGATCAACAAGAACACATTCAAGAGATCAAAGGGTGAGAGAAGAAATGCAGCAATGGCTGTTTGTTTAACACTTAGTTCTTCGCTGCTTTACAACTGGAGGCGTAATACAAGACTTATACTACCCTAAACCAAACAACAAGGCGTCTAAGAAAGAAAACAACAAGACGTCCAAAATAAAGAGAAAAACAACAAGGCGTCCCATTCCTTAGAATCCTAATTGGTGCGCCTAAAATTACTAAGTATAAACCATAGTAGCTCATACACTTATTACCCATTGGCATTGACTCCTAAGTAACTTGACATAGTGATTCATCTGCCTCATTAAAAACCATGTTGAGAAAACCCAGTGGGACAAAACTCAATCATGGGAAAAAGAGTACAGACTCCTCACCTAAGTTACTTAGTCATCATTACCGGGTGGAGTCTTCTGGTTGAAGATGTTGAAAACTTGAATAGCTGGTAAGTTGCACAGTCCTTCTGCTATAAGTGCATGAACCTCCTTAGCCAGCTCCTTAGCTCTGGAACGAGTGATCCTCCCTACTATCTCTGGTTCCTTCTTTGGTTCACTAGCTGCTGTGCTATCCACTATCATATCATCCTCTCCCTCTTGAAAAGGATTTGTCCTCAAATCTGTATCTGCAACATAAGGAAGCAAGTCAGAAACATTGAATGATGGAGATATATTATACTTACCTTGAAGATCAATCTGGTAGGCATTGTTGTTGATCCTTTTGATGACTTCAAATGGTCCATCCATCCTTGGCATAAGCTTGCTCTTCCTCTCTTCTGGAAATCGATCTTTCCTCAAATGAATCCACACCAAGTCTCCTTCCTCAAAGATTAACTCCTTTCGACCCTTGTTTGCATGCTTCTCATACTGCTTTGTTTTCTTCTCTATATTCTCCTTGGCCTTGGCGTGTATCTTCCTCACCTGTTCTGCCTTTTCTTTACCATCTAAACTACATTTCACACTTAGAGGCAAAGGGATCAAATCTAGAGGTGATTGTGGGTTAAAGCCATAAACAATTTCAAAAGGAGAAAAGAGAGTAGCAGAATGCTTAGCGTGATTGTAAGCAAACTCCACGTGTGGTAGACACTCCTCCCATGACTTGATGTTACTCTTGACCAACGTTCTAAGAAGTGTTGACAATGTTCTGTTCACCACCTCGGTTTGTCCATCAGTTTGAGGGTGACAAGTAGTGGAGAATTGAAGCTTGGTTCCCAGCTTAGCCCATAATGTTCTCCAGAAATGCCCTAGAAACTTGGTATCCCTGTCTGAAACTATCACTTGAGGCATGCCATGTAAACGAACCACTTCCCTGAAAAACAAGTTAGCTACACAGACAGCATCATCTGTCTTATGACTTGCAATGAAGTGTGCCATCTTACTGAACCTGTCAACAACTACAAAAATCGAATCTCTACCATTTCTGGTTCGAGGTAAGCCAAGCACAAAGTCCATAGAAATATGAGTCCACGGTTGAGAGGGAATAGGCAGAGGAGTATACAAACCGTGAGGTTGCACCTTACTCTTTGCCATTTTACAAACCGCACACCTAGAACAAATCCTCTCAACGTCTGTCTTCATATATGGCCAATAAAAGTGATCTTGCAGTCCAAGTAAAGTCTTAGTGACTCCAAAATGTCCAGCTAATCCACCTCCATGAGCTTCCCTGACCAATAACTCTCTGACAGATCCTCTTGGTATGCACAAACGATTGTTATAGAACAGATATCCATCCTGTCTATGATACTTTTCAAAAGCAAACTTATAGCACTTGCCATAGCTCTCAGCAAAATCAATGTCAGTCTCATAAAGATCTACTATATGTTCGAATCCATTAAGCTTAGAAGTTAAAGTAGAGACAAGTGTGTACCTCCTTGATAATGCATCTGCAACTACATTATCTTTACCTTTCTTGTACTTAATGATGTAGGGAAAAGTCTCAATAAACTCCATCCATCTGGCGTGTCTTTTATTGAGCTTCTGCTGTCCTTTAAGGTGCTTTAGAGACTCATGATCTGTATGAATGACAAACTCCTTGGGCCACAAGTAGTGCTGCCACGTTTGAAGAGCTCGGACTAATGCATATAGTTCCTTGTCATAGGTGGGATAGTTGGCGGTTGATCCTCCTAGTTTCTCACTGAAGTATGCCACTGGTTTCCTATCCTGCATCAATACAGCACCAATTCCAACTCCTGAAGCATCACATTCAATTTCAAAGGTTTTAAGGAAATCAGGAAGAACTAAAAGAGGGGCATTGATAAGCTTCTCTTTAAGGGCTGTGAAAGCCTGCTCTTGTGCTTCTTCCCATCTAAAACCAACTTCCTTCTTGATGACTTCGGTTAATGGCGCAGCAAGGGTGCTAAAGCTTGGAACAAATCTTCTGTAGAATCCTGCTAACCCATGAAAGCTCCTCACTTCCCCAACACTCTTAGGCGTAGGCCATTCTTTGATTGCTTTGATCTTCTCTTCGTCAACTCTCACTCCTTCTGCACTAACAACAAAGCCTAGAAAAACAACTTCAGTAGTACAGAATGAACACTTAGAGAAGTTAGCAAATAGGGATTGAGAACGAAGAACATCCAGAACTTGGCGGATGTGCCCTAGATGTTCCTCCAAACCTTTACTGTAGATGAGAATGTCATCAAAGTAAACCACTACAAAAACTCCAATGAATGATCTTAAGGCATGATTCATTAGGCGCATGAAGGTACTGGGAGCATTAGTGAGACCAAACGGCATGACTAACCACTCATACAACCCTTGCTTGGTCTTGAAAGCAGTTTTCCACTCATCTCCCTCTTTCATTCTGATCTGATGATAACCACTCTTTAAATCGATTTTGGAGAACACTGTTGACCCACATAACTCATCTAACATGTCATCTAATCTTGGGATAGGATGTCTATACTTCACTGTGATGTTGTTGATTGCTCTGCAGTCTACACACATTCTCCATGTTCCATCTTTCTTAGGAACCAACAGAACTGGTACTGCACATGGACTGAGGCTTTCTCTGATATATCCTTTACTCATCAGCTCCTCTACTTGTTTCTGAAGCTCTTTAGTCTCTACAGGGTTGGTTCTGTAAGCTGGTTTATTTGGTAGTACTGACCCTGGCACTAGATCAATCTGATGCTCAATTCCACGAGTTGGGGGTAAGCCTGGGGGTATCTCTTCTGGAAATACATCCTTGTACTCCTCAATGATCTCTATCACCTCATGGGGAAGCTTCTCTAACGGTTGAGTACTAGCCAGCGTTTCTTTGTAAACAAACATGAAGGTAGTCATCTCAGGATCAAAGAGCTTGTTGAACTCACTGTGATTGATGTATAGACTGTTGGAGACTTTCTCTTTGTCTTTGCGGTTCATGTGAAGTTGATCTTGGTAGATTTCGCTGGGGGAAAGTGGTAGAAGGGTAACCTTGCGCCCCTTGAATTCAAAGGTCTGCTTGTTGGTGTAGCCATCATGAAGAACTCTCCTATCATACTGCCACGGCCTCCCTAATAACATATGACTAGACCTCATAGGAACCACATCACAGAGGAGTTCATCTTCATACTTCCCAATGGCTAGCTTGACAAGCACTTGTTGAGAAACGGTAATAGCTCCTTTGTTGTCCAGCCACTGCAGCTTGTAAGGTCTAGGATGTGAAGTGGTTTTAAGGTTAAGCTTCTTTACCATCTCTTCACTGGCGGCATTGGTGCAACTTCCCCCATCTATAATCAACGTGCAGACCTTGTCCTGAACTACACATCTGGTGTGAAAGAGATTCTCTCTCTGACCTCTATCATCTGGATGCACCTGAACACTCAAAGCTCTGCATGCTACTAGCATCTCTCCTACTGCGGCTGCTTCTTCTTCTCCTTCTGTACTAGCCTCTGATTCACTCTCTGAACTGTATTGAGGCACGATGTTTCCTCCCTCTTGCAGCAAAAACATCTTCTTATTAGGACAGTCTCTGGAGTAATGTCCCATACCTTGACACTTGAAGCACCTGACATTGCTAGTAGAGGTTCCTCTTGGTTTAAACTCGGTTTTAATCTCCTCCTTGATTGTTGTTGTAGCCGGTTTTGTGTTCTGAGTAGGGATTGACTTGTTGAACTCTTTCGGTTTTGGTATATTAGAGGCGAAAGTTGGTCTGCTGATTCTCCTCTTAATCTGTGCTTCAATCAATTCTGCCTTATGCACCATTTCTTGCACATCCTCATAGTTCTGTAGCTCAACTTTGTCTTGAATCTCTCTGTTAAGTCCTCCCAAGAACCTAGACATCACCATGTCTTCTCCTTCTCTCAAATCGGCTCTAATCATCAAGGTTTCCAGCTCTTGGTAGTAATCTCTAACAGACTTAGTTCCTTGTATGAGGCGCCTAAGCTTGTTGAGAATCTCTCTCTGATAGTGTGCAGGAACAAACTTCCTCCTCATCTGCGTGGTCAGTTGACCCCAGGTGGTAATAGGAAGCTCGTGATGCCTCTCTCTAGTAACTCCCAACTGCTCCCACCACAAGAGTGCATAACCATTGAACTCTGAAACAGCTATCTTCACCTTGTTGAGCTCATAGGTACCTTGAACCAAGAAGTTCGATTCCATCTTCCTTTCCCAATCTAAGTAGACTTCGGGATCATTATTACCATGGAAGGAAGGAAACTGAAGCTTAAGGTGATTCAGCTGCTGTTTCAAGGGATCATATTCTCGGTTGTTGCCTCTGTTCCTGCCTCTCCTCACAGTATTGAAGCTATTATCTGATCTCTCTTCTCCTTCAGAAGATCCTGGTTCTGTCTCCACATAAACTCTACGCCCACCAACATTCTCAGCTCGGAGGTGTGGAGATGTTCTAGTAGTTCTGTGTCTCTCTCTCTCTGCTCCCTCAGCATTCCTGCGCCGGTTTCCACTGGTTTCTCTCCTTCCAACCGGTGCTCTTGTAGTGTTGGCTTTGGGATGTTTAGAAGAAGCTCCCATGTGTGCCTTTCCTTTGGCAAGGCGGATTGCTTCACTAGGGCTGGGCGGTTCTGATGAGTCACTTTCTGCAGCACTGTTCTCTTTCAGGAAGTCTTTGAACCGTGACTCAAACTTGTCATTGAGCTGTTCTATCTGTTGCATCAACTGAGTAGCAACTGACTGATTAGCCTCTTTGATTTGTTGCGCCATAGCTTGATTCAGAGCTTCCATGGCTTCTGCTGAAAGCTCCATGGTACCTGGGACAATCAAAACAACACTCAAAGTAAAGAGTTCTCAAAATAACAAGTTTTTAAGATTAATTAAAGAGAGAGATACAATCCTAAACTAATAGAGAAACGAACACACAACCTATTGCTATTAGGAATTCGAAACTAATCACTAGCTTTTATGAAACAACAAAAGAAAGCAAACCTAATACTCTTAGGAAAATCCGATTTAACAAAGAAAAGGAAAAAAGAGGGGTTTAGGGTTTTCTCAGCCTTTGGTTCAGAGGCGGCTCTGATACCACATGACACGATCTCCCTGGAACTGCTCTGAAGATAGGCTGATGATGAACGTGTGAAAGTGAAAGTGATAGTGTAGAGTGAGATTGGAATGATATTAGGGTTAAATGGAACGATTTAAATGATAAGATGGGAATGAAAGATAGAAGAGTTTCAGGGACACTTGGTGAATAGAAACTCGGATCAACAAGAACACATTCAAGAGATCAAAGGGTGAGAGAAGAAATGCAGCAATGGCTGTTTGTTTAACACTTAGTTCTTCGCTGCTTTACAACTGGAGGCGTAATACAAGACTTATACTACCCTAAACCAAACAACAAGGCGTCTAAGAAAGAAAACAACAAGACGTCCAAAATAAAGAGAAAAACAACAAGGCGTCCCATTCCTTAGAATCCTAATTGGTGCGCCTAAAATTACTAAGTATAAACCATAGTAGCTCATACACTTATTACCCATTGGCATTGACTCCTAAGTAACTTGACATAGTGATTCATCTGCCTCATTAAAAACCATGTTGAGAAAACCCAGTGGGACAAAACTCAATCATGGGAAAAAGAGTACAGACTCCTCACCTAAGTTACTTAGTCATCATTACCGGGTGGAGTCTTCTGGTTGAAGATGTTGAAAACTTGAATAGCTGGTAAGTTGCACAGTCCTTCTGCTATAAGTGCATGAACCTCCTTAGCCAGCTCCTTAGCTCTGGAACGAGTGATCCTCCCTACTATCTCTGGTTCCTTCTCTGGTTCACTAGCTGCTGTGCTATCCACTATCATATCAGTTCAGATAAGTGGATCCAATTCTGAGTGTAATGGGTAGAGATTTTTACGTATTCGTCGTAGCCTTCATGCCATTTTCAAAGTAATATCAGCCCCAAACTGTAAGAATACATCTCTCCTTCTATGATATGTCAATGTTACAATTATAGTCAGGGATAAAACAATAGATGACAGTTATATTATGAACCTCTGATGTTCAGGGGCGGATCTAGGTGAGTCAAGATGGGAGCATATGCCACCAGTCAATTTTTGATTTTTCATATTAAATATTGTAACATACAGTATTTTAAATTATACCTTACAAATTAAAATTTTAATCTTAATGTCTCCACTAATATATATATACAAGGCTGATTCTCCGCTGCTGACATTGGACTTTTATGCTAAACCCTCTTTTTAGTTTTTACTATTTTGGAAACCTCTTGAAGAAATCTATTTAAAAGTTATTTAAGATATCAGAATAAATTTTATTAGGGGGAAGTATTTAAAAACACAACAATTACATTCCAAAAATGCCATTTTTAGTATAGTTTTCATAACTCTATTTTTAGAGTAAAATCATTTCCAATGGTACTTTATATCTTACTTTAAAAATAGAGATCTCTATTTTTTAGAGTCAAATTAATTTTTACAAAATAATCCTTTAATTTTGATATGTTTCTATTTTGTAGCTAAACAAAAATTATATATTTTATATTTATATTTAAATAAAATTATAATAGCAATAACTAGTTATGTAATAATTTTTTATTTGTGTGTTAAACTTTTAATTTTAATAAAATC
Organism: Thlaspi arvense; assembly: GCA_911865555.2. NCBI lineage: Eukaryota > Viridiplantae > Streptophyta > Magnoliopsida > Brassicales > Brassicaceae > Thlaspi > Thlaspi arvense. The sequence continues at coordinate 44,511,228 of OU466862.2, read as the reverse complement.
ATAATTATATTAAAAAAATTTAAAAAAAATACAAAATAAATGAGTAAAATTTGTACAGTACAATGTTTATTAAAAAAACTAAATAGAAATGGAAGATACTTGAAATATTCCTTTTTAGAGTAGAAAATAGAGGTAACTATTGGAGTAAACCCCTTTTCTATTTTTTAAAAAATTGTTATCTGTCGATTCTAAATCATAGATTTGAAAATTGTGTTAATTAATTACATCAAAACATAATACACGCTTGTTTTTTATATATAAATGATGCTTTCAACTTTTAGATGTGTAGGAACCAATTTTGGGAAAAATGAATGTCGATGAATAGGTCAGATAGAATTATTTGTATAGGTTTTTTTTTTGATAAAAAAATTATTTGTAATGTGATGATTCTATGACGATCAGAATTCCATGATTCAACTGTGACTTGCTCAAGTTTTAAAGCCCTGTTATAACTTTGCAAGTGCACAGATAAATCAAACTAGTACTTAGGGGGCGATCAGTTAAATAGTGTGGAATGATACTTTTCAAATATATTCTCTCCGTTTCATAATAAGTGTCATTTAGAGAAAATGTATTTACATTGTAAATGGATATATCTTGATGTGTTTTGAGTTTAATACATCCATATACATTGTAGATACATTTTCTCTAAATGACATTTATTATGAAACAGAGGGAATATAAGACTTTAAATCAAGTTAAGACAAAATAAAATATGGTTTAAGTGAATCAGTAACAGCAACAAGTAAAGCAAAACGAGATTACATAATAAAATAAGTCATGCATGAAAATTTTGTAGAGACAAAATAAAAAAATCTATTAACATAGGGTTTTAGTAAAATCTGTTCATGAACTTAAAAAGGTATAATCATTACGCTTTCAAAGCTCATATAACTATGTTTTAACATCCTATTATACTCAACTTTGGTTGCTATTACAAGGTGAAAATACGCATTAGTTCCTTCAAGTAATTATTGTTCACAATACTATGCAACTCAATTTTCGTATTGCTCACATATACTAGTTTTAGCAAATAGATATAACACTTTCCATGTTCTATTTCATTAAGATCATATTTCTAGTTACCTAAGCCAACAATCAACAATGAACACAAATAAAGGTGATGAATCATATGATAAACTCTTTTAAACAACCGATATCATTAAATCATGCTATGTTCTCATTCTTTCTACACCTTATTCTCTTCAGCGCCATACATATATGTTTTTACTAAAACGGTTGTATCTTATTAACCGTGGCTCTAAACGCAAAACAATATCTTTGCATACCAAGATCATAAGATTTGAGGTTCAGGAAGTTTTTCATATGATAGTAAACTTCGGGTGCTTATAATCTATCCAACTGAAAAATATCTTTTTTTGGATAAGTGACTTGGTCATGCTCGAAACTACATTCTATAATTCTTTTGGGTCAAAATATGACTCTGCAATTTTACCATTTCGACTTTAAGATAGGATTTCACAGTTTTGTGCCAAAATATACTCCCACAATTTTATTATTTTGGCATTAAAACATGATTTTACAATGAGATCCCGCATTCCTAAGACAAAAAGAAACTGGTTTCGTAAAGTTTTATTATTGATTTCGAAACCTTAATTGACTTGTTAATATAGAGTGTCAACTTATTCATGATGATGATGATTTTTACCACAAAAAAAAACTTATTCATGATTAACCCAGTCATAACAATCATATAATATATAAAAGTTGATGGCATAGTGCATTGAGGGCGTCCACATTGAATTAAAAGATTTGATATAATTGGTCCACATCAGCATTGATAATTAATTATTTATCTATTAAAATTAATTAGTTATAATATTAATAATATTAATTAAGAAAATATCAATAGTAATCTATAAAATTGATATAGTAAAAAAAGGTAAATATCAATAGTAGTCTATTTTTTAATATTGAAAAAAATATATATCAACATCATCAATATAGTAAAAAAGAAATTTTGATACAAATCTAAGTAATAATTAATAAATTTTCCGGTTCTCTGACTTTCTCAATTCTATTCTATTAAACAATCGATATAGTATATCCATGGCTTACTATAAACTAATCGATATAGACGCATTTTATAGTAAAAAGAAAAATCTAATACAAATGTAAATAATAAAACTAATAAAAGTTAAACAATGTGAAAAGTTAAACTTCCTATTAACATAAAAGAAATTTTCTGGTTAAACGTATTTGTTATTGCTTATAAATAAGTACATCCACAATATTTAATAATTCATACAACTAGCTAAATCAAACTAATCCTTAAAGAGATAGATATAAGATATTGAAACAATGGCTGCTTCATGTGCTTCTTCTCCCATCAAATCACATACCTCTTTCGATGAGCTTCAAAAAGGTTTTAATAAGAAGAATGTGCTTGCTAGGATAATCCATTATTGGGAGGCACGAAACGCCAAAAAAGGAGGGCTGCTAATGGGTTTCGAACTCCTTCTCATCGATGAAAAGGTATCTTTAAGATTATGTGCTTATAATCTAATTACAATTTAATTTGCAGTAACATATTCTATTCTAACAACTTTCAGGAAAATGTCATCCAAGCATTCATACTAGCTAATCGAGTAGGTTACTATCAGCTGAACGTAAAAACTGATACTATCTACAACATTAATAACTTTCTAGTTATTGATAACAAAACCAGCTACAGGGTGTCTGCTCACAAGTTTCTAATCCAATTCACTCCAAAAACAGTGTTGGATAAGTCCGACCAGCATGATCATATATTATTGAGAGACAAACGTTCCGGATCCGTTCTTATGATGAGTTAAAAAAATAGTAGCCAAGAATGAATATATATACGGTAAATTAATTATTTTATCTCTATGTACATGTATCTATTATAATATTATGTTCTAACATTATAATTTTTCTGTTTAGATGTCATTGGAAAAGTGGTCCTCATCGATAATGAGAAGAACTTTAATGGTGTGGCTAAAAACAAAGTCGAAGTTCATCTACAACTGAGAGAGTAAGTTCTTCTCTAGACTCTAGGTCTTAAAATTTTTAATTCGAGAACCCTTTTCACCAACAATAAGTTATTCCTTTCTTAATCAGCGGGCGAATGTAATGTTGCCAAAAAATTTCAAGAAATTTTTACTGAAAGAGTATAAGAGAGGTTGCTGGTTTGACCCGGAGATTTTCTTCGTCATCCTTAATCTCCTCCGTACCGGACTGCTCCCAGCTAGTTCCTCCGGCGTTTTCTCCAAGCAGGAGTTACTCGATGAGGCTCTGTATTACGCATGGAGTCACTCCTCTGATCGGCTATGTTTCCACCCCCACTGCTTGGTTTCGATGCTTCTCCGTGTAAAATCTTCTCTATTTGCAACAAAGAGTCGTATCTTCGTTTTAATCGAAGTAACTCTGACACGTTAGTTTTGGGCTGGTTTAATTACATTAGTTCGTTCAGATGGGCTTTCACGTTTTCTTTCTCTGATGAGTTAAAAAAACTATTCTAACAATAGAGCTAAAACATGAAAAAAACGATCTGTATTTTAAACATGTCATTAAATATAATTAATTATAACAATCATATATAACTAATAATTCATTAAATCTTATATGGATACCTTTAATTATGTGATGCTTGGTAATTTACCAATATCATCTGTCAAATTGTTTATTAGTAATAGAGATATATATATATATATATATGTATATAATATATTTACACTGATGGTCACAATATTAGCAAAATAAAGTAGTTTGTCCCTTTGACCAATATAACAAAAAGATAGGTTCAAAAAAATATATATATAACAAAAACAAAGTAATCTTCTTCTTTTTTAGCCTACCACTACCGCTAATCGTTTTGAAAGTACTAAACAATTTGCATGAGCTAGAGTAATGAACTTAGATTGAAAGCAACGACGAAACATATCATATATATTGACGATATGCAAGATAAACAAAAGATAACAAATAAATAAACGTATACCCAATTTATAGAATATATAAACTTGAAACATAATATGTCGAGAAGAGAAGCACATAGTATATGCACTTACTCTTTTAAAAAAAATCAAACAGAGAATGTTCTTTGAATAAACTAATCTAATCTAATAGAAGAACCTAAGAATTTTAGAATAACAAATCTTCTAATTCTCATTATTAGGTGCATCCATCAATCCGGCCGCAACACATGCTTGAGCAAAAGTCGGATATAGAACACCATCTATTGTCTTCAGATCATCAAAACATGTTGGTCCTCTAGAAACAAGTAACAAAGTTTTTAAATAAAAAATCTCACCATATTGTGGTGGAATGTGTGCAAGACATACTTCATGAGAAACCCTTTTAATTTGACGATGGGGAAGCCACTCTTTAGATTTGGAATGCCAAATAAACTGTAAATTAATTTCTATATACAAAAGAGTCCTAGCCTCAGCATACAGCTTATTGCATTCCATCTAAGCTTCAAATTTGGTTTTTACAACTTCTGCATCACTATCGTCTTTCATGAATGGTAAACTTTGATTTTGTGGTAAATGAATTGGTAAAATTGTCATCTCCGAAAATTTTAAGATTCTCTAAAAAGAATATAATCAACTTGCAAAGAGTCATAAAATAAACATGTTTATATATAATAACTCAAAGCAAACATGAATTTTATAACCTTTTAAAAGCAAAAATAAGAAAGGAAAATTACTTAACATACGATTTTTAGAATAAGCACTTAAATGGAATAAATCAAAGCAAACATGTTATCTATAACCATTTTAGACCAAACATAAGAAAGGAAAATTTCTTAATATCTCTACAATTAAAAAATTAAGAACAAAAGAATGTCTACTTCAATGAAAAAAAGAAAATTCAATACCAAAAATAAAAAGAAATATTAAATACCAATTGAGCTCCTGAGGTTTCAGTATAAGTAAACTTTTAATTTAATGTATTTAATGTTTACCATTGTTTTATTTATTATACTACAATTAGTTTTATTATCATGGTTTCATATCTTTTAATTAAACAAAATTTATAAATAAGTTATCAATAAAGACAAAATGAAACAGTTTTAAGTATTTCCATTTCAAAAACAAAACTTTAAGTATTTCAAAATAAAATAAAATTAATATTAAAAGAATATATAAATACATATCTGCGCGTAGCGCGGATGAAAGACCTAGGAGAAATCAAAGATTTGAGAAAAAAAAAGAGAAAAACAATAGGCTTGGTAATTAACCAATATCATCTGTCAAATTGTTTATTAGTAATAGATATATATATATATATATAATATATACGCTGATGGTCACAATATTAGCAAAATAAAGTAGTTTGTCCCTTTGACCAATATAACAAAAAGATAAGTTCAAAAAAAAAATAATAACAAAAACAAAGTAATATTCTTCTTTTTTAGCCTACCGCTGCCGCTAATCGTTTTGAAAGTGCTAAACAATTTGCATGAGCTGGAGTAATGAATTTTAGATTGAAAGAAACGACGAAACATATCATATATATTGACGATATGCAAGATAAACATAAAATAACAAATAGATAAATGTATACCCAATTTATAGAATATATAAACTTAAAACATAATATGTCGAAAAGAGAAGCAAATAGTATATGAACTTATTCTTTAAAAAAAAACTCAAACAGAGAATGTTCTTTGAATAAACTAATCTAATCTAATAGAAGAACCTAAGAATTTTAGAATAACAAATCTTCTAATTCTCATTATTAGGTGTATCCATCAATCCGGCCGCAACACATGCTTGAGCAAAAATCGGATATAGAACACCATCTATTGTCTTCAGATCATCAAAACATGTTGGTCCTCTAGAAACAAGTAACAAAGTTTTTAAATAAAAAATCTCACCATATAGTGGTGGAATGTGTGCAAGACGTACTTCATGAGAAACCCTTTTAATTTGACGATGGGGAAGCCACTCTTTAGATTTGAAATGCCAAATAAACTGTAAATTAATTTCTATATACAAAAGAGTAATAGCCTCAGCATACAGCTATATTGCATTCCATCTAAGCTTCAAATTTGGTTTTTACAACTTCTACGTCACCATCGTCTTTGATGAATGGTAAACATTGGTTTTGTGGTAAATGAATTGGTAAACTTGTCATCTCCGAAAATTTTAAGATTCTCTAAAAACAATATAATCAACTTGCAAAGAGTCTTAAAATAAACTTGTTTATATATAATAACTCAAAGCAAACATGAATTTTATAACCTTTTAAAAGCAAAAATAAGAAAGGAAAATTACTTAACATACGATTCTTAGAATAAGCACTTAAATTGAATAAATCAAAGCAAACATGTTATCTATAACCATTTTAGACAAAACATAAGAAAGAAAAATTTCTTAATATCTCTACAATTAAAAAACTTAAGAACAAAAAAACGTCTCCTTCAATGAAAAAAGAAAAATTCAATACCAAAAGTAAAAAAGAAATATTAAATACCAATTGAGCTCCTGAGATTTCAGTATAAGTAAACTTTTAATTTAATGTATTTAATGCTTACCTTTGTTTTATTTATTATACTACAATTAGTTTTATTATCATGGTTTCATATCTTTTAATTAAACAAAATGTATAAATAACTTATCAATAAAGACAAAATGAAACAGTTTTAAGTATTTCCATTTCAAAAACAAAACTTTAAGTATTTCAAAATAAAATAAAATTAATATTAAAAAAATATATAAATACATATCCGCGCGTAGCGCGGATGAAAGACCTAGTAGAAAATAAAGATTTGAGAAAAAAAAGAGAAAAACAATAGGCTTGGTAATTAATCAATATCATCTGTCAAATTGTTTATTATTAATAGATATATATATATAATATATACGCTGATGGTCACAATATTAGCAAAATAAAGTAGTTTGTCCTTTTGACCAATATAACAAAAAGATAAGTTCAAAAAAACAAAATAACAAAATCAAAGTAATCTTCTTCTTTTTTAGCCTACCGCTACCGCTAATCGTTTTGAAAGTGCTAAACAATTTGCATGAGCTGGAGTAATGAATTTCAGATTGAAAGCAACGACGAAACATATCATATATATTGACAATATGCAAGATAAACATAAGATAACAAATAGATAAACGAATACCCAACTTATAGAATATATAAACTTAAAACATAATATGTCAAAAAGAGAAGCACATAGTATATGAACTTTTTTTTTTTTTTTTAAAATCAAACAGAGAATGTTCTTTGAATAAACTAATCTAATCTAATAGAAGAACCTAAGAATTTTAGAATAACAAATCTTTTAATTCTCATTATTAGGTGCATCCATCAATCCAGCCGCAACACATGCTTGAGCAAAAGTCGGATATAGAACACCATCTATTGTCTTCAGATCATCAAAACATGTTGGTCCTCTAGAAACAAGTAACAAAGTTTTTAAATAAAAAATCTCACCATATTGTGGTGGAATGTGTGCAAGACGTACTTCATGAGAAACCCTTTTAATTTGACGATGGGGAAGCAACTCTTTAGATTTGCAATGTCAAATAAACTGTAAATTAATTTCTATATACAAAAGAGTCCTAGCCTCAGCATACGGCTTATTGCATTCCATCTAAGCTTCAAATTTGGTTTTTACAACTTCTGCATCACCATCGTCTTTCATGAATGGTAAACTTTGGTTTTGTGGTAAATGAATTGGTAAACTTGTCATCTCCGAGAATTTTAAGATTCTCTAAAAAAAAATATAATCAACTTGCAAATAGTCTTAAAATAAACATGTTTATATATAATAACTCAAAGCAAACATGAATTTTATAACCTTTTAAAAGCAAAAATAAGAATGGAAAATTACTTAACATACGATTCTTAGAATAAGCACTTAAATGGAATAAATCAAAGCAAACATGTTATCTATAACCATTTTAGACCAAACATAAGAAAGGAAAATTTCTTAATATCTCTACACTTAAAAAATTAAGAACAAAAAAACGTCTCCTTCAATAAAAAAAGAAAAATTCAATACCAAAAGTAAAAAGAAATATTAAATACCAATTGAGCTCCTGAGATTTCAGTATAAGTAAACTTTTAATTTAATTTATTTAATGATTACCATTGTTTTATTTATTATACTACAATTAGTTTTATTATCATGGTTTCATATCTTATAATTAAACAAAATTTATAAATAACTTATCAATAAAGACAAAATGAAACAGTTTTAAGTATTTCCATTTCAAAAACAAAACTTTAAGTATTTCAAAATAAAATAAAATTAATATTAAAAGAATATATAAATACATATCTGCGCGTAGCGCGGATGAAAGACCTAGTAGAAAATAAATATTTGAGAAAAAAAGAGAAAAACAATAGGCTTGATAATTAACCAATATCATCTGTCAAATTGTTTATTTGTAATAGATATATATATATATATATATATATACACGCTGATGGTCACAATATTAGAAAAATAAAGTAATTTGTCCCTTTGACCAATATAACAAAAAGATAAGTTCAAAAAAAAATAACAAAAACAAAGTAATCTTCTTCTTTTTTAGCCTACCGCTACCGCTAATCGTTTTGAAAGTGCTAAACAATTTGCATGAGCTGGAGTAATGAACTTAGATTGAAAGCAACGACGAAACATATCATATATATTGACGATATGCAAGATAAACACAAGATAACAAATAGATAAACGTATACCCAATTTATAGAATATATAAACTTAAAACATAATATGTCGAAAAGAGAAGCACATAGTATATGAACTTATTCTTTTAAAAAAAATCAAACATAGAATGTTCTTTGAATAGACTAATCTAATCTAATAGAAGAACCTAAGAATTTTAGAATAAAAAATCTTCTAATTCTCATTATTAGGTGCATCCATCAATCCGGCTGCAACACATGCTTGAGCAAAAGTCGGATATAGAACATCATCTATTGTCTTCAGATCATCAAAACATGTTGGTCCTCTAGAAACAAGTAGCAAAGTTTTTAAATAAAAAATCTCACCATATTGTGGTGGAATGTGTGCAAGACGTACTTTATGAGAAACCCTTTTAATTTGACGATGGGGAAGCCACTCTTTAGATTTGGAATGCCAAATAAACTGTAAATTAATTTTTATAAACAAAAGAGTCATAGCCTCATCATACAGCTTATTGCATTCCATCTAAGCTTCAAATTTGGTTTTTACAACTTCTGCATCACCATCGTCTTTCATGAATGGTAAACTTTGGTTTTGTGGTAAATGAATTGATAAACTTGTCTTCTCCGAAAATTTTAAGATTCTCTAAAAAGAATATAATCAACTTGCAAAGAGTCTTAAAATAAACATATTTATATATAATAACTCAAAGCAAACATGAATTTTATAATCTTTTAAAAGCAAAAATAAGAAAGGAAAATTACTTAACATATGATTCTTAGAATAAGCACTTAAATGGAATAAATCAAAGCAAACATGTTATCTATAACTATTTTAGACCAAACATAAGAAAGGAAAATTTCTTAAAATCTCTACAATTAAAAAATTAAGAACAGAAAAAGTCTCCTTCAATGAAAAAAGGAAAATTCAATACCAAAAGTAAAAAGAAATATTAAATACCAGTTGAGCTCCTGAGATTTAAGTATAAGTAAACTTTTAATTTAATGTATTTAATGCTTACCATTGTTTTATTTATTATACTACAATTAGTTTTATTATCATGGTTTCATATCTTTTAATTAAACAAAATGTATAAATAACTTATCAATAAAGATAAAATGAAACAGTTTTAAGTATTTCCATTTCAAAAACAAAATTTTAAGTATTTCAAAATAAAATAAAATTAATATTAAAAGAATATATAAATACATATCGGTGCGTAGCGCGGATGAAAGACCTAATAGAAAATAAAGATTTGAGCAAAAAAAAAGAAAAACAATAGGTAAAAAAAAACCAAAGAATAGGCAAAAAGAAAAAAAAGAAGAAGAAGCAAATATATAGAAAGAGATAAAAATAAATTTGGTCAAGGAAAGTAGAAAGAGATAAATAGATAAAAAAATTCCAAAAAATGTCTAAAAGGTGAGGAGGGCCAAGCATATCCATCTCTCGCCCACTTTGCTATTATGTCCCTCTCTCTTATATCCTAATCTTCCAATAAATTTCAGAATCATCCTCAGTACATCATTTGTATGATCTCGCTATTATCCTTAAATTTTTAATAAATAAATAAATTTAATATTCTTATTGCTTTAGTATATTTAATATTGTTATTACTTGTTAAAGTTAGCTTTTAAAATTTTCGTATATAGATTAACCAACGATACGTCCAGTATAAATCCATGTGTAGGAATCAGTTTACTAGTATATTATTCTATATGATTTTTATTTACTAGTATATTATTCTATATGATTTTTATAAACTGAGTAGAATTGATTCTAGAGCTAAAGTATCAGATTCTTTATTGTAATTTTTAAACATTGAAAAGGCGAAATTATTGGGGAAAGGAGTAGAAAACTTGTGAGTCACAGTTGATTTGGTTTCAATTGGATAGGGATAATATTTCAAGTGGGAAGAAAAAAGGAAAATTTAATATAAAGTTGTGGTGGAAAACTTTTCCAATAAATCTCGTCGTGTGAATTGAATCATTATTCCTACTTAGTGTCAAATCTTCTTCGCCGCTCTCTATCAACCTCCAATTTTCTTGTTTTTTTTCTCTACAAAAACAAAAGTATTTGGATAATTTATTTCATTTTAACATTTTAATTTTATTTTAATGATAATTATTTTTATAACTGTAACTTAATAATAAATATAAAAAAGAATAATAAATGTTACTCTAAATGTAATGTAGAATAACGCTTATTGCTTTTTTTGGTTGGTCATTATTCGAAACTACTTTGTCCAAAATTAGGAAAAATCTTTTTGGGTGAATAATTCCCAAAAGTATATAGTTGCATTTGCCAGAGAGGCACTCAAGCACAGATATTCGAAAAGATAAGCTTTTTTTTTTTTTTTTCTCTCATCAAAAAAATCTCCACAATTTTCTTTTGTCTTTCCTCTCCCAAAGAGAGAGAAGAGAGATAAGCCACCAAAGGGTTTCGATTCTTCTGCATAGTTCGATTAAAAAAATCATTTTTTCCCTAAAATCAATTTGGGGTTTTTTATTTTCAGCTTATTGGCAAAAAGCTTAGGTTTAGTTTTGAGAGATGTCTGGTTCCGGTTCTGGTTCTACTGGTGGTGGTGGTTGTACTATTGTATGGTTTAGAAGAGATCTTAGGGTCGAAGATAATCCAGCTTTAGCTGCAGCTGTAAGAGCTGGTCCTGTAATTGCAGTGTTTGTATGGGCACCAGAGGAAGAAGGACACTATCATCCAGGTAGGGTTTCAAGGTGGTGGCTCAAGAACAGTTTGTCTCAGCTTGATTCTTCTCTCAGAAGCCTTGGTACTTGTCTCATCACCAAGAGATCTACTGATAGCGTTGCTTCACTTCTTGAAGTTGTTAAATCCACTGGTGCTTCTCAGATCTTCTTCAACCATTTGTATGGTCTGTTTTCATCTTCTTCCCTCTCTTGGTTCCTTTTTTTAAATCTACTGTTTCTTGATTGAAGGGTTTGATCCGAATTGCATATTGGTTCATGGGTTGCTTGAAAGATATCATTTTTGTCATTTGAATAATCTCTACTCTTCTGGGTTGTGTATTGTTTGGTGTTATTTGCCCTGTAATTGTAGATGTGTTATAAGATGATCTAAAACTGAAAAAGAGGAATTTTTCAAAATCTATTATGTCTTATATATGTATTGACAATATATTATCTACTCTAAGAAGAAAAAGTTTTGATCTTTCAGATCCCTTATCTTTGGTCCGTGATCACCGTGCCAAGGACGTTCTAACAGCAAAAGGCATAGCGGTTAGATCATTCAACGCGGATTTGCTTTACGAGCCATGGGAAGTGACTGATGAATTAGGTCGTCCTTTCTCAATGTTTGCTGCCTTTTGGGAAAGATGTCTAAGCATGCCTTATGACCCTGAGTCTCCTCTTCTTCCTCCCAAGAAGATCATTTCAGGTTTGTTTCTCAGCCAACACTCTCTTGTGGCTTTTCCCCAAATCTGTGTTATCTATTTTGATTACTCTTATGTTGCAGGGGATGTGTCGAAGTGTGTTCCGGATACATTGGTCTTTGAGGATGAATCAGAGAAAGGAAGCAATGCACTTCTTGCTCGTGCTTGGTCTCCGGGATGGAGTAATGGTGATAAAGCTCTCACAACTTTCATAAACGGACCATTAATTGAATACTCTAAGAACCGCAGAAAAGCCGATAGTGCCACAACCTCGTTTCTTTCTCCACATTTGCATTTTGGGGAAGTGAGTGTGAGAAAAGTTTTCCATCTTGTTCGGATCAAACAGGTCGCATGGGCAAACGAAGGAAACCAGGCCGGAGAAGAAAGTGTTAACCTTTTCCTCAAATCGATTGGTCTCAGGGAATATTCAAGATACATAAGCTTTAACCATCCATACTCTCATGAAAGACCACTTCTTGGACATCTTAAGTTCTTCCCTTGGGCTGTAGATGAGAACTATTTCAAGGCATGGAGGCAAGGCCGGACCGGATATCCGTTGGTCGACGCCGGGATGAGAGAGTTATGGGCTACTGGTTGGCTACATGATCGCATAAGAGTAGTTGTTTCAAGCTTCTTTGTTAAAGTACTTCAATTACCATGGAGATGGGGAATGAAGTATTTCTGGGACACATTGCTCGATGCAGATTTAGAAAGCGATGCTCTTGGTTGGCAATACATTACCGGTACTCTCCCGGATAGCCGGGAGTTTGATCGCATAGATAACCCGCAGTTCGAAGGGTACAAGTTCGACCCCAATGGAGAATACGTAAGGCGATGGCTTCCTGAGCTTTCTAGGCTCCCTACGGAATGGATACATCATCCGTGGAACGCGCCTGAATCAGTGCTTCAAGCTGCTGGTATTGAGCTTGGATCTAACTATCCTCGACCTATAGTAGGACTAGATGAAGCTAAATCACGGCTTCATGAAGCTCTTTCGCAGATGTGGCAACTAGAAGCTGCTTCAAGAGCTGCAGTAGAGAATGGATCAGAAGAAGGACTTGGAGATTCTACTGAGTTGGAGGAAGCTCCTATAGAGTTTCCAAGGGACATCACAATGGAAGAGACTGAACCAACTAGGGTCAACATAATCAGGAGATATGAAGATCAGATGGTTCCAAGCATTACGACTTCTTTGATTAGACCTGAAGAAGACGAAGAGTCGTCTATGAGTTTAAGAAATTCAGTAGGAGATAGCAGAGCCGAGGTTCCAAGGAACATGGTCAACACCAACCAAGCTCATCAACAGCCGAGAGCAGAACCGGCTTCAAACCAAGTCGCTGCTATGATTCCAGAGTTCAATATTAGAATTGTTGCAGAGAACACTGAGGATTCGACAGCGGAATCTTCGAGCAGCGGAAGAAGAGAGAGGGACGGAGGCATTGTCCCCGAGTGGTCCGGGTACTCAGAACAGTACGCTAGTGAAGAAAATGGGATTGGAGGAGGAAGTACAACATCTAGCTACTTGCAGAATCACCATGAAATATTGAACTGGAGACGGCTTTCACAGACCGGGTATGTAACTTGCAAATCTTACTCTGAGTCTGACTGTCTGAGCAATAAGTTCAGTTCATTGTTTTGAAAACGTTGAAAAAAGTCCAATCTTTTCATTATTTTCAAATTGTTTGAGCAATAAGTTCCACTTGGTTACTCAGCAACAAGTTCAGTTCATTGTTTTGATTGTTTTCACAAACCGGGTATTGAAGTCTTTAAAAATTCAGTGGACTATAGTTGTAAAAGTTCAATCTTTTTACTGTTTTCAAATTGAAGTCTTCATATTTTCAGTGGCACTTGGTAACACTTGTCTAACCAAGTAGTATTAAATCTAAATTGTATTAAGTCGAACTTTTTTAATGGCTTCAAATTGAAGTGTTACATTTTTCAATCTTACTTTAAGCGTTCAATTGAGGCTTTGTTTTATTTTTTTACAATTACAAGTTCAATCTTAGATTTCAATTTTCGCTTTGATCTGTCTTGTTTTACAGGTAAAAAGGGCAAGTGGAGGTGGTAAAAGGAGAGGAACATCATAAGGACTGTAACTCCGGTTAAACGTGGTTGGACTGTATACCGAGTATACATTTGGGTATGCTTTAATGTATTTCCAGTTATGGGGCTGGAGAGAAACTTTGTAGGAGCTTTTATCTGATGTACATTTTTTTATGTATCGGGTGCTTCCATCTTGTTATAAAGTACTGTATAGTATCTTCATTGTGGTAAAAGACCAGATCTCATACTTGTTGGCTTTCAAGTTTTGGTTATAGTCAAACAAATGCCAATTCCTCCTAATCTTTAAACAAAACATTTTTTTTTTTTTTTTGTCGGCAACTTTGTTACTTATATTAATAGAACAAGGCGTACAAGTTACAAGAACCACGTAACACCGTACTCTTTACAATGCCGTCTAGCTTCCTTGGCCAACTTATCGACTTCATGTAGTAAATTTCGTGAAACATATTTAAAGTGAAAAGACGATGTAGAGGAGAGAGATAAGATATCTTGTAGGAGAATTGCAATGGAGGCTGAAGAGAATGGTGTGCCATTGAGCTGTTGTCCTCCACTGTGAGAAGCAAGGATATCATATAAGACTTTGCAATTACCTGCAAAAGTTATATGATTATATCCTAATACCTGAAGACGTTGAATAGCCATAAGTAAAGCTATTCCTTCGGCCTGAATAAATGTTTGCGTCTGTGGTATAGATGCATTACTTTGGAGCAATTGAATGCCTTCTTTGCTATATAAGGACCATCCAATTCCTGCTCTATTTGAAGATAATACCCAAGACGCATCAACTAAGCAGTAATAGGTAGAACTGTCTCCAATAACATCGGTAATTAAGGTAGCTTCAGACGAAGATACATTTTCTGTAACAGGCGACTCCGAATGAAGCGAGTCCTCCCATTGCTGTTTGTCTAAGAAAGCCATCCTTATAGAATGAGTGATGTGATCTCTCTTGTGTTCAAAGAACAATTTGTTACGCATTTTCCAGATACGCCATCCTAGAAAAAACACAAGTGTTTCAGCATGGTGAGGTTGCAATTGAGTTATCCTTAAGTTTAAATTTTGCAGCAACGTATTTTGAGTAAGGAGCTCAGTTTGCATTATTACAGAGGTGGCTAACTCCCAAATCTCTTTGGTGACTTGACATTGAAAGAGTAGATGATTTAATGTTTCTGCAGAATCTCCACATAGATGGCAACTATCATCTATATTCAGATTACGCTTCCGAAGATTAGCAGAAACAGGTAAACTATTATGAGCAATACGCCACAAGAAAAGCTTAAGTTTAGGCGGGAGTTTAGTCTTCCAAAGAAGTCGACAAACCTGTTTAACTTCATCGGGGATGCTTGTACGTTGGCAGTCCGACGCTAAACTCTCTGTTGTTAAACGTCTTTGGATATAATATCCAGACTTAACTGAGTATCCCCCTTGATTTGTGTAGGCCCAGGTAAGAACATCATTGGCAGAGGATACGCTTGGACGCAATTGCATAATATTTGCTATGTCGTCAGAATCCACAAATGTAGTCAACTTTTGATAGTCCCAGTGAGAAGTTCGAGGATTAATAAAATCAGCTACATAGAAATTGGGAGGAACAGTGTCTTGCCTGGGACATAGAGGACGAGGAGGCTCTGTGGGTAACCAGTTGTCTCTCCAAACATGTATCTGATCTCCTTTACTCACAAGCCAACGACTACCATATTTCAATAAAGGTTGACTCTGAATGATACTCTTCCACGCATAGCTTGATTTCGTATAACTTGTAGCTTCTAGGAAAGAAGAGTGACAAAAGTATTTAGCTTTGAAAACTCGCGCTACCAACGAGTTGGGAGATTGAAGTATGCGCCAAGCTTGTTTCGCTAATAGGGCCAGATTAAAATCATGCAAGTCGGAAATACCAAGCCCGCCATCCCCTTTTGAAGTTGTTATCTTATCCCACGCCACCCAAGGGATCTTATGGTGTCCTTTAACTCCGGACCACCAGAAGCTACGCATTGCAGAAGTAATATCTCGAATAATACTTTTAGGTAGCATAAAACAGGACATTGTATAATTAGGAAGAGAAGTTATTACAGATTTGAGTAAGACTTCTTTACCTGCTTGAGAGAGATAGCGATTATACCAGCTATCTATCTTATTCTGCACACGTTGCATGATGTATTGAAAGACATCCTTTCGTCGCCTTCCAATATGCTCTGGTAGACCAAGATAGCGCCCTAACCCTCCGATTTTATGAATACCTGTTCTTCTGATAATTAGCTACTGAGTAGCATTAGCAGTATCCTTACTGAAAGTAACTGTAGACTTGTTATAGTTAATTTCCTGACCTGAGCCTCGTTGATAAATAGATAAGACATCCATCAAATTAGCACATTCAAATTCTGAGGCTCTGCAGAAGAGGAGAGAGTCATCTGCAAAAAGTAGATGCGAAATTATTGGCCCACTTCTAGAGGCTCACTAGCCATGAATAATCTTGCTTTGGATGCGGCTCTTGATGAGTCTAGATAAGCCCTCAGTACAAATCAAATATAGGTAAGGGGAGATAGGGTCACCTTGACGGATGCCTCGCGTGAGGATAATTTTGTCGGAGGGGGCTCCGTTAATGAGAACAGAGTAAGAAGCAGTAGAGATACATTGCATAATCCAGGCTCTCCACTGTTCATTGAATCCCATCTGCTTCATAACCACATTAAGAAATGGCCATTCAACACGATCAAAAGCTTTAGTAATATCGAGCTTTAAGGCCATATAATCCTTAGACAACTTTTTAGTATGCAACGAATGTAATAGCTCATGAGCAATCAACACATTGTCAGTTATAAATCGTCCAGGTATGAAAGGAGATTGATTATCTGAAATAATAGAATGCAACCAAATTTTTAACCGCTCAGCTAGTATCTTTGAGATAATCTTATAAGCCACATTAGTAAGGCTAATAGGTCTATAATCTTTAACCATTGTAGGTGTTGGGATTTTGAGTACCAAACAGATATGAGTATGATTAAGTTCTGGATCCAAATAATTCCCTTCAAAGAAAAGCTGAACAAAAGAGTACACACCTTGTTTTATAGTAGGCCAATGATGTCGAAAGAATCCAGCTGTCATACCGTCAGGGCCTGGCGATTTGTCCGGATTGGTAGAAAATACTGCTTTTCTTACCTTATCTTCACTAATCGGAGAAGTGAGCGCACAATTGATTTCAGGGGTGACTGTGGTGGGGATGTTATCAAGAATTTCCTGAGAAATATCACATCCATTAGAGGTATATAATCCTGCAAAGTAATGCTGAATTTCTTTTTGAACTTCTTCTGGTTTAGAAAATTGATGACCTGTTTCATCTCGCAAGTGTAGGATCCGATTAAAAGCTCGTCTTTGCTTTGTCTTGGCATGAAAGTACTGAGTATTTCTGTCCCCAACTTGCAACCAAAGGATCCTACTCTTCAATTTCCATTACTCTTCCTCCATCTTGTATTGAAACTGCAATTGAGACTTTAATGAATGAATGAGATGATAATCTAATTGAGAAGCCTCATAAGCAGTATGAAGTTGATTCCTAAGATCCGCAATTTGCTTTTGTGAATTTTGAATTGTGGTACTTTTCCACTGGGACAAGGCAACTCGACACTTAGCTATAGCTTTTCTAAAATTAATAGGAGGGATCGTCGTGCAATGAGTATTCCAGGTATTGGCAACTAATTCACGTACCTCTGTATTGCACTTCCACCTATTATCATAGCAAAACATCTTATAGCCAACTTTGCGGTGCAGCTCTGTATGAATGAGTAATGGGCGATGATCAGAGCCATTCCAAGGGAGAAGCTGGATATAAGCAGTAGGAAACATATCAAGCCAATGACAATTAGCAACTGCACGGTCAATTCTAGATTTGACAGTGTGCAAATGACGGGTCCCAGTCCAGATGTATTTACCGCCAACAGTTTTCAAATCATGTAACCCATATACAGATAACATATTGCAAAATAGAGAGAAAGAAATTTTAGACCTGGAAGGACCACCCTTTTTATCCGCGTTGGAAGCAATATCATTGAAGTCACCAAACACCAAGTACGGCTTATCTTGATAGCACCCTACATTAGCTTGAGAAATCATAGAAAACCATTGAGCCTTACGATACTTATAAACTGGATTTCCATATATATAGGTGCACCAAAAAGTGTTTACACCTTCCGTTATACACATGTCCGTGCTATTAAGAGCAGGATTAGACAAAAATTTGATGGCTACGCTATCATCCCAGAAAATTGCCATTTCACCACTAAGTCCCTTTGGAGATACTATAATACAGTGGGCATAACTAAGCTCTTTTGATACTTGTTCAACCATACTATCACTATTCTTAGTTTCTACAAGGAGCATGATATCAGGTTTTGAAGACCTCCTGATATCTTTAAGATTTGGAATTGTCAGGCTGCTCCCTAAACCTTGACAATTCCAATGCAAAAGCTTCATTGATCCTCTGGTGGTTTTAAGGGAGCCACCAACCCTGTTGCTTCAGTTGAGACTCGGGATTGACGTTTAATAATGGACGATTGCAGGTTATCTTCATCATCCTGCAGCTTCCTTTTAGCACCATGATCCATGCTACGAGAGGACTCCCCTTGGTCTGATGATACTATCGTCAAGGCAGGGAAAGAGGGGAGAGTTGGGGCAGAACTTACAGGAGCAAGGATGGATACTTCTGGAGACGGCCCCTGAGCTTGACCTGACGAAGATGGGAGCTCTACGACAGAGGTTTCCAACTGAGATGTCACGGGATCGATTTGCATCAGTTGGAAGCTTTGAGTCTCGAGATTAGGAGGATGAGGGCAAACATCGAAACTATGCTTTAAGCTTCCACAATTAGTACAGAACTTTTGCAAGACATCATAACGGAACTCCAACTCTACGGGCTTGCTGGTACGGGTAATTTGGACAGTTCTCGCTAAGGTTAGTTCATTGTCAATATTGAAGCGAACTTTCACCCAGACTTCTGCAGGACGAAGAGTAGTTGGTTCAGAAATCTCCACCTCTTCTACATGGCCAAGCTTGGATCCAATACTCCGAACAATTTGCTCCCTTCGGAAAACATTTGGTAAATTTTCAATCCGAACCCAAAAGGGAATTGTTTTGAGAAACGTTGGCAAGTCTCTCCGATTCCATCTGTCAATAGCGACCATCCAGCCTTTAAAAGTGTAAGGAGCATTTTCTAGAATGGTGAGAAGATGGTGCTCCGATCTGAAATAAAAGTTGAACAGTACCGTCATCATTAACTGGCCCCTCTACTTTTCCTGCCAAGTTCCAAGCCTTCGGAAGAGTATGCTTCATGCTAATCGGATTTTGATGTTCTGGGTTAAGGCCTTGGACTACTAGACATAAGCGATGATCCTTTTCAAATTGATCTTGAGCATCATCATGAACCTCCCAAATAGTTTTATTGGATCCAATCTTCAGATTTTGAAAGGTTTTCCATAACTCTTTCTGGGCAGATGAGAAACTTTGAGAAGCCATGAAAGATAAAAATTGAGTACATATAGGATAAGAGAGGGAGGAGACAGATGAAATTAAAGCTTAGAAAAAGTTGAAACCAGATTAACTGGAAGAGATTTCGAACGATGTCGAAAGGGAAACCCTAGAACAGGGAAGCTTTAATTTTTTCGGTTCTTACACCCTATTTAATTGTGGAATAGTCTTTGTCTCTATCCTTTAAACAAAACATATATAATTCATTAATGTATGTAGAACATTTCTGTTATAATTAGATGTAAGTCAGTTATTGTTTTAATTAGAATTTTTGAAAATCTATTATTTTATACAGATATTAATTAATTAATAAATTAATAACTGTTTGCCAAATTATGAATTTGATCGTATGTATCTATTATTACTAATAAAAGTTGATGGTATTGGGTGTTCACATAGAATTTAAAAAATCCAATTCTATTAGACATCATTGAAATTATATATATTAAAATTAAATAATTTTACTTTTATCACTATTAGAAAAATTTATAAATTTTAAGATAGTTATTAATAAAAGAAAGTTTAGAAAATAAGGAAATAAGATCTTATTTTCCTATTAATAATAAAAAATTTTAACATATTATAGATTATTAAAAAATCATATAAATTAAACAAAATAATTTAAAAACTGTAGTTAAAATCATAATTAAATTATTTCAAAATTTTAATTATGATATACAATTAAAAATCAGAACTGTTAACTAAAATATATTAGTTGTGGTATGTGTTCAATTTTTTTATGAAACAAATATGTTATAGATTCTTTTAAAGAAACAAATATGTTATATGCATATGATGTTTATTAACGCTTTATTAAAAATAAAAATTAATTAAGTGTAGAACATAAATAAAACTAACGGCGAAAGAAAAAATAAAAAAATAATTAAAACTAAAAATATCTCACATCAGATTTGAAAGGAAAATGTGATATGAAACATTTTCTTTGTAAATAGTGCATATTTTTGTCAACTCAAATTGAGTTGTGAAAGATATTCACAAAATTGTATTTTTCAAAATAAAATAAAAATCAATATCAAAAATTCAAATTAAAAACAAAATAAAATTCATCTTGAAGGAAATTAACTCATATTTACGTTAACTCTTTTAAAATCATCAAAAAGCCTATCTGACAAAAACAATTATATGTCTCAAAAATATTAATACCTTAAAAATAATCGTATATATGAAAATAAAATGAAAATCATGAAAATATAAATGAAAAATATTAAAAAAAAACATCTAAAAAGAAATTTAACATGATTTCTTAACTAGATCTTTGAAATATCAACAACATCAAAGTTTAACTAACAAAAAAATAAAATAATAACAAAGAATTGTATACGCCAAGATAAAATATAAAATCAATGGCAAAAGATTTATCCTAACAAAAAAAGTTCTAAAAGGAAATAATTTTAAAATTTAGTCTACAAAATATTTTATTTATAAATTATTAACATCAATTATAAATTAATATGTAAAATTGCAGTAAATTTCACGAGTTTCTACATCAAATATATTTTTTAAATTACCATGTGGATGTTTCTGATTCTTTTCTTATATGCAATCTTATAGATTGAGCTCGACATGAGTGTGCATGAAATCCTATTATTTTCTCAAACACATTCCTATAGAGCTCAAACCTGAAAAATCAGATCTTCTCCATTTTCCAACCAATTCATATTACACTTTGCATTCGCATTAATTTTTTTTGATAAAACGCCATGTCTAATTTTTTAAAAAAAAGAATCAATATAAATCAGGGATAATAGATGCTTATGTACATAGTGTTAATCAGACTCAATCAACTAACCAAATATTTGAACACATAAACCTTAGAGAAATTTTTTTTTTATTTTGTTTTCGAACTCAAAAGGCACCAACTTGAAAAATTATTTGTAGTATTTATTTCAAGAAAAAATTAAAAGCAAAAAATTTATATCAAAACTACTACCAAAATCACAAAAAAACAAAAGAATCACCACGATCTTAGCAAGAAGACTAAATCCAAACGGTATTTGAACATGGTGATGGTAACTTATTAGAATAGAATGAATTTGGGTGATAAATATGTTGCAGAATTGCATAATTATTTATGAAAAATGGATAAAGATATTGAAATATACAATATAAATATATATTAAAAGAGTATTTATTTCAGTTTTCTAACATGTCAAACAATTCTAGAGGTAATAGATGCTTAGGTATACAACATTAATCAAATACCAAAAATTTGAATACATAAACCTTAGATAAAGAAAATTCAGTTTGTTTCCGAACTCATAAGCAGCATTGGAGAATTATTTGTATTATTCATTTATAAACAAATTGTAAAAAAACATATTATATATTAAAAAAATTACAAATCACAATGAAAATAAAGAAAAAAAAAATCAGGATCTTAGGAAAACAAAATATTCGTTTCTAAACTAAATATGCATGTTTTACGACCACATCAAGATTGGAAAATTCAATAGGCGTCATAAATTTTTTTTAAATCAAAAAGAAATCCAAATAGAATTTGAACATGGAAGACCATCAAATACATTTAATGTATTAAATACATTTAATGTAGATGAAAGAATACAAAATAAATTAATAATTTTCATGTTAGATCTTGATAAAATGGAAGTGAATAATAAACATGTTAACATGTTAACATATACAAAATAATAATATATTAAAAAATTTATGAAAAATTTATGTAAATTTATTATGCTTTTAATAATTTAAAATTAATAAAAAATAAAAATTTATATCAAATTCATAATATATATCCAAGCTACGTACATATAAAAAAACCCAGTATATCCCAATAATTTTGTGTTTTCTTTGGTTTGTCTTCCTAAATACTTTATACTTGAAAATCGAGGGATAGCAAGGGATGATGAAATATTCTAAATTTTTAAATGGACCGTTAAATCATAAGTTAAAAATGTTGATTCATATTTTCCTCTCTTTAAAGAGCAACGTTTAAAATTACAACTTGAACAATATCCAATGGATATCCTATATGATTTCCATCTTCTTTGTTATCAAATCTATGCCTTATGGGACACTTGGTAAGTATAAAAAGCAAATACTGTATATATACAATAAGAATATCTACACATAATGTTTTTTCTTGTTTCTTCAGCGAAATAGTGCAAATACATTCATGTATATTAATAACATAAGATATTTCTTTTTACAAATCATACTGATTAACAAATAACGTACGATTTTGACAAAAAATATTTCTTTTTGGTAATTAGACAATATTCCAAACCTTATTGTCTAGCATCCACTGATACTCTTCTTCACTAGCTTTAACCTACTTATATAAAATTGGAACTATTCATGGTTTTGCAGAAGTTGATAAAATCATCTTTCACCTAGGTTTTGATTTTTATTTTATTCTATAAGAAATATTGCAACCTAAGAATAAAAACCCCACAACCTCGGAGTTCTTTTCTGCCCCGGTTCTCGAGAAAAATTCTTCACTGTTAGTTTGATAACTGGTCTCTTCCCTCAACCACTTTCCTTTACTTAAAATAGAAGGTTTTTTAAATTTATCCTACCTTGGGAAAAGCGTCACCGTGGTTTCACCCCCACCTTCGGGTCGGAGGGCCGCCGTCACCGTCGGAATTCATGGGGAGAACTCCATATCCAACCGTCCAACCCCTGAGATGTAAGCACATTAAGAAATCATCAATATTCATTTCGCATCGGGAGAGTCTGGCGGGTAAAGAAATAGCTTTATCTTAACCCTCAACCTAATCAAGACCTCTACAAGAACACGAATAATATTCAAGCGTTACCCCATTGTGGGGATCCTCTCATTTCTCTATCATCTATCAAAGCATATACTTATAACACCACCTCCCTGTTGCTCACTCCCTCACAAAGCAGAAAGGAAAGTCAAGATGTCTCACCGCTACTCGACTGCTAAAAAAGAGAAATGGATCCCATCACCCTCGGCTCTGGAACGCCGAACACCTATTCAGATCCCTGAGAGTGACAGTTCGGCTCTCATAGAAGAAAAAAAACTCACTCTAATTGGTTGGGTGACAAACTTTGTGTCTCAAAAACCTCAGTGGTTGGTGGAATGGCTCTCACATTCTGGAACCTTGACTCCACGGTGATAGGCCGACCCCTAGGCCCAGATCTGTTCAGTTTCAAGTTCGAATCTGAAGAAGCCCTCTCAACCATACTCCGGAGAGCACCCTACCACTACAAGAGATGGATGCTCATCCTCCAGCGCTGGGAACTAGTAATCTCCAACAGCTATCCCTCCTCCATCCTGTTCTGGGTGAAGATACACGGAGTTCCGCTCCACTTTTGGCTCAAATCTACCTTCCTATCGATAAGGAAAGCTCTAGGTCAAGTAAAAGACAAGAACATCTCGGAAGGAAGGCTAAGAATAGAGATCAATGGTCTCAAATCTTTGGAAATGAAGCTCCCAATTAGCTTACCCTCTGGAGAAGTATTATGGGTAACCTTAGAATATAAAAAACTGGAAAAACACTGTTTTTGCTGCTATTCCCTCTTGCATGAGGAAAAAGACTGCCCCCAGAAGCAGAAAGAAACTCCCAAAGCTCCAGCAACCAGAGACCGGAAGGAGACTCCAAAGCAGGTCAGGAGTTCCCCCTCGGGGAAGAGAGTTTCCTCGTAGAGAAGAGCCCTACAGAAACTTTAGGGACATTTCCTTTCAAGATCGAACCCACCTATCCTCGCGCAATAAGAGAAGTCCTTCCCCTTTGAGGTCTAAAGGCATGGCAGAAAGCTTACACTACCCCACTAGTGGGGATATTAACCGAAACATAAGCCGAAAATACAACCGCCCGGCAGATAGAGAAGCCAGACGTGAGAGATCTTACAACCATCACAGTGAGAGGTCGCCTTCTCGCCTCCAAGCACAGTCCCCAGTAGAAAGAATCCTACAATCCAAAGCAGGAAGTCACTCTGGGAAAAACTCAAAGGAGTACTCACCAAGGTTTACATCTCATATCCAAGGTAACATTTACCGTCAGTCCCCTCAGGCTTCTCAGAGAACCCAACAGTCGCATACTCCTCCGCCAAACCCCCCAAGAGAAGCAATGGTTTTACCGCTTACTGCGGAATTGGGAGAAGTCAATAGGTCCACCCCACACAGGAGATCAGCACTGGACAGAATATCATCGCTGATCCTAATGGCCCCCCAAGGAAGAACAGGAGGCTCTAGCCTACTCTCGAGCAGACTCCAGGAAGTAGAAATCCACTATGATGACGTTTTCGGGGGACAACCAAAAAAAACCACACGTCAGGGGACCGCCTCCATCCTTCCCTTCATCTTGGAGAACCAGGAAAAACCAAAAGTAAAGCCCGGAAACCACCTGTCAGTAAGACAGCACAAACATCAAGAACTATCACGAAAAGGAAAACGACAGGAGGGAAAGGGAAATCTACTCAAAGTCCCCTCCCAGGAGCTAGCTCAAAGAAAATACTCACCACGCGTAACACAACAGCAACAAGGAAAAGACTAGTCCAAACGGAAATCACAGTGGAAGATGAATTACCTCACAATGAGGAAAGAGGCCAAACATCCAAAGTTGCTAACCCATCTTCAAGGAAGGGAGGGACGGATTTTCGGATCCCCCAAAACCCTCTTCCTTAGCCCTTCTGAGCTGGAACTGTCAGGGGATCGGGGCTATCCTGACAAGTCACCATTTGAGGGAATTTCATAAGTCCCTCTTCCCCGACATCTTGTTCTTATCAGAGACAAAGAACCAAGATGAAAAAACCTTAGCGGCGCTGCAATGGATGGGATATGAATGCCATTTCACTGTTCCCCCTGTAGTAACAAGTGGAGGTCTCGCACTGCTCTGGAAGAAAGAGATCAAGATCACTATCCTATCTTTCTCTGCAAACTATATAGACACAGAAGTAGTATCCAAAGGGACTAGTTTCTTCCTTACCCTCTTATACGGACCGCCGCAGAAAGAAGATAGAACTACCTTCTGGGAGACCATCTCACATTTAGGAAGAGACATGGTGTCTAACAGGGGACTTCAATGACTTGTTAGAAAACGCTGAAAAGGTGGGAGGGCCGACTAGATGTGAAGGCTCCTTCATCCCTTTCCGAAGTTTCGTCTCCCAAAATGGTCTTTGAGACATCAAACACTCAGGGAACCTTCTTTCATGGAGAGGACAGCGACACGACCATTTCATCCAAGCCAGGCTCGATAGGGCCATGGCCAATTGCGAATGGTCAGACCTCTTCCCATCGGGCTGATGTGAATATCTACGCTTTGAAAGCTCCGATCACAGGCCCTTAGTCACCTTCCTCGATGGAAACAGAGTGAAGAAAAAGAAACCTTTTAGGTATGACAGGCGCTTGAGTGCTATGGAAGGAGTAAGAGCAGTAACTGAACAAGCTTGGAGGCCGAATACAACTGAAACAGTAGCAATAAAAATCAGTCGGTGCAGAAGAGAGCTGATTAGGTTGGAAAAAAACAAGCAAAAAAGTAGTGCTGAAGCAATGAAGAAACTATAGAATACCCTAGAAGTAGCCCTTTCAGAAGCAAGTCCAAATAACACGCTTTTAAGAGACATCACAGAGGAACTTGATAAGACTTACAAGGCTGAGGAACCGTTTTGGAGACAAAGAAGTAGAGTCCAGTGGCTACAAGGAGGAGACAAGAACTCTGCCTACTTTCACGCAGTAACAAAAGGTAGAAGATCGGTGAATCGACTCACGGTTATAGAAAATAGCTGGGGAGATACAGTGTTTGAAGAGGACCAAATAAGCAAAGTCTTCTCAACCTTCTACCACGAAATAATCACCTCAAATGGTATATCAGAGTATAAGGAGGTGTTAGAGGTTCTTAAAACAAAGGTTACCTCAGAACTAAACGAGAGCATGATTAAGCTACCTTCAAATGAGGAGATTCGAGAGGCAGCCTTTGCCATTCACGCGGATAAAACACCAGGACCGGATGGATTTTCGGCAGGATTCTACCACTCCTTCTGGCACATTATAGGAGATGACATCAGTCAAGATATAACAAGATTCTTCCTTACAGAGGTAATGGAAGCTAACCTAAATGACATCCATGTTTGCCTCCTTTCCAAGTCATTAGCGGCTAAAACACCATCTGAGTATCGACCTATAGCCCTCTGTAATGTGCGATAAAAAATCATAGTAAAGATCCTCACCTCCCGTCTGCAACCTCTCCTCTGCAATCTTGTCTTGGAGCATCAGTCAGGTTTCATCCCTGGTAGAGCCATTGCCGATAATGTCCTCATCACACATGAGACCCTGCATTACTTGAAATTGTCACAAGCCACTAAACGGTGCTCAATGGTTATAAAAACTGATATAAGCAAAGCTTACGACCGCATAGAGTGGGGTTTTCTTCGAGAGGTTCTACAAGGCCTAGGCTTCCACCAGATTTTCGTGAGCTGGATCATGGCGTGTGTCACTTCAGTGTCCTACACATTCCTCATCAATGGCTTTTCAAATGGCAAAGTACTCCCCACTAGAGGCCTCAGAAAAGGTGACCCTCTCTCCCCCTTCCTCTTCATCTTGTGCACAGAAGTCCTCTCAGGATTTTGTCGAGAGGCCCAGGAGTCAGGCAGACTGAAAGGGATCCAAGTGGCTAGGAGAAGCCCCCATATCAACCATCTTCTTTTTGCGGACGACACCATGTTCTTCTGCGGAACCAATGAAGCCTGCTGTCAAGAGTTATCCTGAATCCTGGGGAAATATGAGCAAATATCAGGTCAGCGCATTAACCTAGACAAATCATCAATCACTTTCTCCAATAAAACACCTCAATAGATCAACGAAAGAGGATAACAAAAGAAGGTGGCTCTGGGAAATACCTTGGATTACTCGAATTCTTTGGAAGACGAAAAAGGGATGTATTCACAGGCCTAGTTGACAGAATAAGACAAAGGTCTCACAGCTGGACCACTCGCTTCCTCTCAGGAGCAGGGAAGCAGATTCTGCTCCAAGCGGTGCTCTTTGCGCTACCAACTTACATAATATCGTGTTTCCTGCTCCCTAAGTCCCTTTGTAGACACATTAAGTCAATCTTGACAAGGTTCTTCTGGGACTCCTCCCCGGAGAAACAAAAGATCTCATGGGTGGCCTGGATAAGATTATCTCAACCAAAGAGAGCAGGGGGATTAGGTTTCAGGGAGATTGAAGAATTTAATGTTGCTCTCTTAGCAACACAAAGCTGGAGAATCCTGAAAAATAAGGATATCTTACTCGCAAAGGTCCTGTTAGGTAAATACTGTCAAGACCAACGCTTTATGGATGTTGATTGTCCAGCCGGAGCCTCCCACAGATGGAGAGGTATCTTGGAAGGAAGGAAAGTACTCCGGAAAGGTCTTGGATGGGTAGTTGGCAATAGAGAAGACATCAATGTCTGGACCAAGCCCTGGCTCTCGACAGAGAATCCCCAAGTTCCCATGGGACTACATACACGAATGAATGCAAACCTAACCATCAAAGACCTATTGCATCAGGATACAAACAGCTGGAATCTAGAAGCAATAAAAACTCACTTACCTCAGTATGAGGATACCATCAGACTTCTTATCCCAAGTTCGTTGAAACCTCCGGATTCCCTGGTGTGGCTACCTGCGAAGTCAGGAAATTTTACAACAAAGACAGTTACAATCTTCAAAAACGATTCAACCAAAGTAGCGATACAAAGTTTGGATGGTACCAGTATATCTGGAATATGCACACCTCTCAAAAGATCAAGCATTATCTCTAGAGGGAAACCAACAACGCACTACCAGTGGGACTGAATCTCCGATGGCGGGAAATAAACGCAAATGCGTGTTGCACAAGATGTGGAGAGCAGGAGACAATTGCACACATATGGTGTGATTGCCCATACACAAAAGAGGTGTGGAGAGTAGCCCCCATAACGCCGAACCCGAAGACCCTTTCAACAGACATAGACTCTAGAGATCTGCTACGCACTCTCTACAAGTCTAAGAACCAACCTTCATCAGCGTTACAGGAAACCCCTCTTTACCTCTGGATTCTCTGGATTCTCTGGACATCTAGGAATAAGCTCACCTTCGAGGGATCGAGCTACTCAGCGCCTGAACTGGTCGACAAAGCCACCCAGGAAGCGATCCTATGGCACTCAGCTAACATCCCTCCACCTCCGATACTCTCGAAGCCAGTACATCCGAAAAAACTTCCCTACGACCCACGGCTTCGATCTGCTGCTCAGATGGCGCTTGGCTAGTGAATTCTCGAATAAGAGGAATGGGATGGGTCATTTCAGACACACGGGGATCAGTGATCATAGAAAACCCATCAGCGCGATGTTTTGTCTCCTCAGCCATTGTGGCAGAAGCCCTTGCGGTCCTAGCCGAAGTTCGCAAGGCAATCTCGTTGGAGATTCATGATCTCCACCTCCGATCGGACTCGGAAGTCCTCATCAACACCCTCGTTACGAGGGCGGATTTGACAGAGATCGCAAGTATCCTCTTCGACATTCGGTGCCTTGCTCATCTCTTCTCTTCACTATCCTTTAGCTACATTCCCCGATCTGCTAATCATGTGGTAGACGGGCTTGCAAAAACAGCTCTTGCTTTCTTTAGCCCAATGGGCCTTTTGTAAACTCTAAACTTCTATTTTTAGACCAAAAAAAAAAGAAATACTATGTAATCATATAGAATAGCATTTCTCCTTTCTCTAGTGGATCACTTCAATACATCGAACATCTTGATTTGAAGGAAGAGCTTCAGTATAAATTTGAGGTTTCAATTTTTCCTTATCAAATGCAACTATATGAATCGGTTTAGAAACTGAATCCAATTTTTCCTCAAAGATTATGTCTCTAACTTCATTCCCCCCCCCCCCCCCCCCCCCCCCCCCTCAAATTTAATATCCTAAAAAAACAAAAATGTTCCCGTCTCAAAAATATTCCTTTATATGGGATTATAGAATTTAAATCTCTGAGATCGTTCAGAATAACCGATAAAGTAACTGCTCACAGTTTTAGAGTCCAATTTTTTTTTTCTCAAATGGCCTGTAAAGCCTAGCCTCAGCTGGACATCTCCATATGTGAAAATTCTTTAAACTAGGTTTCCTGCCAATCCAAATCTCATAAGAGGTTTTTGCAGCTGCCTTAGTTGGTACCCGATTAAGATTGTAAGCTGCAGTCTTTAGTGCCTCTCCTCAAAGTGATTCAGGTAAGGTGGAATGACAAATCATAATCTTTACGATGTCCTTAAGAGTGTGGTTTTGTCTTTTGGATACACCATTCATACTGGAAGACCCAATAATGGTATATTGTGGGACAATTCCACATTCCTCTAGGTATCTGGCAAATGGTTCTGGACGTTGTTCACCTGAACCGTCATACCGACCATAGTGTTCACCACCACGATCAGATCTGACAAACTTTATCCTTCGGTCGAGTTGATTCTCAACTTCAGCCTTAAAATTTTTGAACACGTCTAAAGACTCTAACTTTTCATGATAAAGAACAAGTATGTATATCAAAAATAGTCGTCTATGAGAGATATAAAGTATTATTGACCATTCTAAGATGCCTTAGAGAAAGGACCAAAATATTTGTATTTATCAACTTAAGGACTTCTTTAGCTTTTATATGCACCTATTTTTTTATATTTGGTCTATTTTTCTTAAATGCAATCCACATAGACATCACAACTTGTGAAGTCAACAAAATCCAAGATACCATATGTCATAAGTCATTCATTTCTATTTCTAGAGATGTGACTTAAGCTCTTGTGCCACAGAGTTCCTGAACTTGCATTTTTGAAATTTTTGTTTTGTACCCCTTAATTCAATATCTTTTATCATGAGAAGCTACAGTGTCAAGCAGATAAAGACTGTGATTATCCATAAGTGTACCAGTTCTAATTAAAACTAAATTTAAATACAAAGTGACATTTCCATGCTTAGTTAGACAATAATATCCAGATCTGTCTAAATAAAAATCATAAACTAAATTCTGTTTAAATGATGGTGCAACAAAACTGTCTTTTAAATCCAAAAAATGACCAGTACTAGAAAACAATAGAAAATACATAATTGCCTTCGCATCCACCCGAAATCTATTAGCCACATGAATGCGTCTTTCAGCCTCAGTCGGGTTTTGATAGCTCAGGAAACCCTACAGTAAAATATTTATGTTAGTAGTTGCACCTAAATCTAACCCCCAAGTGTTTCTGAGTACTTCAACTAAGTTCACTTCAGAACAGACCATAACAAGGAACATACATTTCTCTCCACGCCATGCATGGTACTTTTAGCAGTCCTTCATATGTCCGGTTTTCTTACAAAAGAAGTAGGAATCTTCAACCTTAATCTTCTTTCTTTGAGTTGGACCTTTAGCAGCATCATCTTTACCAACCTTAATTTTCATTCTTTTGCCTTGACATTTAGAGTTGATAACCATTGATGTTATTGCACATTGCATACATTTTGCATACTCATTAGTTAGCTTTTCATGCATTTGTATCATGTTTTAGGTTAGATTGCATCACTTAGGGTCCTAGAGCATTCTTGCATCAGCATACGCATTTTTTCTTGCATTTTGCATCACATTCAGGTTATTTCTGGCTGCTTTGGAGTCGTGGAGGTTCGTGGACGTGTTGAAGCTGATGTAGCAGTTCGTGGGAGCTCGGAAATATGCTAAGGACCAGAGATCGAGGAGCAGATCGAGCATGGCCGGTCGATCTAGGAGTTGATCGACCAGAAGATCAAGCCAACTAGGCGATCCAAGGAAAATGATTGAGACGGAGATCTAATGAAGCAATCGATCAATCGGTACGGACGTAAATGACGCCATGCAGAGCGAGAGACAGATCGAGTACACCACTCGATCCAGCCGAAGATCGATATCGAGATCGGATGCAACACTCGATTCGCCGATGAAGATCGAGACCCAGATCGAGCCGAAGACACGATGTCCGGATATGATCGAGAGAACCACTCGATCTTGGAGTCGATTTCTGTCCTTTCAACCGTTTTTGGCTGCTAGCGAAGGGGGGACCATTGGCTTGTTTGGGCATTTTAGGCAAGGCGGCGACGCCCTTTTTTTGATAACTTTTAGATCCTTATCTTTTTCCTTATGTTTTCTCTCTCGTTTTCGTGAAGAACACCATTGTTTAAACTCGTTTTTCTCTTAAGCTTTTGTATTCGAATCATCATCGTTTGATCCAGTTTTTCTTTCATGTTCATCGTCTCGTTTCATATGCTTTGCTTGATTTACTCTATGTGTAGTGAGTAGTTCCTTTGGGTTCGGGGTTGAGAGGATTAAAGGGTAGAAAAGGTTTCGATCTTGGGGTTTTTCTAAACGTTTTTAAAGGCTATCTCTTCTAAGGTGTTGAAAGCTTAAAGCTTGAAGACTCTCACGCCAAGAGCTTCATGATCCGAGAGGTTCCTTACCTTGACATGATCCAGGGGCCTCGGAAGATCACACCTTAGAGACTAGTTACCCCTTCCCAAAAGCCATGGAAGTTTGGGGGACTAGTTAAGCCATTTACTTGAAATCTGTTTTCCTTGCCTTTCGACCTCTTTTTCCACCAAAAGCCATGGGTTTGGAGGAGAGGATGAAAGAGTGATCTATACCGAAAGCCACGGATAGATCTTGTTTTGTTTTCAAGGCTTAGAGATCCTCACCAAGTGAGTCGATCTAAAGTTTCAAACCCAAGGTCGAACCTTTGAAGCCCCTAACCATGAATCTTAACCCTAGGCCCTTTCTTTTAGCATCTTTACGTCTATTCTCATCTTTCGCTTGTTATCTGATAGCATCCTGGTCATTAGTTTCACTGCTTTTACATTTTTAGACGAGATCGATTGTTACTGCTCGATCTAGTGGTCGATCTCGTGGTCAATCCACTAGTCGAATTTTAATAATTCGAAGCTCTTTCCTTTAATTAATCCGTTTGTTTCTCGTGGTAGTTGCTTCCTTTATAGTATTTTTAAAATAGGTTTCATTCTGTTTAGGTTGCTGCATCTAGTTCTTAGATATTTTCTCATAAACTTTCTCATTTTGCTTAGATTTGCTTTAGTCCTTGCATTCTCTGTGCATTCTCTATCTCCTAGAAGTGGATTGACTCTCTCTTGCTTGCTATACTACAACATTGCTTGCATTAGAGTTTGATAACCTCTCTGCATCATAAACCCGAACTAGAAACAAGCTTATCAAATGGCACCGTTGCCATTCTAGGACGGTTTAGAGAACATAGAGATTTGGAACTTAGCAAAGACTAAGTCTTTACCTTTTTCAAGTTACTAATACTTCTACTCTCAAACGTGTGTTTTCAGGTACATGAATTTTCGTTCAAGGAAAGACAACAATCTTCTACAACCCTTAGACAACATTCATCAACTTGGTCACTCACGGCATAGGAGAGTCAGAGAGCAAACAAGGGCCTTTGAGGAGATTGTTCAGCACGGTTTGGTTAACTTTGAAGATATGGCTGAACACGAGCATCCAGAAGGACCTCCTCCAGTAGGACGGGGCAATGGAAACCCCCAACACGCGGCTAGACCACCAAGGATCATAGGAGCCGGAGATGCTCCCAATACCCACCACAATAGGTTTGGGATCACTCCTCCTCCGGTGCAAAACAATAACTTCGAGATCAAGCCAGGTTTCATCTCCATGGTGCAAAACAACAAGTTCCACGACTTAGCAATGGAAGACCCCTTGGAGCACCTAGACAACTTCGAGCAAGTATGTGGGATGATCAAGATCAATGGCATATCCGAAGATGCTTTCAAGCTGCGTCTCTTCCCCTTTTCACTCGGAGACAAAGCTCGACATTGGGAGAAGACCCTCCCACAAGGCACCATCACATCATGGGCTGAGTGTAAGAAGGCATTCCTCTCAAAGTTCTTCTCAAGCACAAGGACAGCACGGCTGAGAAGCGAAATCAGCGGTTTCACTCAAAGGAACAACGAGACATTCAACGAAGCAATGGAGCGTTTCAAAGATTACACGATCCAATGTCCTCATCACAGGTTCAGTGAGGAGACACTACTCAGTACCATATACTGTGGAGCTTCACCAAAGATCTGGTTGTTGCTTGACACAGCTAGCAAAGGGAACTTCCTCGATGAAGAGGTAGAAGAGGGTATGGAGCGGATAGAAAACTTGGCGTTGAGTGATGGAAACTATGCTGAAGATTATGACCGTGCACTAAGAGGATCAGAGTTAGAGTCTCACAAGAAGGAGCTCAAATCTTTGCATGAGAAGATTGATAAGTTGGTGTTAGCCAATCAGAAGCATGTTCACTTTATTGGTGAAGCTGATGAGAACCAAGAGGAGTTAGAGCTAAGCCAGGAAGAAGCAAATTGGGTGGCTGGACAGAACAACTACAAGTCTCAAGGCTACAACCAAGGCTACCAGAACAACAACCTCTCTTACCGAAGCACCAACGTAGCCAACCCTAAAGACCAAGTGTACCCTGCTCAGCAAGCTAAACCTTTCATCCCTTACAACAAAGGTTTTCAACCGAGTGGTGGTTTCCAAGGTCAAGGGCAGAGCAACTTCCAAGGGCAACAACAACACAACAAGGGTTATACTCCTAACTACCCTCCGGGCTTTGCACCTCAGCAACAACAACCGATGCAACAACAAGTTGATCCGGTTCAAGCAATGTTTCAACAGCTAATACAAGGGCAAGCCTCTACCAACCAGAAGTTCGCTGAAATGAACACTCGCCTAGACTCATCTCTAACCGACTTCTCCACTCAGATCACCAACCTAAACAACAAGATCAAGCAGTTGGAGAAAGGGAAAGCAAGCACGAGTGGTCAGAACAGTCTTCCGGGAAAGTGTGAGCAAAATCCCAAGGAGTATGCCAATGCTATTACGTTGAGAAGCGGAAAAGAGCTCGAACCTCCGGTCTCTACCAAGAACAACGAGGACGTTGTAATTCAAGAGGGGGAGGGTAAACCTTCGGCTGATGATGATGAGATAAACTTTGACAACGTTTGGATCCAAGGGCCGAGGAGAGGAGATAAGGCGGTCGCTGAGAAGAAAAGTGAGCAAACCACCAAGGAGAAGAACTCTTACGTGCCCCCACCTTACATACCGAAGTTGCCATTTCCCGGTCGTTTCAAAAAGCAGCTAATAGAGAAGCATCGGATCCTGTTTGAGAAGCACCTGAGAGACGTGGAAATCAAGCTGCCTCTTGTAGATTGGTTTGCTATGATGCCCAAGTGCGCCAAGTTTTTCAAGGACACCCTCGTGAAGAAGAACAAAGAAAGCAAAGAGGTGCTTGTTCTAAGTGAAGAGTGTAACGCGGTTATACACAAGGAGATAGTCCCTAAGAAGCTGGGAGACCCTGGAAGCTTCAGTATAGCCTGCGCTTTGGGTCCTCTAGAGTTCAAGAGTTGCTTGTGTGATCTCGGGGCTAGCATAAACTTGATGCCTCACTCCGTGGCTAAGAAGCTTGGTTTTACTCGGTTTAAAGACTGTCGGATCTCATTGGTGCTGGCTGATAGAAGCGTGAGGTTGCCAGTGGGGCTGCTTGAAGATTTACCAGTACGAATCAGTGGTGTGAACGTACCCACAGACTTTGTCGTGTTGGATATGGATGAGGAGCCTAAAGACCCACTCATCTTAGGGAGACCATTCCTTGCAACCGCTGGGGCTATCATAGATGTGAAGAATGGGAAGATTGCCTTGCATTTAAGAAAGGAGATCAGGCTTGACTTCGACATCAACGAGGTTCTGAAGAAGCCAACCATTGAAGGGCAAGCCTTCTACATTGAAACAATGGATGCTTTAGCGGATGAGTTGCTGGAAGAGCTAGCTCTAGAAGACCATCTGAAGTTAGCACTGACTAAGGAGCCAGGGGAGTTTGGCTATGTGGACCAGAGAACCCAAGAGTACGTGAACCTGCTGGATTCTAGGAGGATTATCAAGAATGAAGAAGGTTGCTGCCTAGAGATCGACCCCGAGATCGACGCTATCACTCGATCCAGGAGTCAGATCGACAAGTCAATCGAGAACACAACTCGATCAGGTGCAACAATCGATGGACAGATCGAGAAGAATGCTCGATCAAGAAAAACAATCGAGTCGACGATCGAGAGAGACCTCCCGATCATTTTGGGGTCCAATCAAGAGATCGACTCAGCGTCTCGATCCCTTACTCGATCCCTATCAAATCGAGTAAGTGAATCGAGCGAAATGGCTCGATCTAGACGACATCGAGAGGAGAATCGACCGGAGGACTCGATCTCAGAAGGGATAGCGATGGAGGAAAGCAGTCTGAAGGGAAATGCCTCGGGTTCAAAGGAGAGTTCCAAGGAGGAAAGCAACAACAACAGCCACGAGGATGACTGGAGTGAGCTGTTAGCCCCAAAGGTGGACCTTAAGGAGCTCCCAAAAGGGCTAAGATATGCTTTCTTAGGGCCTAATAACACCTATCCCGTGATTGTGAACGAAAACCTCAGTGATGATTAGTTGCACTCGCTCTTGACTGAGCTGAGAAAGTATAGGAAGGCCATTGGGTACTCTTTAAGTGACATCAAGGGGCTTTCACCAATGCTTTGCACTCATAGGATTCACTTGGATAATGAGAACGCTTCTTCTATAGAACATCAAAGGCGTTTGAATCCTAACTTGAAAGAGGTTGTTAAGAAGGAAATCCTTAAGCTTTTAGAGGCTGACTTGATCTATCCCATAAGTGACAGCACGTGGGTTTCCCCTGTACACGTGGTGCCTAAGAAGGGAGGGATCACGGTCATAAGGAATGAAAAGGATGAGCTTATCCCTACTAGGACCATCACTGGTCATAGAATGTGTATTGACTATAGGAAACTTAACCTTGCGACTAGGAAAGACCATTTCCCTTTGCCTTTTATTGATCAAATGCTTGAGAGACTTGCAAATCACCCTTACTACTGCTTTCTCGATGGGTATAGTGGTTTCTTTCAAATTCCTATTCACCCAAACGATCAGGAGAAGACGACTTTCACATGTCCCTACGGTACCTTTGCATATCGAAGGATGCCGTTTGGATTGTGTAATGCACCGGCTACGTTTCAGCGGTGTATGATGTCTATCTTCTCTGATCTTATAGAGGAGATGGTAGAGGTATTCATGGATGACTTCTCTGTGTATGGTGCGTCCTTTCCTACGTGTTTGTTGAATCTTTGCAGGGTACTTAAACGTTGTGAAGAGACAAACTTGGTGCTGAACTGGGAGAAATGCCACTTCATGGTTAAGGAAGGGATCGTGCTTGGTCACAAGATATCAGAGAAGGGTATTGAGGTTGATCAGGCTAAGGTGGAGGTCATGATGGGTCTTGAGCCGCCGGTTAATGTTAAGGGAATCAGAAGCTTCTTGGGACACGCAGGGTTCTACAGGCGTTTCATCAACGATTTCTCCAAGATTGCTCGCCCTCTCACACGGTTGTTGTGCAAGGAAGCTGAGTTTGTATTCGATGAGGAGTGTTTGAAGGCTTTCGTGACCATCAAGGAAGCCCTTACATCAGCCCCTATAGTCCAAGCACCAGACTGGTCTCTCCCCTTTGAGATCATGTGTGATGCTAGTGACTACGCCGTAGGAGCCGTCCTTGGTCAGAAGAAAGACAAGAAGCTACACATGATCTATTATGCTTCAAGGACCTTGGATGACACGCAATCACGATACACCACTACGGAGAAGGAGCTGCTTGCAGTAGTCTTCGCCTTTGAGAAGTTTAGATCATATCTGGTTGGCTCCAAGGCTATTGTATACACGGATCACGCTGCCTTACGATACATCTACTCGAAGAAAGACACTAAGCCTCGGCTCTTAAGATGGATTCTGTTACTCCAGGAGTTTGACATGGAGATTAAAGACAAGAAAGGGATAGAAAATGGAGTCGCTGACCACCTCTCACGGCTAAGGATCAACGAGTCTCTCCCCTTAGATGACTCTCTTCCAGAAGAGCAGCTTATGGCGATTACTACGGCTGTTTGTGGGAAGCTAGAAGGGAGGTTTGAGGAGGTGCTGAGTTTCAAAGAAGAGGATCTACCGTGGTATGCTGATGTAGTGAACTATCTAGCATGTGGTGAGGAGCCAACACATCTCAACAGCTATCACAAGAAGAGGTTTTTGAGGGAGGCTAGTGACTACTTTTGGGACGAGCCCTACCTATACAAAAGAGGAGTAGACAGCTTGTACCGGAGATGTGTTACAAAGGAAGAAGCCAGAGACATCCTCTATCATTGCCATGGCTCTTCCTACGGAGGACACTTCGCCTCATTCAAGACTGCCACGAAGGTATTGCAAGCCGGTTTCTGCTGGCCCTCCATTTTTAAAGATGCAAACGAGTTTGTGAAGAGCTGTGAGGCATGTCAACGAGCAGGGAATATAACTAAGAGGAATGAAATGCCTCAAGTTCCCATCTTCGAGGTTGACGTGTTCGACGCGTGGGGGATTGACTTCATGGGACCGTTCCCTTCTTCATACGGCAACAAATACATCTTAGTAGCTGTGGATTATGTCTCTAAATGGGTTGAGGCTGTTGCTTCCCCTACAAATGACTCTAAGGTGGTAATCAAGTTGTTCAAGAGTATCATCTTCCCGAGGTTTGGGGTACCCAAGGTTGTTATAAGTGATGGAGGAAGCCACTTTATAAACAAGGTCTTTGAGAACCTCTTGAGAAAGTATGGGATTAAGCATAAGGTGGCTACACCGTATCATCCTCAAACAAGCGGTCAAGTGGAGGTCTCCAACAGGCAAACCAAGGCTATTCTAGAGAAGACCGTCGGAGCCACAAGGAAAGACTGGGCAGTGAAGCTGGATGACGCTCTTTGGGCCTACCGTACCGCCTTCAAGACGCCGATTGGTACAACTCCTTTCACTCTACTCTATGGCAAGGGCTGTCACCTCCCGGTTGAGCTGGAACACCGTGCGTTGTGGGCTGTGAAGAGGCTGAACTTTGATCTCAAGACGGCTCAGGAGAGGCGCCTTATTCAGCTACATGAACTGGATGAGTTGAGGCTGAATGCTTACGAGAGCTCCCGGATATACAATGAACGGACTAAGGAGGCTCATGGCAAGAAGTTGGTTTCCAAGGAGCTTAAGGAAGGAGGACTGGTGTTGCTGTACAACTCGAGGCTCAAGCTCTTCCCGGGCAAGCTGAAATCAAGGTGGAGCGGACCGTTCGTGATTCAAGAAGTCTTGCCGTATGGAGCTGTTACTCTGATGGGAAAAAGTGGCAGTGCATTCACCGTCAACGGACACAGAGTCAAGCCCTATTTGGCAGATAGCTATGACAAGGAGAGTACCTCAGTGCTTCTCCAAGACCCACCATCCGCTTAGACCAAGTAAGGTCTAGCTAAAGACGTTAAAGAAAGCGCACTTGGGAGGCATTCCCATGTTTATCTTGTACATATTTCTGCTTTATTTCCTTTCCAGTTTTATGTTTTTATTTTGCAAGTGTGTAGAAACAGGTATAAGGAGTCTAAACTTTGACTTTGAGGTCTTAAAAAGGCAATAGGGGTTAGAATAAGGCTAGAGATCGAGTGCTAGATCGACTGATCCTGGCTCGATCTTTGCTAGATCGAGTCAGTGAATCGAGAAGAGACAGTCGATCTAGACGAGATCGAGTGACAAGATCGACCTTGACGAAAAAGGATCGATCGATCCAAATCGGATCGACCGATCTAATTTCTCTCGGGAAAATCTGTTGAAAACAGATCGTTTACTCGACTTGATCCATCACTCGATTTATGCCAAATCGACCCCTAAATCGAGGACATAGCTCGATCATGAGGACTTAACCGAGGAGCCAATATCTCAATGATCGAGAGAGCCAATCGATCCAGGACTCGATTCACTATGAATCGAGTCTCAAATCGAGTAACCCTCTCGATCTAAGCCATTTTGGGCATGAGATCGAGTCTTAGATCGACCAAATGGACTCAATCTCATGCCGAGGTAACATTTTTCTTTCCCTCCTTTACTCTTTTCCCTCCAACTTTTGAATTCAAAACTTGGTCAAGGCAAGCATCTTTGACCATGAAAGATGTGCCTTGACCAAGACTTTGTCAGAAAAACCACTTTGACCACCCATTGTTTTGGTTTTGCTAGTCTTTAAATATTTCAAACATCCTCTTACCTTCTCATTCCTGTTTTTCTCGAAAATTTTCAACAAAGAGAGTGAGAGTTTAAGTTTTCAAAAGCTAGCAAAGATATTCTGAACTTCTTGCAAAGGTATTTTCAAAAATTTAATGATTTAATTTTAGAAAATCTCTTTTAAATCCGCAAGATCTTGTTTTAGAATATAGGATTGGTTTTGAATTTTTTTAAAACTAGCTAAATAAAAGGAATAATTCCAGATTTTTCAGTATCTAAAGATTTGTTTCCCTTTTATTTAGCTATGAGTTTTATTTATTCCCCAAAATTCTAGGGTAGCCTTTTATAAATTATCTCCTTCTCTTCTCTCATTCTCATCAAACCGCCGTGTACTTATCAATATCTTTAGAAATTTGTTTCAGGAACCATGGCCCCAAAGAGAACAAGAGAGGAGCAAGCACAAGTAGGAGAAGGACAAGAAGTGGCAGTTCAAGAGAGGGTTAGATGGAGCAAGGATGAGAAGAGGGATAAGAAGCGGCTAGAGAGGCTCCGGTTTGAGCCTACCAAGTTTGCTGATCGAGAGCTGTTGTCTAAGCTCGGGATTCTTGGGGACTTCGACCAACTCCTCAAGAACATTGGCTTAAGATGTCTGTCACGGATGGATTGCTCAACCATTCCTGAAGTGACAATAGACTTCCTTGCCACCTTGGAGTTCCGGTATGAGAATCCTAGTGCACCCGTCCCTTCTCAAGGCCGCCTCTACTTCAAAGTTGGACGTCAAGCCTACACACTCTCCATCCCTGAGCTATGCCAAGCCTACGGTCTCAACGCTGATGCATACAAGGTCGAGTTCCCAGCCTTCAAGAAAGCCGACGAGTTTTGGGACCTGATCAGCAATAAGGACTACAAAGCCAACACCGCCAAGATCAAGCGAGTAAGGAGCCCGGTGCTGAGGTATACTCTGAAGCTGATTGCCAACACGTTCAGTGGAAGGTCTGTTGCTCCTACGGTCACGAAGACAGAGCTGTGCTTCCTGTTACAAGGCGTGAAGCACTTGGTGTGTGATCCGGATGCAAAAGACGAGCCTATGGAGGATGAACTCGGCGATGAAGTGAACTACGGCTGTGTGCTCGCGGCTTCTCTGGTGAAGTACAAGGCTTATGCCTTACGGTGCAAGGCAACCTCCTCTTACATTGGCGGTTTCCTTACTCCTCTGTTCGTGCAAGCCGGTGTGCCCATTCATGACTTTGCTCACGTCCCAAACAGAGCGTTCATGGATGAAGCATACATGAGGAATACTGATAGCTTGGGACGCACGCCAGCGGAAGGGTTCTATGCCTACCTCTTCATTGATGACGAAGATAAGAAGAGAGTGTGCATCCTTCCCAACAGAGATGAAACCGAGCTGCTTGGTGTTGGGAACATCGAGTTCTTGCCCACGGAGGAAGAATGCTTTGCCCCTTTAGGAGGACCGCCTGCTTCAGCCATTGCCCCGCGTCAAAGGTCAGAGTCTCCAGCCACGGAAGACGAGATGCCCGAGGCTTACACACTTCCCAAGCTAGACTTTGAGCCGAGGACAAAAACCGAGAAGTTCCTAGCATCGGTAGTAGAGATGCAAAGGAAGATTAACAAATGGCAAGGGTAGATGCTGAAGAAGCTTGGGAAGAAAGTCAAAGCACTTCAGGGAGGCACGCCTAAGCCATCTGCAAGTCAAGAGATGCAACAACCCGAGAAGAGAAGGCTCTCAACCGGAGGAGTTGTCATCCGCGAGACCCATGGAGACAACATTCAGCCGGCGCGCCACTCTCTCCAAGAACCAGCTGACAAAGGCAAAGCAACGATCTCTAGCTCCTCCGGAACATCCTCAAGTTCCAGCCGAGCCTAGAACAGAGGTAACAACCTTCTTCCATTGTATATAACCGCTCATGTTTGTTTCTTGCATTGTGTTTTGATGCTCCTTCGGATGAATTTGCCACCGGGACGGTGTCAAGCAAGTTTGGGCGAGTACATGTGTGATTTGACTTGTGTTCTTTGATATTATTTTCCCTTAGCATCCTTGAGTCTTAGTTCATGAAAAATTGGTAAAATTTTTAAAAAAAGTTTCAAAGATTCATGTAGTTGCATTCATTTTTTTAAAAAACATGTTAAGATTGAGTCTAGAGTTTCTCATATCACCTAGGTTGTTTGCATTTTGCATAAGGGGTTAGAATTTCTTACAAATGTGTTTTTACTTATGAATTGTTTCAATGTCCTAGTTGGTAGTTCTCTAATGCTTTGTCTATGCTTTGAAAATAAGTTCTTACCATGCTTGGATTACTTGTTAGGATTTTCGTGGCTTGAATTGAACTCTCATGATTTGAAACTCATTCTAATAAGTGAAAACATTAATTTGAAATTCTAATTATCATTCTTATGCATTTGAAAATAAACACATGGTTTTAAAATATTTAGGCTCTCTTCTTCCTTTTTACCACTCTTTGTGAGCCTAAGTAGAATTCCCTCCTTGAACCTTACCCTCCTTTGAAGCAAAATGTTCTTGTGTGACATCTTTGTGAGGCCTTCCTTTCGGTTTGAACTTGGCATAAAGTGTTAGGTTTAGGCGACATGATTTTGTTTTCATATTGTTGCTAGCTTTGCATTTTGAAGCTAGGTATAGGCTTAGGATAAGTTTGGGGGATCATTGGGGTTGCTTTCTTGATCATTTGTTTTCGGTTTCAAAGAGCTTTGTGTTTTAAGGAAAGAAATGAGGTTTTAAGTGAAAGGTTGTTTTTAAAACATAAGTATGCTCTAATAATTTCAGGAGGTAGCTCTTCCATAATAAAATAAAAAAAAGGGAAAAAAGAGAAAAGAAAAGAAAAAGAAATAAAAAAAAGAGCCTAAGTGTCAAATAAAGAAAAAAATAAAAGAAAAAAATAATAATAAGAGAGCTACCAATAAGAAATTTCTAAAGAGCAAAAGTATTTTTCAAAACCTTTTCACTAGCCTAAAAGTTTAAAAATGTCTTTATTTTGAATTGGGGATTGCTAAATTTGTGAAGGAAAGGGTAGACTCTTAAGTGGTGAGTGAGGATAAATTTTCTTAAATGAGAGGGGTATAGGATCATTTGATAGTTTACATAGGTAGATGAGAATCTAATCATGTATGCATAAATTGTCTTTACCTTTAGCATTATGCACAATTTCAACCATTTTCGAGAGAAACCCTTAATCTATTTATAAACGCTTTTCAAATGAGATCATTCTATGCTCATAACCATAACCCTTAGCCAAATGTGTTTTGCTTTAAAGTGCATAAGTTTGATTCATGGTTCGAATGTTAATGAATGTTAAAGGATGAGTTTCTTTGATTGTTAGGAATAAGAGAGTCATGATTTGAATTTCTTTGTGTGATGAGTATGGCTAAGTTCTTTGGAGTATGAGTGTAAGCATAGCATTTTAGAACTGTTAACTAGGACATTGAGATTGATTAATTTGAAAAGCACCTTTGCAAAAAGTTTAAAACCCCACTCATTTTTCTTAAAACCTCTCTTCCTTACTTATTTTCTGTTGCTTGAGGGCAAGCAAGAAGTAAGTTTGGGGGAGTTGATGTTATTGCACATTGCATACATTTTGCATACTCATTAGTTAGCTTTTCATGCATTTGTATCATGTTTTAGGTTAGAATGCATCACTTAGGGTCCTAGAGCATTCTTGCATCAGCATATGCATTTTTTCTTGCATTTTGCATCACATTCGGGTTGTTCTGGCTGCTTTGGAGTCGTGGAGGTTCGTGGACGTGTTGAAGCTGATGTAGCAGTTCGTGGGAGCTCGGAAATATGCTAAGGACCAGAGATCTAGGGGCAGATCGAGCATGGCCGGTCGATCTAGGAGTTGATCGACCAGAAGATCGAGCCAACTAGGCGATCCAAGGAAAATGATCGAGACGGAGATCGAGTGAAGCAATCGATCAATCAGTACGGACGTAAATGACGCCATGCAGAGCGAGAGACAGATCGAGTACACCACTCGATCCAGCCGAAGATCGATACCGAGATCGGATGCAACACTCGATTCGCCGATGAAGATAGAGACCCAGATCGAGCCGAAGA
The DNA here is from genome assembly GCA_911865555.2 of Thlaspi arvense. NCBI lineage: Eukaryota > Viridiplantae > Streptophyta > Magnoliopsida > Brassicales > Brassicaceae > Thlaspi > Thlaspi arvense. Next base: position 44,467,474 of record OU466862.2, on the reverse strand, counting down.
CACGATGTCCAGATATGATCGAGAGAACCACTCGATCTTAGAGTCGATTTCTGTCCTTTCAACCGTTTTTGGCTGCTAGCGAAGGGGGGACCATTGGCTTGTTTGGGCATTTTAGGCAAGGCGGCGACGCCTTTTTTTTGATAACTTTTAGATCCTTATCTTTTTCCTTATGTTTTCTCTCTCGTTTTCGTGAAGAACACCATTGTTGAAACTCGTTTTTCTCTTAAGCTTTTGTATTCGAATCATCATCGTTTAATCCAGTTTTTCTTTCATGTTCATCGTCTCGTTTCATATGCTTTGCTTGATTTACTCTCTGTGTAGTGAGTAGTTCCTTTGGTTTCAGGGTTGAGAGGATTAAGGGGTAGAAAAGGTTTCGATCTTGGGGTTTTTCTAAACGTTTTTAAAGGCTATCTCTTCTAAGGTGTTGAAAGCTTAAAGCTTGAAGACTCTCACGCCAAGAGCTTCATGATCCGAGAGGTTCCTTACCTTGACAGGATCCAGGGGCCTCGGAAGATCACACCTTAGAAACTAGTTACCCCTTCCCAAAAGCCATGGAAGTTTGGGGGACTAGTTAAGCCATTTACTTGGAATCTGTTTTCCTTGCCTTTCGACCTCTCTTTCCACCAAAAGCCATGGGTTTGGAGGAGAGGATGAAAGAGTGATCTATACCGAAAGCCACGGATAGATCTTGTTTTGTTTTCAAGGCTTAGAGATCCTCACCAAGTGAGTCGATCTAAAGTTTCAAACCCAAGGTCGAACCTTTGAAGCCCCTAACCATGAATCTCAACCCTAGGCCCTTTCTTTTAGCATCTTTACGTCTATTCTCATCTTTCGCTTGTTATCTGATAGCATCCTGGTCATTAGTTTCACTGCTTTTACATTTTTAGACGAGATCTATTGTTACTGCTCGATCTAGTGGTCGATCCCGTGGTCGATCCACTAGTCGAATTTTAATAATTCGAAGCTCTTTCCTTTAATTAATCCGTTTGTTTCTCGTGGTAGTTGCTTCCTTTCTAGTATTTTTAAAATAGGTTTTATTCTGTTTAGGTTGCTGCATCTAGTTCTTAGATATTTTCTCATAAACTTTCTCATTTTGCTTAGATTTGCTTTAGTCCTTGCATTCTCTGTGCATTCTCTATCTCCTAGAAGTGGATTGACTCTCTCTTGCTTGCTATACTACAACATTGCTTGCATTAGAGTTTGATAACCTCTCTGCATCCTAAACCCGAGCTAGAAACAAGCTTATCAACCATATGATCACTTTTAGACTTTTTTTGTTTCATCTATCCTCCTCTTGCACACAATATTAAATGAGCTCATTAAGAGACCATTTCTTCTTCTGTGTGTTGTTTTGAGTTGAGGAGGAAGAGAGTTTAAGACAAAAGGATATGAGCACTTCTTTCGGTTGGACATTTCCAAAATATACTCCCTTATGTTTCCTTTGTCGTGATAGCTCATGGTACTAAACCGATACATAAGCATACCTATTTATGCTTTATTGCTACTTGCAAAATGCAAGTCCATTTTAGCAAGAAACTGTTTGAGATCTTCGATCCCCTCATTTTTTTTAGAGGTTTCTGGAATAGTATCCATAATGATCATCAAACCAATGCAATTAGAACGATTTCACTTCTCATACACCACCTTATACTCAGCAGTGCTGGTATCTATAGGAGAAGCGGATCGTTCCATCCTCTCAATAATCTTAACTTAACTTTTTCATTCTTTGTATTTAGAACTAGTAAGTGTTGGAATTGAACCTAAGTTTGCAGATACTGTAGTAAAAATTAGCTGAAAAAGAAACAGTTTTTTTTATCAGTAACTGTTAGAGATGGGATTCGTACCCCCTCTAAAAGCCCTACTACATCAACTAAGATAGGCCCACTTCAAACCCTAAAGAATATATAGGTCGGCAAGATAAAGAGAAATCTTCCAGTTATCCGATCAAATTCCAGAAAAGACGAGAGGTCAGCCTTATCAAGAAAGAAGCTTTCCTATTTCGAACAGGGAAAGTTATCTCTAGGAGACCGACCTTGTCGGGTATAAATATAGAAGTCATCTACTTCTCCAATTATCCGAAAATCCTCTCTCGAGACCTAGGGCAAACTAGCTATCTATTGTTCTTAGTTTTCGAGCTTTTTTTCATTCATATTTTAGGTTGGCGTTCTTATTCCGACGACCTAAAACCACCATGTATCTTTCGAGCTCCGACTATTCTTAATAAAGATCTCTCTTTGAACCCTTTAACTCTTGTTCATTCTCTAGATCGGATTTGAGTTATTACCTTTGGCGACGTCTGAGGGCAGTAAGAGACACAATCTTTAAAGAAGCAGAGCTCGAAGATGGTTGTAACACCCACCGATCCTAATACCACCGGCCTCGCTGGAGAAAACACTGGTCTCCCCGTAGACAACATCCCAGCACAGCCCCTCGACCCAATAACCGGGTTACCTCTGGGAAACCAACATATGTAGAAACAGAAGATACTACTGCTGCGTGAAACACTACCGGGGCGATTAAGGCCGATCTGACCACCGGGGTAAATCAGGCAGACCTGACAACCGGGGCGAATCAGGCCGACCTGACTTCCGAGGTGAATCAGACCAACCTGCCGCAACCACCTCCCATCGACATTGCCAGTCTCATCAGATCGGTCGCGAGCCAGCTACAACAGGGAATGGGTGCTTGGTTTGAAGCGCACTGAGCCGAACAGATTGCTTATCGTGAGGACCTAGATCGGCTCCTAAAGCCAGAGCTCAATCAACCCAGGAGCAAGCCGATCTCACAACTCCTCGACATCAGCCAATCCTCCAGCAGAGAAACCTGGAGACCTCAAGACAGGTCAACAACCTGTTCGGCAATACACCAACGGAAGATCTGCAGAAGGCACAAGTGGTGGCCTCTAACACCCGCTCCTCGAGGGACACCACTGGAACCACTCTGACGACGTCCTCCAAGCTGGATCTTATCCATCATCGACTCGACGATATGAGCACCAGGGTTCATAAGGCGATAACTTCTGCCCTCGAGCTAGATAAGATACTTCAGCAAACGCAGCAGACTCCGCTCACATCGGCAATCACCAATGCTCCTCTGAAGGACATCGAGAAGATCAGGTTACCTCTCAGCTATACCGGAACCACCGACCTAAAACGACATCTGACTGCATTCCGAATGGCTATGTGGAGAGCCAGATTGACAGTAGAGGAGCGGGATGCATGTCTCTGTCAGTACTTCGTGGAGTCACTTTCCGGAAGCGGCCTTACTTGGTTCTCACAACTTCCCCCGAAGTCCATCAGCACTTTTAAAGAACTTATGGGGCGCTTTCTCAAACATTAGTCGATAGACATCGACACAGAATCTTCAGCACTCAACCTATGGGCCTGTGTTCAAGGCAAAACGGAGCCACTGCGAGATTACATCAATCGCTTCCGGTCCACAGTCTCCCGATGCAGTATGTCCGACGAGCTTTCTCTCAACATCTTAATCAAGAACTTACGGGATGACCAGTCGTACTGCGAGTTACTGAAAACTGGAAAAACCAAAACCTTGGAGGACGCTTTACACAAAGCTACCGGATACATAAGACTCGAGGAAGACAAAGCTGCCAAGGCCAAATTAGCCGACGACAAAACGACCCGAGATAAAAATCCTCGATCATCAAAACAGGCCAGGTATCAAGAGCCTCGGCTACATTACAACAAGGACGACAGGAACAGCAAGAACGTCAACACCATTCCTCGCAAATCACTCTGGAACACCTGGGATTGCTAAAATGCCAAAGATCCCGATAATAAGAAACTGTACTGCACTTATCACAAAGTGCACGACCATCATACAGATGATTGCTGAACTCTCACAGCCCTCTTAAGGAAAAAATGGGAAGAATGTGAATGCAGCGTGCCAGGACAAATGATCTGACAACAATCAGGACAGATGACCTAACCACAATCATGACAGACGTCCCGATACTGATCGCCCACCCGCAAAGCGCAAAAGGAAGGAAGTGAAACGAGATCGGGAGGATGATTATACACCTCCAACCTTACCTCGACGACGGATCAACATGATCATGGGTGGATTCCTCTCGTGTACGGTGTACTGATTCCATCAATTCGATCGAGTGACACGAAAGCAAGGCTGCCAACCCAACACAAGACACCCCGCCGCTATTCAAGGATGACATTCCAATCACGTTCACCGAACATAACGCGCAGGGAATAAATTGACCTCATTACGATCCCCTCGTTATCTTACTTTGGCTCAACGAGAACGACATCTGCAAGATCCTAATCGACACATGCAGCTCTGTCGATCTGATCTTCATAGACACCCTGCAAAAGATGAGCATTTCTGAAGAAGACATCAAGATCGCACTATCACAGCTTACGGGTTTTGCTGGTGATTCTATCTCAACGATCGTCACGATCATGCTACCCGCTACCATCGGTGGAAAGTATGTGATGGTAAAACTTGAGGTTATCGACCAACCTACGATCTACAACACTATCCTGGGTACGCCTTGGCTGAACACTATGTGAGTTTTCCCATCCTCTTATCACCAGTGTACCAAAATACCAATTTAGAGGTCGTATCTTCACCATCCGCGGCGATCAGACAGTCTCTCGACATTGCTACATCGATAAATAATGCCTATACTTTCGTCATCGGCAATGGTCACGATTTTGACCCACGGATAGTTCACCACGATAAGTCAAAAAGCAATCTTGTTACTTAGGTTAACATCGACAATGCTCATCCTGAACGTTGCGCTGGCATCAGCACGGAGTTCACCACGAGAAGTCAAAAAGCAATATTTTTCTTGTTTCTTCAGCGAAATAGTGCAAATACATTCATGTATATCAATAACATAAGATATTAAATATGATTTTACAAATCATACTGATTAACAAATAATGTACAATTTTGACAAAAAATATTTCTTTTTGGTAATTAGACAATATCCCAAGCCTTATTGTCTAGCATCCACTGATACTCTTCTTCACTAGCTTTAACCTACTTATATAAAATTGGAACTATTCATGGTTTCGCAGAAGTTGATAAAATCATCTTTCACCTAGGTTTTGATTTTTATTTTATTCCATAAGAAATACTTGCAACCTAAGAATAAAAACCCCACAACCTCCGAGTCCTTTTCTGCCCTGGTTCCCGAGAAAAGTTCTTCACTGTTAGTTTGATTGCTGGTCTCTTCCCTCAACCACTTTCCTTTACCTAAAATAGAAGGTTTTTTTAAATTTATCCTACCTTGGGAAAAGCGTCACCGTGGTTCCACCCCCACCTTCAGGTCGGAGGGCCGCCATCACCGTCGGAATTCATGGGGAGAACTCCACATCCAACCGTCCAACCCTTGAGATGCAAGCACATTAAGAAATCATCAATATTCATTTCGCTTCGGGAGAGTCTGGCGGGTAAAGAAATAGCTTTATCTCAACCCTCAACCCAATCAAGACCTCTACAAGAACACAAATAATATTCAAGCGTTACCCCATTGTGGGGATCCTCTCATTTCTCTATCATCTATCAAAGCATATACTTATAACACCACCTCCCTGTTGCTCACTCCCTCACAAAGCAGAAAGGAAAGTCAAGATGTCTCACCGCTACTCGACTGCTAAAAAAGGGAAATGGATCCCATCACCCTCGGTTCTGGAACGCCGAACACCTATTCAGATCCCTGAGAGTGTCAGTTCGGCTCTCATAGAAGAAAACAAACTCACTCTAATTGGTTGGGTGACAAACCCCGTGTCTCAAAAACCTCAGTGGTTGGTGGAATGACTCTCACATTCTGGAACCTTGACTCCCAGGTGATAGGCCGACCCCTAGGCCCAGATCTGTTCAGTTTCAAATTCGAATCTGAAGAAGCCCTCTCAACCATACTCCGGAGAGCACCCTACCACTACAAGAGATGGATGCTCATCCTCCAGCGCTGGGAACTTGTAATCTCCAACAGCTATCCATGTTACTAGTTCCCCCCGTAGTAACAAGTAGAGGTCTCGCACTGCTCTGGAAGAAAGAGATCAAGATCACTATCCTATCTTTCTCTGCAAACTATATAGACACAGAAGTAGTATCAAAAGGGACTAGTTTCTTCCTTACCCTCTTATACGGACCGCCGCAGAAAGAAGATAGAACTACCTTCTGGGAGACCATCTCACATTTAGGAAGAGACATGGTGTCTAACAGGGGACTTCAATGACTTGTTAGAAAACGCTGAAAAGGTGGGAGGGCCGACTAGATGTGAAGGCTCCTTCATCCCTTTTCGAAGTTTCGTCTCCCAAAATGGCCTTTGAGACATCAAACACTCAGGGAACCCTCTTTCATGGAGAGGACAGTGACACGACCATTTCATCCAAGCCAGGCTCGATAGGGCCATGGCCAATTGCGAATGGTCAGACCTCTTCCCATCGGGCCGATGTGAATATCTATGTTTTGAAGGCTCCGATCACAGGCTCTTAGTCACCTTCCTCGATGGAAACAGAGTGAAGAAAAAGAAACCTTTTAGGTATGACAGGCGCTTGAGTGCTATGGAAGGAGTAAGAGCAGTAACTGAACAAGCTTGGAGGCCGAATACAACTGAAACAGTAGCAATAAAAATCAGTCGGTGCAGAAGAGAGCTGATTAGGTTGGAAAAAAACAAGCAAAAAAGTAGTGTTGAAGCAATGAAGAAACTATAAAATGCCCTAGAAGTAGCCCTTTCAGAAGCAAGTCCAAATAACACGCTTATAAGAGACATCACGGAGGAACTTGATAAGACTTACAAGGCTGAGGAACCGTTTTAGAGACAAAGAAGTAGAGTCCAGTGGCTACAAGGAGGAGACAAGAACTCTGCCTACTTTCACGCAGTAACAAAAGGTAGAAGATCGGTGAATCGACTCACGGTTATAGAAAATAGCTGGGGAGATACAGTGTTTGAAGAGGACCAAATAAGCAAAGTCTTCTCAACCTTCTACCAAGAAATAATCACCTCAAATGGTATATCAGAGTATAAGGAGGTGTTAGAGGTTCTTAAAACAAAGGTTACCTCAGAAGTAAACGAGAGCCTGATTAAGCTACCTTCAAATGAGGAGATTCGAGAGGCAGCCTTTGCCATTCACGCGGATAAAACACCAGGACCGGATGGATTTTCGGCAGGATTCTACCACTCCTTCTGGCACATTATAGGAGATGACATCAGTCAAGATATAACAAGATTCTTCCTTACAGAGGTAATGGAAGCTAACCTGAATGACATCCATGTTTGCCTCCTTTCCAAGTCCTTAGCGGCTAAAACACCATCTGAGTATCGACCTATAGCCCTCTGTAATGTGCGATAAAAAATCATAGCAAAGATCCTCACCTCCCGTCTGCAACCTCTCCTCTGCAATCTTGTCTCGGAGCATCAGTCAGGTTTTATCCCTGGTAGAGCCATTGCCGATAATGTCCTCATCACACATGAGACTCTGCATTACTTGAAATTGTCACAAGCCACTAAACGGTGCTCAATGGTTATAAAAACTGATATAAGCAAAGCTTACGACCGCATAGAGTGGGGTTTCCTTCGAGAGGTTCTACAAGGCCTAGGCTTCCACCAGATTTTCGTGAGATGGATCATGGCGTGTGTCACTTCAGTGTCCTACACATTCCTCATTAATGGCTTTTCAAATGGCAAAGTACTCCCCACTAGAGGCCTCAGAAAAGGTGACCCTCTCTCCCCCTTCCTCTTCATCTTGTGCACAGAAGTCCTCTCAGGATTTTGTCGAGAGGCCCAGGAGTCAGGCAGACTGAAAGGGATCCAAGTGGCTAGGAGAAGCCCCCATATCAACCATCTTCTTTTTGCGGACGACACCATGTTCTTCTGCGGAACCAATGAAGCCTGCTGTCAAGAGTTATCCTGAATCCTGGGGAAATATGAGCAAATATCAGGTCAGCGCATTAACCTAGACAAATCATCAATCACTTTCTCCAATAAAACACCTCAATAGATCAAAGAAAGAGGATAACAAAAGTAGGTGGCTCTGGGAAATACCTTGGATTACTCGAATTCTTTGGAAGACGAAAAAGGGATGTATTCATAGGCCTAGTTGACAGAATAAGACAAAGGTCTCACAACTGGACCACTCGCTTCCTCTCAGGAGCAGGGAAGCAGATTCTGCTCCAAGCGGTGCTCTTTGCGCTACCAACTTACACAATATCGTGTTTCCTGCTCCCTAAGTCCCTTTGTAGACACATTAAGTCAATCTTGACAAGGTTCTTCTGGGACTCCTCCCCGGAGAAACAGAAGATCTCATGGGTGGCCTGGATAAGATTATCTCAACCAAAGAGAGCAGGGGGATTAGGTTTCAGGGAGATTGAAGAATTTAATGTTGCTCTCTTAGCAACACAAAGCTGGAGAATCCTGAAAAATAAGGATAGCTTACTCGCAAAGGTCCTGTTAGGTAAATACTGTCAAGACCAACGCTTTATGGATGTTGATTGTCCAGCCGGAGCCTCCCACGGATGGAGAGGTATCTTGGAAGGAAGGAAAGTACTCGTCTTGGATGGGTAGTTGGCAATAGAGAAGACATCAACGTCTGGACCAAGCCCTGGCTCTCGACAGAGAATCCCCAAGTTCCCATGGGACTACATACACGAATGAATGCAAACCTAACCGTCAAAGACCTATTGCATCAGGATACAAACAGCTGGAATCTAGAAGCAATACAAACTCACTTACCTCAGTATGAGGATACCATCAGACTTCTTATCCCAAGTTCGTTGAAACCTCCGGATTCCTTGGTGTGGCTACCTGCGAAGTCAGGAAATTTTACAACAAAGACAGTTACAATCTTCAAAAACGATTCAACCAAAGTAGCGATACAGAGTTTGGATGGTACCAGTATATCTGGAATATGCACACCTCTCAAAAGACCAAGCATTATCTCTAGAGGAAAACCAACAACGCATTACCAGTGGGACTGAATCTCCGATGGCGGGGAATAAACGCAAATGCGTGTTGCACAAGATGTGGAGAGCATGAGACAATTGCACACATATGGTGTGATTGCCCATACACAATAGAGGTGTGGAGAGTAGCCCCCATAACGCCGAACCCGGAGACCCTTTCAACAGACATGGACTCTAAAGATCTGCTACGCACCCTCTACAAGTCTAAGAACCAACCTTCATCAGCGTTACAGGAAACCCCTCTTTACCTCTGGATTCTCTGGACATCCAGGAATAAGCTCACCTTCGAGGGATCGAGCTACTCAGCGCCTGAACTGGTCGACAAAGCCACCCAGGAAACGATCCTATGGCACTCAACTAACATCCCTCTACCTCCGATACTCTCGAAGCCAGTAGATCCGAAAAAACTTCCCTACGATCCACGGCTTCGATCTGCTGCTCAGATGACGCTTGGCTAGTGAATTCTTGAATATGAGGAATGGGATGGGTCATTTCAGACACACGGGGATCAGTGATTATAGAAAACCCATCAGCGCGATGTTTTGTCTCCTCAGCCATTGTGGCAGAAGCCCTTGCGGTCCTAGCCGCAGTTCGCGAGGCAATCTCGTTGGAGATTCATGATCTCCACCTCCGATCGGACTCGGAAGTCCTCATCAACACCCTCGTTACGAGGGCGGATTTGACAGAGATCGCAAGTATCCTCTTCGACATTCGGTGCCTTGCTCATCTCTTCTCTTCACTATCCTTTAGCTACATTCACCGATCTGCTAATCATGTGGCAGACGGGCTTGCAAAAATAGCTCTTGCTTTCTTTAGCCCAATGGGCCTTTTGTAAACTCTAAGCTTCTATTTTTAGACCAAAAAAAAAAAGAAATACTATGTAATCATATAGAATAGCACTTCTCCTTTCTCTAGTGGATCACTTCAAAGATATTTGTTTTAGTTGCACTAGTTCTTGAGGACTTTGAATTTGACTTTCATGTTCAATACATCGAACATCTTGATTTGAAGGAAGAGCTTCAGTATAAATTTGAGGTTCCAATTTTTCCTTATCAAATGCAACTATATGAATCGGTTTAGAAACTGAATCTGATTTTTCCTCAAAGATTATGTCTCTAACTTCATTCCCCCCCCCCCCCCCCCCCCCCCCCACCTCAAATTTAATATCCTAAAAAAACAAAAATGTTCTCGTCTCAAAAATATTCCTTTATATGGGATTATAAAATTTAAATCTCTGAGATCGTTCAGAATAACCGATAAAGTAACTGCTCACAGTTTAAGAGTCCAATTTTTTTTTCTCAAATGGCCTGTAAAGCCTAGCCTCAGCTGGACATCCCCATATGTGAAAATTCTTTAAACTAGGTTTCCTGCCAATCCAAATCTCATAAGAGGTTTTTGCAGCCGCCTTAGTTGGTACCCGATTAAGATTGTAAGCTGCAGTCTTTAGTGCCTCTCCTCAAAGTGATTCAGGTAAGGTGGAATGACAAATCATAATCCTTACGATGTCCTTAAGAGTGTGGTTTTGTCTTTTGGATACACCATTCATACTGGAAGACCCAATAATGGTATATTGTGGGACAATTCCACATTCCTCTAGGTATCTGGCAAATGGTTCTGGACGCTGTTCACCTGAACCGTCATACCGACCATAGTATTCACCACCACGATCAAATCTGATAAACTTTATCCTTCGGTCGAGTTGATTCTCAACTTCAGCCTTAAACTTTTTGAACACGTCTAAAGACTCTAACTTTTCATGATAAAGAACAAGTATGTATATCAAGAGTAGTCATCTATGAAAGATATAAAGTATTATTGACCATTCTAAGATGCCTTAGAGAAAGGACCAAAATATTTGTATTTATCAACTTAAGGACTTTTTTAGCTTTATATGCACCTATTTTCTTATATTTGGTCTATTTTTCTTAAATGCAATCCACATAGACATCACAACTTGTGAAGTCAACAAAATCCAAGATACCATATGTCATAAGTCATTCATCTTTATTTCTAGAGATGTGGCTTAAGCTCTTGTGCCACAGAGTTCCTGAACTTGCATTTTTGAAATTTTTGTTTAGTACCTCTTAATTCAATATTTAAGGTTTTATCATGAGAAGCTACAGTGTCAAGCATATAAAGACTGTGATTATCCATAAGTGTACCAGTTTCAATTAAAATTAAATTTAAATACAAAGTGACATTTCCATGCTTAGTTAGATAATAATATCCAGATCTGTCTAAATAAGGACCATAAACCAAATTCTGTTTAAATGATGGTGCAACAAAAGTGTCTTTTAAATCCAAAAAATGACCAGTACTAGAAAACAATAGAAAATGCGTAATTGCCTTCGCATCCACCCGAAATCTATAGCCACATGAATGCGTCTTTCAGCCTCAGTCGGGTTTCGATAGCTCAGGAAACCCTGCAGTGAAATATTTATGTTAGTAGTTGCACCTAAATCTAACCCCCAAGTGTCATGGATCAGAATATGCTGGACACTTTGCTACATTCAAAACTGTCTCTAAGGTATTACAAGCTGCATTTTGGTGGCCTACTATGTTCAGAGACGCCCAAACCTTCATCACAAGTTGTGATACATGTCAGAGAAGAAGAAAAATCAGCAGGAGACATGAGATGCCACAGAACTTCATTCTGGAAGTAGAAGTTTTTGATTGTTGGGGTATTGACTTCATGGGACCTTTTCCCTCATCTTATGGGAATAGATACATTCTGGTTGCTGTTGATTATGTATCTAAGTGGGTAGAGGCGTTGGCTACTCCTACTAATGATGCTGCAGTGGTTTTGAAGCTGTTTAAGACCATTATCTTTCCCAGATTTGGTGTCCCGCGGATTGTCATAAGTGATGGTGGTTCTCACTTTGTCAACAAGGTCTTTGACAAGCTTTTGAAGAAGTATAGTGTACAGCACAGAGTGGCCACGCCCTATCATCCCTAAACAAGTGGACAGGTTGAGGTTTCCAACAAGCAGATCAAGCAGATTCTGGAAAAGACAGTTGGGAAGACAAGGAAAGATTGTTCTGCAAAGCTGGATGATGCATTATAGGCCTACAGGACTGCATACAAAATGCCACTTGGGACTACTCCATTCCATCTTCTCTATGGCAAGGCGTGCCATCTACCAGTAGAGTTGGAGTTTAAAGCAGAATGGACCATCAAGAAGCTGAACTTCGATCTGAAGCCTGCTGCAGAACGGCGTTTGATTCAGCTCAATGAACTGGATGAGATCAGATATCTAGCCTATGAAAACTCCAAGTTATACAAGGAGAGGACAAAGGCATATCATGATAAAAAGATCATCTCCAGGCATTTCAAGCCCAATGACCATGTATTACTCTACAACTCTCGTTTACAGCTTTTTCCTGGTAAATTGCGTTCTCGATGGTCAAGTCCTTTCACTGTCAAAGAAGCTCGCCCACATGGTGCAATTGTCCTGATTAACTCCAAAGGAGAAGAGTTCACTGTCAATGGACACAGGGTGAAGCACTACTGGGCACAAGCAGAGATTCCAGCAGGACACATTGTGTCTCTGGATCAGGCACCAGCTGTCTAAACAGCCAACCAAAGTCAAGCTAATGACTTTAAACAAGCGCTTAGTGGGAGGCAACCCACTGGTAAGTTGTAAATATAACACTTAGTTATTATTTTCGTGCTTATGATTAGTAGTTAGATTAATATTAGTTAAAAAAAAAAAAAAAAAAAGGTGGTGACGATCGTCACCCTTATGGTGACGCTCGTCACCCGCAGAAGTCGAGCATGGGTTTTAGTTATTTCTTCTTCTTCCTCGTGCTCACAACCTGCAAAACCAAGAACAGTTAGCAAAAAATTGAGAATTTCCTAACTTTTGATTTTCTAAACCAAATTGAGTGGTTCAAGAGTCTAATCCGTGCGGATTTTGCTCCTCTTTCTGAATATCCACTCGGTTTTTAAGATCTGCAAGGTATGTGTTCGGAATCCCCAACTTTCAGTCCGCCATAGGTTTGGTAAAATCCAATTTTTGTCTTGATTGGCTTGATTTAACTGTTGAATCATGGTTAGTTAGGTTGTATTAGAGGAATGGAACCATCTATGTGAGCTTTTATCGGTTGATTTGCATGTTTTGAATTTTCGAGTTCATGATGAAAATTGCAAAAATCTGGAAATTTTGGGTGATTTGGGTTGAACTGATGATTGAATTGTGTTTCTGGTAGTGCTGTAGTTGATCGCCATCAGTTATTTCAGATTGATTGGTTGATTTTTCGAACTTTGAAAAATTTGCTAATTTTTGTGATGTTTTTGGTCGATTTTGATCTTCGATTTTCAGATGCCTCGTCAGGAGAAACGACCAAGGCAAAGCTCGTCTTCAAGTACTGCAACAGGGTCTACGAATTCATTCAGTCAGCACCCGGTTTGCAGGCCCCCATGGCCCAAACGAGAAGATCGGAAAATAGCCTCAGGAGTGGCTTGTGCCGGGACTCCGAAGCAGGAAGTGTCCTGAGACACTTGTGTATTCCGTGATATTCAGGAAGAGTGGGATGAATATGACACGCTGTTCTACAATGCGTGGCTGGGAGTTAAGATTATCCCCACTCGGTTCGCGGATTCTGCTGTTCTGCAGAAGATGGGGATCTTCGAGGAGGTTGTTCAGATTCTGGAGCGCATTGGGATGGGGACTATGCCGTTCCAGCAGTATGATCTGTACCCAGATTTGGTACGCCAGTTTCTCTCTACATTTCGCGTCTACTACGCGAATGAGCTGGCGAAGCGTGCGCAGGAAGGCACGATGACGTTTCTGATCCGATGAGTTCGATACCGGATCAGTCTGATGGAGCTTTGTGGGATCTATGGCTTCTCTGACCATCCCACAGGCGTTCTCCTTCCCTCTCAGTGGACCCATATGCGGACATTCTGGTCCAAGTTTGGGAATGGAGTCTATGACAGCAAGACTAGCACGTAGACGGAGGTTCGACATCCGGTTTTGAGGTACATTCTGCGCCTCTTTGGTCACACCATTTTGTGCAAGTCTGCGCCCAACAAGACTCGAGTCAGTGAGCTGATTCTCCTTTACTACGGACTTTATGAGATGCTGGATGATTCGATACCTGTTGATAGCATGGTTCGCGCCAACTTAGGCGCTGTTTTCGCTGAGCATCTGGTCTCCTTGAAGACCAAGCCATTCACCAGTCCAGGGGAGAAGACTTAGAGTATTGGCAGCCTGCTGACACCGATCTTCCATCATTTCCAGATCGATGTCACACCTTGCAGTCTGCGCAGTGACAGATCACTTATGGATGACCAGTATCTGCGCCATGTCACTTGGATGAAGATTGGAGTTGTCTGGACTTTCACTACCACTTCTGGAGAGTATGTTGGCATTAAATTGCCACAGAGAGCCTTCACTACTATTCAGGGAGATCCACGCCAGCTATTATTCATGCCAGCACGGACTCTTCTGCGCCCCTTGACTCTGCGCCCTGCTAGAGCTGCTACAGCTGGCGCCTTTGCTTCTACTGCCACTGCTGCTGATGCTGGACCTTCTACACGCCAGAGTGGTTCTTCTACTGCTTTCAGGCGTCCTCCACGACCACAGACACCCATGGATATGGCTGCTTTTCAGGACTATGTCATTGACAGCTTTGAGGGACTTTGGGATGCTGTTGCTACACTTAGCAACTGTGGTTGTGTCTGCCCCCATTACACCACTGAGCCTTGCGAGGATGAGGACTGAGGCTTCACTATCTGGTTACTTGTTCCTTTTTCCCTTTTATTTTTTCTTGCTCTTGAGTCATTTTTATGTTTTCTTTGAGTCAGTTGTCAGTTTCTTTGATGATGTTTTGTGAGATTGTTGAACCAGGTTATTTTTGCTATGTTTGGATGTTGTTAATTATGTGTTTGAATGCTCAAAAAGTCTAACTTTTGAGTGCATATGCAAACACTTCGTTAATTAACATCTGACATAAGAATTGGGCAATACAGGTCATGGTGACGCTCGTCACCAGACTGGTGACGCTCGTCACCCGACCCCACGCGAGGTAACACTTTTCTGACTTGGTTTTTCGACTTCTCATTCATTTTTCTGACCAACTCTTGGCTTAGTAACACTGGGGACAGTGTTGTTTAAGTCTGGGGGAGGTGGTTACTGACGTTGTGTGCTTTGTGTCATGTCTATAGAGTATTAAAGTTGAGTCAAAAACCTGTTTTATAGAGTCAAATTTTTTTGAAATTGTCAGTTTTTCTTGGAACTAACCATAGTACGTTTTTGCTGATAAGAACCATTGCCACAGTAGCTGATTACAAGTCTCACTAAGTTGAAAGTCATAGGTAGATCAGTCTAGCAATGAAGGTTTAGGTTTTAGAGAATCTGAAAAATTTGCTGTTAGCTCCACCTTAATGAACTTTAAACTTCTTGTCTTGGTGATTGATTCTTATTGATCTTGATTCTCTCTTTCAGCACTGACAATAAGGTTAAAATGCAGTCTCTCTTTGATCTTCCCTGATGTGGTTTTTAAAAGATTAAGTCCAAAGAATAGTGCATTCATGACCCTGTCTCCTCACAAGGAACAACAGTAGTGAACACACTCAAGAACCTGTCTCCTCACAAGGAAAACAAAACCTGTCTCCTCACAAGGAACCTGTAAAAGTTGAAAAAAAAAAGAAGTGAAAAATCGAAAATATCCTAAGGAAAAGATCAAGGGAAGAGAAAATAGGAGAGCTGTGTTGATATCTATTTGTTCAGTTGTTAGGAAGGGAAAAGAATCTGTAAAATGATTGAGATGATAGAGCCTTGATGAGAATTCACACTTAGATTAAAAAATAAGGAGTTAGCAGTAGAAATTTCAGATTTCTTGAAGGGATTTGGACTGGACTTGAGAGATTTGCTAAGCTTGTGATGATTAGACTAAAATTTGATCTTGTGTTGACTATGGTGTTCCTGATGACTGACTGACTGTTTTTTGTTTTCAAACCTCGACCTTATTCTGTGTCTGATGTTTGCTTGAGGGCAAGCAAAGCTAAGTCTGGGAGAGTTGATATATCATGGTTTTTATGGTTTTTAACCATGATATAAGTCCTTTTTATTGAGTCTTTTTGGTCGTTTTAGAGTCCTAGTAGAGTCTTTGCAGGTTATAACATGTCTGGAGCATAATTGGAGATTTTGGAACCTTTTGGAGCATTCTGGGTTGAAGCCACGAAGTACCAAGCCCGAAGCAGAAAGTATCACATATACTGACGCTCATCACCACCTTTGGTGACGCTCGTCACCCATCAAGGAAGGAGCGTGGCTGTTTTATTAAAAGTATGAAGAAGATTTGCAGAATTGGCCCAGAAGTTCCTTTATTTACATAAAGACCCCAGATCGTGTTTAGCCTCTATTTATTAGGTTTTTCAGCCATTGTTGGCTATTATCTTAGTTTTTGAGAATTCAGAGAGCTTAGAGAGAGATTATTCAGAGCTTTTTGGAGAGACAAATCCTGTACTCTTTTGAGAAGATTTCGAACCCCCTTTATTTCTTACTCTTTCTCTTAATGCAATTTTATTCAGTTATGTTTTGTGATCTCATAATCATGTCTGAGTAATCTGCTAGTTAAGTTAGGGTTTTTCAAAGGTTGATGAAAAGATTGTAGAATCGCTATCTGTTAGGAATATCTTATGGTTTTTCATCTCTACTTGCTTTAAAATCGAATTTCTGAGACACATCATCTAGGAATCCGAAAATCTTAGGTTGTTAAATATATGTGAGAGCACTATTCATAACCTGAACTAGTATTTGATGAGCAAAGCAACTTAGTGCAAAGAGATTTGGCTTAGGAGTTTTGTAAACAATTGAATCTGATCATTCCTGCATGCTTAGGTTGTTAGGGTTTGCAAAGAGATTTGAAACTCTGTGATTTAGGCATAGATAACTTTTGCAATGAGAATTGATTAGTTATACATCAGTGATTCATGTTTAAAACAGTTCTTAATCATTCTTGATTTCCTGCGTCATACATTCTTGGATTCAACCTGCGAACTGTCCTGACTTAGCGCTTTTAGTCTTCTGGAACTTAGATCATCTCACAAAATCGTTTGCTTACTTTCATTCATTCATTCGCATTACATACATCATATCTTGCTTAGCTTAATCCGAATCTACATTCGATAGTGTAGTCTGCATTACTCTCTTGGGATTTCGATACCCCTTGTACTACAACTGCTTTGCTGTGCACTTGCAGTAGTTTTATTTGGGTAAAACCTGACCCTATCAGCAAGATAAAGAGAAATCTTCCAGTTATCCGATCAAATTCCAGAAAAGACGAGAGGTCGGCCTTATCAAGAAGGAAGCTTTCCTATTTCGAACAGGGAAAGTTATCTCTAGGAGACCGACCTTGTCGGGTATAAATATAGAAGTCATCTACTTCTCCAATTATCCGAAAATCCTCTCGAGAGACCTAGGGCAAACTAGCTATCTATTGTTCTTAGTTTTCAAGCTTTCTTTCATTCATATTTTAGGTTGGCGTTCTTATTCCGACGACCTAAAACCACCATGTATCTTTCGAGCTCCGGCTATTCTTAATAAAGATCTCTCTTTGAACCCTTTAACTCTTGTTCATTCTCTAGATCGGATTTGAGTTATTACCTTTGGCGCCGTCTGAGGGCAGTAAGAGACACAATCTTTAAAGAAGCGGAGCTCGAAGATGGTTGTAACACCCACCGATCCTAATACCACCGGCCTCGCCGGAGAAAACACTGGTCTCCCCGTAGACAACATCCCAGCACAGCCCCTCGACCCAATCACCGGGTTACCTCTGGGAAACCCAACATATGTAGAAACAGAAGATACTACTGCTGCGTGAAACATTACCAGGGCGATTAAGGCCGATCTGACCACCGGGGCAAATCAGGCAGACCTGACAACCGGGGCGAATCAGGCCGACCTGACTTCCGAGGTGAATCAGACCAACCTGCCGCAACCACCTCCCATCGATATTGCCAGTCTCATCAGATCGGTCGCGAGCCAGCTACAACAGGGAATGGGTGCTTGGTTTGAAGCGCACTGAGCCGAACAGATTGCTTATCGCGAGGACCTAGATCGGCTCCTAAAGCCAGAGCTCAATCAACCCAGGAGCAAGCCGATCTCACAACTCCTCGACATCAGCCAATCCTCCAGCAGAGAAACCTGGAGACCTCAAGACAGGTCAACAACCTATTCGGCAATACACCAACGGAAGATCAGCAGAAGGCACAGGTGGAGGCCTCTAACACCCGCTCCTCGAGGGACACCACTGGAACCACTCCGACGACGTCCTCTGAGCTGGATCTTATCCATCAACGACTCGAGGATATGAGCACCAGGGTTCATAAGGCGATAACTTCTGCCCTCGAGCTGGATAAGATACTTCATCAAACGCAGCAGACTCCGCTCACATCGGCAATCACCAATGCTCCTCTGAAGGACATCGAGAAGATCAGGTTACCTCTCAGCTATACCGGAACCACCGACCCAAAACGACATCTGACTGCGTTCCGAATGGCTATGTGGAGAGCCATATTGACAGTAGAGGAGCGGGATGCATGTCTCTGTCAGTACTTCGTGGAGTCACTTTCCGGAAGCGGCCTTACTTGGTTCTCACAACTTCCCCCGAAGTCCATCAGCACTTTTAAAGAACTTATGGGGCGGTTTCTCAAACATTAGTCGATAGACATTGACACAGAATCTTCAGCACTCAACCTATGGGCCTGTGTTCAAGGCAAAACGGAGCCACTGCGAGATTACATCAATCGCTTCCGGTCCATAGTCTCCTGATGCAGTATGTCCGACGAGCTTTCTCTCAACATCTTAATCAATAACTTACGGGATGACCAGTCGTACTGCGAGTTACTGAAAACTGGAAAAACCAAAACCTTAGAGGACGCTTTACACAAAGCTACCGGATACATAAGGCTCGAGGAAGACAAAGCTGCCAAGGCCAAATTAGCCGACGATAAAACGACCTGAGATAAAAATCCTTGATCGTCAAAACAGGACAGGTATCAAGAGCCTCGACTACATTACAACAAGGACGACAGGAACAGCAAGAACGTCAACACCATTCCTCGCAAATCACGCTGGAACACCTGGGATTGCTAGAATGCCAAAGATCCCGATAATAAGAAACTGTACTGCACTTATCACAAAGTGCACGACCATCATACAGATGATTGCTGAACTCCCACAGCCCTCATAAGGAAAAAATGGGAAGAATGTGAATGCAGCGTGCCAGGACAAATGATCTGACAACAATCAGGACAGATGACCTAACCACAATCATGACAGACGTCCCGATACTGATCGCCCACCCGCAAAGCGCAAAAGGAAGGAAGTGAAACGAGATCGGGAGGATGATCATATACCTCCAACCTTATCTCGACGACGGATCAACATGATCATTGGTGGAGTCCTCTCGTGTACGGTGTACTGATTCCATCAATTCGATCGAGTGACACGAAAGCAAGGCTGCCAACCCACCACAAGACACCCCGCCGCTATTCAAGAATGACATTCCAATCACGTTCACCGAACATAACGTGCAGGGAATAAATCGACCTCATAACGATCCCCTCGTTATCTCACTTTGGCTCGGCGAGAACGACATCTGCAAGATCCTAATCGACACAGGCAGCTCTGTCGATCTGATCTTCATAGACACCCTGCAAAAGATGAGCATTTCTAAAGAAGACAGCAAGATCGCACTATCACAGCTTACGGGTTTTGCTGGTGATTCTATCTCAACGATCGTCACGATCATGCTACCCGCTACCATCGGTGGAAAGTATGTGACGGTAAAACTTGAGGATATCGACCGACCTACGATCTACAACGCTATCATGGGTACGCCTTGGCTAAACACTATGTGAGTTGTCCCATCCTCTTATCACCAGTGTACCAAAATACCAATTTAGAGGTCGTATCTTCACCATCCGTGGCGATCAGACAGTCTCTCGACATTGCTACATCGATAAATAACGCCTCTACTTTCGTCATCGGCAATGGTCACGATTTTGACCCACGGATAGTTCACCACGAGAAGTCAAAAAGCAATCTTGTTACTCAGGTTAACATCGACAATGCTCATCCTGAACGTTGCACTGACATCAGCACGGAGCTACTGCCAAGCATGCAGGATGAACTACTCACTTTCCTTAGAGAGAACGTCGGTACTTTTGCATGATCGATGGCCAACATGAAAGGCATCAGCCCTGTGATCACCGACCACGAACTACATATCGATCCCACTTTCAAACCGATCATACATAAGTGACGAAAGCTGGGACCTGAGCGAGCACAAGCTGTACACGACAAAGTGGACAAACTGCTGAAGGCCGGATCGATCACTAATGTGAAGTATCCGGACTGGCTAGCCAATCCAGTGGTAATCAAGAAGAAAAACAGTAAATGGCGGGTTTGTGTCGACACCGACCTCAACAAGGCCTGCCCTAAGGATAGTTTCCCACTTCCTCGTATTGATCAACTACTCGAGAAAACTGCAGGCAACGAACTCCTTTTTGTTATGGATGCCTTTTCCGGTTACAATCAGAATTTCATGAATCCAAACGATAGAGAAAAGACAACCTTCATCACTGACCGAAGCACCTATCACTACAAGGTGATGCCCTTCGGCCTAAAAGGCGCCGGAGCTGCTTACCAGCGTATAGTCAATAGGATGTTCGCCGTCAGCTGGGAAAGACAATGGAGGTCTATATAGATGACATGCTCGTCAAATAAGCCAAGGCATCCGACCATATCACTCCAATCTCCAACTGGAGAACTCCTTGAGCAGTGCTTCCGCTTGGCACGAAGACAAATACGAGGCACTTATCGCAGGTCTCTGTCTCGCCCAAGGAATGAACATTCAGCATATACGAGCATTTAGCGATTCACAGCTCGTCGCTAAACAGTTCAGCGGAGAATATGACGCAAATGATGATCGCATGGACACCTACCCGAAGATTGTCAATTAACAACGGAATTCACAACTTTCGAGCTACTCTAAATTAACCGATCTGTCAACAAAGACGCCGATGCCTTAGCAGCTCTAGCCTCGAACAGAGACTCTGCCCTCAGAAGAACCATCCCAGTCGAAGGAATTTTTACCCAAGCATCAACCCGGCTCCAGAAGTGTGCCAGATCACCACCGATGAAGATGGGACCGTTCCTGCCGGAACCACTGCCGAAGAGCCGACGATGGATTGGCAAATCGAAATCTAACGTTTCCCTAAAACAGGTGAAATCCCGACCAAAAATTGGTCGGCTCGACGAAAATACACACGAAAATGAGAGTACGGTCAACGACATGCTCCCATGATTTATCCATTAACCGAGTTCTTGACTTCGGTGATTCCTCCATACCCCTTTATGTGTTGGACTATGGACATCGTTGGACCAATGCCCTCTTCTAGAACGCAAGTATCTGGTCATCATTACCGATAATTTTACCAAGTGGGTGGAAGCTAAGGCTTTCGTCAATATTAAGAATGCTGAAGTCCAAAGCTTCGTCTGGAGATACATTATTTGCCGACATGGTCTCACTGATGAGATCTTCAGGGAAAATGGCTCCCAATTCATGTCCAAGAAATTTAAAGGTTTCTGCGCGTAATGGAAGATCCGCCTCAACAAATCCACCTCTCGTCACCCGCAAGGCAATGGACAGGCTGAAGCCACCAACAAGACCATCATCAACGGCATCAAGAAGCGCCTCAATGCCAAGAAAGGACTCAGGACTGACGAGCTCGACGGCATACTATGGTCTCATCGCACAACACCTCGCACTGAAACTGGAAAGACTCCTTTCTCGTTAGCTTAAGGCTGAGAGGCCATGGTACCAGCCGAAATCAATGTCGGTAGTTTACGCTGCATGGTGCTCCCGGAACACCCCGCCGTGAATGACGCAATATTGGTGGAGAACCTAGACACATTCAAGGAAACACGGAACCAAGCCTTACTTCGAATGCAGAATTACCAGAATCATGCAGCTCGGTACTATAACAAGAAGGTGCACAACCGACACTTCGACAAAGGCGACCTGGTTCTTCGAAAACTCTACGACAACACCAAAGAAAAAGGCGCAGGCAAACTTGGATATAATTGGGAAGGTCCTTACATCATCACCAACGTGGTCAAACCCGGCGTCTATCGCCTTGTAACAATGGCCGGCGACCTGATCCCTCGAGCAACTCGATGAGCCTCAAGAGATACTATAACTAGATCGACATCCTCCAGCAAAAAAAAAGGGAATAATACCCATGAAATACGGAGCGGTTTGATCCCCGTAAGGGGTACGTAGGCAGCCTATCTTCGGATGGTGCAACTGCTCCCCCTCCTAAAATTGGAGGTGGGGGGGGGGGGGGGGGGGGGGGGGGGGGGGGGGGGGGGGGGGGGGGGGGGGGGGGGGGGGACTTCGGGTACTTACCCATGAAAATCAGCTTTTATTATCTATCTTCTCATCAACTTCACATCGTCATCCTAGCCAGATGTTCGATTCACCTAAAGCTAAGTCTGATCCACTTTAGCTCGGCAACTTTCAGAGCCAAGACTATTCTTGCACATAAAACAGTTAACCTGTATTTTAGCCGACCTCTTTCACGAAGTCCGAATCATACGATGGTCGTAAGCCAAGCCAGTCTTGCTCTCGTATTCGAGTCAGATATTTCTAAGTGGTACTAATGAACTAACGCCGACCTGATTTGCACATTATGTATTCACACTTGAAAGTTAATTGGTACAAACAAATTTAAGCCGAGCCTCTCGCATATTATGTATTCACACTTTTCATTAAGCTAGAGCCCGCTCTGCATTTTCTAAGTCATGCAAAACTATTAAGCCAACTTGATCGCACTGTGCATTCGACTTAGGAAAATTTCTAAGTATTAAATATTCACCGATATTACTCGCATATTTTATACATATATTTAGAAATTGGTTGCATAAACAGATTTAAGCCGATATCGCATCGTAGTTTATATTCAGATAAGCAAAATCACTTTCATTGAAATGCCAGAACGGCTAAAACGATTACATTCCCAGCTTGGGGAGATACAAAATTCTTATACAAAAAAAAATATTTAAACAAAAGATAAGGTTCAGCGCTTAGAACCATTGATCTCGGCCTCTTGCACCTCGTCTTGCTCCATCTCTCCCCCCGCTTGGAGTTTGGTTCCCTTCTCCGTCGCTTCATCGGCTTCTTGGCCCTTCTCCAGCTCAGCCCCTCCTACATGCTCTGTTCCCTTCACAAGCGCCAAACCATCAGCAGAAGGAGGAACAACACTCAAAACATCCAAAAAAGACTCCGACGCAAGAAGTTCTAGTTCGTCGGCCGAAAATATGACTTCTTTGAAGGCCTTTTGCTTGGCCTTACATTTGATGATCTTTGCCGCTACGTTCTTGTCGATCAAAGCAGGGAAATCATAACCTTGTCTGCACACAATGGCAAGAGCTCATTGCGCGTCGACCCATCGGATCAAGGTCAAGAGGATCTCTTCGGCATCATCCTTCTGAGCGTGAGAACTCTTCACATTTTCGACCAGTCTAGCGTAATGGTCGCTAACCTTGCAGACCGATAACCTAGCCATATCTTGGCCCCCATGCAACTTTCTCGTCCTTGGCTGCGTTCAGCTCGGCCTCAAGCTTCTCTTGGGCAGCAACCCTCTCTTATTTGATCTGCTTTACAGCTCGGCCTAGAAACCTGTGCTTCTCATCATGGTCGGCTCGAGACTTTGCGAGATCCCTCGCCGATTCTTGAAGTGCGATTTCCAGATTGGAACTCCTTTTTTTTCGGCCTCGAGAGCCTCCTTTATTGCCTCCCTCTCATTCTGATAGGCTTGACACTTTTTTACATCACGATCATATTCGCACGCCACGTTGAGTGTGGTGCTTAGTGCTGACACGAAAAAAACCCTTAACGTCAGAACCTTAAGGTTAGAAAACAAGTAGGGGAGAAAACCCAATGTTACTTACCCTGGCTTGCTCGGCCGCATAGCATGCAATGGCCTCACTACAAAGGAAACTTGTTGGAGTAGACCTCGAATGATCCCTCAACCGGAGGAAGTAGTCGAGACAAGCCATCAGGTCATTCACAATTGGTCCTGACCCGCGATATTTGTAGGAGAACACAAACGGATGGAGATCTCCTTCGACGCAAGATCTTTTCAAATCTTGAGGTCTGTCCGGCAATTGATCTGGCCTCTCTTATTCGAGACTACGGCAGCTTCCCTCTTGGTGAGAGCTCCTTCGTCGGGAATCTCTGGTTTAATCCCATCCTCCCGAGGATCCTCCTCCAGTGGAATCGTCTGATCATCCACCTGCGGAGCCTTCGCGGCCTCCTTAGCAGCTTTCTTATCGGCCGCTCTTTTTGCCCTTTTATCGTTCCTCCTGGCCTCTTTCTTTTCTTTACGGGTGCTCCCTGACGCAGTTTTCAAACTTTCCAGAGTTTTCTAGACTCCCAAGGGATCCACCGGATCCTGCTCAGCCCATTCCCGTACTTCAGGAGACACCAAGGCAGACTCCAGGTCGGCCGATAGATCCTTGAAAGCATGGCACCTCATTCTCTCAGGTCGGTTTTGACGTCGTCTTAGGGTGGATGAAATAATCCGAGAAATGTTAGCCGACCAGGTATTCGAACAATCAGTTCGACGCATAAAAATAGAACATAGACCTCTCATTCTCGCTATCCTGTCTTCGGTGATCTCAGGCCACATGATCGCACAAATAGCTGCAAACCGTTCGGAGACCTCGTATATATCGACTGGATCGTCTACAATAGGGAAATTGTCTGTTACCTGCAAGGTTGAAAGAAGACCGATCAGAAAACAAAAAAAAATCAACTCTCATTATATTTCAGGTCGGGCAAATCTCTACCCATGACCTCCACCCATTTCGTTTGAATCGGTATGTCCTGATCGCGATGGATAATTCGTTGATGAAGACAAAAAAGTATCGATCTCTCCAATCGGCTACCTTTGTTTTGTGCCTACCAGTGAGTATATTGAACCTCGACTTCATGCTCGTATAATAGGAACCTCGGTTCCTTAGCTTCTCCTTCGTTCTCCTCGTGATTGTCATCGCATCAAAGGCAGCTCAGCTCAATGGAATGCCATGTCTAATTGACATCACCAGTATGCTCACTATCAGACGGATCATAGCATGTGAAAACTGGGAGATCGGCATTCCTTTGCTGTCGACAAAGTCAAGTAACAGTCGTGGAAGGGGAAACCAAAGATGGAAATCCCTGAAGAAACATTCGTAGACACAAAACCATCCCTTCAGAGCATCCCACGGTCGCTCTGACGAACTAGGAACCATGAAGATCACTTCCGGAACAATGTCACATTCTTCCTTTAAAGAAACCAACGACTCCATGGTTGATTTCGTCGGTATAGCCCCGAGGACGTTATCCGAGATCAGCTTGATTATCTTTTCCCCTTTCTTCTTCTTCGTATTTTTAACTGGCGGATTCATGTCTATAATGCCGAACTGGTTTACTTTGTCTTCCACGACGAGTGCATTCAATTCGTCTGAGATGTCCATCTCATTCAATCCTCCCTATTCATCGGATTCATCGCGCAATTCAGGGATCTCGAATGGCGCCTGCGAAGATGTCTCTCCGGATCTCAGAACGGTTCCAACCTGATCAGCATCAAAGCGGTCGGCTGCTGCTTTCTGATTCGCCTCTGTGACTCGCTCTTGAAAGACCCGATCTATCGCGGAGAGCTCGCTCGCATCTGAAGACCAATCTGATGCAGATTGATCAGAGACCACCTTCTCCCCCTTAGATCAGCTTCTGACGATCCTATCATCCTTATACATCTCAAGGAACTGCTCCAAGGAAACGCCTATCTCATCAGCTTTCTCTTGGCTCGACCTGTTTTTCCTTGAATCAGGTCGGCTTCCCCCAATCTTCAAACTTTTGCTCATTTCTGATTGACGCGATGATAGTTCTAAAGCAGATCAGAGAAACAAGGCGGAGATCGAACAAAATGCGGCGGAAGGATTGGAAAAGAAAAAATATAAGAACAAAGAAAAGAGAGGAAGAGAGCAAACTTTTTGGCAAAATTTTCGCGAAAATGCAAAAGTGAAGAAATGGGTCGAGCTCTCCCTATTTTTACAGAAATGGGGACGATTATCGAGAGTCATCATGACTTCGGCGACTGTTCATATTTCTTGTCAATTGATTTAGTCGGCCACTTCGCTTTCTTCTCTCACTGCTTGATATGTGTCAAACCCAGGTCTGCATGCGCATACCTAGTCTACCAAAGCCGAGAAATGTTTGCGCCAAACTGTGTGTCTGATTGACATCAAATTGCCAATCTGAACCCCAAGGTAACATCGCCTTTCAAATTATAACTCTCGCAGTACCCGATCTCAATTCATGCCGAGCTATCTCTTTTAAATTCGCCAAGCTTGATATACTTATGCTTGCCAAACTGGGGGTGGACTTACTGTTAGAGATGGGATTTGTACCCCTTCTAAAAGCCCTAAATCAATTAAGATAGACCTACTTCAAACCCTAAAAAATATCTAGGTCGGCAAGATAAATGGAAATTTTTCAGTTATCCGATGAAATTCCAGAAAAGACGGGATGTCGGTCTTATCAAGAAGGAAGTTCCCTTATTTCGAACATGGAAAGTTATCTCCAGAAAACTGACCTTGTCGGGTATAAATATAGAAGTCATCTACTTCTCTAATTATTCGAAAGTCATCTCTCGAAACCTAAGGCAAACGAGCTATCTATTGTTCTTAGTTCTCGAGCTTTCTTTCATTCATATTTTAGGTCGGGATTCTTATTCCAACGACCTAAAACTACCATGTATCTTTCAAGCTCCGGCTATTGCTAATAAAGATCTCTTTTAAACCTATTAACTTTTGTTGATTCTCTAAATCGAATTGCGCAATTGGCTATTGTTTATTATCAAGTCTTTGGAAAGTAATATTAGCCGTTAGTGATACTCTTGTGGTAATAATCAAACACTGACAATAATTCATGATAAACAATAAACCTATATTTAGATCGATCTATAATCCGACAAAATATAAACCTATTTTTGGATCAATTTAATATTCGCATATATATATATATATATATATACACAACACTTAATATTATCTATGAAAAAATATCTACAAAAGAGGTTGCTTTGACAACATTTTGCATCAATTAATTTAATTCAAATATTAAACTTGCACAATCAAAAATATTTATTAATTTAAAGTTTACTTTTTTTCTTGCGCAAACATATAAAATAAAATTTTAAATAGAAGAATTATTCAATGGCACAGTGGTCAAAAAAGAAAAAAGAAAAGGTTTACGACAAACAGAACCTGCGTTCGAACGTAGTCAACGACAGTTTAATCCAAAATAATCGTTGACTCCAAATGGCCCGAAAAATTAAAACAAAAGAACTCAAAACCCACTTTAATTAAAATCCAAGCTAAACTTATGGTTTTACGGAAACCCTAAAGAAAAAAAATTTAGGAACGGAACCTAGACGGAGATGACTTGAGTAACTTTATTTTAGATCTAATTTATCAAAATTTCTTTCTCAAACTTTCTATATATATAGAAACAATTTCTAAATCGACTCTTCTTCAAATTAGAAATTACCGAATGTATCCATATATTATATTTCCATAACATTTATATACAATCTCTAATTCTGACTCTTCATCAAATTAGAAATTACTGAATGTATTTACATACAGTAAAACCTCTATAAATTAATACTCGATAAATTAATAATCACTATAAATTAATAATTTTTACCAATCTTAAGTCGGACCAATGTAAAAATTGATAAAATTCGATAAGATAATAAGATAATACTTTTTTTGAAAGTTATATGTAAAAATATAGTTTCAATAAAAATATAAATTAATAATTAGACATATATTAATAATATAATATAGTAAAGTATGATAATATTGTTGTCTCAAGTTTATAAAATTTGTTTAATTTATCTTTTAAATTCACTATAATGAAATTTTTTGAATAAATTTTACATTGTTGAAAATATTGATTTTGTTTTTTGGATGAATATTAAAAATTAAAACTAAAAATATCTCTATAAATTAATAAAATATTAATTTATAGATAAATTAATAATTAATAATTTATCAATTAATTAATAATTCTATAAATTAATAAAATTTGAGAGTTCCAACATTATTAATTTATAGAGGTTTTACTGTATTATATTTCCATAACATTTATGTCCCTTAGTCTTTTATTCCATACCAAAAGGACCACATAAGTTTTGACTATTTTAAATAATGACTTAACTATTAATTATATACATGTGACCCCAAATAATTTTTGCAGTCTCTTCATGTACGATTGATGTTGTGATTGATGTTGAATCCCTTAATGTTGGATATCAGAGCTCTATACGATGATATCGAGGTTAGAAACTAGTGTACGCAAATGGAGAAACTGATGGGTATAGAATGTATGCAATGGATGAGGCATCAATGTCTAATGTTGTGTACATGACTAGCCTGATTCTAATGACTGTTTCCAGTTTGGTTAGAAGATCCGAAATGTAATGCAACTTAACGAATTAAAAATGTTTCAAAGAGTGTTGAATGGATTGAACTCTTTTGCTCAGAGTTTTCATCTTCATATAATATATTTCAACATGTAGTAAAAAAACATAGGATACTTTGCTTAAGGATGGTCGTCCCATATAACATACATGTTTTGTTTTATATATCTTATAAAACCATTCAACTACAAATAATTAATAGCTCTGAAATTGTCTTAAATTGCTCGGTTCTAGAGCCATTCATGTCTGGTGATGAAGGAATTTCTGCTGAAAGCAGCAGCTTCCACATCGGTAAGTTGCTTCGCATAGGGAACCCTTTCAATGTGATTTGCTCCCAGCCCGTAGCACCAATGTTCTCCATAATATACCATCCTAAAAATCATTCCCAATTAGAACAACGAATTAAATACTTTTCTAATATATATATATATATATATATATATATATGTTATGATGTGTAACATGAGATATCGTTAATTCAAAAAAAAAAACCATGAGTTATTCATTATCTTAGTTTGAGTTCTTTTTTTTGGGTAAAATATCTTAGTTTGAGTTAATCGTGTAACTTAAAAAAAAAAATTACCTGCTATGAATCAAATTAAAAAATATGAGTTTGAATTTGAATTATAATCAGTTATGATTGATTTATGTCCTTTATAAAATAGCTAACTCAACTCAAATTATAAAATTATGAAAAATGTGATGAATTAGAGTTTGATTTAGTATATTTTTCTTTTCCAACATTTTTTTTGCTGTAGTTTTGCTTTGCTTTGCTATATTTTTGCTTTATATTTTCTTTATATTTGCTTTATTTTTGCTTATTGTTTTCAGTAATTTGAGTTAAGCGTGTCTTAATGGCCATAGAACCCACAACCATAAAAAGCGGCTTAGTCTCCTACAACTTTTATAGCCACCGTCTGTCCACCTCTGTGTTGGATTTTGGTAATCCGAATGATGAATTGTGAATTTGGATAATAATTGAATTGCACACGAAGATACTTTCCTTAAAGAGTATTTCGACCCTTATCAAACCTTAGGTTACATGAAATCCCTTGTAGGATAAGACAACCAAAAGTTTCTCTTGTTCTAGGCTAAGATACAAGAGACACACTAGAGTTCTAGTGTTGATATATTTTTTTTCAAAGATCTTTTATGATCTTTTGGAACAGTGAAACTCTTTCTTTCTTATTTTCTCTGTTTCTGTTTTCTGTTTTGTTGTTGTCATTTTGACAATGCCCACAACTCCTTATATAGGAAACCAAAGGTCACTTCAAAAGGTCACAATGGTTGATCGGGTTGCAATGGTTGAGCACCAACAGTTGCAATGGTTAGTCACCGAAGATTGTAACCATAAACCCAACAGTTGCAATGGTTAGTTACCAAAGGTTGTAACCATAATCCCAACAATTGCAATGATTCATTTAAATGGTTGCAAATTTTCATTTAAGCAGTTGCAACTGTTCGTCAACGGTTGCACGGATTCACTTAAATTTCCAACATTCCTGCTCCATTTAAGTGTAATAATAGATTTACTAAATAACATATATCCAAACTTATGCATAAATGAAAATATCGTAACGATTGAATTTTCATCTTAGTGATATTACACATTCCAAATGCCCGAGAATCAGAATGTCCTATGGATTGAATCCTCTCAACTCATTTGGGCACATGAAGATAATACACACATAAATTTTCACACTACTCTAAGTGTATATACTTGACCCTATTATAAGCCATGTGTCCCTATCCATTCACGAGCGTATACAAAGCCAAGTCCTAGCTTCTTGAAGCGGCTGCACTTCACACTCATATAGGTAAATATTTTAATCGTGCACCTGCAAAATATACTTTTTCAAAATATCTATTAAGAAGAAAACTTCAACCTATCTCTTTCTTGCAGGTTCAAGCACATACCTTGGGATGATATGAACATGTGCTTCAATCTCTAAGTGTAGGCTTTCCACATTGAATTCAGCCTCTAACGTCGTATTAGAGGGGAATTGGGTATCCCATCACTAAAGATTTCAAATGGACTTTAACCCCATCCCTTTAGCCGACTTAATTACTAAGTCCCTAGCCAATCCTTTTGTCAAGTGATCCGCTAGATTTTGTTGAGACCGAACAAATTCGATTGTAATCACCCCATGAGTGATCAGCTCACGTATCACGTTATGTCTAATTCCCAGGTGTCGCGACTTACCATTATACACTTGGCTATATGCCTTAGCCAAGGTAGCTTGACAATCACAATGAATAGATATCAGTGATACTGGTCTCGGCCACAATGGAATCTCGTAAACTAAATTTCTTAGCCATTCTGCCTCTTTACCAGCAACTGCTAATGCTACAAATTCTGATTCCATAGTCGAACTTGTAATGCAAGTTTGCTTTTTAGAAACCCATGAAATGGCACCTCTCCCAAGCAAAAACACCCAACCACTTGTAGAAGAATGATCTTCCACGTTGTTGATCCAACTTGCATCTGAATACCCTTTTGGAACCGAAGGAAATCCATCATAAGACAAACCATGATTATTGGTTCATTTCAAGTACTTAAGCACCCGTCTTAAGGCTTGCCAATGTTGAGTACTAGGATTACTAATGTATCTACTCGACCTCCCTACAGCATAAGCTATATACGGCCTGGTGCTTGTCATGACATACATTAAGCAGCCAATTACTTGTGAATGCTCGAGTTGTGATACTGCTTGTCCCATATTAGGCATAAGCTTCACACTCGCATCCTTGGGAGTGCTCATTGGAGAACAATTCTCACAATTAAACTTCTTAAGCACTTTCTCAATGTAATGAGATTATGTCAAAGATAGTCTTTTGCCTTCACGCTTGATTCAAATTCCAAGAATCACATCTGCCTCCCCCATGTCTTTCATGGCAAAACTTGATGACAAAAATGCTTTTGTAAGCTCTACTTGTCTAAGGTCAGTGCCAAAGATCAACATGTCATCAACATACAAGCAAATGATTACTCCATTACCGGACTCATCAAATTTGCTATATAAACACTTATCTGACTGATTTAATTTAATTCACTTACTCAGACAACCTCATCAATCCTTTGATGTCATTGATTAGGTGCCTGCTTTAGCCCATACAATGACTTTATCAGCTTACACACCTTATGCTCATTATCAGGCATAGTAAAACCTTCAGGTTGCTTCATATACACCTCCTCATCCAAAATGCCATTCAAAAACGCTGTCTTGACATCCATTTGGTGAATCACAAGATTATTAATAGCTGCCAAAGAAATCAATAACCTTATAGAAGAGATCCTAGCAACTGGAGCATATGTATCATAATAATTAATATCTTCCTTTTGTTTAAAGCCTTGGATAACCAATCGAGCTTTAAACTTGTCAATAATCTCATTGACTTTCATCTTTTTTTTGAAGATCCACTTATAGCCCAAAGGCTTGCAACCAGGTGGGAGATCTGATAAGACCCATGTATTATTTCCCATATCTACTAACTATACTTAATGATCCATCTTTGGATAATCTCCAGATACTAAACCAACCAAAGCTAATGGTTATAACCATATATATTACTTCAAATTCCAGTTACAAATCTATCAACCGATTCTAATCAACTTATGAATTACACTCGTATATATAATTTAATTGTGCAAAACTTTCAAAACATTTACTTACTTTTCCAGAATTTATAAAGACAAATACTCAATACAACATGAGTACTCATATCAATAAAAGTCCAAAATATATGAAGAACAGCGTATGTACCTTGATCCATGCTTTTGATTACGATTGTTATGGAATCAATTAACAAACTAATTTTCCTCCTTCTGATATTTGCTTTTATGATCCTTTGATGAACAAGTAATCAAAATCTCTTTTTTGCAAACTCATCCAATTTTCCAAACTTGGATGTCATCTCTCGCACATACACACTAGTCATAGTTCACAAGAAAATACTCTTTAAGATTGTTGGATTCTGGTAACCCGAATGATGAATTGTGAACTTGGATAATGATTGAATCGTGCACGAGGACACTTTCCTTAAAGAGTATTTCGACCCTTATCAAGCCTTGGGTTACACGAAATCCCTTGTAGGATACGACAACCAAAAGTTTTTCTTGTTCTAGGCTAAGATACAAGAGACACACTAGAGTTCTAGTGTTGATATGTGTTTTTCCAAAGATCTTTTATGATCATTTGGAACAGTGAAACTCTCTCCTTCTTTTTTTTTATTTTCTCTGTTTCTGTTTACTTTCTGTTTTGTTGTTGTCATTTTGACAATGCCCACAACTCCTTATATAGGAAACCAAAGGTCACTTCAAAAGGTCACAATAGTTGATCGGGTTGCAATGGTTGAGCACCAACAATTGCAATGGTTAGTCACCGAAGATTGTAACCATAAACCCAACAGTTGCAATGGTTAGTTACCGAAGGTTGTAACCATAATCCAAACAATTCCAATGATTCATTTAAATGATTGCAAATGTTCATTTAAGTAGTTGCAACTGTTCGTCAACGGTTGCACGGATTCACTTAAATTTCCAACACTGTGCATGAGGATTTGGCACAAGAACGGTGTTCTTACACAAACCAAATGAAAACAACAAGTTAAAATTATAGAAAAAAATAAAAATATGTAACAAGAAATCTTTTAAGCAGAACTGAATTAGTATGCAAACAATGAACGGACTTTCTGATTAACAAACGCAAAGAATCACAAATCAAACTAACATGTACAAGGGAATAAGCCTAATGCAGAATCTTAACGCGCAAGAAAACCATAGAAACTTATTTTGAAGGGTGAACTTCTCTCTAAGTATCGCAACAAAGAAGTTTGAAAAGGTGTCGTTGGAAGATGTTGCTGTGTTATACCACTCATGGATATGGCCGGTTAAGTATCCCATCCCTTGCATCACGAGGTTGGTCTTGTTCTTGGGAACAATGAGCCTTTCCCTAACAACATCAACCTCATTACTATTGTTTTGTAACAAGAACTAAAGAACTCAAAGATCAATAAGAATGTCTCTTAATAATTTAAGAAAAATAGCTCAAAATCTTAAACTCTCAAATCTCTCTTAAAGCTAATGTCACAACTCGACATTGCTTATATAACAGATTGTTATTCATCCTAATCCTATTAGAGAATATATTAGATAACTCCTAAACATTACTCTCTAATCCTAATCACTTTAGATATTCTTATCTTGATAGGATTTCAAGCTTAGTTCAACATTCCCAATCTTTTTGTCAAGTGATCCGCTAGAATTTGTTGAGACCGAACAAATTCGATTGTAATCACCCCATGAGTGATCAGCTCACGTATCACGTTATGTCTAATGCCCAGGTGTCGCGACTTACCATTATACACTTGGCTATATGCCTTAGCCAAG
Source organism: Thlaspi arvense (assembly GCA_911865555.2). Taxonomy (NCBI): domain Eukaryota; kingdom Viridiplantae; phylum Streptophyta; class Magnoliopsida; order Brassicales; family Brassicaceae; genus Thlaspi; species Thlaspi arvense. The sequence goes on along the minus strand of OU466862.2, from coordinate 44,433,597 downwards.
GTAGCTTGACAATCACAATGAATAGATATCGGTGATACTGGTCTCGGCCACAATGGAATCTCGTAAACTAAATTTCTTAGCCATTCTGCCTCTTTACCAGCAACTGCTAATGCTACAAATTCTGATTCCATAGTCGAACTTGTAATGCAAGTTTGCTTTTTAGAAGCCCATGAAATGGCACCTCCCCCAAGCAAAAACACCCAACCACTTGTAGAAGAATGATCTTCCACGTTGTTGATCCAACTTGCATCTGAATACCCTTTTAGAACCGAAGGAAATCCATCATAAGACAAACCATAATTTATGGTTCCTTTCAAGTACTTAAGCACCCGTCTTAAGGCTTGCCAATGTTGAGTACTAGGATTACTAATGTATCTACTCGACCTCCCTACAGCATAAGCTATATATGGCCTGGTGCTTGTCATGACATACATTAAGCAGCCAATTACTTGTGAATGCTCGAGTTGTGATACTGCTTGTCCTATATTAGACATAAGCTTCACACTCGCATCCTTGGGAGTGCTCATTGGAGAACAATTCTCACAATTAAACTTCTTAAGCACTTTCTCAATGTAATGAGATTGTGTCAAAGATAGTCTTTTGCCTTCACGCTTGATTCGAATTCCAAGAATCACATCTGCCTCCCCCATGTCTTTCATGGCAAAACTTGATGACAAAAATGCTTTTGTAAGCTCTACTTGTCTAAGGTCAGTGCCAAAGATCAACATGTCATCAACATACAAGCAAATAATTACTCCATTACCGGACTCATCAAATTTGCTATATAAACACTTATCTGACTGATTTAATTTAATTCACTTAATAAGACAACCTCATCTATCCTTTGATGTCATTGATTAGGTGCCTGCTTTAGCCCATACAATGACTTTATCAGCTTACACACCTTATGCTCATTATCAGGCATAGTAAAACCTTCAGGTTGCTTCATATACACCTCCTCATCCAAAATGCCATTCAAGAACGCTGTCTTGACATCTATTTGGTGAATCACAAGATTATTAATAGCTGCCAAAGAAATCAATAACCTTATAGAAGAGATCCTAGCAACTGGAGCATATGTATCATAATAATTAATACCTTCCTTTTGTTTAAAGTCTTGGATAACCAATCGAGCTTTAAACTTGTCAATAATCTCATTGACTTTCATCTTCTTTTTGAAGATCCACTTATAGCCCAAAGGCTTGCAACCAGGTGGGAGATCTGATAAGACCCATGTATTATTTTCCATATCTACTAACTATACTTAATGATCCATCTTCGGATAATCTCCAGATACTATACCAACCAAAGCTAATGGTTATAACCATATATATTACTTCAAATTCCAGTTACAAATCTATCAACCGATTCTAATCAACTTATGAATTACACTCGTATATATAATTTAATTGTGCAAAACATTCAAAACATTTACTTACTTTTCTAGAATTTATAAAGACAAATACTCAATACAACATGAGTACTCATATCAATAAAAGTCCAAAATATATGAAGAACAGCGTATGTACCTTGATCCATGCTTTTGATTACGATTGTTATGGAATCAATTAACAAACTAATTTTCCTCCTTCTGATATTTGCTTTTATGATCCTTTGATGAACAAGTAATCAAAATCTCTTTTTTGCAAACTCATCCAATTTTCCAAACTTGGATGTCATCTCTCGCACATACACACTAGTCATAGTTCACAAGAAAATACTCTTTAAGATTGTTGGATTCTGGTAACCCGAATGATGAATTGTGGACTTGGATAATGATTGAATCGCGCACGAGGACACTTTCCTTAAAGAGTATTTCGACCCTTATCAAGCCTTGGGTTACACAAAATCCCTTGTAGGATACGACAACCAAAAGTTTCTCTTGTTCTAGGCTAAGATACAAGAGACACACTAGAGTTCTAGTGTTGATATGTGTTTTTCCAAAGATCTTTTATGATCATTTGGACTCTCCTTCTTTTTTTTTATTTTCTCTGTTTCTGTTTACTTTCTGTTTTGTTGTTGTCATTTTGACAATGCCCACAACTCCTTATATAGGAAACCAAAGGTCACTTCAAAAGGTCACAATGGTTGATCGGGTTGCAATGGTTGAGCACCAACAATTGCAATGGTTAGTCACCAAAGATTGTAACCATAAACCCAACAGTTGCAATGGTTAGTTACCGAAGGTTGTAACCATAATCCAAACAATTGCAATGATTCATTTAAATGGTTGTAAATGTTCATTTAAGAAGTTGCAACTGTTCGTCAACGGTTGCACGGATTCACTTAAATTTCCAACACTGTGTATGAGGATTTGGCACAAGAACGGTGTTCTTACACAAACCAAATGAAAACAACAAGTTAAAATTATAGAAAAAATTAAAAATATATAACAAGAAATCTTTTAAGCAGAACTGAATTAGTATGCAAACAATGAACGGACTTTCTGATTAACAAACGCAAAGAATCACAAATCAAACTAACATGTACAAGGGAATAAGCCTAATGCAGAATCTTAACGCGCAAGAAAACCATAGAAACTTATTTTGAAGGGTGAACTTCTCTCTAAGTATCGCAACAAAGAAGTTTGAAAAGGTGTCGTTGGAAGATGTTGCTGTGTTATACCACTCATGGATATGGCCGGTTAAGTATCCCATCCCTTGCATCACGAGGTTGGTCTTGTTCTTGGGAACAATGAGCCTTTCCCTAACAACATCAACCTCATTACTATTGTTTTGTAACAAGAACTAAAGAACTCAAAGATCAATAAGAATGTCTCTTAATAATTTAAGAAAAATAGCTCAAAATCTTAAACTCTCAAATCTCTCTTAAAGCTAATGTCACAACTCGACATTGCTTATATAACATATTGTTATTCATCCTAATCCTATTAGAGAATATATTAGATAACTCCTAAATATTACTCTCTAATCCTAATCACTTTAGATATTCTTATCTTGATAGGATTTCAAGCTTAGTTCAACATTCTCTCCTATAAGCTTGAAATCAATTTTCTTCAAGTCTTGAATGTCAATGAGGTCCCCCATTTCCTTAAACTTGATCCTTCTGAGCGCCTTCGTTAGTATGTCCGTCTTCGGCTGATTCCCGGGATTATGTTCGACTTCGACTTGACCATTTTCAACACACTCTCGTATAAAATGGTATCGAGTATGAATATGCATACTTCTGCCATAAAAGACCGGATTCTTCGTGAGTGCAATAGTCGATTTGTTATTCATGCGAATAACAACTCTTTCAGGTAATACGCCAGTGACTTCACCAAATAAGTCTTGGAGCCAGATTGCTTGTCTCGCAGCTTCTGTACCTGCCATAAATTCAGCTTCGCGGGATGATAAGGCTACTGTGTCCTGTTTCTGCGAGCACCAAGTAATCGGACTTCTACCGAGATAGAAGATGTGTCTTGTTATACTCTTTCAATCGTCCGGATTGACATTATGGCTACTATCGCTATAGCCTACCAGCTTCGGGATCCTCGAGTTTGATCGTTCGCATGTTAATCCAAGAGTAGTAGTACCTTACAAATATCGCAGACATTGCTTCATGGCAGCTCCATGCGATTCCCTTGGACTCTGTATATAACGACTCAAAACTCCAACACAGTAGGACATATCAGGTCTAGTATGAAGCAGATAACGTAGGCATCCAACGTTTCTCCTAAAACGGGTAGCATATATCTCTTTCTCATCCTCTGACTTGGATAGTTTCAAACCTGAGTCCATTGGTATATAAACCGGATTGCATTCCTTCATCCCAGCTTCCTCCAAGATCTTTTGAGCGTATCGTTTCTGGCTTAGAACTATTCCACCATCATATTGACACACCTCGATCCCGAGATAATAGGTTAGTCTTCCAAGATTACTCATCTCGAACTTGGAGGCTATCTCTGCTTTAAACTCGTCGATGATTCTCATGCTTGTTCCCGTGACAAACAAATCATCAATGTATATCGCTACAACAAGAAGATCTCCACTAATCTCCTTTCGATATACAGAAGGCTCTTTTGAGCACTTTCTAAACTGAAATCCCATTAGGATCTGATTTAGCTTGTTATTCCACGCTCTCGGTGCTTGCCGGAGTCCATACAACGCTTTGTTAAGCTTATAGACCTTGTCTTCTTGTCCCTTAACTACAAAGCGCTCCGGTTGTGTGACATAGACAGTCTCTTTCAACTCACCATGTAGAAACGCCGTTTTTAGGTCGAGGTGATGTATCTCCCAACCGTTGGAAGCTGCAAGATTAATTAGAAGTCGTATAGTCTCTATCCGAGCTACTGGAGCAAAAATTTCTTCGAAAGCAACTCCGTATCACTGTACGTACCCCTTCGCGACTAACCGGGCCTTGTATTTGTTTATACTTCCGTCAGAATTTCTTTTAAGTGATATACTCATATATTTCGCATATTCAGCATGCATTTAGAGTAGTTTTTCATGCATTCATCTTACATTTTAGGCTAGTTTGCACCATTTGTCTCATTTTAGGTCATAAGTGCATTTTGCATTAGCATTTGCATATTTCTTGCATTCTTGCATCATATTCAGGTTGTTTTGGACACACTGGAGCTGTGGAGGTTGCGTGGACATGCTAAGGATCGAAGAGGAGCTTGTGGACACTTGGGAGAACTCAGCCATTCAGCGAAAGGACCGAGATCGAGGTGCGGATCGAGCTAGACAGGTCGATCTAGATGAGATCGACCAGAAGATCGAGTGACTCAAGTCGTTTCAAGAAGGAGGATCGAGACCAAGATCGACCAAGGTGATCGATCGTGAGTACGGACGTGGATTAAAGCCATGCAGAACGAGAGCCAGATCGAGATTTACGACTCGATCATCCGTGGATCGACCCGAAGATCCAGCAAAGGAGGATGATCCATGAAGAAGATCGAGTGATCAGATCGACTACTCAGCTCGATCTCTACACCTTATCCGGCCAGCTCACTTTTGGCATGTAGTGAGGGGACCATTTTCTTTGTTTGACTATTTTAGGCAAATGGGCGTGAACCATTCATTTTGTCTTGGACCAGTTGGATATTTTCTTATGCTCTTTTAGGCTTTTCACCATTGTTACTGTTTTTCAAGCTTTTCATGTTTTGAACCTTTAAGATCTTGTTTAATCTAAGTGCTTTTCTTAATCGCTCTTGCTTAATCATGTTTAGCTTTCTCTCCTTTGCATTTCCATCGGTTTTAATCATGTGTAGCGAGTAGATTTCCTTTGGGTTTAAGGTTGGGGCGATTAAGAGGGTTTAAGGGGTTTAAGCTTGGGACTTTTTTTGTTCTTAATCTATTCTCTTCTTGGATTTGGCTCTTAGTTCTCAAAGAGTCTTGGGAAAGATCTTTATGATCTCAGGGATCTCTTTACCTTAGCAGGATTCAGGAGTCCCTTAAAACCAAATCCAAGAGACTAGCTCATCCTTTTCCAAACACCATGGATGCTTAGGGAGCTAGTTAAGCCACTTTTTTTAGATCTATGATTTATGCTCTTCGACCTATCTTTCCGCCATACACCATGGGTTAGGAGGAAATGTTGAGGAAGGGGTTTATGCCATACACCATGGATAAATCTATTTTGGTTTCTCAAGGCTTAGAGATAGCACATAAAATGTGTAGATCCAATGTTTTCAAAATCCAAGCTTGAATCTTGAACCTTCCTAATATGACCCTCAACCTTAGATCCTCTTTTTAGCTTTTCAAAACCTTTAAATCATCATCCTTTAGTTTAAAGTTTGCATCTTTAACTTTAAAAGTCATTGTTCTAAGTTGCTAGAAATTCTCTGTTTATCTGCTACTAGTTCTCGATTTTTAATATTTAGTAGTCTTGCGTTTTAATTTCTTAGATTTTGTTTAGTAGTTGTTAACCCTTCTGTGGGATTTTTAAAATAGTTTTCATAGTCATTTGGTGCTTGCATTTAGTTTTTACATAATTTCTCATCCATTTACCCGAATCTGCTTAGATTTGCTTTGCTCTTGCATTCTTAGTGGCTTTCATCAACCTAGGCTGGATTGACACCTCTTGCACCTATACTACAATATTAGCAGTGTTTGAGGCTTTGATATTCTTGCTTGCTAGAAATCTTGTTTATCCTTAAGCTTGAACACCCACTTCAAGCCAATCGACTTAGCCCCATCCGGTAGATCAACCAAAATCCATGTATTATTCTTCTCGATGGAATATATTTCGTCTTCTGCAGCGAGTGTCCATTCCCTTGATTCTTTTGCTTCATAGAAGTTTCTTGGCTCGTTGTTTAAGCTCAGTAACAACATCTCTCCCATTTCTTCTGCAATCAGTACAAAGTCCTCAAGATACGAAGGTAAATTGATTTGTATTTCCGTGCGCCTCAAGACGGGTACCACGGTACTCTGTTTCGCAGTGCCCTGGTTTGTGATACTCTGTTTCACAGTGCCCTGGTTTGCGATACTCTATTTTGCAGGACTCTGTTTCGCGAACCCAGACTGATCACAATCTTCTAATTGTTTATAAATAGGTTCTCATGGTACTGCGAGCTCCTGTGACGATTTGTATCCATCATCGTTGTGTGTACCAGACCCATCAATGACGGTTCTCTCCGTCTCATCGTTCTCTTGTTCTTCCCGAAGGCTGCAATTTCCGAACTCTCCAAAGGTTACAGTAAAACTTCCATCACGTTCTTGATTATGATTCCAGCTCCACCTCTCTACTTACCACTATTTTCCGGGAGGTTGGATCAAGAAATCATAGGCCTTCGATCCAGGTTTTGTTCCAAGATGAACAAGCATTCTCGATCTATCATCTAGTTTCTTTAGATGTGGTTTATCTATTTTTGCAAAACCGAAGCATCCGAAAATCCTGAGATGACTAATCGTTGGTTTCTTTCCTTTAAAGACTTCATAAGGGGTCTTGTCTTGTAACGCCCTCGTAGCCACCCTATTCAGAAGATATATAGAGTGTCGTACTGCCTCGCCCCAAAGATAGTTTCGCACATGCATGTGCTTCATGATGCTTCGAGTCATCTCCATTAAGGTCCTATTACATCTTTCTATCACCTCGTTCTGCTGCGGAGTGTATGTAGCTGTGAGATGACGTTTGATACCAGATTTTCGCAGAAAGAGTTAAATTCTTGAGATACAAATTCTCCTCCTCTATCTGTTCTGAAGGTTCTTATATTCGCCGCTGAATCTTGCTGAACTAGTCGTTTAAAGTTCTTGAACTTGTCAAATGCATCTCCTTCTTCTTTGGCAAAATTCCCCACATGTGACGGGAATGATCATCGATAAGTAGAAAAATATACTTATTCCCAGCGGCTGTACTTGGCGTGGTCGGGCCACACAGATCTCCATGTATAAGTTCAAGACTTTTAGTTGCTTTATATGAAGAAGCTTGCAGAAATACTTGCCGTGATTATTTTACAAGTAAACATGATCCACAAAATTCTTTCTCAAACGTAATACGTGGTACTCCTCGAACCAGCTCCTTCTGGATCATAGACCGTATTGTTTCAAGGTTTATATGTCCCATCCTAGTGTGCCATTTATTTGACTCGCTTGTTGCAGCTATGTGTATACATGCGGTATCCCTTAGTCCCATGTGTACTTTGTAGAGTCGGTTCTTAGCTCTTTCTGCCTTAACAAGCAATTTTCCTTCTGAAGTGTGCATTGTTAAGACTCCCCCTCTCATTCTTATGTCACAGCCTGACTCGGTAGCTTGTCCTAAGCTGATAATGTTGCTTTTTAAGTCAGGGATGTAGTAGACGTCATACATTGTCTGTGGCTTTCCATTCATATCGATGAAAGACATTGAACCTTTTCCCTTTATATCTATCCGTGAGTCATCTCCAAACCTTACTTTTCCAGTAACAGACTCGTCAATCCTGTTAAAATATCTCCTGTCTCCTGTCATGTGGTTGCTAGCTCCATTGTCGAGGTACCATACGTTTGATTCCTTTGCGGTTTTCTCATACTTGCTTAGTATAACTTTCTTCTCGTTTAGAAACACCACTTCATGCATCATGAGTTCATCCGCATCTTGAGTATCGTTGCTCTCATCTTCTTGAGCTTCCTGCAGCTTAAGTAATCTGTCGGGACATATTGAAGCATAATGCCCTAACTTGTCCCATAGATAACAAGTTATCTTGGAAGAATCTCTTCCACCATTCGAACGTCCACGACCGCATCCCCTGTTTCTTCCTCCTCGACTTCTGCCTCTGTATTCTACATTGTACTCTCGACTTGCTTGATTGCTTTGTGTTTCCTCATTCAGATACATTAACTTCTTCTTCGTAGATTCGTTCTTCGTATGCTTTTAACCTTCCGATGATGTCTTCGAAGCTAGTGGTATTGAGATCCAATACTTGCTCAAGGGAAGCAACTATATGTATATATTTTTTCCACGGAAGACTCTTAACAAGCTTCGGCTCTTCAATGCTTACTCCTAGGTCAGCTGATTTCGAGGAGATCTCCGATAACTTTCCTGCGAAGTCATCAATTTTATATGTATCTTTCATCTTAAGTCAATCGAACTCGACCATTAGCATCTGCAGTCTAGCTTCTTTGACTCGTTCAACACCTACATGTCTTGCCTTTATAGATTCCCATACCTTCTTTGCTGTGTCAAGCTCTCCGACCTGTAAGATGAGTGTCTCATGTATCAGCTGGAATAGTAGGGCTATAGCCATGTTGTTCTTATCGCCGTCAGGTGGATCCGTGTCTGCTTCAATAACTTCCCAAACTTTATGGACCTGTAACATTACTCTCATCTTCATAGCCCAGACCGTATAATTGGTTGTGTTCAGCATCAGACATGTGATTGACGACGATCCTCCTCCTCCTTCCTTAGGTCTCGTTGCCGCGGTTGCTGCAACAATGTCTCCCATGGTTCACTTCTCAAATTCTCAAAGTTCTGAAGCTCTGATACCAATTATTGTTTTGTAACAAGAACTAAAGAACTCAAGAACTCAAGATCAATAAGAATGTCTCTCTTATTAGCTTAAGAAAAGTAGCTCAAAACCTTAAACTCTCAAATCTCTCGTAAAACTAATGTCACAACTCGACATTGCTTATATAACATATTATTATTCATACTAATCCTATTAGATAATGTATTAGATAACTCCTAAACATTACTCTCTAACCCTAATCACTTTAGGTATTCTTATCTTGATAGGATTTCAAGCTTAGTTCAACAATTACTCTGTTGTGTTATAGATAATCAAAATTGTAAGGAAGTAAAAGATGATTGAGTTGAAGAACTAACCTGTATTTTCTCAAATCAATGAGGATGAGCTTTTTGGTTCAGTCTGAAGCAGGTACTGCATCGATTGGCTTTTGAACTAAATTCAAATTTCCACAACCTTTGAGTGATATCTTGAACACCAGATTTCCTTTGGTTTGGAATCTAGACATATGATCATAATTGGGAGGATGAAGAGGAAGAATATAGTGGGAAAGGTGGCGATTATGTTCATAGACGTTTTGATCCAGTGGAGAGATCATGAAAAAAGTGATATCTCATGCATTTACATCATTTAGGCTTGCATTTAGTTCATGTTTTGGTCTCCTTTTGCATGTTTTCCTTATCTTTTGTCCCCTTTTCCTTTCTTTTTAGACTTAGGTTGCACTTAGGTTGTGGTTTGCATTCTCTATGCATTAAGGATGTTTTTAGGTACTTAAGAAGCTATTAGGAGCAAGGAGTAAGTGTGGGAATGATTCAAGGAGTTATCCAAGCTGAGAAGGAGCAAAAAGAGCTAAGGAAGGCGATTTCTGGTGTCTATCGGTCATCTATATCGGTCAAGGTTGATCGATACAATGCAGCAAAGGAGTGAAGGTCCTATCGATCACACGTATCGATCAAGACTGACCGATGGGAATCAAGCGAATGGAGTATCAATCAACTGTATCGGTCAAGACTGACCAATGGGAAATAGAACATCTGTATCGATCAAGTGTATCGGTCAAGACTGACTGATAGTATCCAGCCAAGTTTTCGAAGAACTGTATCGATCAAACGTATCGGTCAAGGAGTGACCGATGGGAACCCAGCGGATGCTCTATCGATCAAGCCTATCGATCACTTTTGACCGATACGAACCAGTCCGAACTTCCTTTTATTTACAATTCTGCAACCCCGTCTAAACTCCTATAAATATTGAAAATCCCTAATTTTTGGGAACAAGATTTTATTCAACAGTTCTTCTCTCTTATGTTTTTGTTTTGATCTTGTAATTTGAATCTTTTCTTGATTATAATAAGAGTTTGCATTTATCTTTGTGTTTAATCTTTCTAATCATGATTAGCTATCTTTTTCTCTCTGGATTGATGCTTTTGATGATGATTAGTGAGTAGTGACTTAGGGATTTGAGATGGGTTAGGTTTAGAGAATTTGAGACTTAGCTATTTGAGACTTAGCTTTTTCTCTTTTCTCTTCCATTTCATTTTTTGATTGTTGTGTTTAATGCCTGATTAGCCTTATCTAAGTTGATTAGGACCTTAGGCTCATTTTATGTCCACCAAGTGTTTGATGAAATGTCTGAACTGCTTTGCAAGAGAATTGTTTATCCTAGCTCAAGAGATTGACTGTCTAAGGAGTGATTTGGCAATATAGGATTGATAAAATTGACTTAATGCTTGCTGTTTGTCATTTCACTAATAAAAATTAGTTCTTGACTTGATGATTAGCAAAGAGATTAGTGCCAAGAGATTAGATTAGTCATATAAATGAATTCTATGCATAAGAAATAACATTGTGTGAGTTTGTAAGCATCATAGGTTGAGTTGATAGTTCCCTAACACCAATTACCCCATCTCAAGTCCTGTATTTCCTCTGTTTTTAGTTGATTTCGAACTTGCCTTAGTATTGCTCTGTTTTTACTTAGTTTTGATCTTTTGCTTGTTGCTTGCTCTTGTTGAGTGTTTGCTTCAAATTTCTTTGATTCTTTAGGTTGTTAGATAACTAAAACCTCTGTTTCTGCTTGAATTAAGAGCTCTATTGCATTCCTACTGCTTCAATCTTCTCCTTTTAGATTGACCTAAAACCCTTACTACAATGACTAGTACAAAGGATGATTGAGAAAGAGACTCAAAACTCTTGTATCAATTTGGCGCTGTTGCCATCAGGAGAATGCTTTGTTCAGTAAGATTTGAAGAGATCTTGAGATCAAGCTTTGTTATTTTCGTTTTTGGTTACTGGTTTCTCTTTTGGTCTATAAATTCTTTTGTAGGTACTCAAACACTTGCTCTTAAGTGTCTACAACAACAAATGACGTTCATTAATAGCTTGTATTTGACTAGCTAAGCAAATCCAAACACACTCATGTCATTACAGCATGTAAGATAACAATCCATCTGAGTTCTTAAGGCACCAAGAATACAGCAAATCATTTCTGTCAAGCTAGATTCAAGAAAGCAGTTGTGATCAAACTAAACAAGTCTAAAGACTGAAATAAGCAAAGCAGAAAATTTAAATAGATAAAGTAAGGATCTAAGATGGGTGTTATTGATTAAGAGGGGATTAGAACCTAACTAGTGATGCTTCAAAACCATTCAAACAATGCTATCTTCTAGGCATAGGTTTAACAACTATAACTAGCTCAATTGCTTGACATTAATCACTTTGGTAAGCACACATTCAAGATAAATCCCTTTACTCAAATATATGATCAGCAAGCATTCAGAATAGAACTTCAATCCTATAAAGCCAAAATGCACCTTAGACATCTAATTCCTTAGGTTAAGCATACAAATCCTCTAAGAGACTCTACGCAGCATTTCATCAAACACTTACCAGGCGGAAGAGAAAGCCAAGATACTAAACAAGCCTGGCCAAGACTAATCTAGTGTTAAGCACATCTAATAAAGAGAAGATAATCATATTAAGCACAAGACATCACTAATCTAGTCCTAAAACCCCTCTAATCTATCCCATTTCAAACCCTAAATAAGACTACTCACTAGCCATAGTCAAAAACACAAATACTAAAGAGAAATAATGGTTAAGCATGATTAGGAAGCAGAATAAACAAGAATAGATTAAAGGCAAGTACATAAATTCACTAAATCAAACTAGTTCTTACAAAGCAAAGCTGAAAAAGGAAGGTTTTAAGTGCAAGAACAGAAGAAAGATAATAAGATCCAAGTTGCATAACCATTTTAGGAATTTAGTATTTATAAAGAAACTAGAAAACCCCTAGTAAACCAAGATTAAACCGAAAATAAGCTGACTCGGACATACCATATCGACTGTGAACATCGATATACATGTCGATATCATCTCTTCTTCTGGGTTGTATCGATGTCCCTTGTTCGATATGCATGTCGATACAGAAGGCTCCTATGTTGTATCGGTTTGGCTCTCCATGGTGTGAAGTCGATACAATCGCCTTTTAGTTAAGGCTCATCGATCAAGCAAGTCGATATGGCACCTCAGTATTTTCCTGTCATGTGTATCGGTCTGGGACTTCGATACACTGCTCGATATGGACTCCCTTCTGTTGCATTGAGGTGTCTCCTAGTCGATATGCTTCCTTCTCCCCATGCCTTTACTGTATGGATGATGAAATGGTCGATACTCCCATCGATATGCTCTGTATCGATCAGATGATGTCGATATCATTATCGATATTGGTCCATCCGCCTTTGTGTCTTGCCTTGCTCCATTCCCAGCTCACACCCATTGCACCACATGACCTCCACACTCCTTCTAGTACCTGAATAAAACTCCAAATGCATGCAAAATGCAATGCAGCTCCTAAAACTACACTAACTCCTAAATATATGCAAATGGGACAAGAAGAAGCAAAATATACATGTTTAAAGACTAAAACTAGTCATGAATGCAAGCTAAAATGGTATAAATAATTGAGATATCAACACCCCCACACTTATCTTTTGCTTGTCCTCAAGCAAACAAACTAAGACAAGGAAGAAGTGAGGTTTGAAGGTGGGCACTCAAATCCAAAAATGCTAAGGTAAAGAAGTGAAGTCAATGTCTAAGTGCTTAAATGTAGGATGCAAAACACAATCAGTCATACTAATAAGAACTTAGCCATGCCTTTCCAGTTTCAAAATGATCTCTAGCTCAGCCTAGTCAAATGCTCAAATGAATCAATCCTTTTAACATTCATTTAAACTTTGTAACTAAGTGAATCATGTTCAAGCAACTCAAGTGGGATCATTTGGCTAAGGGTCAAGGTTATGAGATAAAAATGATCTCATTAAAATGTGGATTCAAGTGTAAGGGTTTCTCTCAAGAAGCATAACTTATGCATACAAGGATAGATTACTATCTACACAATGCCTAAGAATGTTCTAAACCCCAAAACTCTTACCTGAAATCAGACCCAATCCTAACTACCCTTTCTCAACACGCTCATGACCCCGATGAGCAGGGGCAAGACGCCTTCTCATCTAGTGCATCACGAAGTGAGAAGTAAAATCCCTCCAGGAAAATGTCCACCAGTGGCCAAGCTATCAGTTCCCCCCGGGAACGCCTATCCTCCTACCCTGAGCAAGCGTCGCACTCCCCCGGATGCACGCCCCAGTCAGGATAGGACCCCATCATTTTAACTCCCCAGGCCGAACGGCGTACTCCACCAGATGCATAATGTAGACTCGACGAGTCCCTCTATATCTATCTAGTCTGACGGTCTCACGGTTCGTTTCCCCCGGAAGCGTAATTCTTTCAATAATGTACTCCCTCGGATGCGAATAAGGTCAGAGTTGACATCTAATAAGAGCTGCCCTGCGGCTCGCTTCCTCGAAAGTAAAATTCCCTCGACCAATAACGTGCTCCTCCGGGACAAACGAATAAGGCCGGGGTTGAGAGTCCACTTCGGACTACTCCTCCTTTGACCAAGGACGCCCTCCATCGTGGAACGCACCAAGGTCAAAGTCGATATTCCATTTAACTTCCTCGGAAGTCCGGACCATCTAGCCAGTACCGTACTCTCTCGGGATGCGTGGCACGGCTTCGATGATTTCCCAAATTTTTGCTATCATTTAGAACTTAGCTTCGCTCAGACAAGTACCGAATCCCTTGCGATACGTGGCATGGTCGCCGCGTCAATCCATCCTGTAAGCGGCACAAAACCTAGGGAATCGGATAAATCATGCTTGTTTTACAGGAAGCCAAGGAGGATTCGACTTCCCGGCTCATCCTCAGATCGGCCGAGAAGTCGGAGAGAACTGTTGGGACCCATTTTACTAGGTTAAAAGAGAACTTGACACGTAGACCTAGACTGTGCTAGACGCTGACACACGCCACGCTAGCTCGTCCGACCCACTCCCGCGTACTGTTCCGGAGCAGTTGGCAGACTTCCCCAAACACGCCAGAATCATCACCCTCACATGCTCCCCTGGCACGCCGCATGGAAGGAACATGACGAAGAGCCCATGAGTATAAGTAAGGAGATGGAGGGATGAGGAAAAAAATCACTCAAAAAAGAGGTGGTATATGCTCATGTCTAAGTCGGTCGATCTGGCCAAACAGCACGATCACGGGTGAACTTCATGTTCTTCCCGGGTGAATGCCGACCATGTTAAATCATTCCTAACCCGGAGCCCCGCTTTCATACTCGCCTCGCTTTTCTTTCGCTGTGTAGAAATCCCTTTGAAATACCCGAAAGCAGATAGAAATCTCGATCCCCAGACGAGACTTTTTACACTAACCCATAGAAAACTCCTCTCCCGAATATTTGTTCCCGGTAGGATGTTCATTGACTTGGACGTCTGAAAATCTTTGGAAGAGAAACCCTCTTTCGGTCTTCCTGGAAGCTTGTCTGACTTTTGTTTGAATGTTTACAGAATGGAATGCAGCGCTCCCCCATTGCCCCAGGACAAAAAAACTTCCGTTCCAGAACGACAACTCGCCACCTTTCCTCGAAATGATAAAATTCGGAAGCACAGCTCCAACCTTCCCAACAAATCACATATTCCATGTGGCATCCCGAAATTTATTACGAAACGGACAAAAAAAAAAAAATACTGTCAATTGTTTACCGCAAAATCATCTCTTGTTTATTTTTCAATTTTCCTTTGATATTTATTTCTTCTCGTCAATTTCCTTTTGAAATTGTGAAACTTTCACGGTCTAAATCGAGTGGATCTCTTGCTTTTCTTCCTTCTCCTATCTTCCAATCTCGTCTTGCGGCCGACTGATCTGTTAAAAAAGACAGCGGCATGTCAACCTTTCTGATTTGCTGGCAACACCAGCTTTTGTGAAATGAGTATTTTACTTTTCTAGAGGAAACTTTTTTGTAGCAATTTTGCCTTTTTTACAAATGGAGAAACTGATCTTATCGTTGCTTGTGTTAATTACGTTGACAAGCACCACAACTGTATCATCATCCTTCTCCGTTAGGGTTCCGATTTGCCCCAAAGGACCAGCGAAAGATTACATGTTAGGGTTACGAGACCGGAATTGTCCTGTATCCGGCGATGAATCAGCCTCGCTTCGTCCTCGTTTTGTTTCCGTCACTGAGGTAATTTCGGTACAATTTGCTCGAAGTCTCTAATTTTTCTTGCTAAATCCGAGCTTTTGATTTATGTATTCGACTAATGATTTGTGAAGGGAGATGATTTCTGGTTACAAATGGCTTCAGATATGATACATAAGAACAAATGTGGCTATGTGGCTTTGCTCTTCTATGCATCATGGTGTCCTTTCTCTAGATCATTAAGACCAAGTTTTGATGTTGTCTCTTTGCTTTATTCATCGGTTCCTCACTTTGCAATCGAAGAATCATCAGTTAAGGCAAGGTGGGTTTTGCTAAAACGCCAAAATTTGGTTGGATTTTGATCTGGAACTTGCTGGTTTTGATTCTCTTTTTGTTTGTTTTGTGTGGTTCCACTTCCAGTACACTCTCCAAGTATGGAGTTCATGGCTTTCCTACTGTCATCCTTCTGAATTCAACAATGCGCGTAACTTATCGTGGATCAAGAACTCTAGATTCTCTTGTTGCGTTCTACAGTGATGTTACTGGTAAGTCATTTTGTTATTGGAGTCAAACTCTTCTTTTCCTATGTGATTATGCTTTACTTGGTGTGCATAGAGTTAATCAAAGAGCTGTTACATTGTCTTGGTTTATTGAGAAATGGATAATCGTTTGGTTTTCTATGTTTTGATGCTATTGTGCATAGTCTCTTTGTTCAATTTTATGATTTACAGCCGGTGAAACTAACCAGTAACCAGGAAACGTTCTTGGTATGTAGGCATTGAGAAAATTTAGTGTGTGCTGATTTATGCTTTACTTGGTGTGCATAGAGTTAGTCAAATAGCTGTTTTGGCCAACATAAAAATGGATAAGCATTTGGCATTTGTTATTGCAGTTATTTTCTGCTAAAATTCATCTCTACAGAGTTTATTTATTCTCTGATTGTGTTTTTTACCTGAGTTAAGCAAGGCCAGAAGTTATGAAAGAATGAAAGATTTGAGTTAAACGTTGGTTTTATGCTTCAGTCTTGTTTTGGTTGCTCTTGTGATCCCTTTGTTCAATTTCAAGATCACAGGAGCACAATAGCCGGTGAAAGAAACCAGTGAACGTTCATGTGATGATTCTATGAAAGATTTGAGTTAAACATTAATTCTATGCTTCAGTCTTGTTATGGTTGCTATTGTTTCTTGTGAAACTAACCAGGAAACGATCTTGTGATGTAGGCATCGAAACGCTGGATGAAACTTCGGTTGAGAAAAGCAGGTTGCTTCCACATTTGGCGAAACAAAACAACACAGATTCAGAAAACTGCCCCGTCTCATGGGCAAGAAGAAGATCGCCTGAGAATCTGCTTGGCCAAGAGACTTATCTGACTCTTGCCACATTGTTTGTCTTGTTGAGATTGCTACATTTAATTTCCCCCACATTGGTTTGGTTAGCGAGATTAACCTGGGGAGGGGTTACTCAGAACATGAGACTACAGAACCTCTTGGAGCATACCGTTGCCTCGTACCTCAAAGAACCTTCCATGAGTAGCAATTTGCAAGAAGGAGCCATGAATGCTAGAGCGTGGGCTTCAAAATCTTTGGCCACTGTCTCAATCGGTGATTCAAGCACAAGTGTTGCGACTTCACAATGAGTCAACCGTAACCGTTTTTGTAATTCCCTTCTTGTATAATAAAACACAAGAGTTTCCTCAGACCAATGAGGGACTTCGATTCATAGCTCAGTCTTGTAGCAAAGTGTGAAATGCTATCAGATTACAACATTGTAGACCACTACTTGATCTGTCTGTCCTTCTAATAGGGTGAACCATGACTTAACGAGATTTGATATAGTGATACGACAGAAACAGCAGTTACATGCCGATCAAGAAACTGCTATCCTTCAAGATTAATCCATAATGTCTTTCGTTCCCTTTTTTTTTGTCTCAACATTGATTTCATTAATCCAACAAATGTATGTTACACCGGCGATTATCATCTTCGATCAGAGGTTGTAACCAAGGTGGAAAACATCAGAGTTTAACTAAATGGCACACAAAAGCCATGTGATAATGTCATGCCCATCGTTTTGAATAGCACACAAGAATGTCCACCTCATTGCTTCCGCCTCTGTTTCAAAAGTAGAACTGATCTTGGCCGTGAAACCGTGCTACAACCCGAGCAACTGGTTCGTTTTCCGGGATCCCGAGTGCCATCACCAATGCATTTTATAGAAGATTATCCATAAATGTCTTTCTGCTCAAAGGACTATCTATAATTTTGAGCCAGAATCATTCCCCATCTGATGCATATCTGCATACTTATACAGCTTTTCGTTAAACACAACCTGAGGATCTTTACCGATCAAAACACCATTCGCATCATAACCATCCTTCAGAAACACGGTCCAGTTCATCTCAGTGCCCGCCAAGTAAAAAGCTGTGGGCTGCTTCTTGAGCATCTGGTAAGTCTGCCTAGTCAAGCTAAACTCGTCCTTGAATTCGACAATGTGATGAATCGAAGCTCTTTTCTCTAAAGTCAAGCTCAAGAACTCGTGCAAGATCCCTACTCTGTACTTCTCTGCTTCCAAAGTCCATACATCGTGCTTCCAACCATCTGAATACGGCGAAACCAACGGTAATGTGTTCAACTGATTCAACTTTCCCGAAATCTTCACTTCCAATTCAAGTTTTTTACCGTGTTTCACTGGAAACTTAAACGCTCTTTTGGCTTTATCTTCGTCCACCATGAATGTTCTTTCGAGCTCACTCACCGCAAGATTCTGATCCCAGTTCACCAATTCGAGCACCCGGTTCCCGTCTTGACCCGTCACGACCCGGAAATAATCCGGGTATTTCCCGACCCGGTCTCGAAAATCCTCAGGGACCCCAAAAATCAATCGAGTGTGATGGATTTTGCTAAGTAAGATCCGTTTATCTTTCGTCATCATCAACAGCTTTCTCACACGATTAACTCTATCTAGCTCCATCGAATCCATTAAAGCTCTCTCTTCATCTAACAAATCCTCCATGAATTCCGAAAACCCTAACCACATCTTCCCATCGGTATGTCGATAAGTCTGAAAGATCAAAGGGTGTTTAGGGATGTAACGAGTCACCTTACGGCCGCGTAAGAACCCTAGCTCGCGGTAGAGCTTGCCGGCGTCATCTAATCGGAGAATCCGGTCCGGTTGCTTCGTGATGAACTCTTTCGATCGTGTTAGGAACCGGAAATGGGCGTCGCGTGTGACGAGGGATTCGAAATGAGGGATTCGGGTTGAATCGGGTTGAACGGGTTTGGTTCTGGCGGATTCTGGTTTCTTCCGCTTCTTTTTGAATTTATCTGGCGTTTTTGTGATGAGGAAGGAGGAGGAGAAAGGTCGAGTTGTGAAATAAGGGTTTGGATTTGGCGAAGAAGACGAGGCGGTTTTGGGAAGTGATCGTAGTATTGTTTGATTATCAGATTTTAGGGTTCTTGTAAACAGGCGGAGCCAAGCCATGTCTCTAAATTAAACCATGAATAATCCACTAGCAGCTGAGTATGTATAATGAGTGGGAACTAAGGGGGTCAGGGAATAAAAAACAAACCGAATCGAACCGAAAATTCAACAATCCGAATATTAACTGAGATTTAAATTTCGGGATTGGATAAAAAAAATATGGGCTTCTCTCTTTTCACTCTCTCAATCTTTCAGATAAGTTCTCTCCTTTTTTGTATTTCGTTAATCGGAAAATAAAATCCAGCATATCCGGTTCTTTGTAAATTACCTTTTCCGTTTATCGGATAATCTTTTTGCATGTTTCCATTCAGATCCCAGATGAATTTGATGAACTTATTTTCTCTGTTAGCTGCTTGATTTTCCTTTGTGATATAATCCCTCGTTTTATGTTCTTAATTTGAAGCGCAGATATTCATTTAGCTATAAAAATAAGTTGATGAGAAGTTTTTCGGACGGTTTAGGCGCAGAGTTAGTAGATCTGGCGTTTCTTCGTAAATGGTCCAATAAAAATTCTGCCTTTCATCTTCCAACGATTTCCGGCGAAATCCACTAATGGCGTAAGGAGGTATCATCATCATCTAATAGTTTATTCATGCAAAAGGAATGAGCAGAATCAGATCATAGCCGCACCGTGCTAATTTGAAGTTTTCATTCCGGCAACGATGAAGTTTCCGGCAAAAGAAGCGGCGCTGCAACTCCACATCTCCACCTACACGTGTTGTGATTTCGGTTGTTTAGGTTTACACGTTTCATGACGTGTTTTTTTGCCTTAACACGTGTCCAGTTCTTTTACTAGCGTTTCTTAAGTTTTCTTGGGCCAATAATGGGTCAAACAGAGATGTAACTATCCTGCTCATACTCTTTATGGGTTTTATGTCCTTTGAGCTTAATGAAGCAGACGACAAAAAAAAAACTGAGATTTAAATTGAATCCAACTGTATAATAGTAGAAGTACACCCTATAAAACTTGAATTATAAAAAAGAAACACTTTCTCCTCGCTTAAAATTTCTCTCATCTTTCCCTTTCCTCTTTTCTGATGGTGTTTCTTCCTTTGTTTCGGTTCTCCATGAAGATTCCCTCGGATCTGCCAAGATTTCTGTAGGCTTTCTTGCCATCAAGTGTGCTGGAAAATCTTTGTTTCTACTCTGTCAGTTCCACCGGACCCTCTAGATCCACCGAATTAGGATATGTTGTGTATGCATCAAGTACTTTGAAGTACTCTTCCCAATCTGGTGTGGTGTCCCTTATATTCTCCGGTAACTCTTCTGGGGTTTTCTCACGATTTTCTCCGACATTTTTCAGTTACCAGTTATGCTCCGATCCACGGTAGAGGTCTTGGTTCTCATTTGCTCAGATGTTGCCTCTGAAAGATATTGTTTCTGTGACCTTACTTTTCGAGCAGACTCAATTCAGAAACCCTTGTTTGGGTTTCGTTTACCTCAATATGAGGCTCTGTTTACCTCATTATGAAGCTTGGTTACATCTCAACTGTTTATCCTTTGTGGAGCTTTTAAAAGTGATGGTATTTTACAATCTTTTATATTATTTTTTTTTTTGCTGTGTTTGGAAATCTATTATTATGTTTAGTCTTCTTTGGAGTTAAGTCAATCTTTCTTCTTCCTTTTTTGATGGGAAAAGTTATTTCGCAAAATATAAAATATATAAGAGTTTTGGCCATTTGGAGGAAGAATTCAGAACACTTCTCCAATGTCATTTTGCTGAAAGCTACTGGGACCTCACCTTGTTTCAATCCAACCCAGTGAAGACTCTCAATCATCTCTGCAGCGGCTCAAGGATGTATTCTCTGCAAGTTTCACCTTGCTGCAAGTTTCACCTTGCTGCAAGTTTCACCTTGCTGCAAGTTTCTTCGGAATCAGATGTTATAATTATCTCCGTCTTGTTGGGATAAGTTATGAACGAGATAACAGGCATTGTACAGGTTATGCGAGGCTTTGTTACTCTCTTCTTTTCCACTTATGTTTATCTCTTCCCTAGACTTTGTGTTGCACGGGCTCTAGCTATGCTCTTTAATTGTCATTGCTTTATCTTACCTATTAGCATTATTGGCGTTGAGTTTAGAAAACTTATCCATGTCTCTAGTGTTTTAAGTACTATGTTTGCTTCTATCTTTATGTTTGTTCTCCGATTTGCTCTTGTTGCATCAAATCTTTTAGTCAGTTGGGCTTTGTTATCATGTTTTGTAAACATTTTCTTCATGTTTGGAGAGTAAACAATTTATAAAATGAGTATGTTGACTAAAGAAAATAAAAAAAATTTGAATCCAACAGTACAAAAAAAATAATTTATACTATAACCGAGTCGAATTGAGAACTGAAAATATATAAAAAAAAAACCTAAAAGTATATAAGGTAAAATAAGCATTTGCTTAAAAAATACATCAACTATTTATCTCTCCAAAAATTTACAATATATTATAAAACATTGGTTGAAGACATACTTTCAAAATTTGAGAATTTGTCACTGCAACTTATAAAACGGCATGAACTTGTTAAAAGGAAATGGTAAATATTTATAAGACTAAAAAGAAAGGTAAAAGTGTTAAAACATAAAAAAGTTAAAAGAAAACGTCATTAACTTGTTTCTTTAATTTTCCTTCTTCAATTCTCTCAATTTTTGATTTTTCTCTTTCTCTTTTTCCTTCATCTCCTTTTTCTCTTTCTCTTCTCTATTTCCGGTTATTATTTTCCTCCTCCTCCTCCCCTAAATCTCCTTTTTCTCCTTCTCTAATTCTTCGTCTTCTTAGCTGGTTCTCATTCTCCTTCTTCTCACTATTCTCCATTTCTTTTTCTTCTTTTCTCCATCTCCTCTTTCTCTAATTTGATTTTCCGATCTAATTCGAGTTTAATTCGATTCCTTAGAGTCCAAATTGGATTGTTCGGGTCTAAATTACCGAATTCAGGTCCAAATCAGAAAATTTTGGTTCTTTCTTGGTTTCTTACAATTTTCCGAGAACCCAAACTGAACTGACTCAATTTTTATTGGGTCTTAAATAGATCCTAACCACACGTACCTAAATTTCAAAAGATTCGACCCAACCCAGTTCAATAACCCAGATGCCCATGACTAATTTATATAGTGAGATTCAATTATATAGAATAATATGAATATAAATTAAAATATAACTTTAGTTATCCTGTTTCTAGATTTTGATGCTAATGAATGCAAAAAGACAGAAATAAAACAATAGCAAATAGCAAACAAATACTAAATTATAAAAGTTGTAAAACTTATAATTTAAAATATTGGGATGATAGAAAAATTTTAAAAATCATGATTTAGATTATTTAAACTTAGTAAAATAAAGAGACTTTTTTTTATTTTAAAAGTCGAAACACTTCTTAATTTGATAATTTCCATTTGATGATGGCTTAAAAAACAATTACATCTAACAATTTATGTGATAATTTCTATTTGATGATGGCTTAAAAACAACTTACATCTAACAATTATGTTAGATCTGTCTAATGCAACATAAACACAGAGATGCAGAATGATGATAGGGCTCAGATTTTATCTAATTAATTTACTACTGCAAGTGCACTTCAAATCAGTTGTAGCATATAAGGTTATCGAATCCCAATGGAGTAAACTTACTACACTAGCGATTATAGATTCGGATTAAGCTAAGTAGTAATGAGTGAATGTAATGCGAAGTAACTAAAGTAATGAAAGCAAACGATTTGTTGATTGATCTAAGTTCAGAAAGCTAAATGAGCAAAGTCAGGACAATTCACAGTTTGAATCCGAGAATGTAGAATGCATACAAGCAGGAATGAATTAAAACCGTCTTAAACTCAAAACTCAATTATATAACTAATCAAATCTCATTGCAGAAGTTATCTATGCCTAATTCGCAGAATTCTAAATCTCCTTGCAAATTCTAACAAGTTAAGCAAGCATTAAAGATCGGGTTTCGATTGTTCACAAAAATCCTAAGTCAAATCTCTTTGCAAGTAGGCGTTTTGCTAACCTAATACTAGTTCAGGTGATTAACAATGTTCTCACATCTATTAAACAACCTAGGGTTTCGAAATCTAGATTATTAGTCTTAGAAATCGATATGAATGCAAACACAGATGAAAAACCAATGGATTTTCCTAACAATTTAGCAATTCTACAAACTCTTCATCAACCTTTGAATGATCCTAACTTAACTAACAAATTACTCATACATGATTATGAAAACACAAAGCATAGCTGAATAAAACTGCATTAAAAGAATATAGTATAAGATAAAGGAGTTCGAAATCTTCTCTAAAAGAGTACAGGATCTGTCTCCCCAAAAGCTCTGAACAAAACTCTCTCTAAAGCTCTCTGAATTCTAAGATACAAGATATAAGCCAACAATGGCTGAAAAACCTAATATAAAAGCTAAAACACGAGCTGGGGTCTTCTTGCAAATAGTGGAACTTCTAGGCCAAATATGTAATTTCCTCTCCATCTTTTAATAAAAGTCGCGACTCCTTCTCAGATGCGGGTGACGAGCGTCACCCTTGAGTGGTGACGATCGTCACCAATGCCTATATAACGCTTCCGAGTTGCTAACTTCGGGGTTGATTCTTGCAATGCTCCAAAAAGCTCTAAAACCTCCAATTGTGCTCCAGTCATGCTATAACCTGCAAAGACTCTACTAGGACTCTAAAAAGACCAAAAATACTCAATAAAGAGGACTTATACCATGGTTAAAACCCATAAAAATCTTGATATATCAACTTCCCTAGGCTTAGCTTTTGCTTGCCCTCAAGCAAACATCAGACAAAGAAGAGGGTCGAAGTTTGAAAACAGAAACAGTCAGCTAAACATTAGGAACACCACATTGATCAACACTTTCGAATCTACATAACACAGAGCCAACACAAGATCAAATTTCAGTCTAATCATCACAAGCTTAGCAATCTCTCAAATCCAGTTCAAACCCCTTCAAGAAATCCGAAATCTCTACTGCTAACTCCTTATATTTATCTAAGTGTGATATTTCATCAAGGTTTTATCAACTCAATCACTTATAGATTCTTTTCTCTTCCTTAACACTGAACAAATCAATCTCAACACAGCTCTCATATTTTCTCTTCCCTTGATCTTTTTTTTTTTTGATTTTTTTGATTTTTTCAACTTCTTTTCTCATTTTTTTTACAGTCTAAGATATGGTGCTACTCAATACTTGTGTTACTTGTGAGGAGACAGGTTCTTGAGTGTTCAATACTGTTGTTCCTTGTAAGGAGACAGGGTCATGATGCACCATTCCATAGACTTAAACTCTTAAAAGCTGTATCAGGGAAGCTCAAAGAGAGACTGCATCTAAACATCCTTGTCAGTGTTGAAAGAGAGAATCAAGATCAATGAGTATCAAGCCTCAAGATAAGAAGTTTAAAGTTCATTAAGGTGGAGTCAACAACAGATTTTCCAGATTCTCTAAGAACTTAAACCTTCTTTTCTAGACTGATCTACCTATGACTTTCAACTTAGTAAGACTTGTAATCAACAACTATGGCAATGGTTCTTATGAGCATCAACGTTTTGTGGTTAGTTCCAAGAAAACTGACAGTTTCAAAATTTTGACTCTATAAAACAGGTTTTTGACTCAACTTTAAGACTCTCAAAACAAAACAAAATGTATATAACGTCAGTAGCCACCTCTCCCAGACTTAAACAACACTGTCCCCTGTGTGATTAAGCCTAGAGTTGGTCAAGAAGAAGCAAGAGAACGTGTAGAACCGAGTTTGTAAGTGGTACCTCGCGAAGGATCGGGTGACGAGCGTCACCTCTCAGTGGTGACGATCGTCACCGTGTCTAAAACTCCAGAATCGTCAGTTAGATGTGTTAAACGTTA
The DNA here is from genome assembly GCA_911865555.2 of Thlaspi arvense. Taxonomy (NCBI): domain Eukaryota; kingdom Viridiplantae; phylum Streptophyta; class Magnoliopsida; order Brassicales; family Brassicaceae; genus Thlaspi; species Thlaspi arvense. Next base: position 44,408,847 of record OU466862.2, on the reverse strand, counting down.
TGTTATCATTTGTACTCTAAAGTCATACTGTTAGAGCACTCAAACACACATTTAAAACATCCAAATATAGCATAACTCCTAGTTCAACAAGTCCACAAACAACATCAAAGCAACTGACATACTGAATCAAGAGAAAAACATAAAAAATGACTCAAGAGAAATAAAATAAAATAGATAAAGGAACAAGTAACCAGGATAACAGAGAAGCTAGTCCTCATCCTGATAACCTCATTATTTACCATATTTTAGCATACATTTAGACTAGGTTTTGTTTCTTTTTATGCATTCATTCATCACGTTTTGCTCCATTTGCATTCATATTAGACATGTTAGGTTTTAGAATAGGCATTTTTGCATGGTTTGGAGTCTTTTTCAGGTCTAAATGGAGCTATAGAGGACACTTGGAGAATGGTGGATGATGTGGACATGAAGAACCAAGCATAATGGCCAAGATGACGGGTTTTAGACTGCACCAAAGTCCTGTATCGACCAAAGGTAAGAGAAACCTGCTCGATATAAAATGTATGGGTCGAAAAGAAGGCCTTCCGTTGCGATTCAGCCTTCGAGTCCTTAATAGAAGTTGTAGAAATTTTGAAAACTTTTCTAGATTTTTAAAAAGTTTTGAGTGATCATCTAGTTGCGTCTTGCATTTTAGGATTGCATATAGTTGCATTTGCATTGAGGTTTCATCAATTCGAAAATTTGAGCATGGTGTTTGCCTTTGAGAGATGTTAATTTTTGAAATCACTTCATTGCCTAAGTTGTTAGTTCTTTGATGTTATGGTCTAGTTTGAATTGAAGTTTGAACTACACTTGGAATTCTTTGCATGATACTCTTGTCTTGATGAATCTTGCATGATCTGAATTCAGTTTTTATTTACTAGAACCATAATTTGAATATTGAATTATCATGTCTTATGCATTGAAAGTGTTTTCATGGATACCATACACATACTTGGGCTTTCTTTTTCCCTTCTTTGTCTCCTCTTGCTAGTCCAAGTAGATTTTCCTGCCATTAACCAAACCTTCCTTCAAGCCAAAAATTATTTGTGAGTGATTGTGAGGCCTTTTCTTTTAAGGAATGAGCTTAGTAAAAAGTGTTGGGTTAGAACTACAAAGGGACCCTTCCATTGTAGAACTAGCTCACTCTCTTGAGCTAGATAGGCTAGGATGTTTTGGTTAATAAAGGATGGTTTTGGGATTTAAATTTTGGGTTATCAAGTGAAGAAGGAAAAGAGAAAGCAAAGGAAAAGGAGTGCACATAAGTTCTATGCAAATGAAGCAGATGTCCAAAGCAAGCAAAGAGAACACCAGCAAAGTAATGAAGAGCAAAAGCAAAGAAGAAATGGTCAAACCACCAAGAAGAAGATGCACTATCAAAGAAGCTTAAAAGGAGAATGAAGAATGGGATCAAAGAAGCAAAAAGCTTCAAGAAAAAGAGTAGAATATGATTATGTTTTGGGGAAGAAGCAAAAGAGTTTAGATCACTTATGGGTTTTTGGGGTAGATGGAAGTTTACCTTTGTATGCATAAGTTGTTCTTTACCCTTAGCATTTTACCAAAGCTCATTCCATTTTCTTGAGAGAACCCTTGCACTTAAATATAACCAGTTCTAAATTGTTTGAGGTCATCTTTGCCTCATAAGCCTTATCCTTAGCCAAATGAAAACACAAGATTTGTATGAGCATGATCCACTTGCTTGATGAGTTAATTGAATGTTAAAGAGATTGGATGATGTGATTGCTTGTGTAAGATAGGCTTGAGTTTTCTTGTATATGCTTGTGATGAGTGTGGCTAGATTTTCAGTAAGAAAAAACATCATTTTCATCTTAGAATCATTAACTTCGACAATGACTTGATTTTTATTATTGGCATCTTTCAAACCAAATAGCTCATACTTTCAAACTTCTCTTCCACCATGTTCATACTTGCTTGAGGGCAAGCAAGATCTAAGTGTGGGGGTGTTGATATCCTCATAATTTACCATGTTTTAGCTTGCATTTAGTTTAGTTTTTGGTCTCTTTCATGTATTCATTCATCATATTTTGTCACATTTGCATTCATATAGACATAATAGGTTTTAGGTTAGACATTTGCATGTTTTGCATTGTTTGGAGTCTTTTTCAGGTCTAAATGGAGCAAGGAAGACATTTGGAGAATGGTGAATGATGAGGACATGAAGAGCCAAGAATAATAGCCAAGATGACGGGTTTTAGGCTACACCAAAGTCCTGTATCGACCAAAGCTGAGAGAAATCTGTCTGATATGCAGATCGATATGAACTGTATGGGTCAACACGAACGTCTTTTAGTGCGATTAAGCCTCTACGTCCTTCATAGAAGTTGTAGAGGATCGAATAAGATTTCCAATGGAGGTTGAATCATGTCAATCTGATCAGTAGTTAAAAAGATACGGCAGTTCAAGCATCACTGTCCGCAACCAGAAGTTCCTATCGATCACCACATCGATCTCCAACCTTCTTCCTTCAGATCGATAGGTTTTGGTCCGAGAACCATCTTTGACCATCTGTGACTTTTTTATTTTTGCTTCCTAGGGCTATTTTTGCGTCCTTATCTATAGTTGAATTGTTCTTAATTTGATTTGATCCCTTAACTATAAGCATGATTCACTTTGTTATCACTTTAGTCTTAAACCTTGTTTTTTTATGTTTTGCTTTCTTCTTGTTCATCTTTAGGTTGTTAGATTTCCTTCTTATTCATCTTAGGTTGTTAGAGTTCAATTCCTTCTCTTTATTTGGCATAGCTTAGCAAGTTTTCTGCATCTTGATTGTTCCTTAGCCTCTGGATTGGATTGACACCTCAAGTACTGCAATGACATGTGTGTTTGAGGATTGATCTAAGGATATAAAAACCTAAACATCACATCCTCACAGTCCTCAGTAGCAGAGTGAGGGCGGATGCAACCACATTTGTTGAGTGTAGTCACAGCGTCCCACAGACCTTCGAGGCTGTTGCAAATGTAGTCCTGAAAGACTGTCATATCCATAGGTGTCTGAGGTCTAGGAGGGCGCCTCACAGCAGCGATCCCTGGCGTGGGTGTGGTCTGGCGTCTGGACGGTCCAGCCTGAGAAGTAGTAGTGGAAGAAGAAGCGCCAGCAGTGGCTCCTCTGTGATGTCGCGGGGCTGTGAGAGAACACAACAAAACCAGGTCAGGCTGAAATCGCAGCTGAAGTGGATCGCTATAGATCATAGTGAGCTCCCGGTTTGGCAATTGCACGCCAACATACTCCCAAGCAGAAGTAGCAAAAGTCCAAACCAATATGTCCTTGAGCCAAGTAGCATGGCCCTAATGTGCCTCGTCCATAAGAGCTTGTGCAGTAACAATGCTGCAGGGCTCTGTGTCGATCTGAAAGTGCTGGAAGATAGGCGTGAGAAGGCTCCCAACTCTCTCTCTCTCTTGTCCCCTGAGCTCGTGAATGGCTTGGTCTTCAGAGAGACAAAGTGCTCAGCAAAAATGGCGCCCAAGTTGGCGTAGACCATGCTCTCCATAGGGATCTCATCATCCAGCATGTTGACAAAGCCATAATAGAGCAGAACGAGCTCGCGGACATGCATCTTACTCGGCGCAGACTTGCAGAGAATAGTGTTGCCAATAAGGAGCAGAATGTACTTCATCACGGGATGCCAAACATTAGTCTGTGTGCTTATCTTGGACTCATATACACAATTCCCGAACTTAGACCAGAAAGTCTGCATATGGGTCCACTGCGAAGGAGTGAGGACTCCTGAAGGGTGGTTATCGAAACCATAGATCCCGCAAAGCTCAAAGATATTGAGCCTGTAGCGAATGCCTCTGATCAGGAAGGTGAGCATGCCCTGCTGTGCTGTCTTGGCCAGCTCATTCTCGTAGTACACGCGAACTGTGGCACGGAATTGGCGGACAAAATTGTGGATGCAGATATCCACACTCAAAGATTTGTGAAGTGTTTAGATGAAATTAGGGAAATGATGGGTAAGAATCTCTATTTGAGCAGCTGAACTTAAGATTGAGAATAAATAAATAGATTTTTTATTGATTGAATCGAGAGATCGTGTACAAGAGATCGGTGTATCTGAATACAAGAGCTCATAGAGCGAATATTTGTTTAGTTCGTGTATATCTTTTTTTGTCCCGTTTTTCTTCGCCTTCCCTTTGTCCTTTAAATACTCCCTTTCCTCCGTCAGCTTTGGCCCGTATCTCTAACAAGTCGTTGCCCGCACGAGCTCCGGATCTCCCGTCATCCGTTTAAATCATTCACTTCTTATCCTTTCACCTGCTGGCTTCGTTATTGGGCCTCACGCTTGTGGTACAAACGTCTTAAGAGAATGATTTTAGTGGGTTGACTAACAGGCTGGATTTGGTGACAAATCCTGGTCCAACAGTTTCCCCCCAGCCCATCAGGCGCAGCAAGAAGCCTGATTGGCGATATGCCACTTTATTCGATAGGAGTCCGCGATATTTTCCGAGCTCGCGAGATTTTTGCTAAGAAAGATGCGTAGATATCTTTTTGTCAATAACCATTAAAAAATATTTAACCGATTGGATTTGGAAGCGAGTATCGGAAAGCAAGATGAATAAATAATTCATCTTTATCGTTGACGGGACGGTTGGGATTTTCAAGGGAAGAGAGAGGGAAAAGAAATATTTCTTAGATTTTCTTTATTTTCGTCGGACGAAATGATTAATGCATATAAATGCAGTTTCTCACCTCATCTCTTCGTTAACCGCACACGCCTCCACTACTTTTCAAGGTAACTTCCTCTTTGTTCTTTTATTTAAAGAATCGTAATTGTTTTCTTCTACTTTTCTCCTTTTGCTCTTTGTTCCTGTTTGCGAAAGAAAATCAGGTGAGAATTGCAGTTTTTCGTGTGTTTGACCTAAATCAAGCTTTATTAGTTCGTTTACTTGTCCGCCTCTCCTCTTTTTTTTTATTTCTCCTGTCATGGCCGATTCACCAGTCAACCAAAGCGAGAAGTTGATGGCGATTAAGAAAGAGAAGGGCAATCCTGCCGGCGGATCTCGGCGCTGGAAGATGTCGGCTCCTCGAGGTCACCGTTTGACCACGAAGATGAGTTCCGATGAAGTCGAAGAACTCCAGCTGGCCTATGGGGTCAAAATACTCAGACTGCGGAAGTCGGAATGTCCCCAAAATGTGACAGACGGGTACGGATGTGCCTTTTGGCAGTACTTTAAGTCTTGCGGGCTCACCTTCCCAATCCCGCCGTTCCTGTTACAGTTTGCGGTTGAGATGGAGATTGCGTTCCCTCAGATGCATTCGAACATGATTCAGACGATTATCGGGTGGTGGGTTTTGTCGCGGGAGAACAGGCTTCACTTTGGAGTCAAGGAGTTTCACCGACTTTGCACGGTGAAGAAGAATGCTCGCAGCGACGGCTCGTTTTACGTTTCTCCAAAATCGAATCGGAAGATAATCGACGGCTTACCGCCGCGGGACGACGGGTGGCAGGATAAGCCTTTCTTTTTCAAGATCAATCAGTCTTCAGTTGGCGACTTTGATTTTAGTTCCCTGCCAACTGAGTGGGCTGATTCTGTTGGTTAGGACAATTCCATTTTCGAAATCTAGATAGATTTCTTATCGCTTTTCTTTGCATGTTTGGTCTCGGTCGTTTTGCGGAAAATAGGCTAATATGGCTTTGTTTTTTTGCTGCAGATTCTCCTGATCAAATTCGTTTTGACGACGCGCTTATGGACCGGGCTGACACTCTCAGGAAAGGTCGTACTCGGTGGTCGTCTTTCACCAAGGACAGGATTCTTCGGGCCTATCAACTTCCAGCTTCTGTCAGAGAAGCTTCGCCCTCCGTTCAGATCTCACCAGGTATGTGGTGGTCTTAGCCTTTTGTTAACGGATTACTGGAGGTTATATTTTATGTCGCGGGCTGTAATTTGTGTTTCCTTTGGCTTTTGGTCCGTAGCGAGAGCTCCGCGGCTCGAAGATAGCAGTTCGTAAACAGCTCCTCCCCCAGTCAGGAACATGTCTTGCTGACCCTTGCAATGCCAGCTCGAGAAAGCTGCAGGAAAAATGAAGGTTGATGGTACCGAGCCCACGAAAGCCGGCAACGTGGCTTATGCCCTGCACGAGATGATGTAGGATAAGGACGTTAACGCCCCAACGGGGGCTCGTCCCTCGGTCGTCGGATCGCCTCGTGCCGATTCGCCTGGTCGCGGTAATTCAAAGCGAGCTTCTGTCGTGCATGGTTCGAAGTTCCAGAGCTCTGGGAGCAATGACGGATCTCATCAGCAGTCTAAACAGCAGCGAGTGGAGAAGTCATCTGCTCGTGATGGCAGATCGCAGGGCAACCGCTACGCGGGATCTTCTGGGAGCAGGCCCTTCCACTGGGTGTACGAACACACCAAGGATGCTCCTATAATGTAGGATCCGGTCTGTCTTGCCCATCTGCTGAGACACTGCAAGCCGGTCGGTTGTACCACTCCGCCAGTGGACAAGCTGAGAGGTCGTGAGCTTTACGTTGACACGGTGCTTGCAGATGCTCGAGTAAGTTTTCGTTTTTCATATTGCTTTTTTTTTTGTAGTTTCTTACCTTGCTGCTTCCAGCGTGAACTGATTGCGTTCGTTTTCTGGGTCTTTAGTCTATGGAGACAAAGAATAAGCTGGTCGCTTATTACGAGGATCTGCTGCAGAACAGCCCCTCTGTCGATGAGCTCGCGAGGATGACGATGGTGGTTGGCGACATGAAGGACTCACTGGAGGATGCTAAGGCTCAGATAGAGGTCTGTGAGAAGGAGCACACTCATTCCAGCGAGCTGCATCATCGCGTCGAGCTGCTGGAGGCTGAAATCACAGTTGCGAGACTCGAGCGGCAAGTTGCTGTTGATCAGGCTGCCAAATTCGAAGTCCAGAACAATGAGCTGTGAGACTCCGAAAAGGAAGCTATCCGTCGTGCTGCCAGAGCCAGAAAACATGAGATTAAGGCCGGGTATGACAAGCTGCTGAAGTCGTTGAGGGAGAAGTGGGACAAGCGCAAGGGCGAGGTGGACTGCCGCATTTCTCTTCAGGAGGCCGTTGCTAACATCGCAAGGCTGACAACTACGAAGGAAAACTAAAGGAGCTGGTCGTTTCTGACATGAATCTAGCCAAGTTGGACATTCCTCAGGTTTTCGACGACTCTGTTGGGATGGAGGTGGATCCTGTTACCAACGTGCCGACCGGCTTGGACGAATACGAGAGTAATGGCAGCAAAGGTGCTCAAGGCGATAATTGCGGTAAGAAAGGCGATGGCGCGGAAGGGTCTGGGACTGGAGCCCAAGAAGAAACTGAAGTCGAGTCGGGTATAGAGAAAGGCCCTGATGACACGCTCCCGCCTGCGGAGTAATCCCAAGGACTTTTCGCTTTCCCTTGGCCTTTATTTTTCTTTTATCTCAGACTTTACCCGGGAGGGTTTTAATCCTTGAACTACGTTTGCTTTAAATTTATGTTGTTATGTTTTTTTTTGGTCGCGAACACGTTTGGTTCGCGGCGTGCTTTGGCTTTTGTTTGCCTGGGAAGGCTTTTATTGAAATCCGTTTTTAGGAACTTTTATGCTTTTCGTCCTTTCCTCGTGCACTTTGATTCTGTCTTCGATTGTTTGTCCGAATTTTGTCTCACGACTTGGTTTCTTGGTGCGACGATTATTCGGTTTCGTACTGGTTGAATTCTCGCGAGCTGGCCTTGAAGATATTTTGGTGGACTCCTGCTCGCGTGATTTTTGTATTTTTCTCGGGCTGCGGAAGCCGAGAGTTTGTATACGATTTTGGATGGTAGTCCGAGTTCATAGTGGTTTTAGTGTGAGCTGCAGCTCGGTACGTCGCCCAACTCGAGTTTGTTTAGGCTATGGTACTTGAACTAAAGCGGGTTATTATGCGAACATTTGTTCGGGGCACATATGAGATGGGCTCGTAAGAGTGTTGTCTGGCCAAACGTTTTTTAGCGGATCGTCGTTGATCCCGAGTACTCATTTGTGCCTTAGTTGTTCGTGCGTCAAGTTAAGAGACTATGAACTTGGTTAAATTTCGGGGGTCGTAGCCTGGTTTATAGAAAAGGTTTATGTATACAACGCGGTATAGAATGTAAAGATTTTAAGGATTGGGGTTGGACTCTAAGGACGAGCTGCCTACGTACCCCGCCAGGGGATCAAGCCTTGTCATAGTTCAATTTTAAGACTATTTCAAGAATAATGTTTGAAATTCATGGAATTCCATGGACGCAGTTCAGCTTTTTTCTTCTTATGATCGAAGAGTTTGTAGACGCCGGGGCGAACTACTTCGGTGACCTTGTAGGGACCTTCCCAATTGGCCCCTAGCTTTCCACATGTTATGCATGTTTTGTCAAAGACCTTTCGAAGTACCAGATCTCTGACTTTAAACGTCCGCTCCTTCACGTTGGAGTTGTAGTACCGAGCTGCGGCTTGTTGATAGTTATGGACGCGGACTAAGGCTTGATCTTGTTTTTCCTTGTTTAGGTCTAATCTGTCTCTGAGCATCTCTTCGTTGAGTTCTGCGTTGATTGGACAGAGTTGTCGTCGGAGGGTCGATATTCTGAGTTTGGTTGGGATTATGGCTTCCATCCCGTAGGCCAGCGAGAAAGGCGTTTCTTTGGTTGCTTTGTGAGGTGTGGTCCTGCAGGCCCATAGAACCGCATTAAGCTCGTAGGACCACATTTCCTTCCTAGCGTTTAGCCTTTTCTTGATGTTATTCATTACTGTTTTGTTCGTCGCTTCTGCCTGGCCGTTTCCTTGTGGGTACCTGGGCGGAATAGGATATCCGTATATGCCACATTTTGCAGAAGTCCCTGAAGGCTTTTGATATAAATTGCGGGCCATTGTCTGTCACGATTTCGTACGGGAGGTCATGCCTACATATTATATCTTGCCATATGAAGTCTTGTACGTCGACCTCAGTCGTTTGCTGGTAGACTCTCGCTTCTACCCATTTGGTGAAATAGTCTGTTAGGACCAACACGAACCTTAGCTGTTTTGGTCCCGAGGGGAACATAGGCCCTATGATGTCCATGGACCATCTCATGAACGGGTATGGGGCACTGATAGACGAGAGGTTCTCGGTTGGCTGGTGGATTTCTGGTGCGTGCTTTTGGCAGTCATCGCACTTTGCCGCATAGCTTTCGCAGTCCGCAGCTAGTGTCAGCTAGAAGTAGCCGTGTCTTTCGATTCTTACGGCCAGGGTTCGTCCACTGGAGTGGCTGCCACACACGCCGTGGTGAGTGGTCGACAGGATGGCTAGGACTTCCATGCCGTGGATGCACCTATAGTACGGCTCTTTCAGGCTGTGTTTGTATAGCTTTTCTTCTATTATACAGTAGCGAAAGCTTTTGGCTCTTAGTTTCCGGGCTTCCCACTTATCGGCAGGCAGGGTGCCGTTTTGGATGTATTCGAAGATCAGGATCCGCCAGTCCGAGCGGGCATGAAATTCTTTGTCCGTGACGAATCGTCTTTTGGTTCTGGTTGTGCTTGATGTGGCTTGCTCGTTTACGTCGGGATCTAAACCGGGATCTGGGTTCTCTGCATCTGATGTATCTGTTTGGTAAGTTGGTGCGGGCTCGCTCGGTGGCTCGTTCGCGCTGGCTTATGCCTTGTTTGATACAGCTAATGTTTCGCCAGCTGCTGCCTTGACGGCTATGTTAATGTTCTGTTTCTCGATTCCTTCCACGGGTATGATCCTTTTGACCCCCGGGTCTGAGGTCGATGCCAGGGATGTCAGGGCATCGGCTAAAGTGTTCTCTCCACAGGGAATCTTTGTCAGTTCGAAACTGTCAAATTGTTTCGTCAGTTCGCGGACGACGTGTAGGTATGCTTCCATTCATTCGTCTTTTGTTTTGTATATCCCGTCGAACTGGTTTGTCACAAGCTGTGAATCGCTGCGGGCTTCTACCTCTCGGGATCCGATCTCTATGGCGAGTCGTAGCCCGGCGATTAAGGCTTCGTACTCGGCTTCATTTTTTGATGCTTCGAAGCCGAGACAGAATGACTGTTCTAATAGTTCACCGGTAGGGGAGGCTAGCCTGATTCCTACCCCATAGCCTTGTTTGGAGGATGCTTTGTCTATGTGGAGCGTCCATTTGCTGCTTGTTGCGGCGCTATCTGCAGCTTGGGGTGATAGCTCGATGATGAAATCTGCTAGGACTTGTTCTTTAGCACCGGTCCTGGTGCGATACTCTATATCGTACTCGCTTAGTTCGATAGCCCACTTTGTCAATCGTTTGGACTGATTCGGGCTGTGCAATATGGTGTGTAGTGGCTGCGAGGTCATGACAACGATAGAATAAGATTGGAAGTATGGTCTAAGTTTACGGGCTGCCATGACCAGAGCTAGCGCCAGCTTTTCTATGGCTGGGTATCTTGTTTCCGCATCTATCAGGGTCTTGCTGACGTAATAGATGGGCTTTTGCTCGTTCTTCTCTTCTCTCACTAGCACTCCGCTTACCGCAGCGGGTGATACTGCAAGGTAGAGGTATAACGGTTTCCCTTCTACCGGTTTAGCCAATATCGGGGGTTCGCTTAAGTATGACTTGAGCTGTTGTAATGCTTCTTCACATTTGCCATCCCACTAGAACTTTTTGTTGGCTCGTAGTAGGTGATAGAATGGGAGGCATTTATTAGTCGACCTGGAGATGAAACCGTTGAGTGCTGCGATTTGGCCGGTTAGTCTTTGGACTTCTCGAGTGGTCTTGGGTGATGGCATCTCAAGAAAGGTTGTGATTTGTTTGGGGTTTGCCTCGATTCCCTGTTCGGTTACGAGGTAGCCCATGAATTCTCCTGAAATAATCCGAATGAGCATTTGGCGGGGTTGAGTTTCATTCCATATTGGTTGAGGATCTTGAAGCACTCCCGGAGCTGGGCTACGTGGTTTTCTTCCCTGGAAGACTTAACGAGCATGTCGTCGATATACACTTCCATGGATTTGCCCAGCTGATCTGCAAACATTCTGTTTACTAGTCTTTGATAGGTGGCCCCGACGTTCTTTAATCCGAATGGCATGACTTTGTAACAGTATGTGCCGCGGTCCGTTATGAAAGATGTCTTTTCCTGATCTTCTGGATTCATAAGGATTTGGTTATAGCCCGAGAAGGCGTCCACGAAGGACAATAGCTCGTGACCTGCGGTAGCTTCGACGAGCCGGTCGATGTGCCGGAGTAGGAAACTGTCTTTTGGGCATGCCTTGTTGAGGTCGGTGAAGTCTATACAGACTCTCCACTTCCCATTCTTCTTTTTGACTACAACCGGGTTGGCGAGCCAATTGGGGTACTTGACTTCCCTGATCGATCAGACTTTCAAGAGCCGGTCGACTTCGTCGTTTACTGCCTTTGCCCTTTCGGGCCCCAGCTTGCGCTGTTTTTGTTTTACGGGTTTGAATGTGGGAACAACATTTAGCTCGTGAGAGGTTACCTTTATATTGATCCCCGGCATGTCCTCTGTTGACCATGCGAATGTGTGAACGTTCTCTTTTAGGAAGATAATGAGCTCGCTTTTGATCGAGCTTGCGAGCTCGGTTTCTATGTTGACGCGTCTCTCTGGTGAGAGTCGTAGATGCATATCGGCGTTATGAGGTTCCTAGGAGCTCCGCGCGTGGTGGGGTCCTGGCTTTTCTTTGCTTGCTGTTCGGCGAGCTCGTGCTCCTTTTGTAATTGTTATACTGAGGAGTTCACGGATTGCTTGTAACAATTGAGGTAACGCATCCTAGCGTTCTTTTGACTTCCGAAGACTGTTTGGGTTCCTTTTGGGAATGAGAACTTCACGTACTGGTGGTAAGTAGAAGGTACCGCTTTCATGGCAAAAATTCAGGGGCGTCCTAGGATGGCGTTGTACGGCGCTTGGCGATCTACAACTACAAATTCGACGTTTTTAGTACGGATTCGGCCTTTACCTGGAGTCAGATTGTGCAAAGCGAGATGGTTGTGTCCCCGGCGAATCCGGTAAGGCGTGTGACCGTGTTGTTCAGGGCTGAGTCTTGGAAGCCCATTTTTTCGAATGCTTCGTAGAATTGGATGTCGACCGAACTCCCAGTGTCTATGATTATTCTTGAGAGTTCGAAGCCAGCTAAGTCAAGGCGGATGACAAGCGCGTCATCGTGTGGCTTATCTAGGGCTAGGGTCTCGCTTTCGCGGAAGCTTATACAGTGGTCTGGACCATCCAGGTTAGTTTGTACTCGCGACTTGGATTCAGCCTTTCGCTGAAAAGCTTTGATTGAGTTAATCGAGTTCCTGCAGAATAGGGAGCCTCCGGAGATGATGTTTATCTGCTTCGGCAAAGCTGCAGGCTTTTGAGGCGCTGGCATAAAGTCTTTTTCGGGACGGGAGGGGGTGTGGTGATCGACTTCATCGGGCCTCCACAGATGTTAGATCTGAAAATCGTTTCTATTCTTTGTTTGGCTGCTGGAGGGGGCGATTGTTCACCCTTCTCCGTTCTGTCTCGTTTGTTCTTGGCGGCCTTGTTCTTAGGCTTATTTTTTGGGTTTTGGAGCGATGTTGGAGGAGTTTTCCGCTCTGAGGCCTCTTGCTCTGGGTTTTCGTCGTTACTTCGTGGGTTCTTTGCTGCCGCTAGTAGGCGGGCTGCCGCACGACATTCTTCCATGGAATGCCCCTTGCGCATGTGGTGTTTGCAAAATTTGTTGGCATCGTATTCGGATCGTTTGTCCGGGTTCGGACAGTCGATGGCGAACGACTGTTGGTTTCTGCCCGCGGGTTCCCTTTTGGGGTTTCTTTTTTGTGAACTGAGGCTTTGAGCTACTAGGCCGGCTTCGTGGTGTTTCTGTTCGAAGGCCCTTGTTTCTTCTGCTTTTGCTAAAAGCATAGCTAGGTGCAACGTGTCGTTCAGCGAGGTGATGCATCTGATTGAGAGTTCTAGCTTGAGGCCGGATGCGTACCAGAGTCCGTCCTTCAGGGCTTTGATAGACACTTTATTTGCATGGGTGAGAATGCAATGAGGTTATCAAACTCAAATGCAAGACAGGTTGTAGTACAGCATGTAAGATAGAGTCAATCCATACCTAGGATGATAGAAAATGCAAAGAGAATGCAAGGACTATGCAAATCTAAGCGAAACAAGATAGGTTTTGAGAAAATCCCTAAAAACTAGATGCAGCAACTAAATGGATTGCAAACTATTTTAATATTACCAGGAATGATCAAACTACCATGAGGAACAAACATAATAATTAAAGGACAAAGCTTTGAATTACTAAAATTCGACTAGTGGATCGACCATGAGATCGACCACTAGATCGAGCAATAACAATCAATCTCGTCTAAAAATGCAAGAACAGTAAAACTAACGACCAGGATGCTATCAAAGATCAAGCGAATGACGAGAGAAGATGTAAAGATGCTAAAAGAAAGGGCCTAGGATTGAGATTCATGGTGAGGGGTTTCAAAGGTTCGACCTTGGGTTGAAAACTTTAAATCGACTCACTTTGTGAAGATCTCTAAGCCTTGAAAACTAAGCAAGATCTATCCGTGACTTTCGGTATAGATCACTCCTTCATCCTCTCCTCCAAACCCATGGCTTTTGGTGGAAAGAGAGGTCGAAAGGCATAGAAAACAGATTTCAAATGAGTGGCTTAACTAGTCCCCCAAACTTCCATGGCTTTTGGGAAGGGGTAACTAGTCTCTAAGGTGTGATCTTCCGAGGTCCCTGAATCCTGTCAAGGTAAGGAACTTCTCGGATCATGAAGCTCTTGGCGTGAGAGTCTTCAAGCATTGAGAGCTCAAAACCCTAGAAGAGATAGCCATTAAAAACACTTAGAAAACCCCAAGATCGAAACCCTTTAGACCCCTTAATCCTCTCAACGCCGAACCCAAATAAACTACTCATACACATAAGGTAAATCAAGCAAAGCATGGAAAAGGAAACGATGAACATGAAATGAAAACTAAATTAAGCTGAAAACGATTCGATTACAAGCTCAAGAAAACTCAAAGTTCGACAATGGTGTTCTTCTTCAAAACCAGAGAGAAAACATAAAAAAGATAAGGATGAAAAATGTGTGTGGGAAAAAGACGTCGCCGCCTTCTCAAAATGGCCAAAACAAGCTGATGGTCCCCCCCTCGCTAGCGGCCAAAAGTGGTTGAAAGGACAGAGATCGACTCCGGGATCGAGCAGTTCTCTCGATCATCTCCGAACATCATGTCTTCAGCTCGATCTGGGTCTCGATCATCATCGGCGGATCGAGTGTTGCATCCGATCTCGGTATCGATCTTCTGTTGGATCGAGTGGTGTACTCGATCTGGCTCTCGCTCTGCATGGCGTCATTTTCGTCTGTACCGTTTGATCGACTGCCTCACTCGATCCTCGTCTCGATCATTCTCCTTGGATCGCCTGGTCTTCTCGATCTTCTGGTCGATCACATCCTAGATCGACCGGCCATGCTCAATCTGCTCCTCGATCTCTGATCCTTAGCAAATATCCGAGCTTCCACGAACTGCTACAACAGCTTCAGCACGTCCACGAACCTCCACGACTCCAAAGCAGCCAGAAACAACCTAAATGTGATGCAAAATACAAGGAACATGCGTATGCTGGTGCAAGAATGCTCTAGGACTCTAAGTGATGCAATCTAACCTAAAACGTGATACAAATGCATGAAAAGCTAACTAATGAGTATGTAAAATGTATGTAATATGCAGTAACATCAACTCCCCCAAACTTACTTCTTGCTTGCCCTCAAGCAACAGAAAATAAGTAAGGAAGAGAGGTTTTAAGAAAAACGAATGGGGGTTTAAACTTCTTGCAAATGTGCCTTTCAGATGAATCAATCTCAATGTCTTAGTTAACAGTTCTAAAATGCTATGCTCACACTCATACTCTAAAGAACTTAGCCATACTCATCACACAAAGAAATTCAGATCATGACTCTCATATTCCTAACAATCAAAGAAACTCATCCTTTAACATTCATTAACATTCGAACCATGAATCAAACTTATGCACTTTAAAGCAAAACACATTTGGCTAAGGGTGAAGGTTATGAGCATTGAATGATCTCATTTGAAAAGGGTTTACAATTAGAATAAGGGTTTCTCCAAAAAATGGTTGAACTTATGCATAATGCTAAAGGTAAAGACAATTGATGCATACATGATCAGATTCTCATCTACCCATGTAAAACTAACAATGATCCTAAACCCCTCTCATTTATCAACTTTATCCTCACTCACCACTTAGGGTCTACCATTTTTCTTCAAAACTTAGCAATCCCCAATTCGAAACAAAAACATTTTAAACTCCTTAGGTTAGTGAAAAGGTTTTGAAAATAACCTTGCTCTTTAAATATTTTTCTTATTGGTAGCTCTCTTAATATTTTTTTTCTTTTCTCTTTTTTTTTTCTTTTTATTTTTATTTGGCACTTAGGCTCTTTTTTTTTTTTCTTTTTATTTTTATTTGGGAGAGCTACCTCCTGAAATTTATTAGAGCATATACTTAGTTTTTAAACACAACATTTCACTTAAAACCCATTTCTTTCTTTTAAACACTAAACTCTTTGAAACCGAGAGCAAATAGAAATAAAAACAACCCCAATGATCCCCCAAACTTATCCTAAGCTTATACCTAGCTTCAAAATGCAAAGCTAGCAATCATATGAGAACCAAATCATGTCGCCTAAACCTAACACTTTATGCTAAGTTCAAAACCGAAAAGAAGGCCTCACAAAGATGTCACACAAGAAACATTTGGCTTCAAAGAAGGGTAAGGGTCAAGGTGGGAGTTCTACTTAGGCTCACAAAGAGTGGTAAAAAAGAAGAAGAGAGCCTAAATATTTTAAAACCATGTGTTCATTTTCAAATGCATAAGGATGATAATTAGAATTTCAAATTAAGGTTCTCACTTATTAGGACAAGTTTCAAATCATGAGAGTTCAATTCAAGTCACGAAAATCCTAGCAAGTGATACAAGCATGGTAAGAACTTACTTTCAAAGCATAGACAAAGCATTAGAGAACTACTAACTAGGGCATTGAAACAATTCGTAAGTAAAAACACCTTTTCAAGAAACTCTAACCCCTTATGCAAATGCAAACAACCTAGATGCTATGAGAAATTCTAGACTCAATCCTAACATGTTTTGACAAGATGAATGCAACTACATGAATCTTTGAATATTTTTTAAAACTTTTACCAATTTTTCATGAACTAAAGACTCAAGGATGCTAAAGGAAAATAAGATCACAAAACACATGTCAAATCACATATGTACTCCCCCAAACTTTCTTGACACCGTCCCGGTGGCAAACTCATTCGAAGAAGCACCAAAACACAAAGCAAAAAGAAACAAATATGAGCGGTTATGTACAATGGAAGAAGGTTGTTACCTCTGGTCTAGTCTCGGCTGGAATTTGAAGATGTTCCAGAGGAGCTAGAGATTGTTACGCGCCGGCTGAATGGTGCTGCTTTGTGCCTCGCGGATGACAACTCCACCGGTTGAGAGCCTTCTCTTCTCGGGTTGTTGAGCCTCTTTACTTGCATCCTTCTTAGGCGAGCCTCCTTGAAGTGCCTTGACTTTCTTGCCAAGTTTCTTGAGCATTTTGCCTTGCCACTTATTGATTTTCCTTTGCATCTCCACAACAGATGCTAGGAACTTCTCAGTTTTGGTTCTCGGCTCAAAGTCTAACTTGGGAAGTGTGTAGGCCTCGGGCATCTCATCTTCCGTGGCTGGAGACTCGGACCTTTGACGAGGAGCAATCGCTGAGGCAGGTGGTCATCCTAGAGGAGCAAAGCACTCCTCTTCCATGGGCAAGAACTCGATGTTCCCAACACCAAGCAGCTCGGTCTCATCTTTGTTTGGCAGGATGCACACTCTCTTCTTGTCTTCGTCGTCTATGAAGAGGTAGGCGTAGAACCCTTCTGCTGGCGTGCATCCCAAGCTATCGGTATTCCTCATGTATGCCTCATCCATGAAAGCTCTGGCTGGTACATGGGCGAAGTCGTGTATAGGCACACCAGCTTGCAAGAATAGAGGAGTGAGGAAGCCGCCAATGTAAGAAGAAGTTGCCTTGCACCGCAAGGCATAAGCCTTGTATTTCACCAAGGAAACAGCAAGCACACATCCGTAGTTCACCTCCTCGCCGAGCTCATCCTCCATAGGCTCTTCATTTGCATCCGGATCACGCACCAAGTGCTTCACGCCTTGGAACAGGAAGCAAAGCTCGGTCTTTGTGACCGTGGGAGCAACTGATCTTCTGCTAAACGTGTTGGCAATCAGCTTCAGAGTGTACCTCAGCACCGGGCTTCTCACTCTCTTGATCTTGGCGGTGTTGGCTTTGTAGTCCTCGTTGCTAATCAGATCCCAAAAGTCGTCTGCTCATTTGAAGGCAGGGAACTCGACCTTGTTGGCATCCGCGTTGAGACCATAAGCTTGACATAGCTCAGGGATGGAGAGGGTGTAGACTTGACGGCCAACCTTGAAGTAGAGGCGACCTTGTGAAGGAACGGGTGTGCTAGGATTCTCGTAACGGAACTCCAACGTGGCAAGGAAGTCTATTGTCACTTCTGGAATGGTTGGGCAATCCATCTGTGACAGACATCTTAGGCCAATGTTCTTGAGTAGTTGGTCGAATCCCCAAGAATCCCTAGCTTGAACAGCAGCTCTCGATCAGCAAACTTGGTAGGCTCAAACCGAAGCCTTTCTAGCCGTTTCTTGTCCCTCTTCTCATCCTTAGTCCATCTGACCCTCTCTTGAACAGCCACCCCTTGTCCTTCTCCCTCTTGTGCTGTCTCTTCTCTTGTTCTCTTGGGGGCCATTGTACCTGAAACGAGTTTCTCAAGAAGCTTGATAAGCAAAACGGCGGTTTGATGAGAAAATAAGAGAGGAGAAGGAGAAAACTTATAAATACTACCCTAGAATTTTGGGGGATTAATAAAAATTATAGCTAAATAAAAGAGAATCAAATCTTTAGATACTAGAAAATCTAGAATTATTCCTTTTACTTAGCTAAATTTTAAAAATTAAAACTGACCCTATCTTCTAGAACAATATCTTGCGAATTTAAAGGAAATTTTCCTAAAGATAAATCATTAAATTTTGAAAATACCTTTGCAAGAATGTAAAAGATCGTTCCTAGCCTCTGAAAACCGAAACTCTCACTCTCTTTGTTTAAAATTTTAGAGAAAAACAAGAATGAGAGGGTGAGAGGTTGTTGAAACATTTAAAGACTAGCAAAGAGCAAAACCATGGGTAGTAAAGGTAGTTTTCTGACAAAGTCTTGGTCAAGGCACATCTTTCATGGTCAAAGATGCTTGCCTTGACCAAGTTTTGAATTTAAAAATTGGAGGGAAAAGAATAAAGGAGGGAAAGAATATGTTACCTCGGCATGAGATCGAGTCCATTTGGTCGATCTAGGACTCGATCTCATGCCCATAATGGCTTAGATCGAGAGGTTACTCGAATTGAGACTCGATTCATGATGAATCAAGTCTTGGATCGATTGACTCCCTCGATCATTGAGATGTTGGCTCCACGGCTAAGTCCTCATGATCGAGCTATGTCCTCGATTTAGGGGTCGATTTGGCATATATCGAGTGATGGATCGAGTCGAGTGATCGATCTGTTTCCAACAGATTTTCCCGAGAGAAATTAGATCGGTCGATCCATTTTGGATCGATCGATTCTTTTTCGTCAAGGTCGATCTTATCACTCGTTCTCGTCTAGATCGACTGGCTCCTCTCGATTCACTGACTCGATCTAGCAAAGATCGAGTCAGGATCAGTCGATCTAGCACTCGATCTCTAGCCTTGTCTTAACCCCTATTGCCTCTTTTGGACTTCAAGATCAAGGTTTAGACTCCTCATACCTGTTCCTACACACTTGCAAAATAAAAACATAAAACTGAAAGAGAAAAAAAGCAGAAATATGTACAAGATAGACATGGTAATGCCTCCCAAGTGCGCTTTCTTTAACGTCTTTAGCTAGACTTTACTTGGTTTAGGCGGATGGTGGGTCTTGGAGAAACACCGAGGTACTCTCCTTGTCATAGCTGTCTGCCAAGTAAGGCTTGACTCTGTGTCCATTGACGGTGAATGCACTGCCACTCTTTCCCATCAGTGTAACAGCTCCATAAGGCAACACTTCTTGGATCACAAACGGCCCGCTCCACCTTGACTTTAGCTTTCCCAGGAAGAGTTTGAGTCTTGAGTTGTACAGCAACACTAAATCTCCTTCCTTAAGCTCCTTGGCAACCAACTTCTTGTCATGAGCTTCCTTAGTCCGCTCCTTGTATATCCGAGAGCTCTCATAAGCGTTCAGTCTTAACTCGTCCAGTTCATGTAGCTGAATAAGGCGCCTCTCTTGAGCAGTCTTGAGGTCAAAGTTCAGCCTCTTCACAGCCCACAACGCACGGTGTTCCAGCTCAACCGGGAGATGATAGCCCTTGCCATAGAGTAGAGTGAAAGGGGTTGTACCAATCGGTGTTTTGAAGGCGGTACGGTAGGCCCAAAGAGCGTCGTCCAGCTTCACTGCCCAGTCTTTCCTTGTTGCTCCGACAGTCCTCTCCAATATAGTCTTGATTTGCCGGTTGGAGACTTCCACTTGACCGCCATACTTTCTCAAGAGGTTCTCAAAAACCTTGTTTATGAAGTGGCTTCCTCCATCGCTTATAACCACCTTAGGTACCCCAAACCTCGGGAAGATGATGCTCTTGAACAGCTTGATTACCATCTTAGAGTCATTTGTAGGGGAAGCAACCGCCTCAACCCATTTAGAGACATAATCCACTGCTACTAGGATGTATTTGTTGCCATATGAAGAAGGAAATGGCCTCATGAAGTCTATGCCCCACGCGTCGAACACGTCAACCTCGAAGATGGGAACCTGAGGCATTTCGTTCCTCTTAGTGATATTCCCTGCTCGTTGACATGCCTCACAGCTCTTCACAAACTCGTGTGCATCTTTAAAGATGGACGGCCATCAGAAACCGGCTTGCAACACTTTCGTGGCAGTCTTGAATGAAGCGAAGTATCCTCCGTAGGAAGAGCCATGGCAATGATAGAGGATGTCTCTAGCTTCTTCCTTAGTAACACATCTCCAATACAAACTGTCCACTCCTCTCTTGTATAAGTAGGGCTCGTCCCAAAAGTAGTCACTAGGCTCTCTCATAAACCGCTTCTTGTGATAGCTGTTGAGATGTGTTGGCTCCTCACCACATGCTAAATAGTTCACCATATCAGCATACCATGGTATATCTTCCTCTTTGAAACTCAACACCTCTTCAAACCGCCCCTCTAACTTTCCACAAACAGCCGTGGTGATCGCCATGAGTTGTTCTTCTGGAAGAGAGTCATCTAAGGGGAGAGACTCGTTGATCCTTAGCCGTGAGAGATGGTCAGCGACTGCGTTTTCTATTCCCTTCTTGTCTTTAATCTCCATGTCAAACTCCTGGAGCAAGAGAATCCACCTTAAAAGCCGAGGCTTAGTGTCTTTCTTCGAATAGATGTATTGCAAAGCAGCGTGATCCGTGTATACAATAGCCTTGGAACCAACAAGATATGATCTGAACTTCTCAAAGGCGAACACTACTGCAAGCAACTCCTTCTCTGTAGTGGTATACCTTGTTTGCGTGTCATCCAAGGTTCTTGAAGCATAGTAGATCACATGTAGCTTCTTGTCTTTCTTCTGACCAAGAACGGCTCCTACGGCGTAGTCACTAGCATCACACATGATCTCAAAGGGAAGAGACCAGTCTGGTGCTTGGACTATAGGAGCTGATGTAAGGGCTTCCTTGATGGTCACGAAAGCTCTCAAACACTCCTCATCAAACACAAACTCAGCTTTTTTGCACAACAACCGTGTAAGAGGGCGTGCAATCTTGGAGAAATCCTTGATGAAGCGCCTATAGAACCCGGTGTGTCCCAAAAAACTTCTGACTCCCGTAATGTTAACCGGCGGCTCAAGACCCATCATGACTTCCACTTTAGCCTGATCAACCTCAATGCCCTTTTCTGATATCTTATGACCAAGCACGATCCCTTCCTTGACCATAAAATGGCATTTCTCCCAGTTTAGCACCAAGTTTGTCTCTTCACAACGCTTTAGTACCCTGCAAAGATTCAACAAACACGCAGAAAAGGACGCACCATAGACAGAGAAGTCATCCATGAACACCTCTACCATCTCCTCTATTAGATCGGAGAAGATCGACATCATATACCGCTGAAACGTAGCCGGTGCATTACACAATCCAAACGGTATCCTTCGATACGCGAAGGTACCGTAGGGACATGTGAAGGTCGTCTTCTCCTGATCATTTGGGTGAATTGGTATCTGAAAGAAACCGCTATACCCGTCGAGGAAACAGTAGTAAGGGTGATTAGCAAGTCTCTCAAGCATTTGATCAATAAAAGGCAAAGGAAAATGGTCTTCCCTAGTCGCAAGGTTAAGTTTCCTATAATCAATACACATCCTATGACCAGTGATGGTTCTAGTAGGAATAAGCTCATCCTTTTCGTTCCTTATGACCGTGATCCCTCCCTTCTTAGGCACCACATGTACAGGAGAAACCCACGTGCTGTCACTTATGGGATAGATCACGTCAGCCTCTAAAAGCTTAAGGATCTCTTTCTTAACAACCTCTTTCAAATTAGGATTCAAACGCCTTTGATGTTATATAGAAGAGGCGTTCTCATTATCCAAGTGAATCCTGTGAGTGCAAAGCATTGGTGAAAGGCCCTTGATGTCACTTAAAGAGTACCCAATGGCCTTCCTATACTTTCTCAGCTCAGTTAGGAGCGAGTGCAACTCATCATCACTTAAGTTTTCATTCACAATCACAGGATAGGTGTTATTAGGCCCTAAGAAAGCATACCTTAGCCCTTTTGGGAGCTCCTTTAGGTCCACCTTTGGAGCTAACAGCTCGCTCCAGTCATCCTCGTGGCTGTTGTTGTTGACTTCCTCCTTGGAACTCTCCTTAGAACCCGAGGCATGGCCCTTAAGACTGCTTTCCTCAATCGCTATCCCTTCTGAAATCGAGTCCTCCAGTCGATCTTCCTCTCGATGTCTTCTAGATCGAGCCATTTCGCTCGATTCACTTACTCGATTTGATGTGGATCGAGTAAGGGACCGAGACGCTGAATCGATCTCCTGATTAGACCTCAAAATGATCGGGAGGTCTCTCTCGATCGTCGACTCGATTGTTTTTCCGGATCGATCATTCCTCTCGATCTGTCTATCGATTGCTGCACCGGATCGAGTTGTGTTCTCGATTGCCTTGTCGATCTGACTCCTGGATCGAGTGATAGCGTCGATCTCGGGGTCGATCTCTAGGCAGCAGCCTTCATCCTTCCTAACAATCTTCCTAGAATCCAGCAAGTTGACGTACTCCTGGGTCCTCTGATCCACATAGCCAAACTCTCCTGGCTCCTTAGTCAGTGCTAGCTTCAGATGGTCTTCTAGAGCGAGCTCTTCCAGCAACTCATCCACTAAGGCATCCATCGTTTCAATGTAGAAGGCTTGCCCTTCTATGGTCGACTTCTTCAGAACCTCATTGATATCGAAGTCTAACCTTATCTCCTTTCCCAAGTGCAAGGCAATCTTCCCGTTCTTGACGTCGATGATAGCCTCAGCGGTTGCAAGGAATGGTCTTCCTAGGATAAGTGGGTCCTTAGGTTCTTCATCCATCTCCAACACGACGAAGTCCGTAGGCACGTTCACACCACTGATTCGCACCGGTAGATCTTCAAGCAGCCCCACTGGTAGTCTCACACTTCTATCATCTAATACCAACGAGATCCTACAGTCTTTGAAACGAGTAAAGCCAAGCTTCTTAGCCACAGAGTGAGGCATCAGGTTTATGCTAGCTTCGAGATCACATAGGCAACTCTTGAACTCTAGAGGACCTAAAGCGCAGGGTATAGTGAAGCTTCCAGGGTCTCCCAACTTCTTAGGGACTATCTCCTTATGTATCACAGCACTACACTCCTCACTTAGAACAAGTACCTCCTTGCTTTCCTTATTCTTCTTCACGAGAGTGTCTTTGATGAATTTGGCGCATTTAGGCATCACTGCAAGGCAGTCAACGAGAGGTAGCTTGATTTCTACGTCCTTAAGATGCTTCTCAAAGAGGATTCTATGCTTCTCTATGAGTTGCTTCTTGAAACGGCCAGGAAAAGGCAGCTTAGGTACATACGGTGGAGGCACATAAGCATTCTTCTCCTTAGTAGTTTTTCTCAGCTTTTTTCTCAGCAACTGCTTTGTCTCCTCTTCTTGGCCCTTGGATCCAAACGTTGTCAAAGTTACATCATCATCAGCTGAAGGCTTACCCTCCCCCTCTTGAATTACAATGTCCTCGTTGTGCTTAATAGAGACCGGAGATTCTAGCTCTTTGCCGCTTCTCAACGTTATGGCGTTGGCATACTCCTTAGGATTCTGCTCACACTTGCCCGGTAGACTATTCTGACCACTTGTACTCGCTTTCCCCTTCTCTAGCTGCTTGATCTTGTTGTTTAAGTTGGTGATCTGAGTGGAGAAGTCAATGAGAGACGAGTCTAGACGAGTGTTCATCTCGGCGAACTTCTGGTTTGTAGAGGCTTGCCCTTGTATCAGCTGTTGAAACATTGCATGAACCGGATCAACTTGTTGTTGCATCGGCTGTTGCTGCTGAGGTGAAAAGCCCGGAGGGTAGTTAGGCGTATAACCCTTGTTACTTTGATGTTGCCCTTGGAAGTTGTTCTGCCCTTGACCTTGGAAACCACCACTCGGCTGAAAACCTTTGTTGTAGGGGATGAAAGGTTTTGCTTGCTGAGCAGGGTACACTTGATCCTTAGGGTTGGCAACGTTGGTGCTTCGGTAGGAGAGGTTGTTGTTCTGGTTGTAGCCTTGAGGTTCGTAGTTGTTCTGTCCCGCCACCCAATTGGCTCCTTCCTGGCTCAACTCAAGCTCCTCTTGATTCTCATCAGCTTCACCAACAAAGTGAACATGCTTCTGATTGGCTAACACCAGCTTGTCTATCTTCTCATGCAAAGATTTCAGCTCTTTTTTGTGAGACTCTAGCTCTGATCCTCTCGGTGCACGGTCATAGTCCTCAGCGTAGTTGCCATCACTCAATGCCAAGTTTTCTATCAGCTCCATACCCTCTTCTACCTCTTGACCAAGGAAGTTCCTTTTGCTAGCTGTGTCAAGCAACAACCGGATCTTTGGTGAAGCTCCACGGTATATGGTGATGAGTAGGGTCTCCTTGCTGAAACCGTGATGAGGACATTGGATCGTGTAGTCTTTGAAATGCTCCATTGCCTCGTTGAATGTCTCATTGTTTCGTTGAGTGAAGCCGCTGATTTCGCTTCTCAACCGTGCTGTCATGGTGCTAGAGAAGAACTTCAAGAGAAAGGCCTTCTTACACTCGGCCCATGAGGTGATGGTGCCTTGTGGGAGGGTCTTCTCCCAATGCCTAGCTTTGTCTCCGAGTGAAAAGGGAAAGAGACGCAGCTTGAAAGCATCTTCGGATATGCCATTGATCTTGATCATCCCACATACTTGCTCGAAGTTGTCAAGGTGCTCCAAGGGATCTTCCATTGCTAAGCCGTGGAACTTGTTGTTTTGCACCATGGAGATGAAACCTGGCTTGATCTCGAAGTTGTTGTTTTGTACAGGAGGAGGAGTGATCCCAAACCTATTGTGATGAGTATTGGGAGCATCTCCGGCTCCTATGATCCTTGGGGGTCTAGCCGCGTGTTGGGGGTTTCCATTGCCCCTTCCCACTGCCCTGTGAGCTGGAGGAGGTCCCTCTGGATGCTCGTGTTCAGCCATAGCTTCAAAGTCAACCAAACCGTGCTGAACAATCTCCTCAAAGGCTCTGGCTTGTTCTCTGACTCTTCTTTGCCGTGAATGGCCAAGCTGATGAATATTGTCCAAAGGTGGAAATAGATTGTTATCTCCCCGTGAACGAAGATTCATATAACTGAGAACACACGTTTGAGAGTAGAATGATTAGTAACTTAAACAAGGTAAATAATTAGTCTTTGCTAAGTCCCAAATCTCTATGTTCTCTAAACAATCTTAGGATGGCAACGGCGCCATTTGATAGACACTTTATTTGCAAGGGTGAGAATGCAATGAGGTTATCAAACTCAAATGCAAGACAGGTTGTAGTACAGCATGCAAGACAGAGTCAATCCATACCTAGGATGATAGAAAATGCAAAGAGAATGCAAGGGCTATGCAAATCTAAGCGAAACAAGATAGGTTTTGAGAAAATCCCTAAAAACTAGATGCAGCAACTAAATGGAATGCAAACTATTTTAATATTACCAGGAATGATCAAACTACCATGAGGAACAAACAGAATAATTAAAGGACAAAGCTTCGAATTACTAAAATTCGACTAGTGGATCGACCACTAGATCGAGCAATAACAATCGATCTCGTCTAAAAATGTAAGAACAGTAAAACTAACGACCAGGATGCTATCAAAGATCAAGCGAATGACGAGAGAAGATGTAAAGATGTTAAAAGAAAATGCCTAGGGTTGAGATTCATGGTCAGGGGTTTCAAAGGTTCGACCTTGAGTTGAAAACTTTAAATCGACTCACTTTGTGAGGATCTCTAAGCCTTGAAAACTTAGCAAGATCTATCTGTGGCTTTCGGTATAGATCACTCCTTCATCCTCTCCTCCAAACCCATGGCTTTTGGTGGAAAGAGAGGTCGAAAGGCATGGAAAACAGATTTCAAATGAGTGGCTTAACTAGTCCCCCAAACTTCCATGGCTTTTGGGAAGGGGTAACTAGTCTCTAGGGTGTGATCTTCCGAGGCTTCGTTATTCGGCCTCACGCTTGTGGTACAAACATTTTAAGAGAATGATTTTAGTGGGCTGACTAACGGGCTGGATTTGGTGACAAATCCTGGTCCAACACAGATCAAGGCACATATCGTACTGCTTAGTCGCTATAGTGGTCATCCCGATCCTCTATAGAACCCGAAGAACCTCATCCTTAATGCCCATCTGATGCAGCACTTTGATGTCTGCGAATCTGGTGGGAAGGATCTTCACATCTTGCCACGCATTATAGAACAGCGTGTCATACTCATCCCAGCCTTCCTGTATGTCGCAGAAAATACAGACATCCTTCGCTCTCTCCTGTTTCGGGGTTCCTGCCCAAGCAATTCCTGAAGCGATTTACTTGTCCTCTCTCTTAGGCCATGGAGGCCTGCACACTGGTCTCGTGCTCTCTGGCGGTACAGAACCGGATGCATCACTATAAGAAGATGCTGGTCGCTATCTCTTCTCAGGTGGAGCCATTTGAAAATTCAAATCTAAATCAACCAAAAATTAACCAAAATTAGGAAAATTTCAAAAATTTCAAAAAATCATCAATTCATGGTGAAACAAGCATCAGCATTTGTCCCTAGCACTACCAGTAACACAAATCAATCACATATTCAACCCAAATCACCAAAAAACTTCTAGATTTTTGTAAGTTTTATCATGAATTCAAAAATTTCAAAAACTTGCAAATCAACCATTAAAATTACACAAGAATGGTATCATTCATCTAATACAGCCTAAATAACTATGATTCAACAGTTAAATCAAGTTAATCAGGTCGAAAATCAAAATTTACCAAACCTATGGCGTACTGAAAATTGGAGATTCCGAACACATACTTTGGAGATCTTGAAAACGAATGAGTGATTATGAAAGAGGACCAAAATCCGCACGGATTAGGCTTTTGAATCACTCAAATCGGTTAACAAAATTAAAAGTTGCAATTTATAGCTCTATGTGTTCGTTCATTGCTTTTAAGAGTTTTGAGACGAGTAAGAAGAAGAAAGAATTAAGACGCGTACCTGAGCCTCGGACGGGTGACAAGCGTCACCTCCCCTGTGGGTGACGATCGTCACTGGGGAACGACTAGCTTCTTTTGTTTTTAAACTAGATAATAGAGCATATATATGAAAATAAATATAAGTACAAGAAAAAGAAAACTTACCAGTCAGTTGCCTTCCACCAAACGCTTGTTTTAAGTCTTAAGCTCGACTTGGAATGCTGTTCAGACAGCGGGTGCATTATCCAGAGACACAATGTGTCCTGCTGGAATATCGGCTTGCGCCCAATAGTGTTTCACCCTCTGTCCATTAACAGTGAACTCCTCTCATTTAGAGTTGATCAGAAGAATGGTGCCACGTGGTCTAGCCTCTTTGACAGTGAGGGACCTGCCCAATGAGATCGAAGTTTACCAGGAAACAACTGTAAACGAGAGTTATAAAGAAGTACCTGGTCACTGGGCTTGAAATGTCTGGAGATTATCTTCTTATCATGATATGCCTTTGTTCTCTCCTTGTATAACTTGGAGTTTTCATAGGGCAGATATCTCAGTTCATCCAGTTCATTGAGCTGAATCAAGCGCCTCTCTGCAGCAGGCTTGGAATCGAAGTTCAGCTTTTTAATAGTCCATTCTGCTTTGTATTCCAGCTCCACTAGAAGGTGGCACACCTTGCCATATAGCAGATAGAATGGTGTTGTCCCAAGTGGCGTTTTGTAGGCAGTCCTGTAAGCCCACAATGCATCATCCAATCGCTGACCAATCCTTCTTTGTCTTCCTCACAGTTTTCTCTTGAATCTGCTTGATCTTTCTGTTGGAGACTTCAACCTGTCCACTGGTTTGGGGATGATAAGGCGTGGCCACTCTATGCTGAACACCATACTTCTTCAGCAGCTTATCAAAGACCTTGTTAACAAAGTGAGAACCACCATCGCTGATAACAATTCGCGGGACACCAACTCTGGGGAAAATAATGGTCTTAAACAGCTTCAGAACCACTGCAACATCATTAGTAGGAGTAGCCAACGCCTCTACCCACTTGGATACATAGTCAACAGAAACTAGAATGTATCTGTTCCCATGGGATGAAGAAAAAGGATCCACGAAGTCAATGCCCCAACAGTCAAAGACTTCAACCTCAAGAATGAAGTTCTGTGGCATCTCATGTCTTCTGCTAATCTTTCCTCTTCTCTGACAGGTATCAAATCTTGTAATAAATGCCTGTGCATCCTGGAACATAGTTGAACACCAAAAGCCTGCTTGAAGAATTTTGGAGACTGTTTTGAAAGTGGCGAAGTGTCCATCATACTCTGAGCCATGACAATGAAACAGAACGTCTGGAACCTCACCTTCTGCTATGCATCTCCTGTAGATCCCATCTGCACAATGTCTGTAAAGATATGGCTCATCCCAGTAGAATCTCCTATGTTCTCTCAAGAACTTCTTCTTAGCATATCCCTTAAAATAATGTGGTTCATCCTCTACAGCGAGATAGCTGGCGATATCAGCATACCATGGCCTCTTGGGATCAGTAGTGGCATAAACTTGTCCTTCAAAAGCAACTCCCAAGCTGACAAAAATCATCGTCACGCTCCTGGTGTCGCTCGTCACTGCCATGTAGTTGCGAGAGGACTGCAAGTTTTCAATACTTTCTCCCTGAACTCGAGTTTCTATCAAGTAAACATTCTCCTAAGGCAAGAAATCGTTGATTGGGACATTGATATCCTCATAATTTACCATGTTTTAGCTTGCATTTAGTTTAGTTTTTGGTCTCTTTCATGCATTCATTCATCATAATTTGTCACATTTGCATTCATATTAGACATAATAGGTTTTAGGTTAGACATTTGTATGTTTTGCATTGTTTGGAGTCTTTTTCAGGTCTAAATGGAGCAAGGAAGACATTTGGAGAATGGTGAATGATGAGGACATGAAGAACCAAGTATAATAGCCAAGATGATGGGTTTTAGGCTGCACCAAAGTCCTGTATCGACCAAAGCTGAAAGAAATCTGTCCGATATGCAGATCGACATGCAATGTATGGGTCAAAACGAAGGTCTTTTGGTGCGATGAAGCCTCCACGTCCTTCATAGAAGTTGTAGAGGATCGAAACAGCTTTCCAACGGAGGTTGAATCAGGTCAATTCGATTAGTAGTTCAAAAGATACGGCGGTTGAAGCATCAGTGTCTGCAACCAGAAGTTCCTATCGATCACCCTATCGATCACCTACATTAAGCATCACCTCCTTCCTTCTGATCGATAGGTTTTGGTCCGAAAACCATCTTGGACCATCTTTGACTTTTTTTATTTTTGCTTCCTAAGACTATTTTAGGGATGTTCCCTATAAATAGCTAAACCTAGATCAATTTTCTTTTATTCTTTCTCTTCCCTAAAGCTTTGCTTTGGTTTTTCATAGAACAAGAATAAATCCTTTGTGGGTTGAGATTGGATCATTGTATATATTTTTTATTTATGTCTTTCATCTTTTATTCTCAAGTATTTCATCTTCTAGTCTTGCTGATGCAAGAGGTTTTTAGGTCTCAATCAATCACCCCTCTATGTGAATCAGTTGTAGCATAGCATATGGTTTTTATCAATCCAAATGGGTTTAGTTGAAAGCAGAAGAGTTATGAGTAAAAATCTTTAAGTCAAGCAAGCATAGAAGGCTTTTTGTTGCCTAAGCAACCAATCTATCACCCTAAGATGATCAAGCAACAAAGAAAACAAAGAAAAAGGCAATTTAAACAAGATTAAGCAAGCAAAATAAAGTAATGGCAAAAGTGTAAATAAAACAGGCTCGGACTAGGTTTATATCGATCAGTTGTAACGGTCTGGGCTTGATCGTTACGAATCATATCGGTCTGGAGAGTGATCGATACAGTGACCAAAATACACACGACACGTTTGTATCGATCACTCCTGACCGATAACCTCCGTTCACTGACCGAAAAGCTCTGTAGAGATCGTCTGCCTTGGTCCCTTTTGCTCCTTTTGGTCCAGCTAGCTTGCTGGATCATCCTCAAAGCTCCTCCAAGCTCCTTTTAGCTCTATAAGCACCTACAAACACCCATAAGGCAAGAAAAATGCAAACTATATCCTAAATGCAACCTAAGTCTAAAAGGAGAAGAAAATGGGACAAAAGCTAAGGAAAACATGCAAAAGAAAACCAAAACATGTACTAAATGCAAGCCTAAATGGTGTAAATACAAGAGATAGCAACACCCCCACACTTGCCTTTTGCTTGTCCTCAAGCAAATAAGAACAAATGAGAGAGTGAGGTTTGTATCGATCAGTGTTTGATCGATATGGTTTTCACTTTCAGACTCCCTTCCCTATCGATCAAAAGTGTTCGATAGGTTGACTGGTGCAATCGGGCTCCACTGATATCGATCACAAATGATCGATACTCATGACCGATACGGTCTGTATCGGTCTCGTCATGAACGATACAATTGATCGATATCAGCCAGAAAGCACCTGTTCTTTGTCCCTTAGAGACTTTCTCAACCCCCAATTCGAACTCCTGTTTCTATACACATTAACAAAGCATAAAAAGAAACTAGAAAGCATAATATATATAAAAGGATACCATGGGACTACCTCCCAAGTGTGCTTGTTTAAAGTCACTAAGCTTGACTTTGCTTACGTCTCTTGTGGAGGTAGTGAGAAGGAGTCTTGGAACTCCTTGGTGTTGCAGTGCTCACTTTGATCTTTCTGGTGACTCCATCAACCTTCAACTCAGCAAAGGGTTTTGATTTGTTCCTCCCCTTCATCTTGTAGTGGACTTCACCATTCCTAGAAACAAAGGGCTTCAAGACAACCCCATCTTCCTTGTCATCCAATAGAACTTCATTCATGCAATCAGAAACTCCCACTTTGAGGACCTCTTCTTCAGTGGTATCAGCAAACAGCTTGGTTAAGCAGCAACCATAAAAACTTTCACCAACATAGCCTTCAATTTCTGGCCAATGTTTACCATGCTGCTTCAACTTCTTGATGTCCATTGAGAAGGCTTGCTCATTTTCAAGCTTATCCCCCTTGGAGTCAAACCTTAGAACCTTCTTCTTGGTTAGTCTCAGCTCTATTGTGCATTCCTTGGCATCAAACACTGCTCCAGCTGAGGCTAAGAAAGGTCTTCCTAGAATGATAGCATTCTTTATATGGTCTTCCACATCAAGCACCAAGAAATCAGTGGGGATGGTTACCCCTTCAATCATCATTGGTACATCCTTGAGACTCCCAAGTGGTGTCTTCACTGTTCCATCAGCTATAGTAAGGGACACATTACTCTCTTGAAGTTGAGTGTAGCCAAGAGCTTTAGCAGTAGAGGATGGGAGAAGGTTTATACTTGCTCCAAGATCACAAAGACAGCTTTTGAAGGACTGCCCTTTAAGCTCACATGGGAGAGTGAAATATCCTAGATCTCCAAGTTTCTTGACATTAAGCTCCTGAACCTCAGATGCTCCAGCTTTAACCCTTAGCTTCTTAAGCTCCTCTTGGCCATTCAAACCCCTCATTTCCATTTGAGCAGCATAGAGGATCTCATACTTCTGCACTAGTTGTTCCTTGAATCTTCCTGAAAAAGGGATAGTTGGTTGGTAAACAGGAAGGATAACAGCTTGAGTCTTCTCTTTATCATCAGGAACTGATAACAAGATTTTCAATCTCTAAAGGGAGTGATGCAATGCAACAAGAGGTTATCAAAACTCAAGCAGCACACAGTCGTAGTATAGTGCAAGAGGAATCAATCCAACCTAGGAGCTAGAAAGTGCAATAAGAATGCAAGGATCATGTAAAGCTAAGAAAATGATGAACGGTTTTATAAAATTCCTAAAAACTAGATGCAACGATCAAATGCAAAGCAAAACTATTTTAAAAATACTAGAAACGAGTAAACTACCACGAGGAATAAACAGAATGATTAAAATGCAAAGCTATGAATTTATAAAAATCGACTAGTGGATCGACCACAGGATCGACCACTAGATCGAGCAACAACGATCGATCTCGTCTAAATGTTCAACAGAAACGAATCTAATGACCAGGATGCAAACAGATAGCAAGCGAATGATTGACAGAGATGTAAGAATACTAAGAAAGAGGGTCTAGGGTTGAGATTTATGTTCAAGGGTTTCAAAGGTTCAAGCTTGGTTCGAAAACTTTCGATCTACTCACTTTGTGAGATTCTCTAAGCCTTGAAAACAAAACAAGATCCCTCCATGGCGTGTGGTATGGATCACTCCTTCATTCTCTCCTCCAGACCCATGGTGTTTGGCGGAAGAAGAGATTGAAGGGCAAAGAACTCAGATTTCAAATACGCGGCTTAACTAGTCCCCTAAACTACCATGGCATTTGGGAAAGGGTAAATAGTCTCTAGGATGCGATTTTCAGAGATCTCTGGATCCTGTCAAGGTAAGAGGTCTCTCTAATCATAAAGGTCTTGGCGTGAGACTCTTTAAGCCTTAAGAACTCGACATCCTAGAAGAGAAAGCCATGAAGAACAAGAAAACACCAAACTTTGAAAACCTTTTCGACCCCTTTGAATCCTCTCAACCCGAAAACCCGAATAAAGTACTCACTACACATTAAGTAAACCAAGCAAAGCATAGACGATGAACTAATAACCATGAAGAACGATGGATTTAAACTTAAACGATTCAAATATTCTAGAACAAAGCTTCAATGTCTAACAATGGCGAAATCGCCTTCGAACAGAGAGAAAAAGATGAAAAAATGATAAAGTGAAAGCGTCCCCTCAAAAGCATGATCGCCGACTTCCCGAAATAGGCCAAACAGCTCGATGGTCCCCCCCTCGCTAGCGGCCAAAAACGGTTAAAGTGCACTGAGATCGACCTCGAGATCGAGCATCTCGCTCGACCATCTTCGGACATCGTGACTTCAGCTCGATCTGTGCCTTGATCTTCTTCGGTGGATCGAGTGCTTCGTTCGATCTTGGAGTCGATCTTCGGAGGATCGAGTGGTGGACTCGATCTGGCTCTCGCTCTGCATGGCGTCATATACGTCCGTACTCCTTGATCGATCGCTTCACTCGATCTCCGTCTCGATCAGTTCCCTTGGATCAGATGGACTACTCGATCTTCTGGTCGATCACCGGCCATGCTCGATCCGCTTCTCAATCTCTGGTCCTTAGCAAGCATTCCTGAATTCTACAAGTTCCCACGAACCTCTTCACGAGCCTCATCATGTCCACGAACCCTCCAAGACTCCAAAGTAGCCGAAAACAACCTGTATGCGATGCAAAATGCAAGAAATATGCATATGCTGGTGCAAGAATACTCTAGGACCTAAAGTGATGCAAACTAGTCTAAAATGCAAAGTATATGCGTGAGAAGCTAACTTATATGTATGCAAAATACATGAAATATGCAGCAATATCAACTCCCCCCAAACTTGCCCTTTGCTTGCCCTCAAGCAAACAAAATTCAAGAAGGGAGAGAGGTTTTAAAACAAACGGGGGTTTAGGCTTCTTGCAAAGGTATCTTTCAAATGAATCAATCTCAACGTCCTAGTTACTAGTTCTAAAATGCAATGCACACACTCATACTCCAAAGAACTAAGCCATACTCATCACACAAAGAATTTCAAATCATGACTCTCCTATTCCAAACAATCAAAGAAACTCATCCTTTAACATTCATTAATGACCGAACCATGAATCAAACTTATGCACTTTAAAGCAAAACACATTTGGCTAAGGGTAAAGGCTATGAGCATATAATGATCTCATTTTAAAGATGGTTTATTTTAATCACGGGTTTCTCTCAAAAATGGTAAGAACTATATGCATAATGCTAAACGTAAAGACAATTGATGCATACATGATCAGATTCTCATCTACCCATGCAAGCTAACAATGATCCTAAAACCCCTCTCATTTTCTTCCTTTTTAGCTCACTCACCCTCCTAAAATCTACCCTTATCTCCAAAGCAAAAGCTTAGCAAACCTCAAATCAAAATAGAAAACATCTTAACTCTTTTAGGCTAGTGAAAAGGTTTGAAAATATTTTAGCTCTATATTTTTTTTTCTTATTAATAACTCTCTTATTAATTTTTATTATTTTTTATTTTTTTTTTCTTTTTATTTTTGCACTTAGGCTCTTTTCTTTTCTTTTTATTTTTATTTTGAGAGAGCTATCATCTAAAATTATTAGAGCATTATACTTTTTAAACACAAAACCTTTCACTTAAAATCTTTTGTTCACTTCAAACACCAAACTCTTTTGAAACCGAAAGCATATGAACATGAAATTAACCCCATCAAACCCCCAAACTTATCCTAAGCCTACATCAAGCTTCAAAATACAAAGCTAGCAATCATATGAGAACCTAATCATGTCGCCTAAACGTAACACGTTATGCTAAGTTCAAACCAAAAGAGGCCTCACAATGATGTCACACACGAAAGCTTGGCTTGAAAGAAAGGTAAGGGTGATGGTGGGAGTTCTACTTAGGCTCACAAAGACTGGTAAAAGGAGGAAGAGAGCCTAAATATTTTTAAGATCCATGTGTTCATTTTCAAATGCATAAGAATGGTATTTAAAAATTAAAATTAGGGATTCTCACTTATTAGGACAAGTTTCAAATCATTAGTGTTCAATTCAAGTCACGAAAATCAAAACATGTGATCCAAGCATGGTAAGGACTTACTTTCAAAGTGTGAGCAAAGCATTAGAGAACTACTAACTAGGATATTGAAACCATTCATAAGCTTAAAACACCTTTTTAAGAAAACTCTAACCCCTTATGCAAATGTAAACAACCTAGATGCTTAAAAATTCTAGACTCAATCCTAAAATGTTTAACAAGATGAACGCAACTACATGAATTTTTTTGAAACTTTTAAAACATTTTACCAATTTTTTCCTTTTCTTTTCTATGCCTTAGATGCATGCAAGACTCAAGGAATGCAAAGATATATAAGATAAAAATAAACATGTCAAACCACACACATACTCTCCCAAACTTGAATGACACCGTCCCTGGCAAACAAATTCGAGAGAGCACAAAACACAAAGAAAAAATCAAGAAAACACGAACGGTATGTACAATGGAAGG
The DNA here is from genome assembly GCA_911865555.2 of Thlaspi arvense. Taxonomy (NCBI): domain Eukaryota; kingdom Viridiplantae; phylum Streptophyta; class Magnoliopsida; order Brassicales; family Brassicaceae; genus Thlaspi; species Thlaspi arvense. The sequence goes on along the minus strand of OU466862.2, from coordinate 44,374,004 downwards.
TTGTTGTTACCTCGGGTCTAGTCTCGGCTGGAACTAGAGGATGTTCCAGAAGAACTAGATACTATGGCTTTGCCTTTGGAGCCTGGCTCTTGGAGAGAGATACGCGCCGGCTGAATATTGCTGCCTTGCGTCGGCGAGGATGCACCCATAGTTCACGTCATCTCCGAGCTGGTCTTCTAACGGCTCATCGTTCTCATCCGGATCACAAAAAAGATGCTTGAGGCCTCGGAACAAGAAGCAGAGCTCCGTCTTGGTCACCGTGGGGGCTACGGACCGACCACTAAAAGTGTTGGCCATCAGCTTCAAGGTGTAACGTAGCACCGGGTTCCTCACTCTCTTGATCTTCGCGGTATTCGCCTTGTAATCTTCATTGGCGATGAGATCCCAAAAATCGTTCGCTTGAGTGAAGGAGGGGAACTCCACTTTTGTGGCATCTGCATCGAGACCATAAGCTTGGCAAAGCTCAGGTATTGAGAGGCTGAAGGCTTGGCGTTTTATCTTGAAGGAGAGGCTGCCTTGAGAAGGAATTGGGACGCTAGGATTCTCGTACGCAAACTCCAAAGTGGCAAGGAAGTCGATTGTCACTTCAGGAAAGGTTGGGCAATCCATCCGTGACAAACACCTCAGCCCTATCTTCTGGAGGAGCTGATCAAAATCTCCTAGAATCCCCATCTTGGCCAGAAATCCTCTGTCCGCAAACTTAGTCGCCTCGACCCTCAGCCTTTGAAGCCGTTCCTTGTCCCGTTTCTCATCCTTACTCCAACAAACCCTCTCCTGAACAGCCACTTCTTGGTTTCCTCCCTCTTGTGCTGTCTCTTCTCTCGTTCTTTTGGGAGCCATTGTGCCTGAAACAAGTTTCTCAAGCAGCAAATCGGCGATATATTGAGAGAAAAAGAGAAGCAAAGAAGAAATCTTATAACTAATACCCTAGAATTTTGGGGGATTTATAAAAATTATAGCAAAATAATAGAGAATCAAATCTAGAGATAGAGAGAAATCTAGAATTTTTCCTATTATCAAGCTATTTTTAAAAATTTAAAACCGTCTTAGCATCTAAAACAATCAAAGCGAATAAAAAGGATATTTTCTTAAAGGTTCGAAAATACCTTTGCTAGGATTGAAAAAGATGCTTGTTAGCCTTTAGAAAACAAGAATTCACAGTCTCTTTTGCTTAACAAGTCGAGAAAACAAGAATGAGAGAGTGTGAAAGTAGTTGAAAACATTTAAAGGCCAACAAAAACAAAACCATGGGTAAAAGAAGTGGTTTTCTGACAAAAGCTGGGGTCAAGGCACATCTTTCATGGTCAAAGATGCATGCCTTGACCACTTTTTGAATTTAAAAACCGGAGAGAAAGAGGAAAAGAGGGAAAAGAAAATGTTACTTCGGCACGAGATCGAGTCCTTTTGGTCGAGAGAGTTGCTCGATTTGGGTCTCGATTCGAATTGAATCGAGTCTTGGATCGATAACACCTCTCGTTCCTTGAATTTTTGGCACGACGTCTAAGTCCTCATGGTCGAGCCACGTTCTCGATTCAGGGGTCGATTTAAGCTCGGATCGAGTGGCAGATCGAGTAGACTATTCGATCTTGTCTTGAGAATCGAGTGACTCAGTCGATCCACCTCTCGTTTGCTTTTCAGGCTAAACGTATAGGATGTTCGTCCTCTCGTGATCGACTGTGTCACACGATCTGTCTACTCGATCTCGTCTAGATCGACTAACTCCTCTCGATTCACTAGCTCGATCTAGCAAAGATCGAGCCAGGATGAGTCGATCTAGCACTTGGTCTCTAGCTTATACTCGCCCCTTCTTACTCCCTTTAGATCTAAGATCATGGCTTGCAATCCCTCATACTTGTTCCTTCACACTCAGAAGATAAAAACATAAAACTGGAAAAGAAATAAAGCAAAAATATATACAGGATAGACATGGGAATGCCTCCCAAGTGCGCTTTCTTTAACGTCTTTAGCTAGACTTTATTTGGATTAGGCAGATGGTGGGTCTTGGAGAAGCATTGAGGTGCTCTCCTTGTCAAATGCACTCGCCATGTATGGCTTAACTCTGTGTCCGTTCACTGTGAATGCATTCCCACTCTTGCCGACCAACGTGACAGCTCCGTAGGGCAATACCTCCTTGATTTCATACGGACTGCTCCATCTAGATTTCAGCTTCCCTGGAAAGAGCTTGAGCCTCGAATTGTAAAGCAGCACCAAACTCCCTTCCTTAAGCTCATTGGGTACCAACTTCTTGTCGTGAACAGCCTTAGTACGCTCCTTGTAGATCCTAGCGCTTTCATAAGCATCCAGCCTTAGCTCATCAAGCTCGTGCAACTGGATCAACTGCTTCTCCTGAGTCATCTTCAGATAAAAATTCAGCCGCTTCACAGCCCACAACGCCTTATGTTCCAACTCAACGGGGAGGTGACATCCTTTGCCGTAGAGAAGAGTGAAAGGAGTAGTACCAATGGGCGTTTTGAAAGCAGTTCGGTAAGCCCACAAAGCGTCATCTAACTTCACCACCCAATCCTTTTGAGTTGTCCCAACTGTTCTCTCAAGTATCGCCTTGATCTGTCGGTTAGAGACCTCCACTTGGCCACTCGTTTGAGGATGGTAAGGTGTAGCTACCTTGTGCTTCACGCCATACTTCCTTAGAAGGTTTTCAAACAACTTGTTGATGAAATGGCTTCCTCCGTCGCTTATCACCACCTTGGGTACTCCAAACCTCGGGAAAATGACACTCTTAAAGAGCTTGATCTCCAACGCCGTTCTCTATCCCTTTCTTGTCTTTGATCTCCATGTCAAACTCCTGAAGAAGAAGAATCCATCTCAAAAGCCTCGGCTTAGTGTCCTTCTTGGAATAGATGTACCTTAAAGCCGCGTGATCTGTGTGGACAATGGCCTTGGAACCCACGAGGTATGACCGGAACTTCTCAAAGGCAAACACTACTGCCAATAGCTCCTTCTCAGTAGTAGTGTACCTTGTTTGCGTGTCATCCAAGGTTCTTGAAGCATAGTAAATCACATGCAGCTTCTTATCCATCCTTTGACCTAGAACGGCTCCCACGGCGTAGTCACTAGCATCACATATAATCTCGAACGGTAGAGTCCAGTCTGGCGCTTGCACTATAGGCGCGGATACTAGAGCCTCCTTGATGGTCACAAAAGCTTGCAAACACTCCTCATCAAAGACGAAATCAGCTTCCTTGCACAACAGCCGTGTAAGAGGGCGTGCAATCTTAGAAAAATCCTTGATGAAGCACCTGTAGAAGCCAGCGTGTCCCAAGAAACTCCTCACTCCTTTAACATTAACCGGCGGCTCAAGACTCATCATGACTTCAACCTTAGCCTTGTCAACCTCAATGCCCTTCTCTGATATCTTATGGCCAAGCACGATCCCTTCCTTCACCATGAAATGACATTTTTCCCAATTAAGCACCAAGTTTGTCTCCTCACAACGCTTTAGTACCTTGCAAAATTCAACAAACACGCAGAAAAGGACGCACCATAGACTGAGAAGTAATCCATAAACACCTCTACCATCTCTTCTATTAGATCGGAGAAGATTGACATCATACACCGCTGAAACGTAGCCGGTGCGTTACACAACCCGAATGGCATCCTTCGATACGCGAAGGTGCCATAAGGGCATGTAAAGGTCGTCTTCTCCTGATCATTTGGATGGATTGGTATTTGGAAAAATCCACTATATCCATCAAGAAAGCAATAGTAGGGGTGATTAGGAAGTCTTTCAAGCATTTGATCAATAAAAGGCAAGGGAAAATGATCCTTTCTAGTTGCAAGATTAAGCTTCCTATAATCAATACACATACGGTGTCCAGTGATAGTCCTAGTAGGTATAAGCTCATCCTAGTAGGTGTCCAGTGACCGTGATCCCTCCCTTCTTAGGCACCACGTGTACGGGAGAAACCCACGTGCTGTCACTTATGGGATAGATCACGTCAGCTTCTAATAGCTTAAGAATCTCTTTCTTAACAACCTCTTTCAAATTAGGATTCAAACGCCTTTGATGTTCTGTAGAAGAGGCGTTCTCATTATCCAAGTGAATCCTATGAGTGCAAAGCATTGGTGAAAGGCCTTTGATGTCACTTAAAGAGTACACAATGGCCTTCCTATACTTTCTCAACTCAGTTAAGAGCGAGTGCAACTCATCATCACTTAAGTTTTCATTCACAATCACAGGATAGGTTTCGTTAAGCCCTAAGAAAGCATACCTTAGCCCTTTTGGGAGCTCCTTAAGGTCCACCTTTGGGGCTAGCAGCTCGCTCCAATCATCCTCGTGGTTGTTGCTGTTATTTTCCTCCTTGGGACACTCTTTAGAACCCGAGACATGACCCTTGAGGCTGCTTTCTCCAACCGATGTCCTTTCTGAAATCGAGTCATCCAGTCGATCTTGCTCTCGATGTCGTCTAGATCGAACAGTTTCGCTCGATTCACTCACTTGATTTAATGTGGATCGAGTGAGAGATCGCGACGCTGGGTCGATCTCCGGATTAGACCCTGAACTAATCGGAAGGCATCTCTCGATCTCGAGCTCGGTTGTTTTCCTGGATCGATCACACTCCTCGATCTGACTGTCGATTGTTGCACCGGATCGAGTTGTGTTCTCGATTGTCTTGTCGACTTGACCCCTGGATCGAGTAATGTCATTGATCTCGGAGTCGATCTCTAGGCAAACGCCTTCATCTTCTAGCACAACCTTCCTTGAATCAAGCAGGTTAACGTATTCCTGAGTCCTCTGATCCAAGTAACCGAACTCTCCTGGCTCCTTAGTCAATACCAGCTTCAAATGATCCTCCTGAGCCAACTCTTCTAGCAACTCATCCGCTAAAGCGTCCAACGTTTCAATGTAGAAAGCTTGCCCTTCTATCGTAGGCTTCTTCAAAACCTCATTGATATCAAAGTCCAGCCTTATATCTTTACCCAAGTGCAGAGCTATCTTCCCATTCTTGACGTCTATGATGGCTCCGGCGGTGGCTAAGAAAGGTCTACCGAGAATTTGCGGATCCTTAGGTTCTTCATCCATTTCCAACACAACGAAGTCCGTAGGCACGTTTACACCACTGATTCTCACTGGCAAGTCCTCAAGCAATCCCACGGGTAACCTCACGCTCCTGTCAGCTAGTACCAACGAGATTCTACAATCCCTGAACCGGGTAAAGCCAAGTTTCTTTGCTACGGAATGAGGCATCAGATTTATACTAGCTCCGAGATCACAAAGGCAACTCTTGAACTCCAAAGGACCTAAAGCGCAAGGTATAGTAAAGCTTCCAGGGTCTCCCAACTTCTTGGGAACTATCTCCTTGTGTATTACGGCGCTGCATTCTTCACTAAGTACTAGCACCTCCTTGCTCTCCTTATTCTTCTTCACGAGCGTATCTTTGAAGAATTTGGCGCATTTAGGCATCATGGCAAGGCAGTCTACGAGAGGTAGCTTGATCTCTACGTCCTTAATGTGCTTCTCAAACAAGATTCTATGCTTCTCTATGAGTTGCTTTTTGAAGCGGCCAGGAAATGGTAGTTTAGGTACATACGGTGGAGGTACATAAGCATCCTTCTCCGTAGCAGCTTGCTCCGATTTCTTCTCTACAACCGGTTTTTCACCTCTCCTTGGTCCTTGAATCCAAACATTGTCAAAGTTGATCTCATCATCGGCTGAAAGCTTACCCTCCCCCTCTTGAATTACAACGTCCTCGTTGATCTTGGGAGTAACCATAGGTGCAAGCTCTTTCCCACTCCTTAGTGTAATTGCATTGGCGTATTCCTTGGGATTCTGCTCACACTTGCCCGGTAAGCTATTCTGACCGCTTGTACTCGCCTTTCCCTTCTCTAGCTGCTTGATTTTATTGTTCAAGTTTGTAATCTGAGTAGAGAAATCCGTGAGAGACGAGTCTAAACGAGTGTTCATCTCGGCAAACTTCTGATTTGTAGATGCTTGCCCTTGAATCAATTGTTGAAACATATCTTGGACAGGATCAACTTGTTGTTGTTGCATCGGTTGTTGTTGAGGAACAAAGCCCGGAGGGTACATTGGCGTATAACCCTTGTTTCCTTGCTGTTGGCCTTGGAAATTGCCTTGCCCTTGCCCTTGGAAGCCACCACTCGGCTGAAAACCTTTGTTGTATGGTACGAAAGGCTTTGCTTGCTGAGCAGGGTACACTTGATCCTTAGGGTTCGCGACATTGGTGCTCTGGTATGAGAGATTGTTGTTCTGGTTGTAGCCTTGTGAATACCCTTGAGGTTTGTAGTTGTTCTGACCCGCCACCCAATTGGCTTCTTCTTGACTCAACTCAAGCTCCTCTAAGGTTTCATCCGCTTCACCAACAAAGTGAACATGCTTCTGATTAGCCAACACCAGCTTGTCAATCTTCTCATGCAATGACTTAAGCTCTTTCTTGTGAGACTCTAGCTCAGAACCTCTCGGTGCACGGTCGTAATCTTCAGCATAGTTGTCGTCACTCATTGCCAAGTTCTCAATCAGCTCCATGCCCTCTTCTACCTCTTGACCAAGGAAGTTTCCCTTACTAGCCTTGTCAAGCAACAAGCATATCTTTGGTGAAGCTCCGCGGTAGATAGTGCTTAGAAGAGTCTCTTCGCTGAAGCCGTGGTGAGGACACTGAATGGTGTAGTCCTTGAACCGCTCCATGGCTTCATTGAAAGTCTCATTGTTCCTTTGTGTGAAGCCGCTGATCTCGCTTCTTAGCCTTGCTGTTCTGGTGCTAGAGAAGAACTTTGAGAGGAAAGCCTTCTTACACTCAGCCCAAGATGTAATGGTGCTTTGTGGAAGGGTCTTCTCCCAATGTCTAGCCTTGTCTCCAAGTGAAAATGGAAAGAGACGCAGCTTGAAAGCATCTTCGGATATGCCGTTAATCTTGATCATCCCACATACTTGTTCGAAGTTATCAAGGTGCTCCAAGGGATCTTCCATTGCTAGCCCGTGAAACTTATTGTTTTGCACCATTGAGATGAATCCCGGCTTAATCTCGAAGTTGTTGTTCTGTACAGGAGGAGGAGTGATCCCAAACCTATTGTGATGAGTATTGGGAGCATCTCCCGCTCCTATGATCCGTGGGGGCCTAGCTGCATGTTGGGGGTTTCCATTACCCCTTCCCATTGCCCCGTGAGCTGGAGGAGGTCCCTCTGGATGTTCGTGCTCAGCCATCGCTTTAAAATCCACTAAACCTTGCTGAACAATCTCCTCAAAAGCTCTAGCTTGCTCTCTTACTCTTCTTTGTCGTGAATGACCGAGTTGATGAATGTTGTCCAAGGGTTGAAGTAGATTGTTGTCTCCCCTTGAACGAAGATTCATGCACCTGAAAGACACACATTTGAGAGTAGAGAAATTAGTAACTAAAAGAAAAACAAAGGCTTAGTCTTTACTAAACCCTAAATCTGAATGCTTTCTAAACACTCCTTCCCCGGCAACGGCGCCATTTGATAACAAGATTTTCAATCTCTAAAGGGAGTGATGCAATGCAACAGGTGGTTATCAAAACTCAAGCAGCTCACAGTCGTAGTATAGTGCAAGAGGAATCAATCCAACCTAGGAGCTAGAAAGTGCAATGAGAATGCAAGGATCATGTAAAGCTAAGCAAATGATGAACGGTTTTATAAAATTCCTAAAAACTAGATGCAACGATCAAATGCAAAGCAAAAATATTTTAAAAATACTAGAAACGATAAACTACCACGAGGAACAAACAGAATGATTAAAATGCAAAGCTATGAATTTATAAAAATCGACTAGTGGATCGACCAAAGGATCGACCACTAGATCGAGCAACAACGATCAATCTCGTCTAAATGTTCAACAGAAAGGAATCTAATGACCAGGATGCGAACAGATAGCAAGCGAATGATTGACAGAGATGTAAGAATACTAAGAAAGAGGGTCCTAGGGTTGAGATTCATGTTCAAGGGTTTCAAAGGTTCAAGCTTGGTTCGAAAACTTTCGATCTACTCACTTTGTGAGATACTCTAAGCCTTGAAAACAAAACAAGATCCATCCATGGCGTGTGGTATGGATCACTCCTTTATTCTCTCCTCCAGACCCATGGCGTTTCGCGGAAAAAGAGATTGAAGGGCAAAAAACTCAGATTTCAAATACGCGGCTTAACTAGTCCCCTAAACTACCATGGCATTTGGGAAAGGGTAACTAGTCTCTAGGATGTGATTTTCAGAGATCTCTGGATTCTGTCAAGGTAAAAGGTCTCTCTAATCATAAAGGTCTTGGCGTGAGACTCTTTAAGCCTTAAGAACTCGACATCCTAGAAGAGAAAGCCATGAAGAACAAGAAAACACCAAACTTTGCAAACCTTTTCGACCCCTTTGAATCCTCTCAACCTGAAAACTCGAATAAACTACTCACTACACATTAAGTAAACCAAACAAAGCATAAACGATGAACTAATAACCATGAAGAACGATGGATTTAAACTTAAACGATTCAAAGATTCAAGAGCAAAGCTTCAATGTCTAACAATGGCGAAATCGCCTTCGAACAGAGAGAAAAAGATGAAAAAATGATAAAGTGAAAGCGTCCCCTCAAAAGCATAATCGCCGCCTTCCCGAAATAGGCCAAACAGCTCGATGGTCCCCCCCCTCGCTAGCGGCCAAAAACGGTTAAAGTGCACTGAGATCGACCTCGAGATCGAGCATCTCGCTCGATCATCTTCGGACATCGTGACTCCAGCTCGATCTGTGCCTCGATCTTCTTCGGTGGATCGAGTGCTTCGTTCGATCTTGGAGTCGATCTTCGGAGGATCGAGTTGTGGACTCGATCCGGCTCTCGCTCTGCATGGCGTCATTTACGTCCGTACTCCTTGATCGATCGCTTCACTCGATCTCCATCTCGATCAATTCCCTTGGATCGGATGGACTACTCGATCTTCTGGTCGATCTCATCTAGATCGACCGGCCATGCTCGATCCGCTTCTCGATCTCTGGTCCTTCTCAAGCATTCCTGAATTCTACAAGTTCCCACGAATCTGTTCACGAGCCTCAGCATGTCCACGAACCCTCCAAGACTCCAAAGTAGCCGAAAACAACCTGTATGCGATGCAAAATGCAAGAAATATGCATATGCTGGTGCAAGAATACTCTAGGGCCTAAAGTGATGCAAACTAGTTTAAAATGCAATTTATATGCGTGAGAAGCTAACTTATATGTATGCAAAATACATGAAATATGCAGCAATATCAACTCCCCCCAAACTTGCCTTTTGCTTGCCCTCAAGCAAACAAAATTCATGAAGGGAGAGAGGTTTTAAAACAAACGGGGGTTTAAGCTTCTTGCAAAGGTATCTTTCAAATGAATCAATCTCAACGTCCTAGTTACTAGTTCTAAAATGCAATGCACACACTCATACTCCAAAGAACTTAGCCATACTCATCACACAAAGAATTTCAAATCATGACTCTCCTATTCCGAACAATCAAAGAAACTCATCCTTTAACATTCATTAATGACTGAACCATGAATCAAACTTATGCACTTTAAAGCAAAACACATTTGGCTAAGGGTAAAGGCTATGAGCATAGAATGATCTCAGTTTAAAGATGGTTTATTTTAAGCACGAGTTTCTCTCAAAAATGGTAAGAACTTTTTGTATAATGCTAAAGGTAATGGCAATTGATGCAAACATGATCAGATTGTCATATACCCATGCAAGGTAACAATGATCCTAAAACCCCTCTCATTTTCTTCTTTTTTAGCTCACTCACCCTCCTAAAATCTACCCTTATCTCCACAGCAAAAGCTTAGCAAACCCCAAATCAAAATAGAAAACATCTTAACTCTTTTAGGCTAGTGAAAAGGTTTGAAAATATTTTAGCTCTATATATTTTTTTCTTATTGATAACTCTCTTATTATTTTTTATTTTATTTTTTTTTCTTTTTATTTTGGCACTTAGGCTCTTTTCTTTTCTTTTTATTTTTATTTTGAGAGAGCTATCATCTGAAATTATTAGAGCATTATACTTTTTAAACACAAAACCTTTCACTTAAAACCTTTTGTTCACTTCAAACACCAAACTCTTTTAAAACCGAAAGCATATGAACATGAAAGCAACCCCATCAAACCCCCAAACTTATCCTAAGCCTACATCAAGCTTCAAAATGCAAAGCTAGCAATCATATGAGAACCTAATCATGTCGCCTAAACGTAACACGTTATGCTAAGTTCAAACCGAAAGAGGCCTCACAATGATGTCACACACGAAAGCTTGGCTTGAAAGAAAGGTAAGGGTGATGGTGGGAGTTCTACTTAGACTCACAAATAGTGGTAAAAGGAGGAAGAGAGCCTAAATATTTTTAAGATCCATGTGTTCATTTTCAAATGCATAAGAATGATATTTAAAAATTAAAATTAGGGATTCTCACTTATTAGGACAAGTTTCAAATCATGAGTGTTCAATTCAAGTCACGAAAATCAAAACAAGTGATCCAAGCATGGTAATGACTTACTTTCAAAGTGTGAGCAAAGCATTAGAGAACTACTAACTAGGATATTGAAACCATTCATAAGCTTAAAACACCTTTTTAAGAAAACTCTAACCCCTTATGCAAATGTAAACAACCTATATGCTTAAAAATTCTAGACCCAATCCTAAAATGTTTAACAAGATGAATGCAACTACATGAATTTTTTTGAAAATTTTAAAACATTTTACCAATTTGTTACCTCGGGTCTAGTCTCGGCTGGAACTTGAGGATGTTCCAGAAGAGCTAGATACTATGGCTTTGCCTTTGGAGCCTGGCTCTTGGAGAGAGAGACGCGCCGGCTGAATGTTGCTGCCTTGCGTCTCACGGATGACAACTCCACCGGTTGAAAGCCTTCTCTTCTCAGGCTGTTAAACCTCCTCACTCGCAGCCTGCTTTGGTGAGCCTCTTTGAAGCGCCTTGACCTTCTTGGAAAGCTTCTTGATGACTTTGCTCTGCCACTTATTGATCTTCCTTTGCATCTCCACAACAGAAGCAAATAACTTTTCTATCTTGGTCCGCGGCTCAATGTCTAGCTTAGGGAGGACAAAGGCTTCGTGCATCTCATCATCTGTGGCTGGAGACTCTGATCTAGGGCGAGTAGCCTGCTGAATCGTTGCCGCGGCTCCTAGAGGAGCAAAGCACTCCTCTATGCTTGGGAGAAACTCGATGTTCCCAATGCCCAACAGCTCGGTCTCGGTTTGATTTGGCGAGATGCATGTCCTCTTCTCATTCTCCTCATCAACGAAGAAGTACTCAAAGAAACCCTCGGCTGGCATGCGTCCCAAGCTATCAGTATTCCGCAGATACGTCTCGTCCATAAAGGCTCTATCTGGAACGGGAGTGAAGTTCTGAAGCGGCACGCCGGCTTGCACGAACAAGGGTGTGAGGAAACCGCCAATGAGTGACGAGTTCGCCTTGCATCTCGAGGCATACGCCTTGTATTTGACCAATGAAGTGGCGAGGATGCACCCATAGTTCATGTCATCTCCGAGCTGGTCTTCTAACGGCTCATCGTTCTCATCCGGATCACAAAGAAGATGCTTGAGGCCTTGGAACAAGAAGCAGAGCTCCATCTTGGTCACCGTGGGGGCTACAGACCGACTACTAAAAGCGTTGGCCATCAGCTTCAAGGGTTCCTCACTCTCTTGATCTTCGCGGTATTCGCCTTGTAATCTTCATTGGCGATGAGATCCCAAAAATCGTTCGCTTGAGTGAAGGAGGGGAACTCCACTTTTGTGGCATCTGCATCGAGACCATAAGCTTGGCAAAGCTCAGGTATTGAGAGGCTGAAGGCTTGGCGTTTTATCTTGAAGGAGAGGCTGCCTTGAGAAGGAATTGGGACGCTAGGATTCTCGTACGCAAACTCCAAAGTGGCAAGGAAGTCGATTGTCACTTCAGGAAAGGTTGGGCAATCCATCCGTGACAAACACCTCAGCCCTATCTTCTGGAGGAGCTGATCAAAATCTCCTAGAATCCCCATCTTGGCCAGAAATCCTCTGTCCGCAAACTTAGTCGCCTCGACCCTCAGCCTTTGAAGCCGTTCCTTGTCCCGTTTCTCATCCTTACTCCAACAAACCCTCTCCTGAACAGCCACTTCTTGGTTTCCTCCCTCTTGTGCTGTCTCTTCTCTTGTTCTTTTGGGAGCCATTATGCCTGAAACAAGTTTCTCAAGCAAAGCAATGAGCAAATCTGCGATATGATGAGAGAAAAAGAGAAGCAAAGAAGAAATCTTATAACTAATACCCTAGAATTTTGGAGGATTTATAAAAATTATAGCAAAATAATAGAGAATCAAATCTAGAGATAAAGAGAAATCTAGAATTTTTCCTATTATTAAGCTATTTTTAAAAATTTAAAACCGTCCTAGCATCTAAAACAACCAAAGCGAATAAAAAGGATATTTTCTTAAAGATTTTCTTAAAGATTCAAAAATACCTTTGCTAGGATTGAAAAAGATGCTTGTTAGCCTTTAGAAAACAAGAATTCAGAGTCTCTTTTGCTTAACAACTCAAGAAAACAAGAATGAGAGAGTGTGAAAGTAGTTGAAAACATTTAAAGGCCAACAAAAACAAAATCATGGGTAAAAGAAGTGGTTTTCTGACAAAAGCTGTGGTCAAGGCACATCTTTCATGGTCAAAGATGAATGCCTTGACCACTTTTTGAATTTAAAAACCGGAGGGAAAGAGGAAGAGAGGGAAAATAAAATGTTACCTTGGCATGAGATCGAGTCCTTTTGGTCGATCTGGGACTCGATCTCATGCCCATAATGGCGTGGATCGAGAGGGTTGCTCGATTTGGGTCTCGATTCGAATTGAATCGAGTCTTGGATCGATAACACCTTTCGTTCCTTGAATTTTTGGTACGACGGCTAAGTCCTCATGATTGAGCCACATTCTCTATTCAGGGGTCGATTTAAGCTCGGATCGAGTGGCAGATCGAGTAGACTATTCGATCTTGTCTTGAGAATCGAGTGACTCAGTTGATCCACCTCTCGTTTGCTTTTTAGGCTAAATGTATAGGGTGTTTGTCCTCTCGTGATCGAATGTGTCACACGATCTGTCTACTCGATCTCGTCTAGATCGACTAACTCCTCTCGAGGTGCTCTCCTTGTCAAATGCACTCGCCATGTATGGCTTAACTCTGTGTCCGTTCACTGTGAATGCATTCCCACTCTTGTCGACCAACGTGACAGCTCCGTAGGGCAATACCTCCTTGATTTCATACGGACCGCTCCATCTAGATTTCAGCTTCCCTGGAAAGAGCTTGAGCCTCGAATTGTAAAGCAGCACCAAACTCTCTTCCTTAAGCTCCTTGGGTACTAACTTCTTGTCGTGAACAGCCTTAGTACGCTCCTTGTAGATCCTAGCGCTTTCGTAAGCATCCAGCCTTAGTTCATCAAGCTCGTGCAACTGGATCAACCGCTTCTCCTGAGCCATCTTCAGATCAAAATTCTGCCGCTTCACAGCCCACAACGCCTTATGTTCCAACTCAACGGGGAGGTGACATCCTTTGCCGTAGAGAAGAGTGAAAGCAGTAGTACCAATGGGCGTTTTGAAAGCAGTCCGGTAAGCCCACAAAGCGTCATCTAACTTCACCGCCCAATCCTTCCGAGTTGTCCCAACTGTTCTCTCAAGTATCGCCTTGATCTGTCGGTTAGAGACCTCCACTTGGCCACTCGTTTGAGGATGGTAAGGTGTAGCTACCTTGTGCTTCACGCCATACTTCCTTAGAAGGTTTTCAAACAACTTGTTGATGAAATGTCTTCCTCCGTCGCTTATCACCACCTTGGGTACTCCAAACCTCGGGGAAATGACGCTCTTAAAGAGCTTGATCACCACCTTAGAATTGTTTGTAGGGAAGCAATGGCCTCAACCCATTTAGAGACGTAATCAACAGCTACTAGAATGAACTTGTTGCCGTATGATGAAGGAAACGGCCCCATGAAGTCTATGCCCCACGCGTCAAAGACATCTACCTCAAAGATGGGAACTGGAGGCATATCGTTCCGCTTAGTGATATTCCCTGCTCGTTGACAAGCTTTGCAACTCATCACGAACTCATGGGTATCTTTGAAGATGGACAGCCACCAGAAACCGGCTTGCAAGACCTTAGTGGCGGTTTTGAACGAAGCAAAGTGCCCGCCATATGAAGAGCCATGGCATTGAAAGATGATATCTCTTGCTTCCTCCTTTGTCACGCATCTTCTGTATAGGCTGTCAACACCTCTCTTGTATAAATAGGGTTCATCCCAAAAGTAATGGCCCACGTCCCTCATGAACTTCTTCCTATGATAGTTGTCAAGATGCGAAGGGTCTTCCCCACATGCCAAGTAGTTCATGATGTCCGCGTACCAGTTCACGATGTCCGCGTACCAAGGGAGATCCTCCTCTTTGAAGCTCAGAACCTCCTCAAACCGTCCTTCTAGGTTCCACAAACAGCCGTAGTGATCGCCATGAGTTGTTCCTCGGGGAGCGAATTATCTTAAGGTAGAGACTCGTTGATTCTTAACCGAGAGAGATGGTCAGCAACGCCGTTCTCTATCCCTTTCTTGTCTTTGATCTCCATGTCAAACTCCTGAAGAAGAAGGGTCCATCTCAAAAGCCTCGGCTTAGTGTCCTTCTTGGAATAGATGTACCTCAAAGCCGCGTGATCTGTGTGGACAATGGCCTTGGAACCCACGAGGTATGACCGGAACTTCTCAAAGGCAAACACTACTGCCAATAGCTCCTTCTCCGTAGTAGTGTACCTTGTTTGCGTGTCATCCAAGGTTCTTGAAGCATATTAAATCACGTGCAGATTCTTATCCATCCTTTGACCTAGAATGGCTCCCACGGCGTAGTCACTAGCATCACACATAATCTCGAACGGTAGAGTCCAGTCTGGTGCTTGCACTATAGGCGCGGATACTAGAGCTTCCTTGATGGTCACAAAAGCTTGCAAACACTCCTCATCAAAGACGAAATCAGCTTCCTTGCACAACAGCCGTGTAAGAGGGCGTGCAATCTTAGAAAAATCCTTGATGAAGCGCCTGTAGAAGCCAGCGTGTCCCAAGAAACTCCTCACTCCTTTAACATTAACCGGCGGCTCAAGACTCATCATGACTTCAACCTTAGCCTTGTCAACCTCAATGCTCTTCTCTGATATCTTATGGCCAAGCACGACCCCTTCCTTCACCATGAAGTGACATTTTTCCCAATTAAGCACCAAGTTTGTCTCCTCACAAAGCTTTAGTACCTTGCAAAATTCAACAAACACGCAGAAAAGGACGCACCATAGACCGAGAAGTCATCCATAAACACCTCTACCATCTCTTCTCTTAGATCGGAGAAGATTGACATCATACACCGCTGAAACGTAGCCGGTGCGTTACACAACCCGAATGCCATCCTTCAATACGCGAAGGTGCCATAAGGGCATGTAAAAGTCGTCTTCTCCTGATCATTTGGATGGATTAGTATTTGGAAAAATCCACTATATCCATCAAGAAAGCAATAGTAGGGGTGATTAGGAAGTCTTTCAAGCATTTGATCAATAAAAGGCAAGTGAAAATGATCCTTTCTAGTAGCAAGATTAAGCTTCCTATAATCAATACACATACAGTGTCCAGTGATAGTCTTCGTAGGTATAAGCTCATCTTTGTCATTCTTAATGACCGTGATCCCTCCCTTCTTAGGCACCACGTGTACGGGAGAAACCCACGTGCTGTCACTTATGGGATAGATCACGTCAGCTTCTAATAGCTTAAGAATCTCTTTCTTAACAACCTCTTTCAAATTAGGATTCAAACGCCTTTGATGTTCTGTAGAAGAGGCGTTCTCATTATCCAAGTGAATCCTATGAGTGCAAAGCATTGGTGAAAGGCCCTTGATGTCACTTAAAGAGTACACAATGGCCTTCCTAAACTTTCTCAACTCAGTTAAGAGCGAGTGCAACTCATCATCACTTAAGTTTTCATTCACAATCACAGGATATGTTTCGTTAAGCCATAAGAAAGCATACCTTAGCCCTTTTGGGAGTTTTTAAGGTCCACCTTTGGGGCTAGCAGCTCGCTCCAATCATCCTCGTGGTTGTTGCTGTTATTTTCCTCCTTGGGACCCTCTTTAGAACCCGAGATATGACCCTTGAGGCTGCTTTCTCCAACCGCTGTCCCTTCTGAAACCGAGTCATCCAGTCGATCTTGCTCTCGATGTCGTCTAGATCGAGCAGTTTCGTTCGATTCACTCACTTGATTTAATGTGGATCGAGTGAGAGATCGAGACGCTGGGCCGATCACCGGATTAGACCCTGAACTGATCGGAAGGCATCTCTCGATCTCGAGCTCGATTGTTTTCCTGGATCGATCACCCTCCTTGATCTGACTGTCGATTGTTGCACCGGATCGAGTTGTGTTCTCGATTGTCTTGTCGACTTGACCCCTGGATCGAGTAATGTCATCGATCTCGGAGTCGATCTCTAGGCAAACGCCTTTATCTTCTAGCACAACCTTCCTTGAATCAAGCAGGTTAACGTATTCCTGAGTCCTCTGATCCATGTAACCAAACTCTCCTGGCTCCATAGTCAATGCCAGCTTCAAATGATCCTCCTGAGCCAACTCTTCTAGCAACTCATCCGCTAAAGCGTCCAACGTTTCAATGTAGAAAGCTTGCCCTTCTATCGTAGGCTTCTTCAAAACCTCATTGATATCAAAGTCCAGCCTTATATCTTTACCCAAGTGCAGAGCTATCTTCCCATTCTTGACGTCTATGATGGCTCCGGCGGTGGCTAAGGAAGGTCTATCGAGAATGAGCGGATCCTTAGGTTCTTCATCTATTTCCAACACAACGAAGTCCGTAGGCACGTTTACACCACTGATTCTCACTGGCAAGTCCTCAAGCAAACCCACGGGTAACCTCACGCTCCTGTCAGCTAGTACCAACGAGATTCTACAATCTCTGAACCGGGTAAGGCCTAGTTTCTTTGCTACGAATGAGGCATCAGATTTATACTAGCTCCGAGATCACAAAGGCAACTCTTGAACTCCAAAGGACCTAAAGCGCAAGGTATAGTGAAGCTTCCAGGGTCTCCCAACTTCTTGGGAACTATTTCCTTGTGTATTACAGAGCTGCATTCTTCACTAAGTACTAGCACCTCCTTGCTCTCCTTATTCTTCTTCACGAGCGTATCTTTGAAGAATTTGGCGCATTTAGGCATCATGGCAAGGCAGTCTACGAGAGGTAGCTTGATCTCTACGCCCTTAATGTGCTTCTCAAACAAGATTCTATGCTTCTCTATGAGTTGCTTTTTGAAGCGGCCAAGAAATGGTAGCTTAGGTACGTACGGTGGAGGTACATAAGCATCCTTCTCATTAGCAGCTTGCTCTGGTTTCTTCTCTACAACCGCTTTCTCACCTCTCCTTGGTCCGTGAATCCAAACATTGTCAAAGTTGATCTCATCATCGGCTGAAAGCTTACCCTCCCCCTCCTGAATTACAACGTCCTCGTTGATCTTGGGAGTAACCATAGGTGCAAGCTCTTTCCCACTCCTTAGTGTAATTGCATTGGCGTATTCCTTGGGATTCTGCTCACACTTGCCCGGTAAGCTATTCTGACCGCTTGTACTCGCCTTTCCCTTCTCTAGCTGCTTGATCTTATTGTTCAAGTTTGTAATCTGAGTAGAGAAATCCGTGAGAGACGAGTCTAAACGAGTGTTCATCTCGGCAAACTTCTGATTTGTAGATGCTTGCCCTTGAATCAATTGTTGAAACATAGCTTTGACAGGATCAACTTGTTGTTGTTGCATCGGTTGTTATTGAGGAACAAAGCCCGGAGGGTACATTGGCGTATAACCCTTGTTTCCTTGCTGTTAGCGTTGGAAGTTGCCTTGCCCTTGCCCTTCGAAGCCACCACTCGGCTGAAAACCTTTGTTGTATGGTACGAAAGGCTTTGCTTGCTGAACAGGGTACACTTGATCCTTAGGGTTCGCGACATTGGTGCTACGGTATGAGAGATTGTTGTTCTGGTTGTAGCCTTGTGAATACCCTTGAGGTTTGTAGTTGTTATGACCCACCACCCAATTGGCTTCTTCTTGACTCAACTCAAGCTCCTCTAAGGTTTCATCCGCTTCACCAACAAAGTGAACATGCTTCTGATTAGCCAACACCAGCTTGTCAATCTTCTCATGCAATGACTTAGCTCTTTCTTGTGAGACTCTAGCTCAGAACCTCTCGGTGCACGGTCGTAATCTTCAGCATAGTTGCCGTCACTCAATGCCAAGTTCTCAATCAGCTCCATGCCCTCTTCTACCTCTTGACCAAGGAAGTTTCCCTTACTAGCCGTGTCAAGCAACAAGCATATCTTTGGTGAAGCTCCACGGTAGATAGTGCTTAGAAGAGTCTCTTCGCTGAAGCCGTGGTGAGGACACTGAATGGTGTAGTCCTTGAACCGCTCCATGGCTTCATTGAAAGTCTCATTGTTCCTTTGTGTGAAGCCGCTGATCTTGCTTCTTAGCCTTGCTGTTCTGGTGCTAGAGAAGAACTTTGAGAGGAAAGCCTTCTTACACTCAGCCCAAGATGTAATGGTGCCTTGTGGAAGGGTCTCCTCCCAATGTCAAGCCTTGTCTCCAAGTGAAAATGGAAAGAGACGCAGCTTGAAAGCATCTTCGGATATGCCGTTAATCTTGATCATCCCACATACTTGTTCGAAGTTATCAAGGTGCTCCGAGGGATCTTCCATTGCTAGCCCGTGAAACTTATTGTTTTGCACCATTGAGATGAATCCCGGCTTAATCTCGAAGTTGTTGTTCTGTACAAGAGGAGGAGTGATCCCAAACCTATTGTGATGAGTATTGGGAGCATCTCCCGCTCCTATGATTTGTTGGGGCCTAGCTGCGTGTTGGGGGTTTCCATTACCCCTTCCCACTGCCGCGTGAGCTGGAGGAGGTCCCTCTGGATGTTCGTGCTCAGCCATCGCTTCAAAATCCACTGAATCTTGCTGAACAATCTCCTCAAAAGCTCTAGCTTGCTCTCTTACTCTTCTTTGTCGTGAATGACCGAGTTGATGAATGTTGTCCAAGGGTTGAAGTAGATTGTTGTCTCCCCTTGAACGAAGATTCATGTACCTGAAAGACACACGTTTGAGAGTAGAGAAATTAGTAACTAAAAGAAAAACAAAGGCTTAGTCTTTACTAAACCCCAAATCTCAATGCTTTCTAAACACTCCTTCCCCGGCAACGGCGCCATTTGATAACAAGATTTTCAATCTCTAAAGGGAGTGATGCAATGCAATAGGAGGTTATCAAAACTCAAGCAGCACACAGTCGTAGTATAGTGCAAGAGGAATCAATCCAACCTAGAGCTAGAAATTGCAATGAGAATGCAAGGATCATGTAAAGCTAAGCAAATGATGAACGGTTTTATAAAATTCCTAAAAACTAGATGCAACAATCAAATGCAAAGCAAAACTATTTTAAAAATACTAGAAACGAGTAAACTACCACGAGGAACAAACAGAATGATTAAAATACAAAGCTGTGAATTTATAAAAATCGACTAGTGGATCGACCACAGGATCGACCACTAGATCGAGCAACAACGATCGATTAGTGAACGATACAATTGATCGTTATCAGCCAGAGAGCACCTGTTCTTTGTCCCTTAGAGACTTTCTCAACCCCCAATTCGAACTCCTGTTTCTATACACATTAACAAAGCATAAAAAGAAACTAGAAAGCATAATATATATAAAAGGATACCATGGGACTACCTCCCAAGTGTGCTTGTTTAAAGTCACTAAGCTTGACTTTGCTTATGTCTCTTGTGGAGGTAGTGAGAAGGAGTCTTGGAACTCCTTGGTGTTGCAGTGCTCACTTTGATCTTTCTGGTGACTCCATCAACCTTCAACTCAGCAAAGGGTTTTGATTTGTTCCTCCCCTTCATCTTGTAGTGGAATTCACCATTCCTAGAAACAAAGGGCTTCAAGACAACCCCATCTTCCTTGTCATCCAATAGAACTTCATTCATGCAATCGGAAACTCCCACTTTGAGGACCTCCTCTTCAGTGGTATCAGCAAACAGCTTGGTAAAGCAGCAACCATCAAAACTTTCACCAACATAGCCTTCAAACTATGGCCAATGTTTACCATGCTGCTTCAACTTCTTGATGTCCATTGAGAAGGCTTGCTCATTTTCCAGCTTATACCCCTTGGAGTCAAACCTTAGAACCTTCTTCTTGGTTAGTCTCAGCTCTATTGTGCATTCCTTGGCATCAAACACTGCTACAGCTGAGGCTAAGAAAGGTCTTCCTAGAATGATAGCATTCTTTACATGGCCTTCCACATCAAGCACCAAGAAATCAGTGGGGATGGTTACCCCTTCAATCATCATTGGTACATCCTTGAGACTTCCAAGTGGTGTCTTCACTGTTCCATCAGCTATAGTAAGGGACACATTACTCTCTTGAAGTTGAGTGTAGCCAAGAGCTTTAGCAGTAGAGGATGGGAGAAGGTTTATACTTGCTCCAAGATCATAAAGACAGCTTTTGAAGGTCTGCCCTTTAAGCTCACATGGGAGAGTGAAACATCCTGGATCACCAAGTTTTTTGACATTAAGCTCCTGAACCTCAGATGCTCCAGCTTTAACCCTTAGCTTCTTAAGCTCCTCTTGGCCATTCAAACCCCTCATTTCCATTTGAGCAGCATAGAGGGTCTCATACTTCTGCACTAGCTGTTCCTTGAATCTTCCTGGAAAAAGGATAGTTGGTTAGTAAACAGGAAGGATAACAGCTTGAGTCTTCTCTTTATCATCAGGAACTGATAACAAGATTTTCAATCTCTAAAGGGAGTGATGCAATGCAACAAGAGGCTATCAAAACTCAAGCAGCACACAGTCGTAGTATAGTGCAAGAGGAATCAATCCAACCTAAGAGCTAGAAAGTGCAATGAGAATGCAAGGATCATGTAAAGCTAAGCAAATGATGAATGGTTTTATAAAATTCCTAAAAACTAGATGCAACGATCAAATGCAAAGCAAAAATATTTTAAAAATACTAGAAACGATAAACTACCACGAGGAACAAACAGAATGATTAAAATGCAAAGCTATGAATTTATAAAAATCGACTAGTGGATCGACCAAAGGATCGACCACTAGATCGAGCAACAACGATCAATCTCGTCTAAATGTTCAACAGAAAGGAGTCTAATGACCAGGATGCGAACAGATAGCAAGCGAATGATTGACAGAGATGTAAGAATACTAAGAAAGAGGGTCTAGGGTTGAGATTCATGTTCAAGGGTTTCAAAGGTTCAAGCTTGGTTCGAAAACTTTCGATCTACTCATTTTGTGAGATACTCTAAGCCTTGAAAACAAAACAAGATCCATCCATGGCGTGTGGTATGGATCACTCCTTTATTCTCTCCTCCAGACCCATGGCGTTTGGCGGAAAAAGAGATTGAAGGGCAAAAAACTCAGATTTCAAATACGCGGCTTAACTAGTCCCCTAAACTACCATGGCATTTGGGAAAGGGTAACTAGTCTCTAGGATGCGATTTTCAGAGATCTATGGATTCTGTCAAGGTAAAAGGTCTCTCTAATCATAAAGGTCTTGGCGTGAGACTCTTTAAGCCTTACGAACTCGACATCCTAGAAGAGAAAGCCATGAAGAACAAGAAAACACCAAATTTTGCAAACCTTTTCGACCCCTTTGAATCCTCTCAACCCGAAAACTCGAATAAACTACTCACTACACATTAAGTAAACCAAGCAAAGCATAAACGATGAACTAATAACCATGAAGAACGATGGATTTAAACTTAAACGATTCAAAGATTCAAGAGCAAAGCTTCAATGTCTAACAATGGCGAAATCGCCTTCGAACAGAGAGAAAAAGATGAAAAAATGATAAAGTGAAAGCGTCCCCTCAAAAGTATGATCGCCGCCTTCCCGAAATAGGCCAAACAGCTCGATGGTCCCCCCCCCTCGCTAGCGGCCAAAAACGGTTAAAGTGCACTGAGATCGACCTCGAGATCGAGCATCTCGCTCGATCATCTTCGGACATCATGACTTCAGCTCGATCTTCTTCGGTGGATCGAGTGCTTCGTTCGATCTTGGAGTCGATCTTCGGAGGATCGAGTGGTGGACTTGATCCGGCTCTCACTCTGCATGGCGTCATTTAAGTCCGTACTCCTTGATCGATCGCTTCACTCGATCTCCGTCTCGATCAGTTCCCTTGGATCGGATGGACTATTCGATCTTCTGGTCGATCTCATCTAGATCGACCGGCCATGCTCGATCCGCTTCTCGATCTCTGGTCCTTAGCAAGCATTCCTGAATTTTACAAGTTCCCACGAACCTCTTGACGAGCCTCAGCACGTCCACGAATCTTCCAAGACTCCAAAGTAGCCGAAAACAACCTGAATGCGATGCAAAATGCAAGAAATATGCATATGCTGGTGCAAGAATACTCTAGGACCTAAAGTGATGCAAACTAGCCTAAAATACAATGTATATGCGTGAGAAACTAACTTATATGTATGCAAAATACATGAAATATGCAGCAATATCAAGCTCTGTCATATTCCTCATTGTAGTTTCCATCAGACAGAGCCAGATTCTCTACCAGTTCCAATCCTTCATCCACATCTTTTGACAAGAAGTTCCCATTTTATGCAGTGTCCAAAAGCATTTTTATCTTAGGCAAGGCTCCTCTGTAGAGAGTGGAGAGCAAAGAGGCTTGTGAGAAGCCATGATGAGGGCATTGCAGTGTGTAGCCCTTGAATCTCTCTCAAGCTTCACCAAAGCTTTCATTGTTCCTTTGTGCAAACCCTGAAATCTCATTCCTTATTCTTGCAGTTCTTGAAGTAGAGAAGAACTTTGCTAAGAAGGCTTTCTTGCACTCATCCCAGCTGGTGATACTTCCTTGGGGCAGGTTTTTCTCCCATTGGTGTGCTTTGTTTCCAAGAGAAAAAGGGAATAACCTGAGTTTGAAGCCATCCTCAATCACCCCATTCATCTTTGTTAGGGAGCATAGTCTATCAAAATTATCAAGATGATCTAAAGGATCTTCAAGTGGCAACTCATGGAACTTGCTGCTCTGAAGCATTGAAATCAATCCAGACTTGATCTCAAAGTTGTTGTTTTGGACTGCTGGTGGAATGATGCCAGTCCTGTTGTTGTAGGCATTTGGTGCATCACCAGCGCCAATGGGTCTAGCTGCTCTTGGAGCTTGTGCAGCGCCTCTTGGTCCTTGCTCACCTTGTAAGCCCTGAACACCTTGATGTCCTTGTATACCCTGAGCGCCAACAGCTCATTAAGGACCCTGGAATCTGATATCATCCATAACAGGTTCCTAATTGTTCATCCCAAGTTTCTGCAAGTGTTCCTGCCTTTCTTGCTGTCTTCTTGCTCTATGACCTCTGTCCAACAGATTGATGTTGTCTATGAAGTCTACAAGATTGCTTGAACCTCTGGATCTCAAATTCATATACCTGAAAGACAGCAAAGAGAGTCAAAGGAGATTAGCAACCAAAGAAAACTAGAAACTTGATCTTAACAAGAACTAACTCTCATTAGTGCTAAAACATTCAGAAAGCATTAATAAACAACTCTATTCAAGTTAAAATGCTCCTCAAACAGTCAATATCTTGAGCCAAGGCCAGCAAATCATCTATTAAACAAGATCAGCATTTCATCAAACACTTAGTGGGCATAAGAGAAAGCTTAGATTCTAGATAAGTGTGATCAAGACAATTCTAGTTTAAGAACATATCAATAGAGAGGAAACCATATAATGAAGCACTAAACAAACCTAAATTGATGCAAGAGGTTTTTAGGTCTCAATCATTCACCCCTCTATATGAATCAGTTGTAGCATATCATAGGGTTTTTATCAATCCAAATGGGTTTAGTTGAAAGCAGAAGAGTTATGAGTAAAAATCCTTAAGTCAAGCAAGCACATAAGATTTTTGTTGCCTATGCAACCAATCTAACACCCTAAGATGACCAAGAAACAAAGAGAATAAAGAAAAAGGTAATTTAAATAAGATTAAGCAAGCAAAACAGAGCAAATCCGAAATTCAATAAAGAGAAAAGTAAGTTCCTATATGTGGTTATTGACTTTGGGGAATCTAGAGACTAACTAAGGCTGTTTCAAACAACATTGATCAAGCAAACAAGCTAGCAATGGTGATTCCTAGACATAGAGTTGACAAACAAGCAAGCTAGATCCAATATCTTGTAAAATAGCCATTTGCTAAACATCTTAACAAGAACTAACTTGCATTAGTGCTAAAACATTCAGCAAGCATTAATAAACAACTCAATTCAAGACAAAATGCTCCTCAAACAGTTAATATCTTGAGCCAAGGCCAACAAATCCTCTATTAAACAAGATCAGCATTTCATCAAACACTTGGTGGGCAAAAGAGAAAGCCTAGATTCTAGATAAGTGTGATCAAGACAAATCTAGTTTAAGAACAGATCAATAGAGAAGAACCCATATGATGAAGCACTAAACAAACCTTAATCAATCCCTAAATCCCTTTAATCTACCACATCTAAGAACCCTAAGCAAACTACTCACTAATACTCATGTTTAACACCAAATCACAAGAGGAAAATATGCTAATCATGATTAAAAGAGAGATTAAAGAAAGATTAAAGGCAAATACCAACTTATATTAAATAAAACAAAAGATTTGTCTTACAAACTCAAAGAAAATGCTTAAGAACAGTATATTGACATAACTCTTCAAAAATACAAAAGGGGCTATTTATAGCCAAAAGAAGGAAGCCTTAGAGTAATGGCAAAAGTTTAAATAAAACAGGTTCGGACTGGGTTTATATAGATCAGTTGTAACGGTCTGGGCTTGATCGTTACGAATCTTATCGGTCCTGAGAGTGATCGATTCAGTGACTGAAATACACACGGCGCGTTTGTATCGATCACTCCTGACCGATACCTTTGATCGTTACGTCTAGTATCGATCACCCCTTGACCGATAACCTCCGTGCACTGACTGAAAAGCTCTGCAGAGATCGTTTGCCTTGGTTCCTTTTGCTCCTTTTGGTCCAGCTAGCTTCCTGGATCATCCTCAAAGCTCCTCCAAGCTCCTTTTAGCTCCATAAGCACCTAAAAACACCCATAATGCAAACTAAATCCTAAATGCAACCTAAGTCTAAAAGGAGAAGAAAATGGGACAAAAGCTAAGGAAAACATGCAAAAGAGAACCAAAACATGTACTAAATGCAAGCCTAAATGGTGTAAATATAACAGATATCAACACCCCCACACTTGCCTTTTGCTTGTCCTCAAGCAAATAAGAACAAATTAGAGAGTGAGGTTTGAAGGTCGGTATTCAGATTCCAAAAGTGCAAAAATAAATAGATGGTGTAAATGCTTAAGTGCCTAGTTGTAGGATGCAAACATAATAAGCTTTAATTTAAAGAACCTAGCCATGCTCATCATGTTTCAAAATGATCTAAAATCTCAACTTAGGCAAATGCTCAAATCAACCAACTCTTTAACATTTAATTAAGCTCGGAACATGAATCATGCTTATGCAAATCAAGTGAAGACATTTGGTTCAAAGGGTAAGGTTATGAGATAAAAATGATCTCACTTTAGCAAAGGGTTGTTAAACATAAGGGATCACTCAATGAAAAAGATTCCATCTTAGGCAAAATGCTAAAGGTAAAAGCACACTTATGCATGCAATTCAAAGCTCCCTTCTACCCAAAGATGAATCCTAAGCACTTCTAAACCCAAAAGTGAATCCCTAAGTCTACGCTTTTCCTAAACTCTACCCTTTACCCTTCTTCGTGGCTGGGGAAACTTCTTCTTTTTGCTAGTGTGGCTGCTTCTTTTTGGTTGGGACTTGCTCTTCTTTGTTGCATTGGCACCTTCATCACCTTTGGTGGATTGCTCTTGGTCTGATTTTTCTTCTTTTGACCTTTCTGAGCTCTGTTGCTGGTGCCTTTCTTCTTTATACTTAGAGTTGTTTCTTCCTTTTACTTAACCACAACTCTAGACTGTTTCCCCTTTTCTACCATTTCAAATCTTTTCCCCTTCTTTCAAAACATATATACATGAAATTCAAACCACTTACACTACCCTTTTAACCCAAAACTCATATCCTAGAATCAAGCTCAAGATGCAAGCTGATATCTACAAGAGAGCTTATTATTCCCAGCCTTATTCCTAACACTTTTTGCCAAGACAAAATCGAAAATGTAATGCAAAGGCCTCACAGCTTTCAAGATAGTGTTTAGGCTCAAAAGGAAGTTTTGGTTAAGGGTGTGGATATAACTGTCCCATACATATGAGGATCAGCTATTTGGATCAACAAGAGTGGTAGAAAGGAAAAAGATGATCTAAATATGTATATGGTAGCCATGAATTCACTTTTCAATGCATAGACATGATAATTAAAAGTCCAAATTAAAGTTCAAGTTGATAGAGTTGATTTTCAGAGAACAAATACTTTCAGAATGAGATGAGAAGACCAAATCTAGCAATCTAAGCATGGTTCAGCCTTAACTTCTAGCAATCTTATGATGCATCAAGCAACTAGCCACTTAAACACTGAAATCATCTCTAAACTCTAAGCACATTACAAGGAAATTTCATCATAATACCCTATGCAAATGCAATGCAACCTATATGTCAAAACTAGACTCAATCCTAAAACAATGAAATGCAACTACATGCTTTCTTTTTGGTTTGCAAAAATGCAAAATCTTTCAAATTTTCCCATTTTTTGTGTTTTTCTATGCCTTATATGAATTGAGACTCAAAGTGAAAGAGAATGAAAAACTAAGAAAACAAAACACAAAGTCAAACCCCAAATCTCTCCCCCACACTTAAATTACACAGTCTCTTGTGTAATGAAAGCAATGAGAGCGAGAAGCAACAAAATATAATATAAAATTGAAAAAGATGCAATGGTATAGACAATGAGTAGGATGTGGTACCTTGCTTAATAGTAGGAGTGGTGGGAGGATCCAGATGTCTGAGGAGACTGGCTAGCTCTCCTCTTGTTCCTCCTCTCATAAACCTTTGTAGAATGCTCTACTTCTTGTGGTGGGGGAACCCAACTTGACCATAATTGCTCAGCTTGTGAAGAAGTACCTTGATGACCCCATTGCCATGTTTCCTGAACTTCAGAGGGAATGAGAGTTGGTTCCCAAGCTGATGGTACATGGGTACTTGGCTCATATGATGAGGCTCTTGGTTGTGCCCATGTACCCCATTGATCACTAGGCTGCGCATGGAAGGAGTGTCTTCCATGGGGGTTCCATACAGCTTTTTCCTCTTCAGTTGGCTCAGCTTGTTGTTGTTTCTCTTCTTGATAAGGAGTGTGCTCATGAGTATGGCTCTGATGGGAGGTTCCTGCTGATGTAGCCTTGTCTTTCTTGAACTTCCCCTTAACCATTTTCACCAAACTCGTAATGGCTTTGTCTTGCCATTTACACCATTTCTGGAGAGAGTTGGTGTGTTCATGAGCCACCTTCAAAGAGCTTCCATGCCTGGGTACTTCATAAGGTGTGAAGTGGAACTGCCTTGAACTGTAGCTACACTTCTTCTTCTTCAACCTCATCTTCTTCATGGGTTTCTCCCTGGCCTGCAGCGCCAGCAGCAGCATCTTCTTGGAGATCTTCTTCAGCTTCTTCCTCAATCTCTTCTGTGTTTCCTTCCTCATTGTCTTCTTCTCTCTCTTCAAGGACAGGGCCGCCTTTGTAGAGCTCCTCTTCATTCATATTGAAGTTGATGTTGGTCCTTGTGGTGAAGGAGGTGAGCCTTGGGTTAGGGAGAAGGACTCTTGCTTGCTCTTGGAGATCATTGAGGAATTTATAGACATGCTTGTCTTGAATACTCTTCTCAATGAGATGGCTTCTCTTCAGATAATCCATATCTATCCATGAAGGACCTAGAGAATCTTCAGCATGTTCCTCAAGTTTCACACCACTGGCCATGAGTATAGCTGTCACAACTCCTCCAATGTGAAGTTGTGGATTCTTCTCCCTTTTTCCTTTGTTTAGAACCCAGCTCTGATAGGTTAGCAGCTGCTCCATCAACAGTCTTACAAATCATGGGAATTTGCTTGGTGGACCTAAAGGTGTTGCATTTTCGTTGGTATCCACATTGGCATACAGTCCAGTATAGATGAAGTCTCTCTCCTTGCCAGTCAGGTGTGTGGTTTCCTTCCTTGCAAAGAAAGTGTTTGCAAGCACCTTGTGTGCATATCTAACTGCAGGATGCTTCAAATTTTAGTTTCTTGTGGCTCCAGCTTTGAATTCCCCAACTCCAATCATTCCCCATAGCTTTGTGTACTGCGATTCTCTGATTGAGAACTTGTTTCCTCTTTGCGAATAAGTCCTCAGCCCCAGCTCTTGAGAGAGGTCTTGGAAGGTGATTGTAAACCTTTGCTTCCCAAGCTTGAAGGAGATCCATCCATCACGGTTGGGGAGTTCACTCATTTCATAACTGACCACCTTGAGAGTGGAAAGGAACTGATGAGTGAAGCGCTCATATGAGGGAAGAGGCTTTATCAACAGCTAGGTAAGCCCCATGTGCTCAAAGATGCACATGCAGTCTTCATAAATCCCTAGCTCCTTCATTGTGGAGGTGTATGGGTATCTTGTGGGCTTGAAGGTGCATTGACTGAATGCTTCCATGAGCTCCCTAGCACTGTGTTTCCTGAATGGAACTTCCTCCTCAGCAACCTTGCCCTTGCCTTTCTGCTTGGTGCCTTTGTCTCCAATTGGTCTCTTTCCAGCAGCTTTGGATGAGTTCTCAGAAGCAGCGCCCTTTTCTTTATCTTTCCTGGCTCTTGGTGAAGTGGGTGCTTCCTCTTGTGGTGCTTTTCCCTTTCTCCCAGCAGCTATTTTTGTCTTCCCCATGGTACCTTTAAAACAAAGCTTGAAGATAGGATAAGTGAAAGAACAAGAGCTGAAAAACCAAATAACTGAAAGCTTTTTAAAAAGGAAACTCTCTAGGCTAAGAACAAAAACTGAAAAACCAAATAACTGAAAGCTTTTTAAAAAGGAAACTCTCTAGGCTAAGATAAGCTTAACAAGTCTTAAGGGATGGTTTTGGGATTTAAATTTTGGGTTATCAAGTGAAGAAGGAAAAGAGAAAGCAAAGGAAAAGGAGTGCACATAAGTAACCTTGGGAAGTTTGGCTAATCATTAAAAGCTCTATGCAAATGAAGAAGGTGTCCAAAGCTAGCAAAGAGAAAACCAGCAAAGTAAAGAAGAGCAAAAGCAAAGAAGAGATGGTCAAACTACCAAGAAGAATCAAAGAAGAAGATGCACTATCAAAGAAGCTCCAAAGGAGAATGAAGAATGGGATCAAAAGAAGCAAAAAGCTTCAAGAAAAAGGGTAGAATAGGATTATGTTTTGGGGAAGAAGCAAAGGAGTTTAGATCACTTATTGGTTTTTGGGGTAGATGGGAGTTTACCTTTGTTTGCATAAGTTGTTCTTTACCCTTAGCATTTTACGAAAACTCATTCCATTTTCTTGAGAGAACCCTTGCACTTAAACATAATCAGTTCTAAATTGTTTAAGGTCATCTTTGCCTCATAAGCCTTATCTTTAGCCAAATGAAAACACAAGATTTGCATGAGCATGATCCACTTGGTTGATGAATTAATTGAATGTTAAAGAGATTGGATGATGTGATTGCTAGTGTAAGATAGGCTTGAGTTTTCATGTATACGCTTGTGATGAGTGTGGCTAGATTTTCAGTGAAAACAAACATCATTTGCATATTAGAACCATTAACTTGGATAATGACTTGATTTTTATTATTGGCATCTTTCAAACAAAATAGCTCATACTTTCAAACTTCTCTTCCACCATGTTCATACTTGCATGAGGGCAAGCAAGATCTAAGTGTGGGGGTGTTGATATCCTCATAATTTACCATGTTTTAGCTTGCATTTAGTTTAGTTTTTGGTCTCTTTCATGCATTCATTCATCATATTTTGTCACATTTGCATTCAGATTAGACATAATAGGTTTTAGGTTAGACATTTGGATGTTTTGCATTGTTTGGAGTCTTTTTCAGGTCTAAATGGAGCAAGGCGACATTTGGGGAATGGTGAATGATGAGGACATGAAGAACCAAGTAAAATAGCCAAGATGACGGGTTTTAGGCTGCACCAAAGTCCTGTATCGACCAAAGCTGAGAGAAATCTGTCTGATATGCAGATCGATATGAAATGTATGGGTCAAAACGAAGGTCTTCCAGTGCGATTCAGCCTCCACATCCTTCATAGAAGTTGTAGAGGATCGAATAAGCTTATCAACGGAGGTTTAATCAGGTCAATACGATCAGTATTTCAAAAGATACGGTGATTCAAACATCAGTGTCCGCAACCAGAAGTTCCTATCGATCACCCTATCGATCACCTACATTGAGCATCACCTCCTTCCTTCTGATCGATAGGTTTTGGTCCGAAAACCATCTTTGACCATCTTTGACTTTTTTATCTTTGCTTCCTAAGGTTTTTTTGGGGATGTTCCCTATAAATAGCTAAACCTAGATCTATTTTCGTTTATCCTTTCTCTTCCCCAAAGCTTTGCTTTGGTTTTTCATAGAACAAGAACAAACCCTTTGTGGATTGAGATTGGATCATTGTATATACTTTCTATTTATATCTTTCATCTTTTAATATTAAGTATTTCATCTTCTAGTCTTGCTTTCTTATTTATTATGCTTTAGTATTTTCAAATTTCTATCCTTGAGTTTTGAGATTCTTGGTTTTTGAAGAACAAAAGTGTTTCTAGTGATTGTTTAAGGTGTTAGAATGTTGGATCATTGATTATCTCTTCTTGTGTGACTATTCTTCATGCTTAGTACCTCTTTGTAGGATAAGTAGATCTTAGGCTTTCTAGTATTTCACTTAAGGTGTTTGCTGAAAAGCTTGAAAGAAGTTATGGTTGATGTCATGTCTTGCATAGCTTGTGCTTAAGTACTTAGCACCACATTGGTGGGAAATTTTCTTTAGGCATTGATTATGCATGAGAGTGTGAGTTAATTTTAGTTCTATTGCACAAGAGATTAGTAAACCTAGCATAGGAAACTAGATGTCTAGCATGCTTTTTGGCTCTATGGACTTTGAACTTCATGCTTGATGATCATGTGTTTGAGTAAAGAAATTTATCTTGAATATTTGATTAAATAATGGATTAGTGCTGAGGGATTGGGCTAGTCTATATCAGTAGTCCTTGTCTAGAGATTAATGCATTGATTTTTTCTTTCACATTTATCATGATTTTGATTCACCTTGTTATTCATTAATCTTGAATCTCTGTTTTCTAGTTTGCATTTCTTGTTTTAGGTTGTTAGATTAGACTTCCCTTCTTTTGATTAGGCCTAGCTTAGCAAGTCTTTTGCATCTCATCTGTTCCTTAGCCTTTGGATAGGATTGACACCTCAAGTACTACAATGACATGTGTGTTTGAGGATTGAGTTAAAGCTTAAAAAATCTAACATCAGACATCATCTTCAATCCTAATCCTGGAGAGATGATCACCTACTCCATTCTCAACTCCTTTCTTTTCTTTAACTTCAATCTCAAACTCTTGGAGAAGCATAATCCATCTCAGCAATCTTGGCTTTGTATCCTTCTTCTGCATCAAGTACTTCAGTGATGAATGGTCTGTATGGACCACGACCTTGGAGCCAACAAGGTACTGAAGAAACTTCTCTAAGGCAAAGACAACTGCCAACAATTCTTTCTCAGTAGTAGCATAATTCTTCTGAGCTTCATCCAATGTCCTGCTGGCATAGTAGATGAAGTGTAGCTGCTTGTCTTTCCCCTGTCCTAGCGCCGCTCTAACTGCAAAATCGCTGACATCACACATAACCTCAAAAGGCAAATCTCAGTCTCAAGATTGCACAATAGGAGCTGTCACCAAAGCCAGTATGATCTGCTCAAAATCTGATTGACATTCTGCAGAGAATTCAAACTTCACATCCTTGCCGAGAAGAGCAGTAAGAGATCTTGCAATCTTGCTGAAGTCTTTGATGAATCTTCTGTAAAACCCAGCATGACCCAAAAAACTTCTCACTGCTTTGACAGAATCAGGCGCCTGCAAGCTTGTCATCACTTCAATTTTCGCCTTATCCACTTCTATGCCATCTCCAGAGACTCAGTGACCAAGAACAATGTCATCTTGTACCATAAAATGATGCTTCTCCCAATTCAGAACCAAATGCTTCTCTTCACATCTCCGCAGAACTGCATAGAAGTTTTCCAGACAGCCTTTGAAGGAAGACCCATAAACTGAGAATTCATCCATAAAAACCTCCATAAACCTCTCAATCATGTCAGTGAAAATCGCCATCATGCATCTCTGAAAAGTTGCAGGAGCATTACACAGTCCAAAAGATATTATGCGTTATGCAAATGTGCCATAAGGACAGGTAAAGGTGGTCTTCTCCTGATCATCTGGATGGATGGGGATATGAAAGAAGCCTGAATAGCCATCTAGGAAGCAGTAGTACTTGTGATGCACCAGCCTCTCCAGTATTTGATCGATGAAAGGTAGAAGGAAGTAATCTTTCCTGGTGGCTGCATTCAGCTTCCTGTAGTCTATACACATCCTGTGTCCAGTCACTGTTCTGGTAGGAATCAGCTCATCCTTGTCATTCTTCACCACTGTGACTCCTCCTTTCTTAGGAACCATATGAACCGGACTGACCTAGGCGCTGTCTGATATGGGATAGATGATCCCAGCTTGCAGCAGTTTCATGATCTTCTTCTTGACAACATCCTGCAGATTCAGATTCAGCCTCCTCTGATGCTCCACTGATGATTTCGATTCATCCTCCAGATGTATTCTATGCATGCAAAAGTCTGGAGAAATACCTGAAATATCATCAAGAGAATAGCCAAGAGCTTTGCGAAATCTGCGCAACTTGCTTAGCAAAAGGGTGAGCTCTGCATTGTTCAATGAAGCATTAACAATGACAGGATAAGTGGAGTTTTCTCCAAGGAAGGCGTACCTTAGCCCTGCAGGGAGCTGTTTAAGCTCAATTTTTGGTGCTTTTGCTGCACTCCAATCGCCTATTGCAGCAGCTTTCGCAGATGTGCTGACTAGCTCTTCCTGTGCAACCAGTTGCATGACATGTGCAGTAGCATCCATCATCTTTGCATAACCAGTAGCAGCTGCATCCAGATGCTCAGCCTCTGCTGTAAAAGTGGTCAACGCCCTCTCTAGTGGATCTTCTAGACTCATATCTTCGATGATCTGCTCAGCAAGGTTGGTAAGAACATCCACATGGAATGTCTGTTGATAAACACTTTGTTAGCAAGGGTGAAAATGCAGTGAGGTTATCAAACTCAAATGCAAGACATGTTGTAGTACAGCAAGCAAGAGAGAGTCAATCCATGCCTAGGATGATAGAGAATGCAAAGAGAATACAAGGACTAATGCAAATCCAAGCGAAATGAGATGATTTATGAGAAAATCACTAAAAACTAGATGCATCAACTTAAATAGAATGCAACCTATTTTAAAAATACTAGGAATGAAGGAACTACCACGAGGAACAAACAGAATAATTAAAGAACCAAGCTTCGAATTACTAAAATTCGACTAGTAGATCGACCATGAGATCGACCACTAGATCGAGCAATAACAATCGATCTCGTCTAAAAATGCAAGAACAGTGAAACTATTGACCATGATGCTATCAAAGATCAAGCGAATGACGAGATAAGATGTAAAGATGCTAAAAGAAAGGGCCTAGGGTTGAGATTCATGGTTAGGGGTTTCAAAGGTTCGACCTTGGGTTGAAAACTTTAAATCGACTCACTTTGTGAGGATCTCTAAGCCTTGAAAACTTAGCAAGATCTATCTGTGGCTTTCGGTATAGATCACTCCTTCATCCTCTCCTCCAAACCCATGGCTTTTGGTGGAAAGAGAGGTCGAAGGGCATGGAAAGCAAATTTCAAATGAATGGCTTAACTAGTCCCCCAAACTTCCATGGCTTTTGGGAAGGGGTAACTAGTCTCTAAGGTGTGATCTTCCGAGGCTCCTGAATCCTGTCAAGGTAAAGAACCTCTCGGATCATGAAGCTCTTGGCGTGAGAGTCTTCAAGCATTGAGATCTCAACACCTTAGAAGAGATAGCCGTTGAAAACGCTTAGAAAAACTCCAAGATCGAAACCCTCTAGACCCCTTAATCCTCTCAACCCCGAACCCAAATAAACTACTCACTACACATAAAGTAAATCAAGCAAAGCATGTAAAAGGAAGCGATGAACATGAAAAGAAAACTAGATTCAGACGGAAATGATTCGATTACAAAGCTTAAGAAAAACTCAAGTTCGACAATGGTGTTCTTCACGAAAAACAGAGAGAAAACATAAAGAAAAAGATAAGGATTGAAAGTTGTTGGGAAAAAGGACGTCACCGCCTTCCCAAAATGGCCAAAACAAGCTGATGGTCCCCCCTTCGCTAGCGGCCAAAAGTGGTTGAAAGGACAGAGATCGACTCCAGGATCGAGCGGTTCTCTCGATCATATCCGGACATCGTGTCTTCGGCTCGATCTGGGTCTCGATCATCATCGGCGAATCGAGTGTTGCATCCGATCTCGGTATCGATCTTCGGCTGGATCGAGTGGTGTACTCGATCTGGCTCTCGCTCTGCATGGCGTCATTCACGTCCGTACCGTTTGATCGACTGCTTCACTCGATCTTCGTCTCGATCATTCTCCTTAGATCGCCTGGTTGGCTCGATCTTCTGGTCGATCACCTCCTAGATCGACCGGCCATGCTCGATCTGCTCCTCGATCTCTGATCCTTAGCATATATCCGAGCTCCCACGAACTGCTACATCAGCCTCAACATGTCCACGAACCTCCACGACTCCAAAGCATCCAGAAACAACCTAAATGTGATGCAAAATGCAAGGAACATGCGTATGCTGGTGCAAGAATGCTCTAGAACTCTAACTGATGCAATCTACCCTAAAATGTGATACAAATGCATGAAAAGCTAACTAATGAGTATGCAAAATGAATGCAATATGCAATAACATCAACTCCCCCAAACTTACTTTTTGCTTGACCTCAAGCAACAGAAAATAAGTAAGGAAGAGAGGTTTTCCGAAAAACGAATGGGGGTTTAAACTTCTTACAAAGGTGCCTTTCAAATGAATCAATCTCAATGTCCTAGTTAACAGTTCTAAAATGCTATGCTTACACTCATACTCCAAAGAACTTAGCCATACTCATCACACAAAAAAATTCAAATCATGACTCTCCTATTCCTAACAATCAAAGAAACTCATCCTTTAACATTCATTAACATTAGAACCATGAATCAAACTTATGCACTTTAAAACAAAACACATTTGGCTAAGAGTGAAGGTTATGAGCATTGAATGATCTCATTTGAAAAGGGTTTATGATTAGAACAAGGGTTTCTCTCAAAAATGGTTGAACTTGTGCATAATACTAAAAGTAAAGACAATTTATGCATACATGATTAGATTCTCATCTACCCATGTAATCTAACAAACGATCCTATACCCCTCTCATTTAATAAATTTTATCCTCACTCACCACTTAGAGTCTACCATTTTTCTTCACAAAACTTAGCAATCCCCAATTTGAAACAAAAACATTTTTAAACTTTTTAGGCTAGTGAAAAGGTTTTGAAAATAACTTTGCTCTTTAAATATTTCTTATTGGTAGCTCTCTTATTTTTTTTCTTTCTCTTTTTTTTTTCTTTTTATTTTTATTTGGCACTTAGGCTCTTTTATTTCTTTTTCTCTTTTTTTTTTCTTTTTATTTTTATTTTATTATGGGAGAGCTACCTCCTGAAATTTATTAGAGCATACTTAGTTTTTAAACATAACCTTTCACTTAAAACCCATTTCTTTCTTTAAAACACAAATTTCTTTGAAACCGAGAACAAATAGAAAAGAAAACAACCCCAATGATCCCCCAAACTTATCCTAAGCCTATACCTAGTTTAAAAATGCAAAGCTAGCAATCATATGAAAACCAAATCATGTCGCCTAAACCTAACACTTTATGCCAAGTTCAAACCGAAAGGAAGGCCTTACAAAGATGTCACAGAAGAACATTTGGCTTCAAAGAAGGGTAAGGTTCAAGGAGGGAGTTCTACTTAGGCTCACAAAGAGTGGTAAAAAGGAAGAAGAGAGCCTAAATATTTTAAAACCATGTGTTCATTTTCAAATGCATAAGGATGATAATTAGAATTTCAAATTAAGGTTCTCACTTATTAGGACAAGTTTCAAATCATGAGAGTTCAATTCAAGCCACGAAAAATCCTAACAAGAGATCCAAGCATGGTAAGAACTTACTTTCAAAGCATAGGCAAAGCATTAGAGAACTACTAACTAGGGCATTGAAACAATTCATAAGTAAAAACACCTTTTTAAGAAACTCTAACCCCTTATGCAAAATGCAAACAACCTAGATGCTATGAGAAACTCTAGACTCAATCCTAACATGTTTTGACAAGATGAATGCAACTACATGAATCTTTGAAATTTTTTTAAAACTTTTACCAATTTTTCATGAACTAAAGACTCAAGGATGCTAAAGGAAAATAAGATCACAGAACACAAGTCAAATCACACATGTACTCCTCCAAACTTGCTTGACACCGTCCCGGTGGCAAACTCATTCGAAGGAGTAGCAAAACACAAAGCAAAAAGAAGCAAATATGAGTGGTTATGTACAATGGAAGAAGGTTGTTACCTCTGGTATAGTCTCGGCTGGAACTTGAGGATGTTCCAGAGGAGCTAGAGACTATGGTCTTGCCTTTGTCAGCTGGTTCTTGGAGAGAGTGGCGCGCCGGCTGAATGGTGCTTCCTTGGGTCTCGCGGATGACAACTCCACCGGTTGAGAGCCTTCTCTTCTCGGGTTGTCGCACCTCTTGACTTGCAGCTTTCTTAGGCGAGCCTCCCTGAAGTGCCTTGACTTTCTTTCCAAGCTTCTTGAGCATCTTGCCTTGCCACTTGTTGATCTTCCTTTGCATCTCCACAACAGATGCTAGGAACTTCTCGGTTTTTGTCCTCGGCTCAAAGTCTAGCTTGGGAAGTGTGTAGGCCTCGGGCATCTCATCTTCTGTGGCTGGAGACTGATATATCATGGTTTTTATGGTTTTTAACCATGATATAAGTCCTTTTTATTGAGTCTTTTTGGTCTTTTTAGAGTCCTAGAAGAGTCTTTGCAGGTTATAGCATGTCTGGAGCATAACTGGAGATATTGGAGCCTTTTGGAGCATTCTGAGTTGAAGCCACAAAGTACCTAGCTCGAAGAAGAAAGTATGCCATATGGTGACGCTCGTCACCAAGCTGGTGACGCTCGTCACCCACCAAGGAAGGAGGTCGTGGCCTGTTTTTAAAAGATTGGGAAGAAATTGCAGTTTTGGCCCAGAAGTTCCAGTTTTTGCAAAAAGGCCCCAAATCGTGTTTTAGCTTGTATATTAGGTTTTTCAGCCATTCTTTTGGCATATATCTTGTATCTTATTATTTTTGAGAGCTTTAGAGAGAGATTTGTAGCAGAGCTTTTGGGAGAGACAAATCAGACTCCTTCAGAGCAGATTTTGAACTCCTTTATTTTTACTTCTTATTTCTTTTATGCAATCTATTCTTTTTCATGATGTTTTCTCAAATCACCATGTCTGAGTAGTTTGTTAGTTAAGTTAGGGCTTTTCAAAGGTTGAAGAAGAGTTTGTAGAATTGCTAAAAAACTTATAGGAAATTCATTGGTTCTTCATCTGTGCTTGCATTCATATCGATTTCTTAGACACATCATCTGGATTTCGAAACCCTAGGTTTTTGATAGATGTGAGAGCATTATTAATCACCTGAACTAGTATTAGATGAGCAAAACGCCCTAGTACAAAGAGATTTGGCTTAGGAGTTTTGTGAACAATTGAACCTGATCATTACTGCATGTTTAGGTTGTTAGGGTTTTGCAAAGAGATTTGAAACTCTGTGATTTAGACATAGATAACTTCTGCAATGAGAATTGATTAGTTATATCTTTGCGATTCATGTTCAAGACGGTTTTAATTCATTCCTGATTGCATGCATTCTACACTCTCAGAATTCAACCTGCGAACTGTCCTGACTTAGCGCCTTTAGCCTTCTGAACTTTAAGAACAAGCATAAAAACGCCCTCTTGCATTTATTCTACTGTTTTGCATTACATTCATTATTTATCGCTTAGCTTAATCTGAATCTATAATCGCTAGTGTGGTTTACATACTCCCTTGGGATTCGATAACCCCTTGTACTACAACTGCTTTTGCTGTGCACTTGCAGTAGTTTTATTTGGGTAAAACCTGACCCTATCAAGTTTTTGGCGCCGTTGCCGGGGAGTAATAGCTGCCTATCGATTTTTAGTATTAGGATTTTGTCTAAGTTTTTATTTGTTTACTGATTTTCAGCTACTTTTCTTTGTTCTTGTTTCAGGTGTATGCCTAATCGCAGAACCAGAAGCAACAAAGAGAAGGAGCTTGTGACTTTGAGCATCGACGAGCTTGCTAGGTTGGAGAGAACTAACAGGAAAGCTAAGAAGCAATCTACAATGGTCGCTCCACTTATCTTGGTTGAAGATGCAGAAGGTCACTTGGTTGACAGGGAAGGAAACAGGAGGAACGAAGAGGGGCAGAGAATTGATCAAGAGGGGAATGTCATTGTTGAACAGCAGGTTCAGCAAGTGGCTGAGAACGTGGGAGTCCCTGATGCTGTCAATAACGCTGCTGGGCGTTTTGTTCAGAGGACTCTAGGTGATTACAACAGACCTGATCAGTTCTATGCCAACAGAGCTGCAATCCGACCTCCTGCTTTCCAGAGGAACGATTTTGAGGTTAAACCAGTCTACTATCAGCTGGTTGGCCAGCATCCATTCCATGGTTTACCTCATGAGCATCCTATGGATCACATAGAGAGATTTGAGGACTTGGCTTCCAGTGTCAAAGCTAATGGGGTTAGCAATGACTTTCTATTCTGCAAGCTGTTTCCTTACTCTCTTCAAGGAGAAGCTGCATATTGGCTGAAGCAACTGGAACCTGCTTCATTAACTACTTGGGAGGACACCAAGAATGCCTTTCTGAACAATTTCTATGATGATGCCAGATCAGAAGACATGAGGACGAAAATTGCATCATTTACACAAGGCCCTACTGAAGCTTTTAAGGCTTCTTGGATCAGGTTCAAGTCTTATCAAAGGGACTGTCCTCATTATGGTTTCAGTCAGGTGCAATTACTTGGAATTTTCTTCAGAGACATTGACTGGAAATATCAGATGGCGCTGGATGCAGCAAGTGCAGGAAACTTCAACACCAACAGACCAGAAGAAGCTGTAAGATTGATTGAAAACTTGGCCTGCAGTAACAGCACTAAGAATGCAGATTTTCAGAGAAAGCAGCAGGCTGGTTTGAATGATGGAAACCAAATAGCTGAAGTTAAGGCTAAGTTGGACAGCATGCACAGCCTTTTGGTGGGAAAGAAGTCAGTCCAATTCGCTGCAGAAGTGGAGAGTTTCGAAAATCCTGAAGACATTGAGCAGAAAGATGTTAATTTCATCAATGGAGGTTTTCAGAACCAAAGGTTTGGGAATCAACAGTGGAACAGAGGATTTAATGGCAACAATCAGAAGAATACCTTCTCAGGAAACCAGAATGCTTTTGGTTATACTCCAATGCCACAGTTCCAGAAGACTGAAGTTGAGAAACCTTACCAAAACAGCAGGAATTATGGTTCTTCTTCCTACCAAACTGCACCTCCACAAGACAATAAAATGGAAGCTATGCTGGAGCAGGTACTTGAAGGACAGCAGAAGATGACAATGAACTTCAATGGCAAGCTAGATTCGCTGTATCAAGACCTGAATGGAAAAATTGAGAGTCTGAACTCTCACATGAAGAAGCTTGATGTGCAGGTTGCTCAAACTGCAGGAGCTGTTCAAATGCAAGAGGGATTCCTTCCTGGAAGGACTGATATCAATCCCAAGCATCAGGTTAATGCCATCACAGTCAGGAATGAAAAGGAGCTTAAAACAGTGCAGAAAAAGAGGTTGAGTGCAGAACAGATCGTGCAACTCATGGAGTCTGAAGATGAAAATTTTTCTGTCTCAGAGGTGAGTGACGAGCGTCACCAAGGAGGAGTGACGCTCGTCACCAACACAGAAGAGAGTCGGGGGTTGTCACAAGTGAGTGACGAGCGTCACCCCCCTGGTGACGGTCGTCACCCACCCCAGAACGAAGCTGCTTCGCCTGTAACTGCAAATTATGACCAGGAACGTGTCTATAAACCCAAAACACCATTCCCCAAGCATCCTAGGAAGTCTAAACATGAGATAGAAGAAGCCAGATGCAAAGCTATGATAGACAAGCTGATGCTTGAGATCCCTCTTGTTGATGCAGTCAAGCTTTCACCAGCTCTAAGAAGGTATGTAAAGAGAATGGTTGTGAATGGTGTAAGTCCTGAGGAAGGAGCATTGCTTACCAGAGATATCAGTGCAATTCTCTTAGGCACAGTTCCAAGGAATAAGAAGAAGGTGACTGTTTCTGAACAAGTCAATACCACCACTCAAAGCAGAGTTCCAGAGAAGCTATCTGATCCAGGGACCTTTGTGCTTGATTGCTCAATATCTGCAGGACGTTTTTCCCACTCTCTATGTGATCTAGGGTCAAGTATTAACTTGATGCCTTTCTCTGTTGCTGCTAGACTTGGAATAACTGATTTCAAGCCAGCTGGGATCTCTCTCATCCTAGCAGATCGATCCATAAGGACCCCAGAAGGCATGTTAGAGAATGTTCATGTTAACATTGAAGGCTGCATAATTCCTACAGATTTTGTGGTTCTGAAATATGCTGAAGAACCTAAAGATCCTCTTATTCTGGGAAGACCATTCTTGGCTACTGCTGGAGCCATCATTGATGTTAGAAAGAGGAACATTGAGCTTGATCTTGGTGATGTTGTCATGAACTTTGACATGGATAAGTTAAGAAAGAGTTCTAGCATTGATGGTCAGACCTTTTCTGTAAGAACTTCTAGAGATGAAGAGACTGTCATGGAGCATTCAGAAGACACTATTTCTGAGTGTGTCAATGAATCAGATATAAGTAGGCAAGTGAGCAAGATGGCTGTTGAAGAGCCAATATCTGAAACTTCTGCAGAAGCTGTTGGGTTTGAGGATTGCAGTGAGGATCATATCTTCATGACTAGGCTTGAAAAAGAGGTTCCAATGAATGCCAAATTGCTGGAGGAAGACGTGTTTGTGATGGAAGCAACACTTGCAGAGCTGAATTGCAGGAAAACTGCAGAAACGCGAACTGTAGAGTCAGTGACGAGCGTCACTGACCTGGTGACGCTCGTCACCAACCAGAACACAAAGCAGCAATGTGATTTTACAGCTACAAGTCCATCATATGTTGCCA
This sequence comes from Thlaspi arvense, assembly GCA_911865555.2. Taxonomy (NCBI): domain Eukaryota; kingdom Viridiplantae; phylum Streptophyta; class Magnoliopsida; order Brassicales; family Brassicaceae; genus Thlaspi; species Thlaspi arvense. The sequence continues at coordinate 44,332,592 of OU466862.2, read as the reverse complement.
ATCCGAAAATTCAACAGTCCACAACCCAGAAACCTGCAACTAAGCAAAGAAAGCTTGGTGTTTCTTTTGATGATTCTGCAGGAAAACGAAATGTCCCACCCACAGTCACGACCCACTCTGCTGATGTTCCTCACTTCCTTGGAAGTGATCATACATCTACTGCTTACAAACCACCATGGATGAGGAGACATTCTTCTCCAAGGCATTCACTGCAACCCTCTGCTCCACCAGCTGTCTGAGCAGCATTCAAAGTCGAGCTAATGACTTTAAACAAGTGCTTAGTGGGAGGCAACCCACTAGTAAGTTTTCTTTTTCATATACTAGTTTAGTTTTCTATTACATAGCTAAAAAAACCCAAACAAATGAGGAAAAATCAAAAAAAAAAAAAAAGAAGAGTCACTTTGTTCAGTTTGCTTGGATGATATCTTGTGAACTTGTTGGACCATGGATTATGCTTTGTTTGGATGTTTTGATGTGTGTTTTGAGTGCTCTTACAGTTTGACTTCGGACTACACATGATGGCATAGCATTTAAACATCCAACATGACGATTTCTGAAGTTTCAGAGCGGTGACGCTCGTCACCAATCTGGTGACGCTCGTCACCAGGTCCTTTGCGAGGTACCACTTTTCCACCTTGGTTTTACACGTTCTCATGCTTCATTTTGACCAACTCTTGGCTTAATAACACTGGGGACAGTGTTGTTTAAGTCTGGGGGAGGTGGTTACTGACGTTATGTGCTTTGTGTCAGTAAAAAACCTGTTTTTCTAGAGTCAAAATTTTTGAAACTGTCAGTTTTTCTTGGAACTAACCATAGGACGTTTTTGCTGATAAGAACCATTACCACAGTAGTTGATTACAAGTCTTACTAAGTTGAAAGTCATAGGTAGATCAGTCTAGCAATGAAGGTTTAGGTTCTTAGAGAATCTGGAAAATTTACTGTTAGCTCCACCTTAATGAACTTTAAACTTCTTGTCTTGGTGATTGATTCTTATTGATCTTGATTCTCTCTTTCAGCACTGAAAATAAGGTTAAAATACAGTCTCTCTTTGATCTTCCCTGATATAGTTTTTAAAAGATTAAGTCCAAAGAATGGTGCATTCATGACCCTGTCTCCTCACAAGGAACAACAGTAGTGAACACACTCAAGAACCTGTCTCCTCACAAGGAACACAAGTATTGAGTAGCATCATATCTTAGACTGTAAAAGTTGAGAAAAAGAAGTGAAAAATCGAAAATATCCTAAGGAAAAGATCAAGGGAAGAGAAAATAGGAGAGCTGTGTTGAGATTGATTTGTTCAGTTGTTAGGAAGGGAAAAGAATCTGTAAAGTGATTAAGATGATAGAGCTTTGATGAGACTTCACACTGAGATAAAAATAAGGAGTTGACAGTAGAAATTTCGGATTTCTTGAAGGGATTTAGACTGGACTTGAGAGATTAGCTAAGCTTGTGATGATTAGGCTGAAATTTGATCTTGTGTTGACTTTGTGGTATGTGGATTCGAAAGCTTTAACTAGTGTGCTGTTTCTGATGACTGACTGACTGTTTCTTGTTTTCAAACCTCGACCTTATTCTTTGCCTAATGTTTGCTTGAGGGCAAGCAAAAGCTAAGTCTGGAGGAGTTGATATATCATGGTTTTTATGGTTTTTAACCATGATATAAGTCCTTTTTATTGAGTCTTTTTGGTCTTTTTAGAGTCCTAGAAGAGTCTTTGCAGGTTATAGCATGTCTGGAGCATAACTGGAGATATTGGAGCCTTTTGGAGCATTCTGAGTTGAAGCCACGAAGTACCTAGCTCGAAGAAGAAAGTATGCCATATGGTGACGCTCGTCACCAAGCTGGTGACGCTCGTCACCCACCAAGGAAGGAGGTCGTGGCCTGTTTTTAAAAGATTGGGAAGAAATTACAGTTTTGGCCCAGAAGTTCCAGTTTTTGCAAAAAGGCCCCAGATCGTGTTTTAGCTTGTATATTAGGTTTTTCAGCCATTCTTTTGGCATATATCTTGTATCTTATTATTTTTGAGAGCTTTGGAGAGAGATTTGTACCAGAGCTTTTGGGAGAGACAAATCAGACTCCTTCAGAGCAGATTTTGAACTCCTTTATTTTTACTTCTTATTTCTTTTATGCAATCTATTCTTTTCATGATGTTTTCTCAAATCACCATGTCTGAGTAGTTTGTTAGTTAAGTTAGGGCTTTTCAAAGGTTGAAGAAGAGTTTGTAGAATTGCTAAAAACTTATAGGAAATTCATTGGTTCTTCATCTGTGCTTGCATTCATATCGATTTCTTAGACACATCATCTGGATTTCGAAACCCTAGGTTTTTGATAGATGTGAGAGCATTATTAATCACCTGAACTAGTATTAGATGAGCAAAACGCCCTAGTACAAAGAGATTTGGCTTAGGAGTTTTGTGAACAATTGAACCTGATCATTACTGCATGTTTAGGTTGTTAGGGTTTTGCAAAGAGATTTGAAACTCTGTGATTTAGACATAGATAACTTCTGCAATGAGAATTGATTAGTTATATCTTTGCGATTCATGTTCAAGACGGTTTTAATTCATTCCTGATTGCATGCATTCTACACTCTCAAAATTCAACCTGCGAACTGTCCTGACTTAGCGCCTTTAGCCTTCTGAACTTTAAGAACAAGCATAAAAACGCCCTCTTGCATTTATTCTACTGTTTTGCATTACATTCATTATTTATCGCTTAGCTTAATCTGAATCTATAATCGCTAGTGTGGTTTACATACTCCCTTGGGATTCGATAACCCCTTGTACTACAACTGCTTTTGCTGTGCACTTGCAGTAGTTTTATTTGGGTAAAACCTGACCCTATCAGAGACTCGGACCTTTGACGAGGGGAATTCGCTGAAGCAGGTGGTCCTCCTAGAGGGGCAAAGCATTCTTCCTCCGTGGGCAAGAACTCGATGTTCCCAACACCAAGCAGCTCGGTTTCATCTTTGTTGGACAGGATGCACACTCTCTTCTTGTCTTCATCGTCTATGAAGAGGTAGGCGTAGAACCCTTCCGCTGGGGTGCGTCCCAAGCTGTCAGTATTCCTCATGTATGCCTCGTCCATGAAAGCTCTGGTTGGTACATGGGCGAAGTCGTGAATGGGCACACCAGCTTGCACGAATAGAGGAGTGAGGAAACCGCCAATGTAAGAGGAAGTTGCCTTGCACCGCAAGGCATAAGCCTTGTATTTCACCAAGGAGGCCGCAAGCACACATCCGTAGTTCACTTCATCGCCGAGTTCATCCTCCATAGGATCGTCATTTGCATCCGGATCACACACCAAGTGCTTCACACCTTGGAACAGGAAGCACAGCTCTGTCTTCGTGACCGTAGGAGCAACAGATCTTCCACTAAACGTGTTGGCGATCAGCTTCAGAGTGTACCTCAGCACCGGGATCCTTACTCGCTTGATCTTGGCGGTGTTGGCTTTGTAGTCTTCATTGCTGATCAGGTCCCAAAAGTCGTCGGCTTTCTTGAAGGCGGGGAACTCGAGCTTGTAGGCATCCGCGTTGAGACCATAAGCTTGGCATAGCTCAGGGATGCAGAGTGTATAGGCTTGACGGCCAACCTTGAAGTAGAGACGACATTGAGAAGGGACGGGTGTGCTAGGATTCTCGTAATGGAACTCCAACGTGGCAAGGAAGTGTATTGTCACTTCTGGAATGGTTGGGCAATCCATCCATGACAGACATCTTAAGCCAATGTTCTTGAAGAGTTGGTCGAAATCCCCAAGAATCCCTAGCTTGGACAACAGCTCTCGATCAGCAAACTTGGTAGGCTCAAACCGAAGCCTTTCCAGCCGTTTCTTGTCCCTCTTCTCATCCTTAGTCCATCTGACCCTCTCTTGAACTGCCACCTCTTGTCCTTCTCCTTCTTGTGCAGTCTCTTCTCTTGTTCTCTTGGGGGCCATTGTTCCTGAAACAAGTTTCTAAAGAAGTTTGGTAAGCAAAACAGCGGTTTTGATGAGAATGAGAGAAGAGAAGGAGAGAACTTATAAAAACTACCCTATAATTTTGGGGAATTAATAAAAATTATAGCTAAATAAAGGAGAATCATATCTTTAGATACTGAAAATTCTAGAATTATTCCTTTTACTTAGCTAGTTTTTAAAAATCAAAACCGACCCTATATTCTAGAACAATATCTTGCGAATTTAAAGGAAATTTTCCTAAAAATAAATCATTAAATTTTGAAAATACCTTTGCAAGAAATGCAGAAGATCTTTGCTAGCTTTTGAAAACCGAAACTCTCACTCTCTTTGTTTAAAATTTTTGAGAAAAACAGGAATGAGAGGGTGAGAGGTTGTTGAAATATTTAAAGGCTAGCAAAGAGCAAAACAATGGGTAGTAAAAGTAGTTTTTCTGACAAAGTCTTGGTCAAGGCACATCTTTCATGGTCAAAGATGCTTGCCTTGACCATGTTTTGAATTTAAAAGTTGGAGGGAAAAGAGTAAAAGAGGGAAAGAAAATGTTACCTCGGCATGAGATCGAGTCCATTTGGTCGATTTAGGACTCGATCTCATGCCCATAATGGCTTAGATCGAGAGGGTTACTCGATTTGAGACTCGATTCATGGCTCCCTCGATCACTGAGATGTTGGCTCCTCGGCTAAGTCCTCATGATCGAGCTATGTCCTCGATTTAGGGGTCGATTTGGCACAGATCGAGTGATGGATCGAGTCGAGTGATCGATCCGTTTTCAACAGATTTTCCCGAGAGAAATTAGATCGGTCGATCCGTTGTGGATCGATCGATCCTTTTTCGTCAAGGTCGATCCTGTCACTCGTTCTCTTCTAGATCGACTGGCTCCTCTCGATTCACTGACTCGATCTAGCAAAGATCTCTAGCCTTATCTTAACCCCTATCGCCTCTTTTAGACTTCAAGATCAAGGTTTAGACTCCTCATACCTGTTCCTACACACTTAATGAATAAAAACATAAAACTGAAAGGGAAATGAAGCAGAAATATATACAAGATAAACATAGGAATGCCTTCCAAGTGCGCTTTCTTTAACGTCTTTAGCTAGACCTTACTTGGCTTAAGCGGATGGTGGGTCTTGGAGAAGCACAGAGGTACTCTCCTTGTCATAGCCGTCTGCCAAGTAAGGCTTGACTCTGTGTCCGTTGACGGTGAATGCACTGCCACTTTTTCCCATCAGAGTAACAGCTCCATAAGGCAACACTTCTTGAATCACGAACGGTCCGCTCCACCTTGACTTCAGCTTTCCCGGGAAGAGTTTGAGCCTCGAGTTGTACAGCAACACTAACCCTCCTTCCTTAAGCTCCTGGGCAACCAACTTCTTGTCATGAGCCTCCTTAGTCCTCTCCTTGTATATCCGAGAGCTCTCATAAGCGTTCAGTCTTAACTCATCCAGTTCGCGTAGCTGAATAAGGCGCTTCTCCTGAGCAGTCTTGAGGTCAAAGTTCAGCCTCTTCACAGCCCACAACGCATGGTGTTCCAGCTCAACCGGGAGATGACAGCCCTTGCCATAGAGTAGAGTGAAAGGAGTTGTACCAATTGGCGTTTTGAAGGCGGTACGGTATGCCCAAAGAGCGTCGTCCAGCTTCACTGCCCAGTCTTTCCTTGTTGCTCCGGCAGTCTTCTCTAGTAAAGCCTTGATTTGCCTGTTGGAGACTTCCACTTGACCGCTTGTTTGAGGATGATACGGTGTAGCCACCTTATGCTTAACTCCATACTTTCTCAAGAGATTCTCAAAGACCTTGTTTATGAAGTGGCTTCCCCCATCGCTTATAACAACCTTGGGTACCCCAAACCTCGGGAAAATGATACTCTTGAACAGCTTGATTACCACCTTATAGTCATTTGTAGGGGAAGCAACTGCCTCAACCCATTTAGAGACATAATCCACTGCTACTAAGATGTATTTGTTGCCATATGAAGAAGGAAATGGCCCCATAAAGTCTATGCCCCACGTGTCGAACACGTCAACCTCGAAGATAGGAACTTGAGGCATTTCGTTCCTCTTAGTGATATTTCCTGCTCGTTGACATGCCTCACAGCTCTTCACAAACTTGTGTGCATCTTTAAAAATGGACGGCCACCAGAAACCGGCTTGCAACACTTTCGTGGCAGTCTTGAATGAGGCGAAGTGTCCTCCGTAGGAAGAGCCATGGCAATGATAGAGGATGTCCCTGGCTTCTTCCTTTGTAACACATCTCCGGTACAAACTGTCTACTCCTCTCTTGTATAAGTAGGGCTCGTCCTAAAAGTAGTCACTAGCCTCTCTCATAAACCGCTTCTTGTGATAGCTGTTGAGATGTGTTGGCTCTTCACCACACGCTAGATAGTTCACTACATCAGCATACCACGGTAGATCCTCTTCTTTGAAACTCAACACCTCCTCAAACCTCCCTTCTAGCTTTCCACAAACAGCCGTGGTAATCGCCATAAGCTGCTCTTTTGGAAGAGAGTCATCTAAGGGGAGAGACTCGTTGATCCTTAGCCGTGAGAGATGGTCAGCGACTCTGTTTTCTATTCCTTTCTTGTCTTTAATTTCCATGTCAAACTCCTGGAGTAAGAGAATCCATCTTAGGAGCCGAGACTTAGTGTCTTTCTTCGAGTAGATGTATCGCAAGGCAGCGTGATCCGTGTATACAATAGCCTTGGAACCAACGAGATATGATCTGAACTTCTCAAAGGCGAACACTACTGCAAGCAACTCCTTCTCCGTAGTGGTGTACCTTGTTTGCGTGTCATCCAAGGTTCTTGAAACATAGTAGATCACGTGCAGCTTCTTGTCTTTCTTCTGACCAAGAATGGCTCCTACGGCGTAGTCACTAGCATCACACATGATCTCAAAGGGAAGAGACCAGTCTGGTGCTTGAACTATAGGAGCTGATGTAAGGGCTTCCTTGATGGTCACGAAAGCTCTTAAACACTCCTCATCAAACACAAACTCAGATTCCTTGCACAACAACCGTGTAAGAGGGCGTGCAATCTTGGAGAAATCCTTGATGAAGCGCCTATATAACCCTGCGTGTCCCAAGAAGCTTTTGACTCCCTTAACATTAACCGGTGGCTCAAGACCCATCATGACTTCCACTTTAGCCTGATCAACCTCAATGCCCTTCTCTGATATCTTATGACCCAGCACGATCCCTTCCTTAACCATAAAGTGGCATTTCTCCCAGTTCAGCACCAAGTTTGTCTCTTCACAACGTTTTAGTACCCTGCAAAGATTCAACAAACACGCAGAAAAGGACGCACCATAGACAGAGAAGTCATCCATGAACACCTCTACCAACTCCTCTATTAGATCGGAGAAGATCGACATCATACACCGCTGAAACGTAGCCGGTGCATTACACAATCCAAACGGCATCCTTCGATATGCAAAGGTACCGTAGGGACATGTGAAGGTCGTCTTCTCCTGATCATTTGGGTGAATTGGTATCTGAAAGAAACCGCTATACCCATCGAGAAAACAGTAGTAAGGGTGATTAGCAAGTCTCTCAAGTATTTGATCAATAAAAGGCAAAGGAAAATGGTCATTCCTAGTCGCAAGGTTAAGTTTCCTATAATCAATACACATCCTATGGCCAGTAATGGTTCTAGTAGGGATAAGCTCATCCTTTTCATTCCTTATGACCATGATCCCTCCCTTCTTAGGCACCACGTGTACAGGAGAAACCCACGTGCTGTCACTTATGGGATAGATCACGTCAGCCTCTAAAAGCTTAACGATTTCTTTCTTAACAACCTCTTTCAAATTAGGATTCAAACGCCTTTGATGTTCTATAGAAGAGGCGTTCTCATTATCCAAGTGAATCTTATGAGTGCAAAGCATTGGTGAAAGGCCTTTGATGTCACTTAAAGAGTACCCAATGGCCTTCCTATACTTTCTCAGCTCGGTCAGGAGCGAGTGCAACTCATCATCACTTAGGTTTTCATTCACAATCACGGGATATGTGTTATTAGGCCCTAAGAAAGCATACCTTAGCCCTTTTGGGAGCTCCTTAAGGTCCACCTTTAGGGCTAACAGCTCACTCCAGTCATCCTCATGGCTGTTGTTGTTGCTTTCCTCCTTGGAACTCTCCTTAGACCCCGAGGCATGGCCCTTTAGACTGCTTTCCTCCATCGCTATCCCTTCTGAAATCGAGTCCTCCAGTCGATTCTCCTCTCGATGTCGTGTAGATCGAGCCATTTTGCTCGATTCACTTACTCGATTTGATGTGGATCGAATAAAGGATCGAGACGCTGTCGATCTCTTGATTGGACCCCATAATGATCGGAAGGTCTCTCTCGATTGTCGACTCGACTGTTTTTCCTCATCGAGCATTCTTCTCGATCTGTCCGTCGATTGTTGCATCGGATCGAGTTGTGTTCTCGATTGCCTTGTCGATCTGACTCCTGGATCGAGTGATAGCATCGATCTCGGAGTCGATCTCTAGGCAGCAACCTTCATCATTCTTAACAATCCTCCTGGAATCCAGCAGGTTGACGTACTCCTGGGTCCTCTGGTCCACATAGCCAAACTCCCCTGGCTCCTTAGTCAGTGCTAGGTTCAGATGGTCTTCTAGAGCCAGCTCTTCCAGCAACTCATCCGCTAAAGCATCCATCGTTTCAATATAGAAAGCTTGCCCTTCATGGTCGGCTTCTTCAAAACTTCATTGATGTCGAAGTCAAGCCTTATCTCCTTTCCCAAATGCAAGGCAATCTTCCCATTCTTCACATCTATGATAGCCCCGGCGGTTGCAAGGAATGGTCTCCCTAAGATGAGTGGATCCCTAGGCTCTTCATCCATCTCCAACACGACGAAGTCCGTAGGCACGTTCACGCCACTGATTCGCACCGGTAAATCTTCAAGCAGCCCCACTGGTAGCCTCACACTCCTATCAGCCAGTACCAACGAGATCCGACAGTCTTTGAAACGAGTAAAGCCAAGCTTCTTAGCCACGGAGTGAGGCATCAGGTTTATGCTAGCTCCGAGATCACATAAGCAACTCTTGAACTCTAGAGGACCTAAAGCGCAGGGTATAGTGAAGCTTCCAGGGTCTCCCAACTTCTTAGGGACTATCTCCTTATGTATCACAGCACTACACTCTTCACTTAGAACAAGTACCTCCTTGCTTTCCTTATTCTTCTTCACGAGAGTGTCTTTGAAGAATTTGGCGCATTTAGGCATCATTGCAAGGCAGTCAACGAGAGGTAGCTTGATCTCCACGTCCTTAAGATGCTTCTCAAAGAGGATTCTATGCTTCTCTATGAGTTGCTTCTTGAAGCGGCCAGGAAAAGGCAGCTTAGGTACATACGGTGGAGGCACATAAGCATTTTTCTCCTTAGTAGTTTGCTCAGCTTTCTTCTCAGCAACTGCTTTGTCTCCTCTTCTTGGCCCTTGGATCCAAACGTTGTCAAAGTTAATCTCATCATCATCAGCCAAAGGTTTACCCTCCCCCTCTTGAATTACAACGTCCTCGTTGTTCTTGGTAGAGACTGGAGGTTCGAGCTCTTTGCCGCTTCTCAACGTTATGGCGTTAGCATACTCCTTAGGATTCTGCTCACACTTTCCCGGAAGACTATTCTGACCACTCGTACTCGCTTTCCCTTTCTCTAGCTGCTTGATCTTGTTGTTTAAGTTGGTGATCTGAGTGGAGAAGTCAGTGAGAGACGAGTCTAGACGAGTGTTCATCTCGGCGAACTTCTGGTTTGTAGAGGCTTGCCCTTGTATCAGCTGTTGAAACATTGCTTGAACCGGATCAACTTGTTGTTGCATCGGTTGTTGCTGCTGAGGTGCAAAGCCCGGAGGGTAGTTAGGTGTATAACCCTTGTTATTTTGATGTTGCCCTTGGAAGTTGTTCTGCCCTTGACCTTGGAAACCACCACTCGGTTGAAAACCTTTGTTGTAAGGGATGAAAGGTTTTGCTTGCTGAGCAGGGTACACTTGATCTTTAGGGTTGGCTACGTTGGTGCTTCGGTAAGAGAGGTTGTTGTTCTGGTAGCCTTGGTAGTAGCCTTGAGGTTTGTAGTTGTTCTGTCCCGCCACCCAATTGGCTTCTTCTTGGCTCAACTCTAACTCCTCTTGGTTCTCATCAGCTTCACCAACAAAGTGAACATGCTTCTGATTGGCTAACACCAGCTTATCTATCTTTTCATGCAAAGATTTCAGCTCCTTCTTGTGAGACTCTAGCTCTGATCCTCTCGGTGCACGGTCATAATTCTCAGCGTAGTTGCCATCACTCAATGCCAAGTTTTCTATCAGCTTCATACCCTCTTCTACCTCCTGACCGAGGAAATTCCCTTTGCTAGTTGTGTCAAGTAACAACCTGATCTTTGGTGAAGCTCCACGGTATATGGTACTGAGTAGTGTCTCCTCGCTGAACCCGTGATGAGTACATTGGATCGTGTAGTCTTTGAAACGCTCCATTTCCTCGTTGAATGTCTCATTGTTCCTTTGAGTGAAACCGCTGATTTCGCTTCTCAACCGTGCTGTCCTGGTGCTTGAGAAGAACTTTGAGAGAAAGGCCTTCTTACACTCGGCCCATGAGGTGATGGTGCCTTCTTGGAGGGTCTTCTCCCAATGCCTAGCTTTGTCTCCGAGTGAAAAGGGAAAGAGACGTAGCTTGAAAGCATCTTTGGATATGCCATTGATCTTTATCATCCCACATACTTGCTCGAAGTTGTCAAGGTGCTCCAAGGGATCTTCCACTGCTAAGCCGTGGAACTTGTTGTTTTGCACCATTGAGATGAAACCTGGCTTGATCTCGAAGTTGTTGTTTTGTACAGGAGGAGGAGTGATCCCAAACCTATTGTGATGAGTATTGGGAGCATCTCCGGCTCCTATGATCCTTGGGGGTCTAGCCACGTGTTGGGGGTTTCCATTGCCCCTTCCTGCTGCCCCGTGAGCTGGAGGAGGTCCTTCTGGATGCTCGTGTTCAGCCATAGCTTCAAAGTCAACCAAACCGTGCTGAACAATCTCCTCAAAGGCTCTGGCTTGTTCTCTGACTCTCTTTTGCCGTGAGTGACCAAGCTGATGAATGTTGTCCAAGGGTTGTAGTAGATTGTTGTCTCCCCTTGAACGAAAATTCATGTACCTGAAAACACACGTTTGAGAGTAGAATGTTTAGTAACTTGAAAAAGGTAAAGACTTAGTCTTTGCTAAGTCCCAAATCTCTATGTTCTCTAAACAGTCCTAGGATGGCAACGGCGCCATTTGATAAACACTTTGTTAGCAAGGGTGAAAATTCAGTGAGGTTATCAAACTCAAATGCAAGACATGTTGTAGTACAGCAAGCAAGAGAGAGTCAATCCATGCCTAGGATGATAGAGAATGCAAAGAGAATACAAGGACTTATGCAAATCCAAGCGAAATGAGATGATTTATGAGAAAATCTCTAAAAACTAGATGCAGCAACTAAAATAGAATGCAACCTATTTTAAAAATACTAGGAATGAAGGAACTACCACGAGGAACAAACAGAATAATTAAAGAACCAAGCTTCGAATTACTAAAATTCGACTAGTGGATCGACCATGAGATCGACCACTAGATCGGGCAATAACAATCGATCTCGTCTAAAAATGCAAGAACAGTGAAACTAATGACCAGGATGCTATCAAAGATCAAGCGAATGACGAGATAAGATGTAAAGATGCTAAAAGAAAGGGCCTAGGGTTGAGATTCATGGTTAGGGGTTTCAAAGGTTCGACCTTGGGTTGAAAACTTTAAATCGACTCACTTTGTGAGGATCTCTAAGCCTTGAAAACTAAGCAAGATCTATCTGTGGCTTTCGGTATAGATCACTCCTTCATCCTCTCCTCCAAACCCATGGCTTTTGGTGGAAAGAGAGGTCGAAGGGCATGGAAAACAGATTTCAAATGAATGGCTTAACTAGTCCCCCAAACTTCCATGGCTTTTGGGAAGGGGTAACTAGTCTCTAAGGTGTGATCTTCCGAGGCTCCTGAATCCTGTCAAGGTAAGGAACCTCTCGGATCATGAAGTTCTTGGCGTGAGAGTCTTCAAGCATTGAGATCTCAACACCTTAGAAGAGATAGCCGTTGAAAACGCTTAGAAAAACCCCAAGATCGAAACCCTTTAGACCCCTTAATCCTCTCAACCCCGAACCCAAATAAACCACTCACTACACATAAAGTAAATCAAGCAAAGCATGTAAAAGGAAGCGATGAACATGAAAAGAAAACTAGATTCAGACGGAAATGATTCGATTACAAAGCTTAAGAAAAACTCAAGTTCGGCAATGGTGTTCTTCACAAAAAACAGAGAGAAAACATAAAGAAAAAGATAAGGATTGAAAGTTGTTGGGAAAAAGGACGTTGCCGCCTTCCCAAAATGGCCAAAACAAGCTGATGGTCCCCCCCTCGCTAGCGGCCAAAAGTGGTTGAAAGGACAGAGATCGACTCCAGGATCGAGCGGTTATCTCGATCATATCCGGACATCGTGTCTTCGGCTCGATCTGGGTCTCGATCATCATCGGCAAATCGAGTGTTGCATCCGTTCTCGGTATCGATCTTCGGCTGGATCGAGTGGTGTACTCGATCTGGCTCTCGCTCTGCATGGCGTCATTCACGTCTGTACCGTTTGATCGACTGCTTCACTCGATCTTCGTCTCGATCATTCTCCTTATATCGCCTGGTTGGCTCGATCTTCTGGTCGATCACCTCCTAGATCGACCAGCCATGCTCGATCTGCTCCTCGATCTCTGATCCTTAGCATATATCCGAGCTCCCACGAACTGCTACATCAGCCTCAACATGTCCACGAACCTCCAAGACTCCAAAGCAGCCAGAAACAACCTGAATGTGATGCAAAATGCAAGGAACATGCGTATGCTGGTGCAAGAATGCTCTAGAACTCTAAGTGATGCAATCTACCCTAAAATGTGATACAAATGCATGAAAAGCTAACTAATGAGTATGCAAAATGTATGCAATATGCAATAACATCATCTGTCCATCTATGGTTGGCCTCTTCATCAGCTTGTCCATTTCGAAATTCATCACCAGGTCACCCACATTCAGCTTAATTCTTCCCTTCCTGACATCTATAATAGATCCTACAATAGCCAGGAAAGGTCAGCCAAAAATCAGAGGATCTTTGGGTTCTTGTCCATACTCCAGAACCACAAAATCAGCTGGAATCATAATCTCCTACTTTAATAGGCACATCCTCTATAACACCTTCCAGGTCTCTTACTGATCTATCAGCTAGGACAAGAGATATCCTGGTAGCATTAAAATTGTTCATCTCTAAACTCTTGGCAACAGAATGAGGCATTAGGTTCACACTAGGACCAATATCACACAATGATATTTCAAACCTGTCTGAAAATATGGTGCACTCCAACACAAAGCTTCCAAGGTCTGAAAGCTTCTCAGGTAATCTGTTCTGAATCACTGTACTGACCTGCTCGTTGATCATCATTGCTCCTTGCTCCAGGCTCAAGTTGTTGGTCATCATCCTCTTCACATATCTCCTAATAACAGGAGTAATCCTCACAGCATCAATCAAGGGAATCTGAATGACCAGTTTGTCCGTGATACCCTTGCATCTATCATCTTCAAGCTCCTGTTTAGACTTCTTGGGATGCTTAGGATAGGGTATCTTAGGCTTATACACCGTTTTCTTAGCATTGTTTGAAGTCTCAGGCAAAACAGTTGTGGTTCGTGATAGGGCTCAGGTTTTACCCAAATAAAACTACTGCAAGTCCACAACAAAGCATGCGTAGTATAAGGGGTATCGAATCCCAAAGGAGAATGTAAACTACACTATCGATTGTAGGTTCGGATTAAGCTAAGCAGTAAAAGGTGTATGTAATGCATATGAGAAAATAAAGTAAGTAAACGAAATCTGGTTGTTGATCTAAGTTTCAGAAGACTAAAAGCGCTAAGTCAGAACAATTCGCAGGTTGAATCCGAGAATGTAGAATGCATGAAATCAGGAATGATTAAGAACCGTCTTGAACATGAATCAAAAATATATAACTAATCAATTCTCATTGCAGAAGTTAACTATGTCTAAATCACAGAGTTTCAAATCTTTTTGCAAATCCTAACAATGTAAACATGCAGTAATGATCAGGTTCAATTGTTCACAAAACTCCTAAGCCAAATCTCTTTGCAGTAAGTTGTTTTGCTCATCAAATACTAGTTCAGGTTATCGATAATGCTCTCACATATATTTAACAACCTATGATTTTTGGATTTCTAGATAATGTGTCTAAGAAATTCGATTTTAAAGCAAGCATAGATGAAGAAGAAAAAGATAATCCTAACAGATAGCAATTCTACAAACTCTTCATCAACTTTTGAAAAGCCCTAACTTAACTAGCAAATTACTTAGACATGATCATAGAATCACAAAACATAAATGAATAAAATTGCATTGAAAGAATGAAATAAAAGACAAAGGGGTTCGAAATCTTCTTCAAAAGAGTACATAATCTGTCTCCCCAAAAGCTCTCAATAAAATCCTCTCTAAGCTCTCTGAATTCTCTAAAACTGAGATACAAGATATCTGCCAAAAGAATGGCTGAAAAACCTAATATACAAGCTAAAACACGATCTGGGGCCTTTTTGCCAATACTGGATTTCTGGGCCAAAACTGCAATTTCTTCCCAATCTTTTAAAAACCAGGCCACGATTCCTTCCTCTAGGGGTGACGAGCGTCACCAGCTTGATGACGAGCGTCACTCAAATCCATACTTTTCTTCTCGAGTTGTACACTTCGTGGCTTCATCTTGCAATGCTCTAAAAGGTTTCAATATCTCCAATTATGCTCTAGACATGTTATAACCTGCAAAGACTCTACTAGGACTCTAAAAATACCAAAAAGACTCAATAAACAGGACTTCTATCATGGTTAAAAACCATAAAAACCATGATATATCAACTCCACCAGACTTAGCTTTTGCTTGCCCTCAAGCAAACATCAGACAGAGAACAGGGTCGAGGTTTGGAAACAAGAAACAGTCAGCTAAACATCAGAAACACCACATTAGTTAACACTTTCGAATCCACATACCACATAGTCAACACAAGATCAAATTTCAGTCTAATCATCACAAGCTTAGAAAATCTCTCAAATCCAATCCAAATCCCTTCAAGAAATCCGAAATCTCTACTGCTAACTCCTTATTTTCATCTAAGTGGGATATCTCATCAAGGTTTTATCATCTCAATCACTTACATATTCTTTTCCCTTCCTAAACACTCAACAAAGCAATCTCAACACAGCTCTCCTATTTTCTCTTCCCTTAGTCTTTTTTTTCATTTTTTCGATTTTTCAACTCTTTTCTCATTTTTTACAGTCTAAGATATGGTGCTACTCAATACATGTGTTCCTTGTGAGGAGACAGGTTCTTAAGTGTGTTCATTACTGTTGTTCCTTATGAGACAGGGTCATGAATGCACCATTCTATGGACTTAAACTCTTAATAGCTGTATTAGGGAAGATCAAAGAGAGACTGTATCTTAACCTTATTGTCAGTGCTGAAAGAGAGAATCAATATCAATGAGAATCAAGCCCCAATATAAGTAGTTTAAAGTTCATTAAGGTGGAGCTAACAACAAATTTTCCAGATTCTCTAAGAACCTAAATCTTCATTGCTAGACTGATCTACCGATGACTTTTAACTTAGTAAGACTTGTAATCAGCTACTGTGGCAATGGTTCTTATAAGCATAAACAACCTATGGTTAGTTCCAAGAAAAACCGACAGTTTCAAAATTTTGACTCTATAAAAAAAAACAGGTTTTTGACTCAACTATAAGACTCTATAAACATGACACAAAGCACACAACGTCAGTAGCCACCTCCCCCACACTTAAACAACACTGTCCCCAGTGTTATTAAGCCAAGAGTTGGTCAAAAAGAATCATGAGAACTTGTAAAACCGTGTCAGAAAAGTGGTACCTCGCGACGGGACGGGTGACGAGCGTCACCAGCTTGGTGACGAGCGTCACCACGTCTGATACTTCAGAATCATCAAGTTGGATGCTTAAACGTTGTGTCATCATGTGTACTCTGAAGTTAGACTGTTGGAGCACAAAAAACACACATCAAAAACATCCAAACAAAGCATAATCCATGGTTAAACAAGTTAACAACACATCATCAAAGCAAACTGACAAACTGACTCTCTTTTTTTTTTCGATTTTTCTCATGTTTTTGGGTTTTTTTTTAGCTATGTAATAGAAAACTAAACTAAGTATATGAAAAAGAAAACTCATCAGTGGGTTGCCTCCCACTAAGCGCTTGTTTAAACTCATTGGCTTGACTTTGAATGCTGCTCAGACAGCTGGTGGAACAGTAGGTGGCAGTGAATGCCTTCGAGAAGAATGTCTCCTCATCCATGGTGGTTTATAGGCAGTAGATGCATGAACTCTTCCAAGGAAGTGAAGAACATCAGCAGGGTGGGTTG
The DNA here is from genome assembly GCA_911865555.2 of Thlaspi arvense. NCBI lineage: Eukaryota > Viridiplantae > Streptophyta > Magnoliopsida > Brassicales > Brassicaceae > Thlaspi > Thlaspi arvense. Next base: position 44,316,176 of record OU466862.2, on the reverse strand, counting down.
TGATTGTAGGTGGTACACTTCGTTTTCCTGCAGAATCATCAAAAGAAACACCAAGCATTCTACGAGAATCTCGTTGCTTACATAAGTGTGAAGCATCTTTTGCACCTTTTAAATTCTTATTGATGAGATTAGGAGGTTTGGAATCGGTTCCAGGAAGTGCATACCTTTGTTTAGCTGCAGGTTTCTGAGTTGTGGAATGTTGAATTTTCGTTTTGGCAACATAAGATGTACTTGTAGCTGAAAGATCATGTTGCTCCTTTGTGTCCAGGTTGTTGAAGAGCGTCACCAGGTCACTGACCCTGCAGTTCGAGTTTCTGCAGTTTTTATGCAATTCAGCTCTGCAATTCTTGTCTCCATCACAAACATGTCTTCCTCCAGCAACTTGGCATTCATTAGAACCTCTTTTTCGAGCCTAATGTCGAAGATATCATCTTCACTCCAATCCTCAAACCCAACAGCTTTGGCAGAAGTTTCAGATATTTCCTCTTGAACAGTCATCTTGTTTACTTGCTCAGCAGATTCAGTGACATAGCCAGCAGTAATGTCTTCTGAATGTTCCATGACATTCTCTTCATCTCTGGAAGTCCTTACAAAAAAGGTCTGACCATCAATGGTAGAACTTCCTCTTAACTTATCCATGTCAAAGTTCATGACAACATCACCAAGATCAAGCTTAATGTTCCCCTTTCTCACATCAATGATGGCGCCAGCAGTAACCAAAAATGATCTTCCCAGAATAAGAGGATCTTTAGGTTCTTCAGCATATTTCAGAACCACAAAATCTGTAGGAATTATGCAGTCTTCAATGTTAACAGGAATATCCTCTAAGATGCCTTCTGGGGTTCTTATAGATCGATATGCTAGGATGAGAGAGATCCTAGTTGGCTTGAAATCAGTCATTCTAAATCTAGCAGCAACAGAGAAAGGCATCAAGTTAATACTCGACCCTAGATCACATAGAGAGTGGGGAAAACGTCATGCAGAGATTGAGCATTCAAGAACAAAGGTCCCTGAATCAGATAGCTTCTCGGGAACTTTGCTTTGAATGATAGCATTGACTTGTTCAGAAACAGTCACCTTCTTCTTCTTCTTTCGAACTGTACCAAAGAGGATTGCACTGATGTCTCTGGTAAGCAATGCTCCTTCCTCAGGACTTACACCATTCACAACCATTCTCTTTACATACCTTCTTAATGCAGGTGAAAGCTTGACTGAATCAATAAGAGGAATCTCAACCATCAGCTTGTCTATCATAGCTTTGCATCTCGCTTCTTCTATCTCCTGTTTAGACTTCCTAGGTAGCTTAGGGAATGGTATCTTGGGTTTATACGCTTGCTCCTGGCCATTATTTGCAGTTACAGGCGTATCAGCTTCGTTCTGGGGTGGGTGACGACCGTCACCAGGGGGGTGACGCTCGTCACTGATTGATATTACCATATATTTAGCATATTTAGCATGCATTTTGAGTCGTTTTCATGCATTCATCTTGCATTATAAGCTAGTTTCTACCATTTGTTGCACTTTTAGGTCCTAGATCACTTTGCATTCGCATTTTGCATATTTCTTGCATCTTTTGCATCATTATCAGGTTGTTTGGGACACTCTGGAGTTGTGGAAGTTGCGTGGACGTGCTGAGGATCAAAATGGAGCTTGTGGACACTTGGAGAACTTAGCCACGCATGCAAAGGATCCGAGATCGAGAGGAAGACCGAGCTAGGCAGGTCGATCTAGATGAGATCTAGATGAGATCGACCAGAAGATCGACTAAGCCCGGATCATTTCAGGAAAGGATCGAGAATGAGATCGAGTGAGGAGATCGATCGTGAGTACGGACATGGATTACGCCATGCAGATCGAGAGCCAGATTGAGACCACGACCCGATCATCCAGGGATCGACTCCAAGATCAAGCAAAAGTAGACGATCCATGAAGAAGATCGAGCCAGAGATCGAGTGACCCTAGTCGATCTCTGGAACCTTGTGAGGGGGGAACCATTTCCTTGTATGGCCTATTTTAGGCAATCGAATGTAAACCATTCATGATGTCTTGGACCTTTTAAGCTTTCTGAGTGTCTAAGGCGATTTTTCACCATTGTTAATGATTTCATGCTTTTCATACTTTGTGGATCTTAAATATTGCTTAATCATTAGTATTTTCTTTAATCGCTCTTCTTTAATTATGCTTAGCTTTCTTTTCTCTACATTTCAATGGGTTTTAATCATGAGTAGTGAGTAGATTTTCTTTGGGTTAAAGGTTGGGGCGATTCAAAGGGGTTTAAGGGTTTTGGCTTTTGGATTTTTCTTGTTTTTAACTCACTCTCTTCTAGGATTTGGGGTCTTAAAGCTTAGAGAGTCTTGGAATAGATCTCTATGATTCCAGGGCATTGACATAAGGTTTGTGACCACTTGGTTCAATCACCGTTGCACTAGTCAGTTATAGTAAGGGTTTTATGTCAATCCAATGGGAAGAGTTGAAAACAGAAGAGTTGAGAGTAAAGTCTCTAAGTCAAGCAAGCAGAGAATTGGTTTTGTTGCCTAAGCAACAGTTCTAGCAACCTAAGTGAAACAAGCAGCAAACAAAGTGAAAGCAAAAGCAAACTAAGCAGTTCTAAGCAAGAAAAACAGAGTAAAACAGAGCAAATCCGAGATTCAAATAAGAGAAAGACAAGTCCCTAGATGTGGTTATTGACTTTGAGGAATTTCAGACATTAACTAAGGCTGTTTCAAACTACATTGATCAAGCAAGTAAGCAAGCAATGGTGATTCCTAGACATAGAGTTCACAATTAAGCTAGTTATATCCAATCTCTTGGCAAATAACCCTTTGCTAAACATTCTAACAAGAACTAATTCTCATTAGTGCTAAAACATCAAGCAAGCATGATTAAACAACTCTATTCAAGTCAAAATGCTCCTCAAACAGTCAATCTCTTGAGCCAAGGCCAGCAAATCCTCTATTAAACATGATCAGCGTTTCATCACAATTGGTGGGCATAAGAGAAAGCTAACAACTTAGACAAGTTTGATCAAGACTAATTTAGCATGAATAACAGATTAATAGAGAGGAACCCATAAACTGAAGCACTTAACAAGCCTTAATCAAGCCTTAAGTCCCCCGAATCTACCACATCTAGAAACCCTACGATGACTACTCACTCATAATCATGTTTAACACCAAATCACAAAGGGAAAGGATGCTAATCATGATTAAATAAAAGATTAAAGAAAGATTAAAGCAAATACTTGATTATATTAAACAAAGCAAAAAAATTATCTTACAAACTTAAAGAAAGTTCTCAGGAACAGTAAAATGACATGACCCCTCAGGAACAGTAAAAAGGGGCTATTTATAGTCTAGAGAAGAAAACCCTAGGATAATGGCATAAATGTAATAAAAAACAGGTTCGGGCTGGGTCAGTATCGGTCAGCTGTGTTGGTCTTCAGTGACCGAAATGGATCCCTATCAGTCTGGAGTGATCGACACATATGACTGAAATCCATCCGGTGCGTTTGTGTCAATCACACTTGACCGATACTGGTGATTGATATGCTCTGTATCGGCCATCCTTGACCGATACTCTCTGTGATATGATCGAAAACTTCTGCAGAGATCTTCTGCTGTGATCCTTCTTGCTCCCTTTTGCCTAGGTAGCATCTTGTATCATTCCCAAAACTCCTCCAAGCTCCTTTAAGCTCCAAAAGCACCTAAAAACATCCAAAATGCAAAGAAAATACAAACTATACTCTAAATGCAACCTAAATCTAAAAGGAGAAGAAAATGGGACAAAAGCAAAGGGAGAACATGCAAAAGAGGACCAGAATATGTACTAAATGCAGCCCTAAATGGTGTAAATACAAGTGATATCAACACCCCCACACTTGCCTTTTGCTTGTCCTCAAGCAATTAAGAACAAATGGGAGAGTGAGGTTTGAAAGTGGGCATTCAGATTCCAAAAGCGCAAAGGTAAAGAGATGGTTTCAATGCTCAAGTGCCTAGTTGTAGGATGCAAACATAATCAGCTATACTTTAAAGATCCTAGCCATGCTCATCATGTTTCAAAATAGTCTCAAATCTCAACTTAGACAAATACTCAAATCAATCAACTCTTTAACATTCAATTAAGTTCAGAATATGAATCATGCTTATGCAAATCAAGTGAAGACATTTGGTTGAAAAGGGTAAGGTTATGAGATAAAAATTATCTCATTTAAGCACAAGGGTTCAAAAAAATAAAGGATCACTCAATGAAATGATTTCATCTTAGGCAAAATGCTAAAGGTAAAAGCACACTTATGCATGCAATTCAAAGCTCTCTTCTACCCTTATTTCCCAAAGATGAGTCCTAATCATTTCTAAACCCAAGAGTGAACCCTCTATGTCTACCCTTTCCTAAATTCTACCCTTTACCCATCTTCATGGCTGGGGAAACTTCTTCTTTTGCTTGTGTGGCTGCTTCTTTTTGGTTGGGACTTGCTCTTCTTTGTTGTGTTGGCACCTTCATCACCTTTGGTGGATTGCCTCTTGGTCAGATTTTTCTTCTTTTGGACCCTTCTAAGTATTGTTGTTGGCGCCAATTCTTCTTTTTGAACTTAGAGCTTTTATTCCCTTTACTTAACCACAATACTAAACTGTTTCCCCTTTTCTACCATATCAGATCTTTTCCTTTTCTTTCAAAACATAAAAACATGAAGTTCAAACCACTTACACTACCCTTTTAAAACACTAAAACTCCTATCCTAGAATCAAGCTCAAGATACAAGCTGATATCTACAAGAGAGCTAATCATTGCCAGCCTTATTCCTAACACTTTTTTCCAAGACAAAATCGAAAATGCAATGCAAAGGCCTCCCAGCTCTCACAATAGTGTTTAGGCTCAAAAGGAGGTTTTGGTTAAGGGTGAGGATGTAACTGTCCCATAATTATGAGGATCAGCTATTTTGATCAACAAGAGTGGTAGAAAGGAGAAAGATGATCCAAATATGTATATGGTAGCCATGTAATCACTTTTCAATGCATAAGACATGATAAATAAAACTCCAAGTTAAAGTTCAAGTTGATAGAGTTGATTTTCAGAGAACAAATGCTTTCAGATTGAGATGAGAAGACCAAATCTAGCAATCTAAGCATGGTTCAGCCTTAACTTCTAGCAATCATATGATGCATCAAAAAACTAAGCACTTAAAAACTGAAATCATCTCTAAACATTAAGCACTTTCCAAGGAAAATTCATCATAATGCCCTATGCAAATGCAATGCAACCTACATCTCAACATTAGACTCAATCCTAGAAGAATGAAATGCAACTACATGCTTTCTTTTTGGATTGCAAAAATGCAAAAAAAATTTAAAATTTTAAAATTTGTCGATTTTTTTGTGTTTTTCTATGCTTTGCATGTATGCATGATATGCATGAGACTCAAAGTGAAGAGAAAAAGAAAAACTAAGAAAACAGAACACAAAGTCAAACCCCAAATCTCTCCCCTACACTTAAATTGCACAGTCCCTTGTGTAATGAAAGCAATGGAAGAGAGAAGCAACAAAATATATTACAAAAATAAAAAGATGCAATGGTATAGAACAATGGAAGGGATGTGGTACTTGGTTCAATGGTAGGAGTTGTGGGATGATCCTGAGGTTTGTGGAGACTTGCTAGCTCTCCTCTTCCTTCTCTCATAGACTTGAGTGGAATTCTCTGCTTCTTGTGTTGGTTGAACCCAGCTTGACCATAGTTGCTCAGCTTGTGAAGAAGTCCCTAGTGTGCCCCATTGACATGTCTCCTGAACTTCAGAGGGGTTGGGATTTGGCGCCTCCCAAGCTGATGGAACATGGGCTCTTGGCTCATAAGATGAGGCCCTTGGTTGTGCCCATGTACCCCATTGATCACTTGGTTGTGCATGGAATGAGTGTCTTCCATGGGGGTTCCATACAGCTTCCTCCTCTTCAGTTGGCTCAGCTTGGTGAAGTTGCTCTTCTGGTTGAGAGTTGAGCACTTGGGTGTGGCTGTGGTGGGAAGTTTTTGCTGATGTAGCCTTGTTCTTCCTGAACTTCCCCTTCACCATCTTCATAAGCCCTTTGATGGCTTTGTCTTGCCACTTGCACCAATTCTGGAGTGTGTTGATGTGCTCATGAGCTGCTCTCAAAGAGCTTCCTTGGTTGGGAGCTTCATAGGGCTGGAAGTGGAACTGCCTTGAGCTGTAGTTCAACACTTCTTCTTCTTCAAGCTCATCATCTTCATGGGTTCTTCCTTGGCCTTCAGCGCCAGCAGTAGCATTCCTTTGTTCTTCTTCTCTAATCTCTTCAGTGTGCTCCTCTTCTTCTTCACTGTCCTCTTCTTCTTCTACTGTAGGAATAGGGCCGCCTGTGTAGAGATCCTCAGTGCTTGGGTTGAAGCTGATGTTTCCTTTTCTGATGAAGGATGTGATCTTTGGATTGGGGAGGAGGACTTTTGCTAGTGTGTCAAGGCCTGTGATGAAGCTGTACACATGCTTTCCACCAATGGGTCTTTCAAGGTAGTGGCTTCTCTTGAGGTAATCAATGTCAATCCATAGTGGCTTAAGTGCATCACCATCATGTCTGTCAAGGTCTACTCCACTAGCTTGTAGAACTGCTGTCACAACTTCCCCAATGTGCACTTCAGGGCTGCTCTCCTTCTTTGTCTTACTTAAAACCCAGCTCTGGTAGGATAAGAGCTGTTCCATCAACATAGACACATAGCAGGGGTAGCTTTTCGGTGCTCTGAGAGGTTCTCCATACTCATCGCTTCCTAAAAGATCATACAGTCCTTGGTATTTCAGATCTGACTCCCTTTCTGTGAGATATGTTGTCTCCTTCCTTGCAAAGAGTGTATTCGCAAGTGCCTTGAGGATATATCTCACAACTGGATGCCTCAGGTGCTGGTTCCTTGATCTTCCAGGAGTGTATTTCCGAACCCCAATAATCCCCCACTGCATGATGTGCTGCCTACTTGGGATTTCGAACCTGCTCAGCTTGGTGGGATGGGACTTCAGCTCTAGATCCTTGGCGATCTCTGTGAATGTTGAGGAGAATTTTTCCTTACCAATCCGAAAAGAGATCCATCCATCGCCATTAGAGAGTTCACTGTCTTCATACCAGACCACCTTGAGTGTGAAGAGGAATTGGTAAGTGAGCTGTTGGTAAGATGGGAGTGGCATCTCCATGAAAGCTCCAAGGCCCATACTCTTAAATGTGGCTTTGCAGTCACCATAGAGTCCCAGCGCCTTCATTGTGAAAGTGCATGGATATCTTGTTGGCTTGAAAGTGCACTGGTTGAAAGCCTCCATGAGTTCTCTAGGAGCATTGCCCTTCTTCTGTTGATTTTCTCCCTCATTTCCAATCGGTCTCTTTCCAGCGGCTTTGGAGGATTGCTCATCAGCCTTGCCCTCTCCTTTATCTTTCTGTGTTCTTGGTTGGATTGATGCTTCCTGAGGTGCTTTTCCCTTTTTCCCAGCAGCTGTGTTTGTTCTTCCCATGGTACCTTCAAAAGCAAAGCTTGAAAACAAGGTAAGTGAAAGAATAAAAGCTGAAGAACCAAATAGCTGAAAGCTTTTAATGGAGAAACTCTTTAAGCTAAGAAAAGTCTAACAAGTCCTAACAACAAGCTTAAACTTATTCAAAGCAAGAAGAGATCAAAAGCTAGCAATTAAATAAGCTAGAATGCACAAAAGATAAACAGTTATGCATGACATTCTAGCAAAATGGTTCTTAGGCAAAAGAGATGATGATCTTGCAAAAGGATGAAGATGAACAAGCAATGAGATAAATAGATATTAATCAGAACTTCAACATCTAGCTTGGTATTTCAAAACAAATCCAAATTGCAAAACCATAGCACAACAATCAAAACTAAACTCTGCTTGCTCTTAAAAACTTCTTACTAAGCGATTTTTAACATAAGCTAAGAGTAAGAGCAAAGAGAGATAGTTAAGGAAGCAAACCTTTAGTGAGCTTCTGAACACTTAGAGAGAGCAATAAAAGAGAAAAAGAACTAGTTGTTTCGAGATTTAGGTGAGAAGAAGAGTGGGTTTAAGTGTGAAGAGAAGTGAAGAAAGTTGCTGCTTAAATAGAGAGAAAAGAGAGAAAACCAAAGGAATCAAAGGTTGGTGAGGGAACATAAGGAATCAAAAGTGTGGGGGACAAAAACAAAAGTGTTCAGAAGCTAGGAAAAGAGGTCAGATGGAATCCTATTTAAAAATTCAAACTCCTTTGGCTCTAAACCAAAGGAGGTAAAAATTTTTGAAAGTTGAGATACTTACCTCGGATGGAGTTTCGGACACTCATGACCGATATTACTGACCGAAATTGCATTTTCGGTCATGAGTGATCGACACTAGAGACTGACGTGATTCATGGGATTAGTATCGGTCATGAGTGATCGACACACTTGACCGAAATACATCCGGCGTGATTGTGTCGATCTTGAGTGATCGATACTGGTGACCGATATGATTCCACGAATCTTATCGATATCCAGTGATCGATACTCTGGACCGAAAATCATACGGTGTGTTTATGTCGATCAAGTATGGTCGATATGAATGACCGAAATTTGTCCTGCTTTCAAAACTTCTTTCCATATCGGTCACAAGTGACCGATATGTTGACTGGTATAGACTGGCTCCACTGATATCGGTCAATCGTGATCGATATTGATGACCAAAAATCTGTGTATTGGTCTTTCATGAACGATACAAATGACCGATATCAGCCAGAATACACCTGTTCTTTGTCCCCATTAGACTTTCTCAAACCCCAGTTCGAAATCCTGTTTCTATACACTAAAACAAGCATAAAAGATAAACTAGAAAGCATAATATATACAAAATGATACCATGGGACTACCTCCCAAGTGTGCTTGTTTAAAGTCACTAAGCTTGACTTTGATTACCTCTTTAGTTGAGGTGAGGAGAAGGAGCCTTGGAACTCCTTGGTGGTGGCTTGCTCCTTTGGACTCTAGCAGAAACCCCATTCATCTTTATCTTGGCAGAAGGCATAGTCTTCCCCTCTTGCTGAAGCTTGAAGATGAACTCTCCCTTCTTAGAGACCCTTGGTTGCAAAACCAGCTCCCCTTTGTTAGTATCCAACTTGATCTCATTCAGATTCTTGTAACCAACCAATTCAAGGACTTCCTTTTCGACTTCCTTTTCAGTGATGTCTTCAAACAACTTGACTAAGCAGCAGCCATCAAAACTCTCTCCTTGGTAGCCTTCAAACTCTGGCCAGTTCCTTCCAAGTTGCTTCAGCTTCTTGATCTCCATTGAGAAGGCTTGCTCATTCTCCAGCTTATTCCCCTTGGAGTCAAACCTTAGAACCTTCTTCTTAGTCAGCTTCAGTTCAATAGTGCATTCCTTAGCATCAAACACTGCTCCAGCTGAGGCCAAGAAAGGTCTTCCTAGAATGATAGCATTCTTTATATGCCCTTCCACATCAAGCACCAGGAAATCAGTGGGAATGGTTACTCCTTCTATCATCATTGGCACATCCTTGAGACTCCCAAGTGGTTTCTTCACTGTCCCATCAGCTATAGTAAGGGATACATTACTCTCCTGAAGTTGAGTGTAGCCAAGAGCTTTAGCAGTAGAGGATGGGAGAAGATTGATACTTGCTCCAAGGTCACAAAGACAGCTCTTGAAAGTCTGCCCCTTAAGTTCACATGGGAGAGTGAAACAGCCTTGATCTCCAAGTTTGTTTATAGTGAGCTCCTTAACCTCAGGTGTTCCAATCTTCACCCTTAGCTTCTCAAGTTCTTCTTGGCCATTCAAACCCCTCAATTCCATCTGAGCAGCATATAGAGTTTCATACTTCTGAACTAGCTGTTCCTTGAACCTTCCTGGAAAAAGGATGGTTGGTTGATAGACAGGAAGAACAGCACCACTCTTCATCATCTGAGTTTTCCCTATCTCCAAAGGGTCTTTCTTCTACAGCTCCTTGGTCATTTTTAATTTCCAAGAACTCTTCCCCCCCCCCCCCCCCCCCCCCCCCCCCCCCCCCCTCTTAAAAGTTAAGTGTCCTCAGTGAACAAGTAGAGGAACTCTTCAATGATAGCCTCCTCTTCAGCTGAGAAGCTTCCTTCTTCTAGTACAATAGCATTGCAGAACTCCTTTGGGTTAGCTTCTGGTTTTCCAGGAAACAGTCCTTGTGGCTTTGGACCAGCTATTCCTTTGTTGTTCTCTAGTGTTTTGACTCTTGCAGCCAACCCATCAAACTTGTTGGTAAGCTCTACATGCACTGAATCAATTTTGTTATGGACCTCTGCAAACTTCTTGTTCATTTCCAAGGTTGTAGTGACTTGAGTGTTGATCATTTGCTGCATGAAGGTCTTGAGGTCAGTGTCTTGAGAGCTAGAGGAAGCTTTTCCTTGTGCTTGGGCATTGAATCCTGGAGGGTTGTATGGCGCTCTAGGCTGATAGTTGTTGTTCCTCTGCTGAAAACCTTGATTGTTGTAGGGAACAAAAGGTCTTGGGGCAGCTTGCTGTTGCTGTGGAGGGTAAACCTGATCTTGTGGGTTGGCAACATTGTTGCTCCTGTAGGACAATTTGGGATTTGGTCTGTAGTTCCCATAGTTGTTGTAGCCACCTTGATTTCCCAAATAGTTTATCTCCTCAACTTGGCATTGCTCCTGATCATCAAGCTGAACTATGTCTCCCACAAAATGAACCTCTTTCTTTTCCCTTAGCAACAAGTCTAGCTTCTCATGTAGAGACTTGATTTCTTTCTTACTAGACTCTAACTCATCCTTTGCACTCCTTGGTGCTCTGTTAAACTCCTCATTGTAGTTTCCATCAGACTGAGCCAAGTTCTCTACTAACTCCAAACCTTCATCTACATCTCTTAACAGGAAGTTCCCATTGGATGCTGTGTCCAGGAGCATTCTGATCTTAGGCAAGGCTCCTCTGTAGAGAGTGGATAGCAAAGAGGCCTGTGAGAAGCCATGATGAGGGCATTGCAATGTGTAACCCTTGAATCTCTCCCAAGCTTCTCCAAAGCTTTCATTGTTCCTCTGTGCAAACCCTGAAATCTGATTCCTTATCCTAGCAGTTCTTGAAGTGGAGAAAAACTTTGCTAGAAAGGCTTTCTTGCATTCATCCCAGCTGGTGATACTTCCTTGGGGAAGGCTTTTCTCCCACTGATGTGCTTTGTCTCCTAGGGAAAAGGGAAACAACCTGAGCTTGAAGCCATCTTCACTTACTCCATTTATCTCTGTGAGTGAGCACAGCCTGTCAAAATTATCCAGATGATCTAGAGGGTCTTCAAGTGGTAACCCATGGAATTTGCTGCTCTGAACCATTGAAATCAATCCAGACTTGATTTCAAAGTTGTTGTTTTGGACAGCTGGTGGAATGATACCTGTCCTGTTGTTGTAGGCATTTGGTGCATCACCAGCGCCAATAGGTCTAGCTGCTCTTGGAGCTTGTGCAGCGCCTCTTGGTCCTTGCTCACCCTGTAAGCCTTGAACACCTTGATGTCCTTGTATATCCTGAGCGCCTGCAGCTCCTGGAGGACCCTGAAATCTGATATCATCCATGACTTGACCCTGATTGTTCATACCAAGTCTTTGCAAGTGTTTCTGTCTTTCTTGCTGTCTCCTTGCTCTTTGTCCTCTATCCAGCAGATTGATGTTGTCTATGAAATCCACAAGATTGCCTGAACCTCTAGATCTCAAGTTCATATACCTGAAAGACAAAAGTGAGAGTCAAAGAGAATTAGTAACCAAAGAAAAGTAAAAGCTTGATCTTAAAGATTCTACAAACTCTAATGATTCAAACTGACTCCCAAATGGCAACGGCGCCAAATTGACACACTTGTTTGTGACCCCTTGGTTCAATCACCCTTGCACTAGTCAGTTGTAGTAAGGGTTTTATGTCAATCCAATGGGAAGACTTGAAAACAGAAGAGTTGATAGTAAAGTCTCTAAGTCAAGCAAGCAGAGAATTGGTTTTGTTGCCTAAGCAACAGTTCTAGCAACCTAAGTGAAACAAGCAGAAAACAAAGTGAAAGGAAAAGCAAACTAAGCCGTTCTAAGCAAGAAAAACAGAGTAAAACAGAGCAAATCCGAGATTCAAATAAGAGAAAGACAAGTCCCTAGATGTGGTTATTGACTTTGGGGAATTTCAGACATTAACTAAGGCTGTTTCAAACTACAATGATCAAGCAAGTAAGCAAGCAATGGTGATTCCTAGACATAGAGTTCACAATTAAGCAAGTTAGATCCAATCTCTTGGCAAATAACCCTTTGCTAAACATTCTAACAAGAACTAACTCTCATTAGTGTTAAAACATCAAGCAAGCATGATTAAACAACTCTATTCAAGTCAACATGCTTCTCAAACAGTCAATCTCTTGAGCCAAGGCCAGCAAATCCTCTATTAAACATGATCAGCATTTCATCAAACAATTGGTGGGCATAAGAGAAAGCTAACAGCTTAGACAAGTTTGATCAAGACTAATCTAGCATGAATAACAGATTAATAGAGAGGAACCCATAAACTGAAGCACTTAACAAGCCTTAATCAAGCCTTAAATCCCCCTAATCCACCACATCTAGAAACCCTAAGATGACTACTTGATAAGCGTTTTTCTTACGGTCTAATGCAGCAGAGAGGTTATCAAAACTCTAATGCAAGCAATGTTGTAGTAAGGCAAGCAGGAGAGTGTCAATCGACTTCTAGATGATAGAGAATCCACAGAGAATGCAAGGTCTAAGACAAATCTAAGCAAATGAGACAGTTTATGAGAAATAATCTAAAAACTAAATGCAGCAACCTAAACAGAGTGAAACCTATTTTAAAAATACTAGAAAGGAAGCAGTTACCACGAGGAACAAACAGATAAATTAAAGGAAAGAGCTTCGAATTGTTAAAATTCGACTAGTGGATCGACCACAAGATCGACCACTAGATCGAGCAGAAACGATCGATCTCGTCTAAAACCGTAAGAACAATGAATCTAAAGACCAGGATGCTATCAGGTAACAAGCTAAAGATGATATGAGACGCAAATATGCTAGAAGAGAGGGCTTTAGGGTTGAGATTCATATAAGGGGTTTCAAAGATCGATCTTGGGTTTGAAACTTTGGATCGACTCACTTGGTGAGGATCCCTAAGCCTCGAAAACAAAACAAGATATATCTGTGGCTTTCGGTATAGATCACTCTTTCATCCTCTCCTCCAAACCCATGGCTTTTGGTGGAAAGAGAGGTCGAAAGGCAAGGAAAACAGATTTCGAACAATGGCTTGACTAGTCCCCCAAACTTCCATGGCTTTTGGGAAGGGGTAACTAGTCTCTAAGGTGAGATCTTCCGAGGCCCCTGGATCCTGTCAAGGTAAGGGACCTCTCGGATCATGAAGCTCTTGGCGTGAGAGTCTTCAAGCATTAAGCTTTCAACACCTTAGAAGAGATAGCCTTAAAACGTCTAGAAAACAAACCAAGATCGAACCTTTTCTACCCTTTAATCCTCTCAACCCCTAACCCAAAGTAAACTACTCACTACACATAAAGTAAATCAAGCAAGGTGGAAGAAATGAAACGATGAACATGAAACAACGACTAGATTAAACGATAAGGCTCGAGAATACAAAAGCTTGAAAAGAAAATTGGTTCAACAATGGTGTTCTTCCGAAAAACGAGAGAGAAAAACTTCAAGGAAAAAGTTAGAAAATCTAAAAGTTATCGAAAAAGCATTCGCCGCCTTGCCTAAAATGTCAAAACAGTCCAATGGTCCCCCCTTCGCTAACAGCCAAAAACGGTTGAAAGGACAGAGATCGACCATTGGATCGAGTTGTTCTATCGATCATATCCGGCCATCGTGTCTTCGGCTCGATCCGGGTCTCGATCTTCTTCGGTGAATCGAGTGCTGCATCCGATCTCGGTATCGATCTTTGGGAGGATCGAGTGGTGTACTCGATCCGGCTCTCGCTCTGCATGGCGTCATTTACGTCCGTACCGATACATCGATTGCTTCACTCGATCTCCATCTCGATCATTATCCTTGGATCGCCTAGTTGGCTCGATCTTCTGGTCGATCAACTCCTAGATCGACCGGCCATGCTCGATCTGCTCCTCGATCACTGGTCCTTAGCACACTCCCGAGCTTCTATGAACTGCTACATCGGCCTCCACACCTCCACGAACCTCCGTGTCTCCAAAGCAACCAGAAACAACCTGGAATGGATGCAAAATGCAGAGAAAATGCATATGCTGATGCAAGAATGCTCTAGGACCCTAAGTGATGCAATCTAGCCTAAAACATGATACAAATGCATGAAAAACTACCTAATGAGTATGCAGAATGTATGCAATATGCAATGATATCAACTCCTCCAAACTTACTTCTTGCTTGCCCTCAAGCAACAAAAAACAAGTAAGGAAGAGAGGTTTTCAGAAAATTCAAAGGGGTTTTAAACTTTTTGCAAAGGTGCCTTTCGAATAGATCATCTCAATGTCCTAGTTAACAGTTCTAAAATGCTAAGCTTACACTCATACTCCAAAGGACTTAGCCATACTCATCACACAAAGAAATTCAAATCATGAGTCTCTTATTCCTAACAATCAAAGAAATTCATCTTTTAACATTCATTAACATTCGAACCATGAATCAAACTTATACACTTTAAAGCAAAACACATTTGGCTAAGGGTTATGGTTATGAGCATAGAATGATCTCATTTGAAAAGGGTTTATAATTAGACAAGGGTTTCTCTCAAAAATGGTTTGAACTAATGCATAATGCTAAAGGTAAAGACAATTTATGCATACATGATTAGATTCTCATCTACCCATGTAAACTATCAAACAGTCCAATACCCCTCTCATTTAAGAAATTTAATCCTCACTCACCACTTAAGAGTCTACCTCTTCTTCTCAACTTAGCAATCTCCAATTCAAAATAAAGACATTTTTAAACTTTTTAGGCTAGTGAAAAGGTTTTGAAAAATAATTTTGCTCTTAGGAATTTCTTATTAGTAGCTCCCTTATTATTACTATTTTTCTCTTTATTTTTTTTTTTATTTATTTGGCACTTAGGCTCTTTTATACTTTTTTTTTCTTTTTTTCTTTTTCTCTTTTTTTTTTATTTATTTAGATAGAGCTACCTTCTGAAATAGAGCATACTTAGTTTTAAAAACAAACCTTTCACTTAAAACCTCATTTCTTTCCTTAAAACACAAACTCTTTTGAACCGAAAACAAATACACAAGAAAGCAACCCCAATGATCCCCCAAACTTATCCTAAGCCTATACCTAGCTTCAAAATGTAAAGCTAGCAATCAATTATGAAAACCAAATCATGTCGCCTAAATCTAACACTTTATGCCAAGTTCAAACCGAAAATAAGGCCTCACAAAGATGTCACACAAGAACACTTGGCTTCAGAGGAGGGTAAGGTTCAAGGAGGGAGTTCTACTTAGGCTCACAAAGAGTGGTAAAAAGGAAGAAGAGAGCCTGAATATTTTAAAACCATGTGTTCATTTTCAAATGCATAAGAATGATAATTAGATTTTCAAATTAAGGTTTTCACTTAGTAGGATGAGTTTCAAATCATGAGAGTTCAATTCAAGTCACGAAAATCCTAACTAGTGATCCAAGCATGGTTAGAACTTACTTTCAAAGCATAAACAAAGCATTAGAGAACTACTAACTAGGGCATTGAAATGATTCATAAGTAAAACACCTTTTTAAGAAATCCTAACCCCTTATGCAAAATGCAAACAACCTAGGTGATATGAGAAATTCTAGACTCAATCCTAACATGTTTTTAAAGAGATGAATGCAACTACATGAATCTTTTGAAAAAATTTTAAAAAATTTTACTAATTTTTCATGACTAAGACTCAAGGATGTAAAAAGGAAAATAAGATCAAAGAACACAAGATTAAATCACACAAGTACTCCCCCAAACTTGCTTGACACCGTCCCGGTGGCAAACTCATCCGAAGGAGCAAACAAACACAATGCAAGAAACAAACATAAGCGGTTATATACAATGGAGGAAGGTTGTTACCTCTTGTCTAGGCTCGGCTGGAACTTGAGGATGTTCCAGAGGAGCTAGAGATTGTTGCCTTTCCTTTGTTGCCTGGTTCTTGTAGGGAGTGGCGAGCCGGTTGAATGTTGTCTCCATGGGTCTCGCGGATCACAACTCCTCCGGTTGAGAGTCTCCTCTTCTCGGGTTGTTGTATCTCCTGGCTTACAGCTGGCTTAGGCTGGCTTCCTTGGAGTTGTTTGACCTTCTTCCCCAGCTTCTTAAGCATCTTCCCTTGCCACTTGTTGATCTTCCGCTGCATCTCCACCACCGAGGCTAAGAACTTCTCGGTTTTGGTCTTAGGCTCAAAATCCAGCTTGGGAAGTGTGTAAACCTCGGGCATCTCATCCTCTGTTCCTGGAGACTCTGACCTTTGGCGCGGGGCAATGGCTGAAGCAGGCGGTCCTCCTAAAGGGGCAAAGCATTCTTCCTCTGTGGGTAAGAACTCGATGTTCCCAACACCAAGCAGCTCGGTCTCGTCTTTGTTGGGGAGGATGCACACTCTCTTCTTGTCTTCCTCATCTATGAAGAGGTAAGCATAAAACCCTTCTGCTGGCGTGCGTCCCAAGCTATCAGTGTTTCTCATGTATGCTTCATCCATGAAAGCTCTGTTTGGGACGTGAGCAAAGTCATGGATGGGCACACCGGCTTGCACGAACAAAGGAGTAAGGAAACCGCCAATGTAGGAAGAGGTTGCCTTGCACCGTAAGGCATAAGCCTTGTACTTCACCAGAGAAGCCGCGAGCACACAGCCGTAATTCACTTCATCGCCGAGTTCATCTTCTATGGGTTCTTCATTCGCATCCGGATCAGACACCAAATGTTTCACGCCTTGGAAAAGGAAGCACAGCTCCGTCTTCGTGACAGTAGGAGCAACAGACCTCCCACTGAATGTATTAGCTATCAGCTTCAAAGTATACCTCAGCACCGGACTCCTAACTCTCTTGATCTTGGCGGTGTTGGCTTTGTAGTCTTCATTGCTGATTAGGTCCCAAAACTCGTCGGCTTTCTTGAAGGCTGGGAACTCCACCTTGTGTGCATCAGCCTTGAGACCGTAGGCTTGGCATAGCTCGGGGATGGATAGTGTGTAGGCTTGGCGGCCAACCTTGAAATAGAGACGGCCTTGAGAAGGAACAGGTGCACTCGGATTCTCGTACCGGAACTCCAAAGTGGCTAGGAAATCTATCGTCACCTCGGGAATTGTAGGGCAGTCCATCCGCGATAAGCACCTCAGACCAATGTTCTTGAGGAGTTGGTCGAAGTCTCCAAGGATCCCGAGCCTGGACAGAAGCTCTCGATCAGCAAACTTTGTAGGTTCAAACCGGAGCCTCTCCAACCTCTTCTTATCCCTCTTCTCATCTTTGCTCCACCGGACCCTCTCTTGAACCACCACTTCTTGTGTTTCTCCTTCTTGCACTCGCTCCTCTCTTGTTCTCTTTGGTGCCATTGCTCCTGAAACAAATTTTTCTAGAGAATGATTAGCAAGAGGCGATTGAATGAGAATAAGAGAATAGGAGAAGAAGATTTATATAAACTACTCTAGAATTTTGGGGATCAAATAAAAATAATAGCTAGATAAAAGGAAATAAAATCTTTGAGATACTGAAAATCAAGAATTTTTCCTATTACTTAGCTAATTTTAAAAATTCAAATCCGATCCTATATCCTAAAACAAGAACTTGCGATTTTTAAGAAGATTTTCTTGAAATAAAATCATTAAACCTTGAAAATACCTTTGCAAGAGTAGAGGATATCTTTGCTAAACTTTAAAAGCTTTTAAATTCTCACTCTCTTTGTAAGGAAAACTCGAGCAAACAGAAATGAGAGGGTGAGGAATAAATTGAAACATTTAAAGAGTTTAACAAACCAAAACAATGGGTGGTCAAAGTGGTTTCTGACAAAAATCTTGGTCAAGGCACATCTTTCATGGTCAAAGTGGCTTGCCTTGACCAAGTTTTGAATTTAAAAATTGGAGGGAAAGGAGTAAAGGAGGGAAAGAAAATTGTTACCTCGGCATGAGATCGAGTCCTTTTGGTCGATCTAGGACTCGATCTCATGCCTAAAATGGCTTCGATCGAGAGGGTTACTCGATTTGTGACTCGATTCAAGGTGAATCGAGCCCTGGATCGATTGGCTCTCTCGATCATTGAGATGTTGGCTCGTCGGCTAAGTCCCTCTGATCGAGCTATGTCCTCGATTTAGGAGTCGATTTAGCATAGATCGAGTGATGGATCGAGTCGAGTGATCGATCAATTTTCAACAGATTTTCCCGAGAAAAAGTAGATCGGTCGATCCGATTTGGATCGATCGATCCTTTTTCGTCAAGGTCGATTTTGTCACTCGATCTCGTCTAGATCGACTGGCTCCTCTCGATTCACTGGCTCGATCTAGCAAAGATCGAGCCAGGATCAGTCGATCTAGCACTCGATCTCTAGCTTTATCTTAACCCCTATTGCCCCTTTTGGAACCCAAAGATAAGGTTTAGATTCCTTATACCTGTTCCTACACACTAAAAACATAAAAACATAAAACTGAAAGAGAAATGAAAGCAAAAATATGTACAAGATAAACATGGGAATGCCTCCCAAGTGCGCTTTCTTTAACGTCTTTAGCTAGACCTTACTTGATCTAGGCGGATGGTGGGTCTTGGAGAAGCACCGAGGTACTCTCCTTGTCAAAGCTGTCCGCCAGGTAGGGCTTGACTCTGTGTCCGTTGACGGTGAATGCACTACCACTTCTTCCCATCAGAGTAACAGCTCCATATGGCAAGACCTCTTGTATCACGAACGGTCCACTCCACCTTGATTTCAGCTTGCCCGGGAAGAGCTTCAGCCTCGAGTTGTACAGCAACACCAGTCCTCCTTCCTTAAGCTCCTTGGCAACCAATTTCTTGTCATGAGCCTCCTTAGTCCGCTCCTTGTAGATCTTGGAACTCTCGTAAGCATTCAACCTCAACTCGTCCAGTTCGTGTAGCTGAATAAGACGCCTTTCCTGAGCCGTCTTGAGATCAAAGTTCAGCCTCTTCACAGCCCACAATGCACGGTGTTCCAGCTCAACCGGGAGGTGACAACCCTTACCATAGAGTAGAGTGAAAGGGGTTGTACCAATCGGCGTCTTGAAGGCAGTACGGTAGGCCCAAAGAGCATCGTCCAGCTTCACTGACCAGTCCTTCCTTGTTGCTCCAACGATCTTCTCCAGAATAGCTTTGATCTGCCTGTTAGAGACTTCCACCTGACCGCTCGTTTGAGGATGATACGGTGTAGCCACCTTATGCTTAACCCCATACTTTCTCAAGAGGCTCTCAAAAACCTTGTTTACAAAATGGCTTCCTCCATCACTTATAACAACCTTGGGTACCCCAAACCTTGGAAAGATGATACTCTTGAACAACTTGATCACAACCTTAGAGTCGTTTGTAGGGGAAGCAACAGCCTCAACCCATTTGGAGACATAATCCACAGCTACTAAGATGTACTTGTTGCCGTATGAAGAAGGAAAAGGCCCCATGAAGTCAATACCCCACGCATCGAACACGTCAACCTCGAAGATAGGAACTTGAGGCATGTCATTCCTCTTGGTAATGTTCCCTGCTCGCTGACATGCCTCACAGCTCTTCACAAACTCGTGTGCATCTTTGAAGATAGACGGCCACCAGAAACCCGCTTGTAACACTTTCGTGGCAGTTTTGAATGAAGCGAAGTGTCCTCCGTAGGAAGAGCCATGGCAATGATAGAGGATATTCCTGGCTTCTTCCTTTGTAACACATCTTCGGTACAAGCTGTGTACTCCTCCTTTGTATAGGTAAGGCTCATCCCAAAAGTAGTCACTAGCCTCCCTCAAAAACCTCTTCTTGTGATAGCTGTTGAGATGTGTTGGCTCCTCACCACATGCTAGGTAGTTCACCATATCAGCATACCATGGTAGATCCTCCTCTTTAAAACTCGACACTTCCTCAAACCTTCCTTCTAGCTTCCCACAAACAGCAGTAGTAATCGCCATAAGTTGTTCTTCTGGAAGAGAATCGTCTAAAGGGAGAGACTCGTTGATCCTTAGCCTTGAGAGGTGGTCAGCAACTCCATTTTCTATCCCCTTCTTGTCTTTAATTTCCATGTCAAACTCCTGAAGTAAGAGAATCCATCTTAAGAGCCGAGGCTTAGTGTCTTTCTTTGAGTAGATGTATCGTAGAGCAGCATGATCTGTGTATACAATAGCCTTTGAGCCAACGAGATACGATCTGAACTTCTCAAAGGCGAAGACTACTGCAAGCAGCTCCTTCTCCGTAGTGGTGTATCGTGATTGCGTGTCATCCAAGGTCCTTGAAGCATAATAGATCACATGTAGCTTCTTGTCCTTCTTCTGACCAAGGACTGCTCCTACAGCATAGTCACTAGCATCACACATAATCTCAAAAGGGAGAGACCAGTCTGGTGCTTGGACTATAGGGGCTGACGTGAGGGCTTCCTTGATGGTCACGAAAGCCTTCAAACACTCCTCATCGAATAAAAACTCAGCTTCCTTGCATAACAGCCGTGTAAGGGGGCGTGCGATCTTGGAGAAATCTTTGATGAAGCGCCTATAGAACCCTGCGTGTCCCAAGAAGCTACTGATCCCTTTAACATTAACCGGCAGCTCCAAACCCATCATAACCTCAACCTTAGCATGATCAACCTCAATACCCCTCTCTGAAATCTTGTGACCGAGCACTATCCCTTCCTTGACCATGAAGTGGCATTTCTCCCAGTTCAGCACCAGGTTTGTTTCTTCACAACGTTTAAGTACCCTGCAAAGATTCAACAAACACGCAGGAAAGGACACACCATACACAGAGAAGTCATCCATAAACACCTCTACCATCTCCTCTATAAGATCGGAGAAGATCGACGTCATACACCGCTGAAAGGTAGCCGGTGCATTACACAATCCAAACGGCATCCTTCGATATGCAAAGGTACCAAAGGGACATGTAAAAGTCGGTTTCTCCTGATCGTTTGGGTGAATAGGAATTTGAAAGAAACCGCTATACCCATCGAGAAAACAGTAGTAAGGGTGATTTGCAAGTCTCTCAAGCATCTGATCAATAAAAGGCAAAGGGAAATGGTCTTTTCTAGTCGCAAGGTTAAGCTTTCTATAGTCAATACACATTCTATGACCAGTAATGGTCCTAGTAGGGATAAGTTCATCCTTTTCATTCCTTATGACCGTGATCCCTCCCTTCTTAGGCACCACGTGTACAGGTGAAACCCACGTGCTGTCACTTATGGGATAGATCACGTCAGCCTCTAAAAGCTTAAGGATTTCCTTCTTAACAACCTCTTTCAAGTTAGGATTCAAACG
Source organism: Thlaspi arvense (assembly GCA_911865555.2). Classification (NCBI taxonomy): domain Eukaryota; kingdom Viridiplantae; phylum Streptophyta; class Magnoliopsida; order Brassicales; family Brassicaceae; genus Thlaspi; species Thlaspi arvense. The sequence goes on along the minus strand of OU466862.2, from coordinate 44,294,810 downwards.
CCTTTGATGTTCTACAGAAGTGGCGTTCTCATTATCCAAGTGAATCCTATGAGTGCAAAGCATTGGTGAAAGGCCTTTGATGTCACTTAAAGAGTACCCAATGGCCTTCCTATACTTTCTCAGCTCAGTTAAGAGCGAGTGCAACTCATCATCACTAAGGTTTTCGTTTACTATCACGAGATAGGTGTCATTAGGTCCTAAGAAAGCATACCTTAGCCCTTTTGGGAGCTCCTTAAGGTCCACCTTTGGGGCTAACAGCTCACTCCAGTCATCCTCGTGGCTGTTGTTGTTGTTCTCCTCCTTGGAACTCTCCTTTGAACTCGATGCATGGCCCTTCAAACTGCTTTCCCCTATCGCTATCCCTTTTGTGATCGAGTCCTCCGGTCGATTCTCCTCTCGATGTCGTCTAGATCGAGCTATTTCACTCGATTCACTTACTCGATTTGATATGGATCGAGTAAGGGATCGAGACGTTGAGTCGATCTCTTGATTGGACTCCAAAATGATCGGGAGGTCTTTCTCGATCGTCAACTCGATTGTTTCTTCTGATCGAGCATCATTCTCGATCTGTTGGTCGATTGTTGCACCGGATCGAATTGGGTTCTCGATTGGCTTGTCGATCTGACTCCTGGATCGAGTGATAGCGTCGATCTCGGGGTCGATTTCTAGGCAACATCCTTCTTCATTCTTGATGATTCTCCTCGAATCTAGCAGGTTCACGTACTCTTGGGTCCTTTGGTCCACATAGCCAAACTCTCCTGGCTCTTTAGTGAGTGCTAGCTTCAAATGGTCTTCTAAAGCTAGCTCTTCCAGCAACTCATCCGCCAAGGCATCCATCGTTTCGATATAGAAAGCTTGTCCTTCAATGGTTGGCTTCTTTAGAACCTTGTTGATGTCAAAGTCTAGCATGATCTCTTTCCCCAAATGCAAGGCAATCTTCCCATTCTTCACGTCTATTATGGCTTCGGCGGTTGCGAGGAATGGTCTCCCTAAGATGAGTGGGTCTTTCGGCTCCTCGTCCATCTCCAGCACTACAAAGTCTGTAGGTACATTCACACCACTGATTCGCACCGGTAAGTCTTCGAGCAGCCCTACCGGTAATCTCACGCTCCTATCAGCCAGCACCAATGAGATCCGACATTCCTTAAACCGAGTGAAACCAAGCTTCTTAGCCACGGAGTGAGGCATCAAGTTTATGCTAGCTCCGAGATCACACAAGCAACTCTTGAACTCTAGAGGACCTAAAGCACAAGGTATGGTGAAGCTTCCCGGATCTCCCAGCTTCTTAGGCACTATCTCCTTATGAATAACCGCGCTACACTCTTCGTTTAGTACAAGCACCTCTTTGCTTTCTTTGTTCTTCTTCACAAGGGTGTCCTTGAAAAACTTGGCGCACTTGGGCATCATAGCGAGACAGTCTACAAGAGGCAACTTTATCTCCACGTCTCTCAAGTGCTTCTCAAACAGGATCCGGTGCTTCTCTATTAACTGCTTTTTGAAACGACCCGGGAATGGCAACTTTGGTACGTAAGGTGGGGGCACATAGTCATCCTTTTCCTTGGTGGTTTTCTCAGCCTTTTTCTCAATGAATGCCTTGTCACCTCTTCTCGGTCCTTGGATCCATACGTTGTCAAAGTTTATCTCCTCATTATCAGCTGAAAGTTTACCCTCCCCCTCTTGAATTACAACGTCCTCGTTGTTCTTGGTAGAGATCGGAGGCCCAAGCTCTTTGCCACTTCGTAACGTAATAGCATTGGCATACTCCTTGGGGTTTTGCTCACACTTTCCCGGGAGGCTGTTCTGTCCACTCGTGCTTGCCTTGCCCTTCTCCAGCTGCTTTATTTTGTTGTTGAGGTTTGTGATTTGAGTGGAGAAGTCGGTTAAGGATGAATCTAGCCGAGTGTTCATTTCAGCGAACTTCTGATTTGTAGAAGCTTGCCCTTGTATTAGCTGTTGGAACATTGCTTGAACCGGATCAACTTGTTGTTGCATCGGTTGTTGTTGCTGTTGAGGTGCAAAGCCCGGAGGGTAGTTGGTAGTATAACCCTTGTTTTGTTGTTGTTGCCCTTGACCTTGGAAGTTGCCTTGCCCTTGACCTTGGAAACCACTGCTCGGTGGAAAACCTTTGTTGTAAGGGATGAAAGGCTTAGCTTGTTGAGCAGGGTACACTTGATCTTTAGGGTTGGCTACATTGGTGTTGCGGTAAGAGAGGTTGTTGTTCTGGTAGCCTTGGTTGTAGCCTTGAGACTTGTAGTTGTTTTGTCCAGCCACCCAATTTGCTTCTTCTTGGCTTAGCTCTAACTCCTCTTGGTTTTCGTCAGCTTCACCAACGAAGTGAACATGCTTCTGGTTAGCTAAAACCAACTTGTCAATCTTCTCATGCAACGATTTTAGCTCCTTCTTGTGAGACTCTAATTCTGATCCCCTCGGTGCTCGGTCATAATCCTCAGCATAGTTTCCATCACTCAACGCCAGGTTCTCTATCAGCTCCATACCCTCTTCTACTTCTTGACCGAGGAAGTTCCCTTTGCTAGCTGTATCAAACAACAACCGGATCTTTGGTGAAGCCCCACGGTATATGGTACTGAATAGAGTCTCCTCACTGAACCCGTGATGAGGGCATTGGATCGTGTAATCTTTGAAACGCTCCATAGCCTCATTGAATGTCTCGTTGTTCCTTTGAGTGAAACCGCTGATTTCGCTTCTCAACCGAGCAGTCCTGGTGCTTGAGAAGAACTTTGAGAGGAAAGCCTTCTTACATTCAGCCCATGATGTGATGGTGCCTTGTGGGAGGGTCTTCTCCCAATGTCTAGCTTTGTCTCCGAGTGAAAAGGGGAAGAGACGCAGCTTGAAGGCATCTTCTGATATACCGTTGATCTTAATCATTCCACACACTTGCTCGAAATTGTCCAAGTGCTCCAAGGGGTCTTCCATTGCTAAGCCGTGGAACTTGTTGTTTTGCACCATAGATATGAACCCCGGCTTGATCTCAAAGTTATTGTTTTGTACCGGAGGAGGAGTGATCCCAAACCTATTGTGGTGGGTATTGGGAGCATCTCCGGCTCCTATGATCCTCGAAGGTCTAGCCGCGTGTTGGGGGTTTCCATTGCCCCGTCCTGCTGGAGGTGGTCCTTCTGGATGCTCGTGTGCAGCCATGTCTTCAAAGTTAACCAGACCTTGCTGAACAATCTCCTCAAAGGCTCTTATCTGATCTCTGACTCTTCTTTGCCGTGAGTGACCAAGCTGATGAATGTTGTCTAAGGGTTGTAGAAGATTGTTGTCTCCCCTTGAACGAAGATTCATGTACCTGAAAACACACGGTTTAGAGTAGTAGGATTAGTAACTTGAAAAAGGTAAAGACTTAGTCTTTGCTAAGACCCAAATCTCTATGTTCTCTAAGCAATCTAGAATGGCAACGGCGCCATTTGATAAGCGTTTTTCTTACGGTCTAATGCAGCAGAGAGGTTATCAAAACTCTAATGCAAGCAATGTTGTAGTAAGGCAAGCAGGAGAGTGTCAATCCACTTCTAGATGATAGAGAATCCACAGAGAATGCAAGGTCTAAGACAAATCTAAGCAAATGAGACAGTTTATGAGAAATAATCTAAAAACTAAATGCAGCAACCTAAACAGAGTGAAACCTATTTTAAAAATACTAGAAAGGAAGCAGTTACCACGAGGAACAAACAGATAAATTAAAGGAAAGAGCTTCGAATTGTTAAAATTCGACAAGTGGATCGACCACAAGATCGACCACTAGATCGAGCAGAAACGATCGATCTCGTCTAAAACCGTAAGAACAATGAATCTAAAGACCAGGATGCTATCAGGTAACAAGCTAAAGATGATATGAGACGCAAATATGCTAGAAGAGAGGGCTTTAGGGTTGAGATTCATATAAGGGGTTTCAAAGATCGATCTTGGGTTTGAAACTTTGGATCGACTCACTTGGTGAGGATCCCTAAGCCTCGAAAACAAAACAAGATCTATCCGTGGCTTTCGGTATAGATCACTCTTTCATCCTCTCCTCCAAACCCATGGCTTTTGGTGGAAAGAGAGGTCGAAAGGCAAGGAAAACAGATTTCGAACAATGGCTTGACTAGTCCCCCAAACTTCCATGGCTTTTGGGAAGGGGTAACTAGTCTCTAAGGTGAGATCTTCCGAGGCCCCTGGATCCTGTAAAGGTAAGGGACCTCTCGGATCATGAAGCTCTTGGCGTGAGAGTCTTCAAGCATTAAGCTTTCAACACCTTAGAAGAGATAGCCTTAAAACGTCTAGAAAACAAACCAAGATCGAACCTTTTCTACCCCTTAATCCTCTCAACCCCTAACCCAAAGTAAACTACTCACTACACATAAAGTAAATCAAGCAAGGTGGAAGAAATGAAACGATGAACATGAAACAACGACTAGATTAAACGATAAGGCTCGAGAATACAAAAGCTTGAAAAGAAAATTGGTTCAACAATGGTGTTCTTCCGAAAAACGAGAGAGAAAAACTTCTAGGAAAAAGTTAGAAAATCTAAAAGTTATCGAAAAAGCATTCGCCGCCTTGCCTAAAATGTCAAAACAGTCCAATGGTCCCCCCTTCGCTAACAGCCAAAAACGGTTGAAAGGACAGAGATCGACCATTGGATCGAGTTGTTCTATCGATCATATCCGGCCATCGTGTGTTCGGCTCGATCCGGGTCTCGATCTTCTTCGGTGAATCGAGTGCTGAATCCGATCTCGGTATCGATCTTTGGGAGGATCGAGTGGTGTACTCGATCCGGCTCTCGCTCTGCATGGCGTCATTTACGTCCGTACCGATACATCGATTGCTTCACTCGATCTCCATCTCGATCATTATCCTTGGATCGCCTAGTTGGCTCGATCTTCTGGTCGATCAACTCCTAGATCGACCGGCCATGCTCGATCTGCTCCTCGATCACTGGTCCTTAGCACACTCCCGAGCTTCTATGAACTGCTACATCGGCCTCCACACCTCCACGAACCTCCGTGTCTCCAAAGCAACCAGAAACAACCTGGAATGGATGCAAAATGCAGAGAAAATGCATATGCTGATGCAAGAATGCTCTAGGATCCTAAGTGATGCAATCTAGCCTAAAACATGATACAAATGCATGAAAAACTATCTAATGAGTATGCAGAATGTATGCAATATGCAATGATATCACTACTCACTCATAATCATGTTTAACACCAAATCACAAAGAGAAAGGATGCTAATCATGATTAAAAGAAAGATTAAAGAAAGATTAAAGCAAATATTTGATTATATTAAACAAAGCAAAGAAATTGTCTTACAAACTTAAAGAAAGTGCTCAAGAACAGTAAAATGACATGACCCCTCGAAAATCTGGAAAAAGGACTATTTATAGTCTAGAGAAGAAAACCCTAGAGTAATGACATAAATGTAATTAAAAACAGGTTCGATCTGGGTCAGTATCGGTCAGTTGTGTCGGTCTTCAGTGACCGAAATGGATCCCTATCGGTCTGGAGTGATCGACACATATGACCGAAATCGATCCGGTGTGTTTGTGTCGATCACACTTGACCGATACTGGTGATCGATATGCTCCGTATCGGTCATCCTTGACCGATACTCTCTGTGCTCTGACCGAAAACTTCTGCAGAGATCTTCTGCTGTGATCTTTCTTGCTCCCTTTTGCCCAGCTAGCATCTTGTATCATTCCCAAAACTCCTCCAAGCTCCTTTAAGCTCCAAAAGCACCTAAAAACATCCAAAATGCAAAGAAAATGCAAACTATACTCTAAATGCAACCTAAATCTAAAAGGAGAAGAAAATGGGACAAAAGCAAAGGGAGAACATGCAAAAGAGGACCAAAATATGTACTAAATGCAGCCCTAAATGGTGTAAATACAAGGGATATCAGGCTTTCTTACCTTGACCGGATTCAGAGAGCCTTGAAAACCAAATCCTAGAGACTAATCTATCCTGTCCCAAACGGCATGCATGTAGAGGGGGTTAGTTAAGCCACTATTTAGATCTTTGCTTAATGTTCTTTGACCCATCTTTCCACTAAACGCCATAGGTTTGGAGAAAGGGTCAGAGAAAGGGGTCTTACCACACGCCATGGAAGATCCTAGTTTAAGTTTCCTAAGGCTTAGAGAAAGCTCTTTAAATGAGTAGATCTAGGTGTTTTCAAACAAAAGCTTCAACCTTTGAATCTCTTGAACATGACCCTCGACCTTGAACCATCTTTTTAGCATTTTAAAACCTCTGTTTATCATTCTCTAGTCGTAAAGCTTGCATCTTTGTTCATTTGAAGTCATTTGCTTAAGTTGTTAGAATCGATCTGTTTTACCCGTTTTAGCTCTCGATTTTTAGTTATTAGTAGATTTGCTCTTTTAATCCTATGTTTTCTCCTGGTAGTTTTTAACCCTCTTTCATAGATTTTAAAATAGTTTGCATAATCATTTGGTAGTTACATTTAGTTTTCTTTGATTTTACCATCTATTTACCCGAATCTGCTTAGCTTTACTAAATACTTGCATTCCTATTGTTCTTTCTTCACCCAGGCTGGATTGATACCTCTTGTATACTATACTACAACTATAGGTTCCTTGACCTTTGATATTCTGCATTGAACAAAAATGCTGCTTATCAAATGGCGCCGTTGCCAACTTGGGTTTGCTAGAAAGCATTAGGATTTGGTGTTTGGCAAAGACTAAGCCTTTAACTTTTATTTTGAATACTCATTGCTCTACCTTACTGATTGTCTTTTCAGGTACATGAATATGCGCTCCACGGGTGACAACAATCTGCTTAGACCCCTGGACAATATTCACCAACTCGGACACGCAAGATAAAAAAGAGCAAGAGAGCAAGCTCAAGCCTTTGAAGAGATTGTGCAAGCTGGTTCAGTAGACTTTGCAACAATGGCTGAGCAAGAACATCCTGAGGGACCTCCACCAGCTCACGGTTCTATAGGAAGGGGCAATGGAAACCTCAACCACGCAGCTAGACCACCACGAATCATAGGTGCTGGAGATGCTCCAAATACACATCATAACCGCTTTGGGATCACTCCTCCACCAGTCCAAAACAACAATTTCAAGATAAAGCCTGGATTCATCTCTATGGTTCAAAACAGCAAATTCCATGGACTAGCTATGGAAGACCCCTTGGAGCATCTTGACAACTTTGAGCAAGTTTGTGGGATGATAAAGATCAATGGGATCTCGGAAGATGCTTTCAAGCTACGGCTCTTCCCATTTTCTCTTGGAGATAAGGCTAGGCATTGGGAGAAGACCCTTCCACAAGGCACCATTACCTCTTGGGCTGAATGTAAGAAGGCGTTCCTCTCAAAGTTTTTCTCGAGCACAAGAACAGCTAGGCTGCGAAGTGAGATCAGCGGATTCACTCAAAGGCGGAACAAGACATTCAATGAAGCTACGGAGAGATTCAAGGACTATACCATTCAATGTCCTCACCACGGCTTCAGTGAAGAGACTCTCTTGAGCACAATATACCGAGGAGCATTACCCAAGATCCGAATGCTACTTGATACAACAAGCAAGGGTAACTTTCTTGGTCAAGAAGTGGAAAAAGGGATGGAGCTCATAGAGAACTTAGCTCTGAGTGATGGGAATTACACTGAGGACTACGACCGTGCACCTAGAGGTTCCGAGCTTGAGTCATGCAAGAAAGAGCTAAAATCGCTCCATGAGAAGATATATAAGCTCGTTCTTGCAAATCAGAAGCAAGTTCATTTCATGGGAGAAGCCGAAGATGTCTTAGAGGAGCTAGAGCTGAGACAAGAAGAAGCTAACTGGGTTGCTGGTCAGAACTACAACAAGCCTCAGGGATATTCTCAAGGATACCAAGCCAACAACAATCTCTCATATAGGAGCACCAACGTTGAGAATCCAAAAGATCAGGTGTACCCCCCTCAGCAAGCAAAGCCTTTTGTACCCTACAACAAGGGGTTTCAACAAAACAGTGGGTATCAAGGTCCGAGGCAAGGCAATTTCCAGCAACAACAGCAAGGCAACAAGGGTTACACTCCTATGTTTCCTCCTGGTTTCATGCCTCAACAGCAACAAGCTCCACCGCCTCCTCAAGATCCGGTTCAAGCAATGTTTCAACAGTTGCTTCAAGGTTAAGCTTCTACAATTCAGAAGTTTGTTGAGATGAACAACCGGCTAGACTCCTCTCTTACTGACCTCTCTACACAGATCACCAATCTGAAAAACAAGATCAAGCAGTTAGAGAAGGGCAAAGCTAGTACAAGCGGTCAAAGCAGCTTACCGGGCAAGTGTGAGCAAAACCCCAAGGAGTATGCACACACTATCACCTTGAGAAGTGGTAAAGAGCTTCCGCCGAGAGTTGCACCTAAAGACAATGAGGACATTGTTGTTCAAGAGGGGGAGGGTAAGCTTTCAGCTGATGAGGAGATTACCTTTGACAATGTGTGGATTGAGAGACCAAGGAAAGGCAAAGAGGTTGTTCTAGTGAAGAAAGTCAAAGAGGTGAGCAAAGAGAAAGATGCATTTGTTCCTCCACCCTACAAACCGAAGCTTCCTTTTCCTGGACGGTTCAAGAAACAGCTGCTTGAGAAGCATAGAGCAGTCTTTAAGAAGCATTTGAAAGATGTTGAGATCAAGATACCTTTGGTGGATTGTTTAGCCATGATGCCTAAGTGTCCTAAGTTCTTCAAAGATACACTTACTAAGAAGAGCAATGAGAGTGAAGAGGTTTTGGTGCTTAGTGAAGAGTGCAGCGCCATTATTCACAAGGAGATTGTTCCTAAGAAGCTAGGAGATCCAGGATCATTCACCATTCCTTGTGCTCTTGGTCCTTTAAAGTTTGAAAGCTGCTTATGTGATCTTGGTGCAAGCACTAATCTCATGCCCCATTCCATAGCAAAGAAGCTCGGTTTTACCATGTTTAAAGAGTGTAGGATCTCTCTCGTGCTAGCTGATAGAAGCATAAGGCTTCCTGTGGGTATGCTTGAAGATTTGCTCGTGAGGATCTATGGAGTTAACGTGCCAACAGATTTCGTTGTTCTTGAAATGGATGAAGAACCAAAGGATCCTCTTATCCTTGGAAGACAGTTTCTTGCAACCGCTGGAGCCATCATAGATGTGAAGAATGGCAAGATCTCTCTACACTTGGGCAAAGACATCAAGCTAGACTTCGATATCAATGAAGTCTTGAAGAAGCCAACTATTGGAGGACAAGCTTTCTACATTGAGACTTTGGATGCTTTAGCCGACGAGTTGCTTGAGGAGTTGGCAAAAGAGGATCACTTGCAGCTAGCTTTGACTAAGGAGCCAGGGGAGCATGGTTTTCTGAGCAAGCAGACCCAGGAGTACGTTCATATCCTTGATTCTCGCAAGGTTGTGAAGGAAGATGAAGGCGGATGCCTAGAGATCAATCAGGAAATCGACGAGTTCACTCGATCCAGGACTACGATCAACAAGAAGATCGAGAGGACCGCTCGAGCCAGGATAGAAATCGATGAGAAGATCGAGAGAGCCAACTCGATAAGTTCACAGAACGACTCAGCAACTCGATCTACTACTCGATCTATATCAAATCGAGCAAGTGATCGAGGTGAGTGCAATCGATCCGGACCAGAACGAGTGGAAGATCGACTGGATAACTCGATCTCAGAGGGGACAACGGTTCAAGATGGCAGCCTTAAAGCTCATGACTCGGGGTCTAAGGAAGGCAGTGAGGACAGCAACAGTAACACAAGCGACGAGGAGGACTGGAGCGAGCTGCTAGCCCCAAAGGTGGATCTAAAGGAGCTCCCAAATTGGCTAAGGTACGCTTTCTTAGGGCTTAATGAGACTTATCCCGTGATTGTGAATGAAAGTCTGAGTGATGATGAGTTAAACTCGCTTCTTAAGGAGCTGAAAAAGTATAGGAAGGCCATTGGGTACTCTCTAAGTGACATCAAAGGCCTTTCACCAATGCTTTGTACTCATAGGATTCACTTAGAGAATGAAAACTCTTCTTCTATTGAACATCAAAGGCGTTTAAACCCAAATTTGAAAGAAGTAGTTAAGAAAGAGATCTTGAAATTGTTAGAGGCTGATGTGATATACCCTATCAGTGACAGCACGTGGGTTTCCCCAGTCCACATGGTGCCTAAGAAAGAGGGAATCACAGTCATTAAGAATGAAAAAGATGAATTGATTCCTACTAGAACCATAACTGGTCACCGAATGTGTATATATTATAGGAAGCTCAATTCAGCTACTAGAAAGGATCATTTTCCTCTTCCTTTTATTGATCAAATGTTAGAGAGACTTGCTAATCATCCATACTATTGTTTCTTAGATGGATACAGCGGTTTCTTTCAAATTCCTATTCATCCAAATGACCAAGAAAAGATAACTTTCACATGCCCTTATGGTACCTTCGCATATCGAAGGATGCCTTTTGGGTTATGTAATTCACCAGCAACCTTTCAAAGGTGCATAATGTCAATCTTCTCTGATCTTATAGAGGAGATGGTAGAGGTCTTTATGGATGACTTTTGTGTATATGGTGCGTCCTTTTCTGCTTGTTTGTCTAATCTTTGCAAGGTACTCAAGCGATGTGAGGAGACAAACTTGGTGCTGAACTGGGAGAAGTGTCACTTCATGGTGAAGGAAGAGATTGTACTCGGTCACAAGATATCTGAGCCAGGAATAGAGTTTGATAAAGCAAAGATTAAGGTCATGATGAGTCTTGAGCCGCCGGCTAATGTGAAGGGTATACGGAGTTTCTTGGGTCACGCAGGCTTCTACTGGAGATTCATAAAGGACTTCTCCAAGAAAGCTCGCCCTCTTACATGGCTGTTATGCAAGGAAGCCGAGTTCGTGTTTGATGAGGAGTGTCTTCACGCTTTCAAGACTATCAAAGAAGCTCTTGTCACGGCACCTATAGTACAAGCACCAGACTGGAGTTTACCCTTCGAGATCATGTGCGACGCGAGTGACTACGCCGTGGGAGCTGTTCTTGGTCAGAGGAAAGACAAGAGGTTGCATGTTATCTACTACGCCAGTCGTACCTTGGATGACACGCAAGTGAGATATGCTACAACCGAGAAGGAGCTGCTGGCCGTTGTGTTTGCTTTTGAGAATTTCAGATCATACTTGGTGGACTATAAGGTTGTTGTATACACTGATCATGCGGAGTTGAGTTATATCTACTCTAAGAAGGATACCAAGCCGAGGCTTTTAAGGTGGATTCTTCTTTTACAAGAGTTCGATATGGAGATAAAAGACAAGAAGGGGATAGAGAATGGTGTTGCTGATCACCTTTCTAGAATGAGAGTGAATGAAGCCTTACCCTTGGATGATTCACTTCCTGAAGAGCAACTCATGATGATCAATACGGTGGTATGCACACGGCTAGAAGATCAGTTTGAAGATGTTTTGGCTTTGAGAGAAGAAAACCTGCCTGGTATGCTGATATAGTGAACTTCTTAGCTTGTGGAGAGGAGCCTACTCACCTTGATCATTATCACAAGAAGAAGTTCATGAGGGACATCTCCTACTATTTTTGGGACGAGCCTTACTTGTACAAAAGGGGAGTAGATAGCTTGTACAGAAGATGTGTTTCAAGAGAGGAAGCACAGGACATCCTTCTTCACTGCCACGGTTCATCCTTGGAGGACATTTTGCTTCTTTCAAGACAGCAACAAAGGTCTTACAAGCCGGGTTTTGGTGGCCATCGCTATTCAAGGATGCTCATGAGTTTGTTAAGTCTTGTGGAGCATGTCAAAGAGCTGGAAACATCACGAAGAGGAATGAGATGCCTCAGGTGCCAATGTTTGAAGTTAATGTGTTTGATGCTTGGGGATAGACTTCATGGGACCGTTCCCATCTTCTTACGGCAACAAATTCATCTTGGTCTGTTGATTACGTGTCTAAGTTGGTTGAGGCTATAGCTTCCCCAACTAATGACTCAAAGGTGGTGGTTAAACTCTTTAAGACAATTATCTTCCCACGGTTTGGAGTTCCCAAGGTAGTGATCAGCGATGGGGGCAGCCACTTTATCAACAAGAAGTTTGAAAGTCTCTTGAAGAAGTATGGTGTGAAGCACAAGGTAGAAACACCTTATCACCCACAAAATAGTGGGCAAGTAGAGGTCTCTAATAGACAGATCAAAGCTATCTTAAAGAGGACAGTAGGAGCAACTCGGAAGGATTGGGCAAGTAAGCTAGATGATGCTTTATGGGCGTATAGAACCGCCTTCAAAACTCCTATTGGTACCACTCCCTTCACTCTTCTTTACGGCAAGGCATGTCACCTCCCTGTGGAGCTAGAGCATAGAGCACTATGGGCAGTGAAACAGATGAACTTCAGTCTCAAGACGGCACAGGAGAAACGGTTGATTCAACTTCATGAGTTAGATGAGGTACGGCTAGAGACTTATGAGAGTGCCAAAATCTACAAGGAAAGGACCAAGGCGGTTCATGACAAGAAGCTGGTACTCAAGGAGCTTAAGGAAGGAGATCTGGTCTTGCTCTACAACTCGAGGCTGAAGCTATTCCTTGGAAAGCTGAAGTCAAGGTGGTGTGGACCGTTTGAGATCAAAGAAGTTCTACCCTATGGAGCGGTTACTTTGGTTGGCAAGACTGGAAAGACTTTCACGGTTAACGGGCACAGAGTCAAGCCTTACTTGGCGAGTGACTACAGCAAGGAGGGCACTACAATGCTCCTCCAAGACCCACCTCTGGCCTGAACCAAGTAAAGTCTAGCTAAAGACGTTAAAAAAAGCGCACTTATGAGGCATTCCCATGTCTATCTTGTATATATTTTTGCTTTCTTTCTATTTCAGTTTTATGCTTTTTATGTTTAAGTGTGTAGGTGAAAGGATATGTGATTGGAGATCATGATCTTGGAGTCCAAAAAGGCGAGAAAGGAGAAGTATATACTAGAGATCGAGTGCTAGATCGACTTATCCTGGCTCGATCTTTACTAGTTCAAGCTAGTGAAACGAGAGGAGTCATTCGATCCAGATGAGATCGAGTAGATAATCGAGTGATTCAGTCGATCATGAGAGGATAACCCACCAATGCGTTTAGAACGAGGTGTGAATCGACTGACTTCACTCGATCCTCGATCTGAATCGATCAGTCTACTCGATCTGCCAATCGATCTAAGCCGAAACGACCTCCAAATCGATCACGTGGCTCGATCCAAGGAGCATAGCCTGAGTGACCAAAAATCATGGAACGAGGGGGCACAATCGATATAAGACTCGATGCGATCTGAATCGAGTTCCTGATCGATCAACCCTCTCGATCCTAGTCAACATGAACATGAGATCGAGTCCTGGATCGACCAAATGGACTCGATCTCGTGTCGAGGTAAGTTTGTGCTTTTCCTCTTTTATTCTTTTCCTCCAGTTTTAAATTTGAATTGTGGTCAAGGCAAGCATCTTTGACCATGAAAGATGTGCCTTGACCACACTTTTGTCAGAAACCACTTGTTTTGCCCATGGTTTTGTTAGCCTTTATATTTACATGTAACCACACACTGTCTCTCATTTTGTGTTTCGAGTTTTCTAAAGATAGAGAGAGTGTGATTTTCTGTTTTTAAGGCTATTAACATCTTGCTTTCATCTTGTCAAAAGGTATTTTCGGTTCATTCATATACTTGTTTAAATTTTTTTATTTTTTTTTTGGAAAATTGCCTTTTAATTTCTTAAGATGATTGTTAGTTGTTAGGGAATTAGGATAATTTTTAGAAATAGCTAAGTATTAGGAAAATTGCTAGATTTAATCCTATCTCTAGATTCTTTCCTCTAGTATTTAGCTATGATTTTTATCAATTCTCTAAAAATCTAGGTTTATTGTTACAAGTTTTTCTCTTCTACCTTGTCTTTCTCTTGCATTCGCCACCTTTACTCATCCTATTCTTTGAGAATTGTGTTTCAGGTACCAATGGCACCAAAGAGAACCAGAGAAGAGACAACACAGGGAGAGGGAACATAAGAAGTGGTTCAAGAGAGGGTTAGATGGAGCAAAATGGAGAAAAAGGCTAAGAAGAGACTTGAGAGGCTGTGCTTTGAACCAATCAAATTTGCAAGCAGAGACCTTTTGGGGAAGATGGGGCTATTAAGAGACTTTGATGTGCTTCTCAAAGACATGGGGCTTGCTTACCTCTTAAGAATGGATTGCCCCACATATCCAGAAGTCACGCTTGACGTTCTCTCAACCTTGGAGTTTTCCTAAGAGAATCCGAGCCTCCCTACTCCATCACAAGGTCACCTCACTTTCAAGATCAGGAGGCAAGCTTACCACATGACCATAGCCGAGCTCTGCCAAGCCTACGGCCTCAATGCTGCTGCTAAGCAATTGGAGTTCCCTCAGCTTAAATCAGCAAACGATCTATGGGACTTGATCAGCCTTGACGACTACAAGGCCAACACCGCCAAGATCAAGAAAGTTCGCAACCCCTTGCTGAGATACACCCTCAAACTCCTGGCAAACACTTTCAGTGGGAGGTATGTGGCTCCAACAGTTACGAAGAATGAGCTGTGCTTTCTCTTTCAAGGAGTTAAGAAGATCTTATGCAACCGAGAAGAGCATGATGAGCCATTGGAGGACAAGCTCGGAGATGATGTCAACTATGATTGCATCTTGGCCACCTCTTTGGTCAAGTACAAGGCATGGGCCCTAAGGTCTAAGGCGAGCTCAGCACTTATTGGCGGCATCCTCACACCGATGTTTGTGCAAGCTGGAGTTCCTCTTCAAGAGTTTTAGCCTTGCGCGGATAGGGCTTACATGGACGAGAAGTACATGCGCAACACTGATAGCTTGAGAACTACGCCAGCTCCAGGGTTGTTTGCTTACCTGTATTACGATCACAACCATGCCAAGAAGGTCTGCATTCTGCCCAACGAGGATGAGACATACTTAGACAGCATCGACACCATCGAGTTTTTGCCAACGGATGAGGAGTGTGTCGCAGCCCTTGGACCAGCAGCAGTTCCCACTCAGCTTGCTCGTGAACCCTCTGAGTCACCCACGTCAGATGCTGAGATGCCAGCCCACGTCGAGCTTCCTAAGCTCTATTTTGAACCAAGGACCAAAACCGAGAAGTTTCTTGCATCTTTGGTGGAGGTTCAGCGGAAGGTGAATAAGTGGCAGAGCAAGATGATCAAAAAGCTTGACAAGAAGATCAAGAAGCTTCAAGGAAGCTCATCTGATGCGTCTTCAAGCGAGGAGGTCGAGTAGCCCGAGAAGAGGAGAAGATCCACTGGTGGGATTGTGATCCGTGAGCCGCAAGGAAGCAACATCCAGCCTGCACGCCACTATGTACACGAATGGACAGCCAAGGAGAAAGGCAAGGCAGTGACTCACGACCCTCCTAGCAAGAGCAGGAAGTCTGGAGCATCCTCAAGCTCCAGCCGAGCCTAGCTCAAGGTACGAACAACCGAACCCTTGTAAATACCATGCATGTTTTTGATTTTTGCTTTGTGTTTTGACTCCTCTTGAATTTATTTGCCACCGAGACGGTGTCATTCAAGTATGGGGGAGTGTGTGTGTTATTTGACATGTTTTCTTTGATCTTATTTTGAGTTATCATCATTGAGTCTTGCATTGCATCATCTAAGGCATAGAAAATACAAAAAATGATAAAAAAATTTTAAAAATTTTTAAAAACATTCATTTAGTTTGCATTTGCATTGTTAAATATTGTAGAATTGAGTCTAGAATTTTTTAAAATCATTTAGGTTGTTTACATTTGGATAAGGGGCAAAAGTTTTCTTAAAAAAGTGTTTTAAGCTCATGAATTGTTTCAATGCCCTAGTTAGTAGTTCTTTGATGCTTTGTTCACACTTTGAAAGTAAGCTTTAACCATATTTGGATCATTTGTTTTGATTTTCGTGGCTTAAGTTGAACATTCATGAATTGAATCCTTTCCTAATAAGTGAGAACCTTAATTTGAACTCTTAATTATCATACTTATGCATTTGAAAAAGGATACATGGATCACTTATACATATTTAGGCTTTCTTCTTCCTTTGACCACTCTCTTGTAAGCCTAAATAGACTTCCCCACCTTTACCCTACCCTTCTTTCAAGCCAATGTTCTTGTGTGATGAATCTTTGTGAGGCCTCTTTTCGGTTGAACTTAGCATAAAGTGTTAGGTTTAGGTGACATGATTAGGCTTTCATATTGTTGCTAGCTTTGCATTTTGAAGCTAGTTTTAGGCTTAGGATAGGGCGTGTATTCATGGTAGTTGAGTTGTTTTGTTTCGGTTTAAAGAGTTTGAAGTTTGGAAGTTAAATAAAAGGGTTCAATGGGTTTAAGTGGAAGGCTTGTGTTTTAAAATGAAAGCTCTAGTTTAAATAAGAAGGTAGCTCTCAAAAGAAAAGAAAAAGAAAAGAAAAGAGCCAAAAGGCCAAATGTTTAAAAAGATAAAAGAAAAAAAATGAGTAGAGAGCTATCAAAGTTAAAAGAAAAGAGCTAAGTGTATTTATAGCCTTTCCACTAGCCAAAAGAGTTTTAAAATGATGCTTTTATTTGGGGTTTTGCTAGGCGAATTGCCTTGTTGTTAAGGGTAGCCTTTAGGTGGTTGAGTGAGCTTAAAAAGAAGAGAAAAATGAGAGGGGTTTAGGATCATTGTTAGTGTATATGGGTAGATGAGAGTCAAGTCATATATGCATCAATTGTCTTTACCTTTAGCATTATGCATAAGTTCAACCATTCTTTGAGATAACCCATTGTTTGAATCACCCTTATAAATGAGATCATTTTTATCTCATAACCTTTATCTCTTAGCCAAGTGTATTCGGGTTTAAAGTGCATAAGTGTGATTCACGGTTTTAAGCTTAATGAATGTTAAAGGTTAGGATTCTTGGATTGTTTGGGATATGAGAGTCATGATTTGAGATTCAACATGTGATGAATATGGCTAAGTTCTTTGGAGTATGAGTGTGTGCATTGCATCTTAGGATTAAGAACTAGGACCATTGAATTGATTCATTTAAAAAACACTTTTGCAAGGAACTTGAGCCCCCGTTTTTAAAACCCCTCTTCCTCTCCTGAATTTTGTTTGCTTGAGGACAAGCAAAAGGCAAGTTTGTGGGAGTTGATATTACCATATATTTAGCATATTTGGCATGTATTTAGAGTAGTTTTCATGCATTCATCTTGCATTATAGGCTAGTTTCTACCATTTGTTGCATTTTAGGTCCTAGATCACTTTGCAATCGTATTTTGCATATTTCTTGCATCTTTTGCATCAATATCAGGTTGTTTGGGACACTCTGGAGTTGTGGAAGTTGCGTGGACGTGCTGAGGATCAAAATGGAGCTTGTGGACACTTGGAGAACTTAGCCAAGCATGAAAAGGACCCGAGATCGAGAGGAAGATCGAGCTAGGCAGGTCGATCTAGATGAGATCGACCAGAACATCGACTAAGCCCGGATCGTTTCAGGAAAGGATCGAGGATGAGATCGAGTGAGGAGATCGATTGTGAGTACGGACGTGGATTACGCCATCCAGATCGAGAGCCAGATCGAGACCACGACCCGATCATCCAGGGATCGACTCCAAGATCGAGCAAAAGCAGATGATCCATGAAGAAGATCGAGCCAGAGATCGAGTGACCCAAGTCGATCTCTGGAACCTTATCCGGCCAACTGGTTTTTGGACTCTTGTGAGGGGGGGGGGGGGGGGGGGGGGGGGACCATTTCCTTATTTGGCCTATTTTAGGCAATCGAATGTAAACCATTTATGATGTCTTGGACCTTTTAAGCTTTCTGAGTGTCTAAGGCGATTTTTCACCATTGTTAACGATATCAAGCTTTTCATACTTTGTGGATCTTAAATCTTGCTTAATCATTAGTATTTTCTTTAATCGCTCTTCTTTAATAATGCTTAGCTTTCTTTTCTCAACATTTCAATCGGTTTTAATCATGAGTAGTGAGTATATTTTCTTTGGGTTAAAGGTTGGGGCGATTCAAAGGGGTTTAAGGGTTTGAACTTTTGGATTTTTCTTCTTCTTAACTCACTCTCTTCTAGGATTTGGGGTCTTAAAGCTTAGAGAGTCTTGGAAAAGATCTCTATGATTCCAGGGCTTTCTTACCTTGACCGGATTCAAAGATCCTTGAAACCCAAATCCTAGAGACTAATTTATCATCTCCCAAACGCCATGGATGTAGAGGGGGTTAGTTAAGCCACTATTTAGGATCTTTGCTTAATGTTCTTTGACCCATCTTTCCACTAAACGCTATAGGTTTGGAGGAAGAGTCAGAGAAAGGGGTCTTACCACACGCCATGGAAGATCCTAGTTTAAGTTTCCTAAGGCTTAGAGAAAGCTCTTTAAATGAGTAGATCTAGGTGTTTTTAAACCAAAGCTTAAACCTTTGAATCTTTTGAACATGACCCTCGACCTTGAACCCTCTTTTTAGCATTTTAAAACCTCTGTTTATCATTCTCTAGTCGTAAAGCTTGCATCTTTGTTCATTTGAAGTCATTTGCTTAAGTTGTTATAATCGATCTGTTTTACCCGTTTTAGCTCTCGATTTTTAGTTATTAGTAGATTTGCTCTTTTAATCCTCTGTTTTCTCCTAGTAGTTGTTAACCCTCTTTCAGAGATTTTAAAATAGTTTGCATAATCATTTGGTCGTTGCATTTAGGTTTCTTTGATTCTACCATCTATTTACCCGAATCTGCTTAGCTTTGCTTAATACTTGCATTCCTAGTGTTCTTTCTTCACCCAGGCTAGATTGATACCTCTTGCATACTATACTACAACTATATGTTGCTTGAGCTTTGATATTCTGCATTGAACAAAAATCCTGCTTATTACTGATCTGGGCCGAAATCGTGTCGGGGCCTTGCAAATTAGGTGACGAGTGACACCCTCCTTGGTGACGCTCGTCACTGATCTCTGAGCCTGCAAAATTTTCATCTTCAAACTCCATCTGCTGCACGATTTGCTCTGCACTGTTTCAAGCTCTTATTCACTCTTGACTGTGATGGCATTAACGTGGTGCTGGGGATTGATATCAGTCCTTCCACGAAAGAATCCTACTTGCCTTTGAATAGCTCCTGCAATTTGAGTAACCTGCACATCAAGCTTCTTCATGTGAGAGTTCAGACTCTCAATTTTTCCATTCAGGTCTTGATACAGCGAATCCAACTTGCCATTGAAGTTCACTGTCATCTTCTGCTGTCTTTCAAGTATCTGCTCCAGCATAGCTTCCATCTTATTGTCTTGTGGAGGTGCAGTTTGGTAGGAAGAAGAACCATAATTCCTGCTGTTTTGGTAAGGTTTCTCAACTTCAGTCTTCTGGAACTGTGGCATTGCAGTATAACTAGTTGCATTCTGGTTTCCTGGGAAGGTGCCCTTCTGATTGTTGCCATTAAATCCTCTGTTCCACTGCTGATTCCCAAACCTTTGATTCTGAAAACCCCCATTGATGAAACTAACATCCTTTTGCTCAAATTCTTCAGAATTTTTGAAAGTCTCCACCTCCGCAGCAAACTGGACCGATTTCTTTCCTGCCAAAAGGCTGTGCATACTGTCCAGCTTAGCCTTAACCTTAGCGATCTGGT
Source organism: Thlaspi arvense (assembly GCA_911865555.2). NCBI lineage: Eukaryota > Viridiplantae > Streptophyta > Magnoliopsida > Brassicales > Brassicaceae > Thlaspi > Thlaspi arvense. The sequence continues at coordinate 44,275,267 of OU466862.2, read as the reverse complement.
TTCTATCATTCAAACCATCATGTTGCATCCTTTGAAAGTCAGCGTTCTTGGTGCTGTTACTGCAAGCCAAGTTTTCAATCAATCTGATTGCTTTTTCTGGTCTGTTGGTGTTGAAGTTCCCACTACTTGAAGCATTCAGCGCCATCTGATACTTCCAATCAATGCCTCTGAAGAAGATACCAAGCAACTGGACTTGACTAAAGCCATGGTGAGGACAGTCCCTTTGATAAGACTTGAATCTCAACCAAGAAGCTTTAAAAGCTTCAGTAGGACCTTGTGTAAAGGATGCAATTTTCGTCCTCAAGTCTTCTGATCTGGCATCATCATAGAAGTTGTCAGAAAAGCATTCTTAGTGTCTTCCCAAGTGGTCAGCGAAGCAGGCTCTAGTTGCTTCAGCCAATATGCAGCATCTCCTCCAAGTGAGTAAGGGAAAAGCTTGCAGAAGAGAAAGTCATAGCTAACTCCATTAGCTTAGACACTTGAAGCTAAACCTTCAAACCTCTCAATATGATCCATTGGATGCTCATGAGGTAAGCCATGGAAAGGATGCTGTCCCACCAGCTGATAGTAAGCAGGCTTAAGCTCAAAATCATTCATCTGGAAAGGAGGAGGGCGGATTGCAGCTCTGTTGGCATATAACTGATCAGGTCTGTTGAAATCTGATATCACTGCATTTTGCATACATATAAGTTAGCTTTTCATGCATTTACATCACACTTTAGGCTAGATTGCATCACTTTAGGTCCAAGACAATTCTTGCACCAGCATACGCATGTTCCTTGCATTTTGCATCATATTCAGGTTGGTTCTGGCTACTTTGGAGTCGTGGAGGTTCGTGGACGTGCTGAGGCTAGAGTGGAGATTCGTGGGAACATCGGATGCTTGCTAATGACCAGAGATCGGGGAGCAGATCGAGCATGGCCAGTCGATCTAGGAGAGATCGACCAGAAGATCGAGTATCCCAGACGGTCCAAGGGAATTGATCGAGACAAAGATCGAGTGAAGCAATCGATCAAGTGGTACGGACGAAAATGACGCCATGCAGAGCGAGAGCCGGATCGAGTCCTCCACTCGATCCACCGAAGATCTATACCAAGATCGGATGCAGCACTCGATCCACCAAAGAAGATCGAGACCCAGATCGAGTAGAAGACACGATGTCCGAAAGTGATCGAGTGAGCTGCTCGATCCCGAAGTCGATCTCTGTCCTTTCAACCGATTTTGGCCGCTAGCGAAGGGGGGACCATCGAGCTGTTTGGCCTACTTTGGGAAGGCGGCGATCACATTTTCATACACGCTTTCACTTTTACTTTTTTATCATCTTTCTCTCTGGTTTTCAGGCGATTCTGCCATTGTTAGATTTTGAGCTTTGTTCTTGAATATTTCGTATCGTTTTAAGTTTAATCCATCGTTTCTATGTTTATCGTTTCATTCTTCGTGCTTTGCTTGGTTTACTTAATGTGTAGTGAGTAGTTTAATCGGGTTTTGGGGTTGAGAGGATCCTAAGGGGTGGAAAAGGTTTTCAAAGCTTGGTGTTTTCTTGTTTTTAAAGGCTTTCTCTTCTAGGATGTTGAGTTCCTAAGGCTTAAAGAGTCTCACGCCAAGATCTTTATGATCAGAGAGGTCTCTTACCTTGATAGGATCCAGAGATCTCTGAAAATCACATCCTAGAGACTAGTTATCCTTTCCCAAACGCCATGGTAGTTTAGGGGACTAGTTAAGCCATATTATTGAAATCCAACTTCATTGCCCTTCAACCTCTCTTTCCACCAAATGCCATGGGTTTGGAGGAGGGGATGAAGGAGTGATCCATACCGCAAGCCACGGATGGGTCTTGTTTTGTTTTCAAGGCTTAGAGAATCTCACAAAGTGAGTAGATCTAGAGTTTTCAAACCAAGCTTGGACCTTTGAAACCCCTAACATGAATATCAACCCTATACCCTTCTTTCTTAGCATTCTTACATCTTCGTTAATCATTCGCTTGATACTCGTCGCATCCTTGTCATTAGTTTCATTGCACTTGCACTTTTAAACGAGATCGATCCAAGCTGATCGATCTAGTGGTCGATCATGTGGTCGATCAACTAGTCGATTTTTATAAATTCATAGCTTTGCATTTTAATCATTCTGTTTGTTCCTAGTGGTAGTTTAATCATCTCTGGTATTTTTAAAATAGTTCTGCATTCCATTTTACTGTTACATCTAGTTTTTAGGATTTTCACAAAATCGCTTATCATTTGCTTAGCTTTACACTGCCCTTGCATTCTCTCTGCACTTTCTAGCTTCTAGGATTGGATTGATACTGGCTTGCATGCTTTACTACAACTAAGTGTTGCATTTGAGTTTTGATAGCCTCATTGCATCCTCACCTTGCAAAAAGATTGTTATCAAATGGCGCCGTTGCCATTCTAGGAGTGTTTAGAAAGCATTGAGATTTGAGGCTTAGTAAAGACTAAGCTTTACTTTGTTTAAGTTACTAATTTCTCTACTCTCAAACATGTGTCTTTCAGGTACATGAATCTTCGTTCAAGGGGAGACAACAATCTACTTCAACCCTTGGACAACATTCATCAACTTGGTCATTCACGTCAAAGAAGAGTACGAGAACAAGCTAGAGCTTTTGAGGAGATTGTTCAGCACGGTTTGGTTGACTTTGAAGCTATTGCTGAACACGAGCATCCAGAGGGACCTCCTTCAGCTCACGGGGCAGTGGGAAGGGGCAATGGAAACCCCCAACATGCGGCTAGACCCCCAAGGATCATAGGAGCCGGAGATGCTCCCAATACTCATCACAATAGGTTTGGGATCACTCCTCCTCCTGTACAAAACAACAACTTCGAGATTAAGCCGGGTTTCATCTCAATGGTGCAAAACAATAAGTTTCATGGGCTAGCAATGGAAGATCCCTTGGAACACCTAGACAACTTCGAACAAGTATGTGGGATGATCAAGATCAACGGCATATCCGAAGATGCTTTCAAGCTGCGTCTCTTTCCATTCTCTCTTGGAGACAAGGCTAGACATTGGGAGAAAACACTTCCTCAGGGCACCATAACCTCATGGGCCGAGTGTAAAGAGGCGTTTCTCTCAAAATTCTTCTCTAGCACCAGAACGGCTAGGCTAAGAAGCGAGATCAGTGGCTTTACGCAAAGGAACAACAAGACTTTCAATGAAGCCATGGAACGGTTCAAGGACTATACTATACAATATCCTCACCACGGCTTCAGTGAAGAGACTCTTCTAAGCACTATCTACCGAGGAGCTTCACCAAAGATTCGCTTGTTGCTTGACACGGCTAGTAAAGGGAACTTCCTTGGTCAAGAGGTAGAAGAGGGCATGGAGCTGATTGAGAACTTAGCACTAAGTGACGGCAACTATGCTGAGGATTATGACCGTGCACCGAGAGGTTCTGAGCTAGAGTCTCACAAGAAAGAGTTGAAATCCTTGAATGAGAAGATTGACAAGTTGGTTTTGGCGAATCAGAAGCATGTTCACTTTGTTGGTGAAGCGGATGAGAGCCAAGAGGAGCTTGAGTTGAGCCAAGAAGAAGTCAATTGGGTGGCGGGTCAAAACAACTACAAACCTCAAGGCTATTCACAAGGCTACAACCAGAACAACAATCTCTCATACCGCAGCACCAATGTAGCAAACCCTAAGGATCAAGTATACCCTGCTCAGCAAGCAAAGCCTTTCGTACCTTACAACAAAGGCTTTCAGCTGAGTGGTGGCTTCCAAGGGCAAGGGCAGAACAACTTCCAAGGACAACAGCAAGGAAACAAGGGTTAAACGCCAATGTACCCTCCGGGCTTTGTACCTCAGCAGCAACAACCGATGCAACAACAAGTTGATCCTGTCCAAGCTATGTTTCAACAATTGATTCAAGGGCAAGCCTCTACAAACCAGAAGTTTGCCGAGATGAACACTCGTTTAGACTCATCTCTCACTGACTTCTCTACTCAGATCACCAACTTAAACAACAAGATCAAGCAGCTAGAGAAGGGAAAGGCGAGTACAAGTGGTCAGAATAGCCTACCGGGCAAGTGTGAGCAGAACCCTAAGGAATATGACAACGTCATCACGTTAAGAAGCGGAAAAGAGCTTGCACCTACGGTTACTCCCAAGAACAACGAGGACGTTGTAATTCAAGAGGGGGAGGGTAAGCTTTCAGCTGATGATGAGATCAACTTTGACAATGTCTGGATTCAAGGGCCAAGAAGAGGAGACAAAACGGTTGTTGAGAAGAAAGCGGAGCAAACTACTAAGGAGAAGGATGCTTATGTACCTCCACCGTATATACCTAAGCTACCTTTTCCCGACCGTTTCAAGAAGCAACTCATAGAGAAGCATAGAGTCTTGTTTGAGAAGCATCTTAAGGACGTAGAGATCAAGCTAACTCTCGTGGACTGCCTTGCTATGATGCCTAAATGCGCCAAATTCTTCAAAGACACTCTCATGAAGAAGAATAAGGAAAGTAAGGAAGTGCTTGTTCTAAGTGAGGAGTGTAGTGCTGTGATACACAAGGAGATAGTCCCTAAGAATTTGGGAGACCCTGGAAGCTTCACTATACCTTGCGCTTTAGGTCCTTTGGAGTTCAAGAGTTGCCTTTGTGATCTCGGAGCTAGCATAAATCTGATGCCTCATTCCGTGGCAAAGAAACTTGGCTTTACCCGTTTCAAGGATTGTAGAATCTCGTTGGTACTAGCTGACAGGAGTGTGAGGCTACCTGTGGGTTTGCTTGAGGACTTGCCAGTGAAGATCAGTGGAGTAAACGTGCCTACAGACTTCGTTGTGTTGGAAATGGATGAAGAACCAAAGGATCCACTCATTCTCGGTAGACCTTTCTTAGCCACCGCCGGAGCCATAATAGACGTCAAGAACGGGAAGATTGCCTTGCACTTGGGTAAAGATATAAGGCTAGACTTCGATATCAATGAGGTTTTGAAGAAGCCTATGATAGAAGGGCAAGCTTTCTACATTGAGACGTTGGATGCTTTAGCGGATGAGTTGCTGGAAGAGCTGGCTTAGGAAGATCATTTGAAGCTGGCACTGACTAAGGAGCCAGGAGAGTTTGGTTATGTGGATCAGAGGACTCAGGAGTACGTCAACTTGCTTGATTCGAGGAAGGTTGTGCTTGAAGATGTAGGCGTTTGCCTAGAGATCGACTCCGAGATCGATGACATTACTCGATCCAGAAGTCTAATCGACAAGACAATCGAGAGCACAACTCGATCCGGTGCAGCAATCGACAATCAGACCGAGGAGGGTGGTCGATCCAGGAAAACAATCGAGTCCAAGATCGAGGAGGGTTCCGATCAGTTTGGGGTCCCATCCAGAGATCGACTCAACGTCTCAATCCCTCGCTCGATCCACATTACATCGAGTGAGTGAATCGAGCGAAACTGCTTGATCTAGACGACATCGAGAGCAAGATCGACCTGGCGACTCGATTTCAGAAGGGATAGCGGTTGGAGAAAGCAGCCTCAAGGGCCATGTCTCGGGTTCTAAGGAAGTTTCTAAGGAGGAGAACAACAGCAACAGCCACGAGGATGATTGGAGCGAGCTGTTAGCCCCAAAGGTGGACCTTAAGGAGCTCCCAAAAGGGCTAAGGTATGCTTTCTTTGGGCTTAACGAAATCTATCCTGTGATTGTGAATGAAAACTTGAGTGATGATGAGTTGCAATTACTCTTAACTGAGTTGAGAAAGTATAGGAAGGCCATTGGGTACTCCCTAAGTGACATCAAGGGCCTTTCACCAATGCTTTGCACTCATAGGATTCACTTGGATAATGAGAACGCCTCTTCTATAGAACATCAAAGGCGTTTGAATCCAAATTTGAAAGAGGTTGTTAAGAAAGAGATTCTTAAGCTTTTAGAGGCTGACGTGATCTATCCCATAAGTGACAGCACGTGGGTTTCGCCCGTACACGTGGTGCCTAAGAAGGGAGGGATCACGGTCATTAAGAATGAAAAAGATGAGCTTATACCTACTAAGACTATTACTGGACACCGTATGTGTATTGATTATAGGAAGCATAATTTTGCTACTAGAAAGGATCATTTTCCCTTGACCTTTATTGATCAAATGCTTAAAAGACTTGATAATCACCCCTACTATTGCTTTCTTTATGGATATAGTGGATTTTTTCAAATACCAATCCATCCCAATGATCAGGAGAAGACGACCTTTACATGCCCTTATGGCACCTTTGCGTATCGAAGGATGCCATTCGGGTTGTGTAACGCACCGGCTACGTTTCAGCGGTGTATGATGTCGATCTTCTCTGATCTAATAGAAGAGATGGTAGAGGTATTTATGGATGACTTCTCGGTCTATGGTGTGTCCTTTTCTGCGTGTTTATTGAATCTTTGCAGGGTACTAAAACGTTGTGAGGAGACAAACTTGGTGCTTAATTGGGAAAAATGCCACTTCATGGTGAAGGAGGGGATCGTGCTTGGACATAAGATATCTGAGAAGGGTATTGAAATCGACAAAGCAAAGATTGATGTGATGACAAGCCTTGAGCCGCCAGTTAACGTCAGAGGGGTGAGAAGCTTCTTGGGACACGCCGGCTTCTACAGGCGCTTCATTAAAGACTTCTCTAAGATTGCACGCCCTCTCACTCGGCTGTTGTGCAAGGAGGCTGAATTCGTCTTTAATGAGGAGTGTTTGCAAGCTTTCGTGACAATCAAGGAGGCCCTAGTATCCGCGCCTATAGTGCAAGCACCAGACTGGACTCTACCTTTCGAGATTATGTGCGATGCTAGTGACTATGCCGTGGGATCCGTTCTAGGCCAAAGGAAGGATAAGAAGCTGCACGTGATATACTATGCTTCAAGAACCTTGGATGACACGTAAACGAGGTACACCACTACTGAGAAGGAGCTATTGGCGGTTGTATTCGCCTTTGAAAAGTTCAGGGCTTACCTCGTGGGTTCCAAGACCATAGTTTACACGGATCACGCGGCTTTGCGCTATATCTATTCCAAGAAGGACACTAAGCCGAGGCTTTTGAGATGGATCCTCTTACTTCAAGAATTTGACAGGGAAATCAAGGACAAGAAAGGGATAGAGAACAGCATTGCTGACCATCTCTCTCGGTTAAGGATCAACGAGTCTCTTCCTTTAGACGATTCTCTCCCCGAGGAACAACTCATGGCAATCACTACGGCTGTTTGTGGGGCCTTAGAGGGGCAGTTTGAGGAAGTTCTGAGCTTCAAAGAGGAGGATCTCCCTTGGTACGTGGATATTGTGAACTACTTGGCATGTGGGGAAGAGCCGTCGCATCTTGACAACTACCATAGGAAGAAGTTCATGAGAGACGTGAGCCACTACTATTGGGATGACCCCTATCTATACAAGAGAGGAGTAGATAGCTTGTACAGAAGATGCGTGACAAAGGAAGAAGCAAGAGATATCATCTTTCATTGCCACGGATCTTTGTATGGAGGGCACTTTGCTTCGTTCAAAACCGCTACAAAGGTCTTGCAAGCCGGCTTCTGGTGGCCGTCCATCTTCAAAGACACCCATGAGTTCGTGATGAGCTGCGAGCCATGTGAAGGAGCAGGGAATATTACCAAGAGGAATGAGATGCCTCAAGTTCCCATATTTGAGGTAGACGTCTTTGATGCGTGGGGCATAGACTTCATGGGGCCATTTCCTTCATCATACGGCAACAAGTTCATACTAGTGGCTGTTGACTACGTCTCTAAGTGGGTTGAGGCCATTGCTTCCCCAACAAACGACTCTAAGGTGGTGATCAAGCTCTTTAAGAGCAATATTTTCCCAAGGTTTGGAGTTCCCAAGGTGGTGATAAGCGACGGAGGGAGCCATTTCATCAACAAGCTGTTTGAAAATCTGTTAAAGAAGTATGGCGTGAAGCATAAGGTAGCTACGCCTTATCATCCTCAAACAAATGGCCAAGTGGAGGTCTCTAACCGTCAGATCAAGGCTATACTCGAGAGAACAGTTGGGACTACTCGGAAAGATTGGGCAATGAAGCTTTGTGGGCGTACCGGACTGCTTTCAAAGCGCCTATTGGTACCACTCCCTCCACTCTTCTCTACGGTAAAGGGTGTCATCTTCCTGTTGAGTTGGAGCATAGGGCGTTGTGGGCTGTGAAGCGATTGAATTTTGATCTAAAGACAGCTCAGGGGAAGCGGTTGATCCAGTTGCACAAGCTTGATGAGCTAAGGCTGGACGCTTACGAAAGCGCTAGGATCTACAAGGAGCGTACCAAGGCTGCTCATGACAAGAAACTGGTGCCTAAGGAGCTTAAGGAAGGGAGTTTGGTGCTGCCTTACAACTCGAGGCTCAAGCTCTTTCCAGGGAAGCTGAAGTCACGGTGAAGCGGTCCGTATGAAATCAAGGAAGTATTACCTTACAGAGCTGTCACGTTGGTCAGCAAGAGTGGGAGTGCATTTACAGTGAACGGACACAGGGTTAAGCCATACATGGCGAGTGCATTTGACAAGGAGAGCACCTCAATGCTTCTCCAAGACCCACCATCTGCCTAAACCAAGTAAAGTCTAGCTAAAGACGTTAAAGAAAGCGCACTTGGGAGGCATTCCCATGTTTATCCTGTACATATCCTTGCTTTATTTCTTTTCCAGTTTTATGTTTTTGTCTTATGAGTGTGTAGGAAAAAGTGTGAGAGACGCAGGACATGATCCGAGTTCAAAAAGGAGTAAGAAGGGGGCGAATATGAGCTAGAGATCGAGTGCTAGATCGACTCATCCTGGTTCGATCTTTGCTAGATCGGGCTGGTGAATCGAGAGGAGCCAGTCGATCTAGACGAGATCGAGTGGACAGATCGAGTGACGAACTCAATCTAAAATGTCTCGGGAAATTCTTGGAGTTTAGATCAATCGATCCAAAAATGGATCGACCGATCTATTTTCTCTCAGGAAAGTCCCTCATAGACAGATCGATTAGTCAACTCGATCCACCACTCGATCCAAGCTAAATCGACCCCTGAATCGATAGCATGGCTCGATCACGAGGACTCTGTCGCAGTTTCAAAAACTCAAGGAACGAGAGAGCCAATCGATCCACGACTCGATTCAAATCGAATCGTGTCCTAGATCGAGTAACCCTCTCGATCCAAGCCATTATGGTTGATAAGCGTTTTTCTTACGGTCTAATGCAGCAGAGAGGTTATCAAAACTCTAATGCAAGCAATGTTGTAGTAAGGCAAGCAGGAGAGTGTCAATCCACTTCTAGATGATAGAGAATCCACAGAGAATGCAAGGTCTAAGACAAATCTAAGCAAATGAGACAGTTTATGAAAAATAATCTAAAAACTAAATGCAGCAACCTAAACGGAGTGAAACCTATTTTAAAAATACTAGAAAGGAAGCAGTTACCACGAGGAACAAACAGATAAATTAAAGGGAAGAGCTTCGAATTGTTAAAATTCGACTAGTGGATCGACCACAAGATCGACCACTAGATCGAGCAGAAACGATCGATCTCGTCTAAAACCGTAAGAACAATGAATCTAAAGACCAGGATTCTATCAGATAACAAGCTAAAGATGATATGAGACGTAAATATGCTAGGAGAGAGGGCTTTAGGGTTGAGATTCATATAAGGGGTTTCAAAGATCGATCTGGGGTTTGAAACTTTGGATCGACTCACTTGGTGAGGATCTCTAAGCCTCGAAAACAAAACAAGATCTATCCGTGGCTTTCGGTATAGATCACTCTTTCATCCTCTCCTCCAAACCCATGGCTTTTGGTGGAAAGAGAGGTCGAAAGGCAAGGAAAACAGATTTCGAACAATGGCTTAACTAGTCCCCCAAACTTCCATGGCTTTTGGGAAGGGGTAACTAGTCTCTAAGGTGAGATCTTCCGAGGCCCCTGGATCCTATCAAGGTAAGGGACTCTCGGATCATGAAGCTCTTGGCGTGAGAGTCTTCAAGCATTAAGCTTTCAACACCTTGGAAGAGATAGCCTTAAAACGTTTAGAAAACAAACCAAGATCGAACCTTTTCTACCCCTTAATCCTCTCAACCCCTAACCCAAAGTAAACTACTCACTACACATAAAGTAAATCAAGCAAGGTGGAAGAAATGAAACGATGAACATGAAACAACGACTAGATTAAATGATAAGGTTCGAGAATACAAAAGCTTGAAAAGAAAACTGGTTCAACAATGGTGTTCTTCCGAAAACAAGAGAGAAAAACTTCTAGGAAAAAGTTAGAAAATCTAAAAGTTATCGAAAAAGCATTCGCCGCCTTGCCTAAAATGTCAAAACAGTCCAATGGTCCCTCCTTCGCTAACAGCCAAAAAACGGTTGAAAGGACAGAGATCGACCATTGGATCGAGTTGTTCTATCGATCATATCCGGCCATCGTGTCTTCGGCTCGATCCGGGTCTCGATCTTCTTCGGTGAATCGAGTGTTGCATCCGATCTCGGTATCGATCTTTGGGAGGATCGAGTGGTGTACTCGATCCGGCTCTCGCTCTGCATGGCGTCATTTACGTCCGTACCGATACATCGATTGCTTCACTCGATCTCCATATCGATCATTATCCTTGGATCGCCTAGTTGGCTCGATCTTTTGGTCGATCAACTCCTAGATCGACCGGCCATGCTCGATCTGCTCCTCGATCACTGGTCCTTAGCACACTCCCGAGCTTCCATGAACTGCTACATCGGCCTCCACACCTCCACGAACCTCCGTGTCTCCAAAGCAACCAGAAACAACCTGGAATGGATGCAAAATGCAGAGAAAATGCATATGCTGATGCAAGAATGCTCTAGGACCCTAAGTGATGCAATCTAGCCTAAAACATGATACAAATGCATGAAAAACTACCTAATGAGTATGCAGAATGTATGCAATATGCAATGATATCAACTCCCCCAAACTTACTTCTTGCTTGCCCTCAAGCAACAAAAAACAAGTAAGGAAGAGAGGTTTTCAGAAAATTCAAAGGGGTTTTAAACTTTTTGCAAAGGTGCCTTTCGAATAGATCATCTCAATGTCCTAGTTAACAGTTCTAAAATGCTAAGCTTACACTCATACTCCAAAGGACTTAGCCATACTCATCACACAAAGAAATTCAAATCATGAGTCTCTTATTCCTAACAATCAAAGAAATTCATCCTTTAACATTCATTAACATTCGAACCATGAATCAAACTTATGCACTTTAAAGCAAAACACATTTGGCTAAGGGTTATGGTTATGAGCATAGAATGATCTCATTTGAAAAGGGTTTATAATTAGACAAGGGTTTCTCTCAAAAATGGTTTGAACTAATGCATAATGCTAAAGGTAAAGACAATTTATGCATACATGATTAGATTCTCATCTACCCATGTAAACTATCAAACAGTCCTAAATATTTTAAAACCATGTGTTCATTTTCAAATGCATAAGAATGATAATTAGATTTTCAAATTAAGGTTTTCACTTAGTAGGATGAGTTTCAAATCATGAGAGTTCAATTCAAGCCACGAAAATCCTAACTAGCGATCCAAGCATGGTTAGAACTTACTTTCAAAGCATAAACAAAGCATTAGAGAACTACTAACTAGGGCATTGAAATGATTCATAAGTAAAACATCTTTTAAAGAAATTCTAACCCCTTATGCAAAATGCAAGCAACCTAGGTGATATGAGAAATTCTAGACTCAATCCTAATATGTTTTAAGAAATATGAATGCAACTACATGAATCTTTGAAAAAAATTTAAAAATTTTACCAATTTTTCATTTCATGAACTAAGACTCAAGGATGTAAAAGGAAGATAAGATCAAAGAACACAAGATTAAATCACACAAGTACTCCCCCAAACTTGCTTGACACCGTCCCGGTGGTAAACTTATCCGAAGGAGCAAACAAACACAATGCAAGAAACAAAGATGTGCGGTTATATACAATGGAGGAGGGTTGTTACCTCTTGTCTAGGCTCGGCTGGAACTTGAGGATGTTCCAGAGGAGCTAGAGATTGTTGTCTTTCCTTTGTTGCCTGGTTCTTGTAGGGAGTGGCGAGCCGGTTGAATGTTGTCTCCTTGGGTCTCGCGGATCACAACTCCTCCGGTTGAGAGTCTCCTCTTCTCGGGTTGTTGTATCTCCTGGCTTACAGCTGGCTTAGGCTGGCTTCCTTGGAGTTATTTGACCTTCTTCCCCAGCTTCTTAAGCATCTTCCCTTGCCACTTGTTGATCTTCCGCTGCATCTCCACCACCGAGGCTAAGAACTTCTCGGTTTTGGTCTTAGGCTCAAAATCCAGCTTGGGAAGTGTGTAAACCTCGGGCATCTCATCCTCTGTTCCTGGAGACTCTGACCTTTGGCGCGGGGCAATGGCTGAAGCAGGCGGTCCTCCTAAAGGGGCAAAGCATTCTTCCTCCGTGGGTAAGAACTCGATGTTCCCAACACCAAGCAGCTCGGTCTCGTCTTTGTTGGGGAGGATGCACACTCTCTTCTTGTCTTCCTCATCTATGAAGAGGTAAGCATAAAACCCTTCTGCTGGCGTGCGTCCCAAGCTATCAGTGTTTCTCATGTATGCTTCATCTATGAAAGCTCTGTTTGACGTGAGCAAAGTCATGGATGGGCACACCGGCTTGCACGAACAAAGGAGTAAGGAAACCGCCAATGTAGGAAGAGGTTGCCTTGCACCGTAAGGCATAAGCCTTGTACTTCACCAGAGAAGCCGCGAGCACACAGCCGTAATTCACTTCATCGCCGAGTTCATCTTCTATGGGTTCTTCATTCGCATCCGGATCAGACACCAAATGCTTCACGCCTTGGAAAAGGAAGCACAGCTCCGTCTTCGTGACAGTAGGAGCAACAGACCTCCCACTGAATGTATTAGCTATCAGCTTCAAAGTATACCTCAGCACCGGACTCCTAACTCTCTTGATCTTGGCGGTGTTGGCTTTGTAGTCTTCATTGCTGATTAGGTCCCAAAACTCGTCGACTTTCTTGAAGGCTGGGAACTCCACCTTGTGTGCATCAGCCTTGAGACCGTAGGCTTGGCATAGCTCGGGGATGGATAGTGTGTAGGCTTGGCGGCCAACCTTGAAATAGAGACGGCCTTGAGAAGGAACAGGTGCACTCGGATTCTCGTACCGGAACTCCAAAGTGGCTAGGAAATCTATCGTCACCTCGGGAATTGTAGGGCAGTCCATCCGCGATAAGCACCTCAGACCAATGTTCTTGAGGAGTTGGTCGAAGTCTCCAAGGATCCCGAGCCTGGACAGAAGCTCTCGATCAGCAAACTTTGTAGGTTCAAACCGGAGCCTCTCCAACCTCTTCTTATCCCTCTTCTCATCTTTGCTCCACCGGACCCTCTCTTGAACCACCACTTCTTGTGTTTCTCCTTCTTGCACTCGCTCCTCTCTTGTTCTCTTTGGTGCCATTACTCCTGAAACAAATTTTTCTAGAGAATGATTAGCAAGAGGCGATTGAATGAGAATAAGAGAAGAGGAGAAGAAGATTTATATAAACTGCTCTAGAATTTTGGGGATCAAATAAAAATAATAGCTAGATAAAAGGAAATAAAATCTTTGAGATACTGAAAATCAAGAATTTTTCCTATTATTTAGCTAATTTTAAAAATTCAAATCCGATCCTATATCCTAAAACAAGAACTTGCAATTTTTAAGGAGATTTTCTTGAAATAAAATTATTAAACCTTGAAAATACCTTTGCAAGAGTAGAGGATATCTTTGCTAAACTTTAAAAGGTCGATTAGGTGAGTCTGATCGAGCATCGTCGTTCATGATGATTTTCGCTCCTCGATTCTTCTGATCGAGCATGCTCTTGTAGTTTAGGAATCGAGATTTAGCATCGATATGGAGGATGGATCATGATCGATGAAGAGCATCGATGAGTCACGATCGATCAGACAGATCGATCGATCCGAGATCGATCATCGACTGATTTCGATCGATACTTGTCCAATCGATCGTCTCGTGATCTAGATCACTGCGATCCTCTCGGATCATCTGGCATCTCATCATCAGCTATCTCAGATCGAGATAGCGATCTCGATTCAGCATAATCTGTTTATGATTACATCTACTATATGCCTCCATTTAGGAAAAACACAAGATAGATAAGATTCACTAATACCTGTCTGACACTAACAATCAAAACACAAATGGAGAAAATAAAGAAAAACAATAGTACAAGTAAAACATCGATCATACCTCTCTAAGTCGCTCTCTCAGTGTCTTTAAGTTTTATGGCAAGACCTCTTGAATATGAACGGTCCACTCCACCTTGATTTCAGCTTGCTCGGGAAGAGCTTCAGCCTCGAGTTGTACAGCAACACCAGTCCTCCTTCCTTAAGCTCCTTGGCAACCAATTTCTTGTCATGAGCCTCCTTAGTCCGCTCCTTGTAGATCTTGGAACTCTCGTAAGCATTCAACCTCAACTCGTCCAGTTCGTGTAGCTGAATAAGACGCCTTTCCTGAGCCGTCTTGAGATCAAAGTTCAGCCTCTTCACAGCCCACAATGCACGGTGTTCCAGCTCAACCGGGAGGTGACAACCCTTGCCATAGAGTAGAGTGAAAGGGGTTGTACCAATCGGCGTCTTGAAGGCAGTACGGTAGGCCCAAAGAGCATCGTCCAGCTTCACTGACCAGTCCTTCCTTGTTGCTCCAACGGTATTCTCCAGAATAGCTTTGATCTGCCTGTTAGAGACTTCCACCTGATCGCTCGTTTGATGATGATACGGTGTAGCCACCTTATGTTTAACCCCATACTTTCTCAAGAGGCTCTCAAAAACCTTGTTTACAGAATGGCTTCCTCCATCACTTATAACAACCTTGGGTACCCCAAACCTTGGAAAGATGATACTCTTGAACAACTTGATCACAACCTTAGAGTCGTTTGTAGGGGAAGCAACAGCCTCAACCCATTTGGAGACATAATCCACAGCTACTAAGATGTACTTGTTGCCGTATGAAGAAGGAAAAGGCCCCATGAAGTCAATACCCCACGCATCGAACACGTCAACCTCGAAGATAGGAACTTGAGGCATTTCATTCCTCTTGGTAATGTTCCCTGCTCGCTGACGTGCCTCACAGCTCTTCACAAACTCGTGTGCATCTTTGAAGATAGACGGCCACCAGAAACCCGCTTGCAACACTTTCGTGGCAGTTTTGAATGAAGCAAAGTGTCCTTCGTAGGAAGAGCCATGGCAATGATAGAGGATATCCCTGGCTTCTTCCTTTGTAACACATCTTCGGTACAAGCTGTCTACTCCTCTTTTGTATAGGTAAGGCTCATCCCAAAAGTAGTCACTAGCCTCCCTCAAAAACCTCTTCTTGTGATAGCTGTTGAGATGTGTTGGCTCCTCACCACATGCTAGGTAGTTCACCATATCAGCATACCATGGTAGATCCTCCTCTTTAAAACTCGACACTTCCTCAAACCTTCCTTCTAGCTTCCCACAAACAGCAGTAGTAATCGCCATAAGTTGTTCTTCTGGAAGAGAATCGTCTAAAGGGAGAGACTCGTTGATCCTTAGCCTTGAGAGGTGGTCAGCGACTCCATTTTCTATCCCCTTCTTGTCTTTAATTTCCATGTCAAACTCCTGAAGTAAGAGAATCCATCTTAAGAGCCGAGGCTTAGTGTCTTTCTTTGAGTAGATGTATCATAGAGCAGCATGATCCGTGTATACAATAGCCTTGGAGCCAACGAGATACGATCTGAACTTCTCAAAGGCGAAGACTACTGCAAGCAGCTCCTTCTCCGTAGTGGTGTATCGTGATTGCGTGTCATCCAAGGTCCTTGAATCATAATAGATCACATGTAGCTTCTTGTCCTTCTTCTGACCAAGGACTGCTCCTACAGCATAGTCACTAGCATCACACATAATCTCAAAAGGGAGAGACCAGTCTGGTGCTTGGACTATAGGGGATGACGTGAGGGCTTCCTTGATGGTCATGAAAGCCTTCAAACACTCCTCATCGAATACAAACTCAGCTTCCTTGCATAACAGCCGTGTAAGGGGGCGTGCAATCTTGGAGAAATCTTTGATGAAGCGCCTATAGAACCCTGCGTGTCCCAAGAAGCTTCTGATCCCTTTAACATTAACCGGCGGCTCCAAACCCATCATAACCTCAACCTTAGCCTGATCAACCTCAATACCCCTCTCTGAAATCTTGTGACCGAGCACTATCCCTTCCTTGACCAAGAAGTGGCATTTCTCCCAGTTCAGCACCAGGTTTGTTTCTTCACAACGTTTAAGTACCCTGCAAAGATTCAACAAACACGCAGGAAAGGACGCACCATACACAGAGAAGTCATCCATAAACACCTCTACCATCTCCTCTATAAGATCGGAGAAGATCGACATCATACACAGCTGAAAGGTAGCCGGTGCATTACACAATCCAAACGGCATCCTTCGATATGCAAAGGTACCGTAGGGACATGTAAAAGTCATTTTCTCCTGATCGTTTGGGTGAATAGGTATTTGAAAGAAACCGCTATACCCATCGAGAAAACAGTAGTAAGGGTGATTTGCAAGTCTCTCAAGCATCTGATCAATAAAAGGCAAAGGGAAATGGTCTTTTCTAGTCGCAAGGTTAAGCTTTCTATAGTCAATACACATTCTATGACCAGTAATGGTCCTAGTAGGGATAAGTTCATCCTTTTCATTCCTTATGACCGTGATCCCTCCCTTCTTAGGCACCACGTGTACAGGTGAAACCCACGTGCTGTCACTTATGGGATAGATCACGTCAGCCTCTAAAAGCTTAAGGATTTCCTTCTTAACAACCTCTTTCAAGTTAGGATTCAAACGCCTTTGATGTTCTACAGAAGTGGCGTTCTCATTATCCAAGTGAATCCTATGAGTGCAAAGCATTGGTGAAAGGCCTTTGATGTCACTTAGAGAGTACCCAATGGCCTTCCTATACTTTCTCAGCTCAGTTAAGAGCGAGTGCAACTCATCATCACTAAGGTTTTCGTTTACTATCACGGGATAGGTGTCATTAGGTCCTAAGAAAGCATACCTTAGCCCTTTTGGGAGCTCCTTAAGGTCCACCTTTGGGGCTAATAGCTCACTCCAGTCATCCTCGTGGCTGTTGTTGTTGTTCTCCTCCTTGGAACTCTCCTTTGAACTCGAGGCATGGCCCTTCAGACTGCTTTCCTCTATCGCTATCCCTTCTGTGATCGAGTCCTCTGGTCGATTCTCCTCTCGATGTCGTCTAGATCGAGCCATTTCACTCGATTCACTTACTCGATTTGATATGGATCGAGTAAGGGATCGAGACGTTGAGTCGATCTCTTGATTGGACTCCAAAATGATCGGGAGGTCTTTCTCGATCGTCAACTCGATTGTTTCTTCTGATCGAGCATCATTCTCGATCTGTTGGTCGA
Organism: Thlaspi arvense; assembly: GCA_911865555.2. Taxonomy (NCBI): domain Eukaryota; kingdom Viridiplantae; phylum Streptophyta; class Magnoliopsida; order Brassicales; family Brassicaceae; genus Thlaspi; species Thlaspi arvense. Next base: position 44,257,919 of record OU466862.2, on the reverse strand, counting down.
TTGTTGCACTGGATCGAGTTGGGTTCTCGATTGGCTTGTCGATCTGACTCCTGGATCGAGTGATAGCGTCGATCTCGGGGTCGATTTCTAGGCAACATCCTTCTTCATTCTTGATGATTCTCCTCGAATCTAGCAGGTTCACGTACTCTTGGGTCCTTTGGTCCACATAGCCAAACTCTCTTGGCTCCTTAGTGAGTGCTAGCTTCAAATGGTCTTCTAAAGCTAGCTCTTCCAGCAACTCATCCGCCAAGGCATCCATCGTTTCGATATAGAAAGCTTGTCCTTCAATGGTTGGCTTCTTTAGAACCTCGTTGATGTCAAAGTCTAGCCTGATCTCTATCCCCAAATGCAAGGCAATCTTCCCATTCTTCACGTCTATTATGGCTCCGGCGGTTGCGAGGAATGGTCTCCCTAAGATGAGTGGGTCTTTCAGCTCCTCGTCCATCTCCAGCACTACAAAGTCTGTAGGTACATTCACACCACTGATTCGCACCGGTAAGTCTTCGAGCAGCCCTACCGGTAATCTCACGCTCCTATCAGCCAGCACCAATGAGATCCGACATTCCTTAAACCGAGTGAAACCAAGCTTCTTAGCCACGGAGTGAGGCATCAAGTTTATGCTAGCTCCGAGATCACACAAGAAACTCTTGAACTCTAGAGGACCTAAAGCACAAGGTATGGTGAAGCTTCCAGGATCTCCCAGCTTCTTCGGCACTATCTCCTTATGAATGACCGCGCTACACTCTTCGCTTAGTACAAGCACCTCTTTGCTTTCTTTGTTCTTCTTCACAAGGGTGTCCTTGAAAAACTTGGCGCACTTGGGCATCATAGCGAGACAGTCTACAAGAGGCAACTTTATCTCCACGTCTCTCAAGTGCTTCTCAAACAGGATCCGGTGCTTCTCTATTAACTGCTTTTTGAAACGACCCGGGAATGGCAACTTCGGTACGTAAGGTGGGGGCACGTAGTCATCCTTTTCCTTGGTGGTTTTCTCAGCCTTTTTCTCAATGAATGCCTTGTCACCTCTTCTCGGTCCTTGGATCCATACGTTGTCAAAGTTTATCTCCTCATTATCAGCTGAAAGTTTATCCTCCCCCTCTTGAATTACAACATCCTCGTTGTTCTTGGTAGAGACCGGAGGCTCAAGCTCTTTGCCACTTCGTAACGTAATAGCATTGGCATACTCCTTGGGGTTTTGCTCACACTTTCCCGGGAGGCTGTTCTGTCCACTCGTGCTTGCCTTGCCCTTCTCCAGCTGCTTTATTTTGTTGTTGAGGTTTGTGATTTGAGTGGAGAAGTCGGTTAAGGATGAATCTAGCCGAGTATTCATTTCAGCGAACTTCTGATTTGTAGAAGCTTGCCTTTGTATTAGCTGTTGGAACATTGCTTGAACCGGATCAACTTGTTGTTGCATCGGTTGTTGTTGCTGTTGAGGTGCAAAGCCCGGAGGGTAGTTGGGAGTGTAACCCTTGTTTTGTTGTTGTTGCCCTTGACCTTGGAAGTTGCCTTGCCCTTGACCTTGGAAACCACTGCTCAGTTGAAAACCTTTGTTGTAAGGGATGAAAGGCTTAGCTTGTTGAGCAGGGTACACTTGATCTTTAGGGTTGGCTACATTGGTGTTTCGGTAAGAGAGGTTGTTGTTCTGGTAGCCTTGGTTGTAGCCTTGAGACTTGTAGTTGTTTTGTCCAGCCACCCAATTTGCTTCTTCTTGGCTTAGCTCTAACTCCTCTTGGTTTTCATCAGCTTCACAAACGAAGTGAACATGCTTCTGGTTAGCTAAAACCAACTTGTCAATCTTCTCTTGCAACGATTTTAGCTCCTTCTTGTGAGACTCTAATTCTGATCCCCTCGGTGCTCGGTCATAATCCTCAGCATAGTTTCCATCACTCAACGCCAGGTTCTCTATCAGCTCCATACCCTCTTCTACTTCTTGACCGAGGAAGTTCCCTTTGCTAGCTGTATCAAGCAACAACCGGATCTTTGGTGAAGCCCCACGGTATATGGTACTGAGTAGAGTCTCCTCACTGAACCCGTGATGAGGGCATTGGATCGTGTAATCTTTGAAACGCTCCATAGCCTCATTGAATGTCTTGTTGTTCCTTTGAGTGAAACCGCTGATTTCGCTTCTCAACCGAGCAGTCCTGGTGCTTGAGAAGAACTTTGAGAGGAAAGCCTTCTTACATTCAGCCCATGATGTGATGGTGCCTTGTGGGAGGGTCTTCTCCCAATGTCTAGCTTTGTCTCCGAGTGAAAAGGGGAAGAGACGCAGCTTGAAGGCATCTTCTGATATACCGTTGATCTTAATCATTCCACACACTTGCTCGAAATTGTCCAAGTGCTCCAAGGGGTCTTCCATTGCTAAGCCGTGGAACTTGTTGTTTTGCACCATAGATATGAACCCCGGCTTGATCTCAAAGTTATTGTTTTGTACCGAAGGAGGGGTGATCCCAAACCTATTGTGGTGGGTATTGGGAGCATCTCCGGCTCCTATGATCCTCGGAGGTCCAGCCGCGTGTTGGGGGTTTCCATTGCCCCGTCCTGCTGGAGGTGGTCCTTCTGGATGCTCGTGTGCAGCCATGTCTTCAAAGTTAACCAGACCTTGCTGAACAATCTCCTCAAAGGCTCTTGTTTGATCTCTGACTCTTCTTTGCCGTGAGTGACCAAGCTGATGAATGTTGTCTACGGGTTGTAGAAGATTGTTGTCTCCCCTTGAACGAAGATTCATGTACCTGAAAACACACGGTTTAGAGTAGTAGGATTAGTAACTTGAAAAAGGTAAAGACTTAGTCTTTGCTAAGACCCAAATCTCTATGTTCTCTAAGCAACCTAGAATGGCAACGGCGCCATTTGATAAGCGTTTTTCTTACGGTCTAATGCAGCAGAGGTTATCAAAACTCTAATGCAAGCAATGTTGTAGTAAGGCAAGCAGGAGAGTGTCAATCCACTTCTAGATGATAGAGAATCCACAGAGAATGCAAGGTCTAAGACAAATCTAAGCAAATGAGACAGTTTATGAAAAATAATCTAAAAACTAAATGCAGCAACCTAAACGGAGTGAAACCTATTTTAAAAATACTAGAAAGGAAGCAGTTACCACGAGGAACAAACAGATAAATTAAAGGGAAGAGCTTCGAATTGTTAAAATTCGACTAGTGGATCGACCACAAGATCGACCACTAGATCGAGCAGAAATGATCGATCTCGTCTAAAACCGTAAGAACAATGAATCTAAAGACCAGGATTCTATCAGATAACAAGCTAAAGATGATATGAGACGTAAATATGCTAGGAGAGAGGGCTTTAGGGTTGAGATTCATATAAGGGGTTTCAAAGATCGATCTTGGGTTTGAAACTTTGGATCGACTCACTTGGTGAGGATCTCTAAGCCTCGAAAACAAAACAAGATCTATCCGTGGCTTTCGGTATAGATCACTCTTTCATCCTCTCCTCCAAACCCATGGCTTTTGGTGGAAAGAGAGGTCGAAAGGCAAGGAAAACAGATTTCGAACAATGGCTTAACTAGTCCCCCAAACTTCCATGGCTTTTGGGAAGGGGTAACTAGTCTCTATGGTGAGATCTTCCGAGGCCCCTGGATCCTGTCAAGGTAAGGGACCTCTCGGATCATGAAGCTCTTGGCGTGAGAGTCTTCAAGCATTAAGCTTTCAACACCTTGGAAGAGATAGCCTTAAAACGTTTAGAAAACAAACCAAGATCGAACCTTTTCTACCCCTTAATCCTCTCAACCCCTAACCCAAAGTAAACTACTCACTACACATAAAGTAAATCAAGCAAGGTGGAAGAAATGAAACGATGAACATGAAACAACGACTAGATTAAACGATAAGGTTCGAGAATACAAAAGCTTGAAAAGAAAACTGGTTCAACAATGGTGTTCTTCCGAAAACGAGAGAGAAAAACTTCTAGGAAAAAGTTAGAAAAAATCTAAAAGTTATCGAAAAAGCATTCGCCGCCTTGCCTAAAATGTCAAAACAGTCCAATGGTCCCCCCTTCGCTAACAGCCAAAAACGGTTGAAAGGACAGAGATCGACCATTGGATCGAGTTGTTCTATCGATCATATCCGGCCATCGTGTCTTCGGCTCGATCCGGGTCTCGATCTTCTTTGGTGAATCGAGTGTTGCATCCGATCTCGGTATCGATCTTTGGGAGGATCGAGTGGTGTACTCGATCCGGCTCTCGCTCTGCATGGCGTCATTTACGTCCGTACCGATACATCGATTGCTTCACTCGATCTCCATCTCGATCATTATCCTTGGATCGCCTAGTTGGCTCGATCTTCTGGTCGATCAACTCCTAGATCGACCGGCCATGCTCGATCTGCTCCTCGATCACTGGTCCTTAGCACACTCCCGAGCTTCCATGAACTGCTACATCGGCCTCCACACCTCCACGAACCTCCGTGTCTCCAAAGCAACCAGAAACAACCTGGAATGGATGCAAAATGCAGAGAAAATGCATATGCTGATGCAAGAATGCTCTAGGACCCTAAGTGATGCAATCTAGCCTAAAACATGATACAAATGCATGAAAAACTACCTAATGAGTATGCAGAATGTATGCAATATGCAATGATATCAATGGGCATGAGATCGAGTCCTAGATCGACCAAAGGGACTCGATCTCGTGCCGAGGTAACATTTTCATTTCCCTCCTTTACTCTTTCCCTCCAGTTTTTGAATTCAAAACTTGGTCAAGGCAAGCATCTTTGACCATGAAAGATGTGCTTTGACCAAGACTTTTGTCAGAAAACCACTTCTTTTACCCATAGTTTTGTTTCTTGTTAGCCTTTAAATGTTTTCAACAATTTCACTCTCTCATTCTTGTTTTTTCGAACTTTTAAGCAAAGAGAGTGATTGTTATTTGTTTCTAAATGCTAACAAGCTTCTTTAACAATCTTTGCAAAAGGTATTTTCGGATCTTTGATAAAAATCTTTAGGAAAATCTCCTTTTATTTCGCAATTGATTGTTTTAGATGTTAGGACGGTTTTGAATTTTTAAATTTAGCTAAATAATAGGAAAAATTCTGGATTTTCTAGTCTCTCTAGATTTGATTCTCTATTATTTAACTATAATTTTTATAAATTCCCCAAAATTCTAGGGTATTAAGTATAAGTTTTCTTCTTTGCCTTTCTTCTTCTCTCATCCGATCGCCGCTTTGCTCATTACCTTGCTTGAGAAACTTGTTTTAGGCACGATGGCTCCCAAGAGAACGAGAGAGGAGATGGCACAAGAAGGAGAAGGTCAGGAAGTGGCTGTTCAAGAGAGGGTTCGGTGGAGTAAGGACGAGAAGAGGGATAAGAAGCGGCTGGAAAGGCTTCGGTTTGAGCCTACTAAGTTTGCGGACCGGGAGCTGCTGTTCAAGCTAGGGACCCTTGGAGATTTCGACCAACTCCTCAAGAACATTGGCCTGAGATGTCTGTCACGAATGGATTGCCAAACCATTCCAGAAGTGACAATAGACTTTCTTGCCACGTTGGAGTTTCGTTACGAGAACCCTAGCGCCCCTGTTCCTTCACAAGGCCGTCTCTCTTTCAAGGTTGGACGTCAAGCTCTCAGCCTATTAATCTCCGAGCTGTGTCAAGCATATGGTCTCAACGCAGCCGCCACCAAGATCGAGTTCCCTTCCTTCACGCGGGCAAACGATTTTTGGGACCTGATCAGCAACGAATACTACAAGGCCAACACCGCCAAAATCAAGAGAGTGAGAAGCCCGGTGCTGAGGTACACCTTGAAGCTGATCGCCAACACATTCAGCGGACGGTCAGTTGCTCCCACGGTCACGAAGACCGAGCATTGCTTCTTGTTCCAAGGCGTTAAGCATTTGTTGTGCGATCCGGCAGAGACTGATGAGCCTATGGAGGATGAACTCGGTGATGACGTGAACTATGGATGCGTACTTGCTGCCTCTTTGGTGAAGTACAAGGCATATGCCTTGCGGTGCAAGGCAAGCTCTTCATTCATTGGAAGTTTCCTCACTCCTCTGTTCATACAAGCCGGCGTACCTATACATGATTTCACACCCGTCCCGGCTAGAGCTTTCATGGATGAGATCTACATGAGGAATACCGACAGCTTGGGACGCACGCCAGCAGAAGGGTTTTATGCTTATCTTTTCATCGACGACGAACATGAGAAGAGAGTGTGCATCCTACCAAACAAGGACGAGACCGAGCTGCTTGGTGTTGGGAACATCGAGTTCTTGCCAACCGTAGAGGAGTGCTTTGCTCCTCTAAGAGGAACGCCTGCCCCAGCGATTGCTCCACGTCAAAGGTCTGAGTCCCCTGCCACAGAAGATGAGATGCCCGAGGCTTACACCCTTCCCAAGATAGACTTCAAGCCGAGAACCAAAATGGAGAAGTTCCTAGCATCTGTTGTGGAGATGCAAAGGAAAATCAACAAATGGCAAGGCAAAGTGCTCAAGAAACTTGCCAAGAAGGTCAAATCGCTTCAAGGAGTCTCGCGTAAGAAAGCTGCAACTGAAGAGGTTCAACAACCCGAGAAGAGGAGGCTTTCAACCGGTGGAGTTGTCATCCGTGAGACTCAAGGCAGCAACATTCAACCGGCGCGTCTCTCTCTTTAAGAGCCAGGCTCCAAAGGCAAAGCCGTAGTATCTAGCTCCTCTGGAACATCCTCAAGTTCCAGCCGAGACTAGACCCGAGGTAACAACATTCTTCCATTGTATATACCATTCATGTTTGCTTCTTTTTGCTTTGTGTTTTGATGCTCCTTTGAATTTGTTTGCCACCGGGACGGTGTCAAGCAAGTTTGGGGGAGTATGTGTGTGGTTTGACATGTTTATTCTGATCTTATTTTCTCTTTAGCATCCTTGAGTCTTCATTGCATGAAAATTTGGTAAAATTTTTAAAACATTTTCACAAAAATTCATGTAGTTGCATTCAACTTATTAAACATTTTAGGATTGAGTCTAGAATTTTAAAGCATCTAGGTTGTTCACATTTGCATAAGGGGTTAAAGTTTTTCTTAAAAAGGTGTTTTAAAGTCATGAATTGTTTCAATGCCCTAGTTAGTAGTTCTCTAATGCTTTGCTCATTCTTTGAAAGTAAGTTCTTACCATGCTTGGATCACTTGCTATGATTTTCGTGACTTGAATTGAACTCTCATGATTTAAAACTTGTCCTAATAAGTAAAAACCTTAATCTGAAATTTCAATTATCATCCTTATGCATTTGAAAATAAACACATGGATTTTAAAATATTTAGGCTCTCTTCTTCCTTTCACCACTCTTTGTGAGCCTAAGTAGAACTCCCACCTTAACCCTTACCTTTCTTTGAAGCCAAGTTTTCGTGTGTGACATCATTGTGAGGCCTCTTCCGGTTTGAACTTAGCATAAAGTGTTACGTTTAGGCGACATGATTAGGTTCTCATATGTTTGCTAGCTTTGCATTTTGAAGCTAGATGTAGGCTTAGGATAAGTTTGGGGGATCATTGGGGTTGCTTTCTTGTTTATATGCTTTCGGTTTCAAAAAAGTTTGATTTTTGAAGTATGAAAAAGGTTTTAAGTGAAAGGTTTTGTGTTTAAAAAATATAATGCTCCAATAATTTCAGAAGATGGCTCTCTCAAAAATAAAAATAAATTATATATAAAAGAGCCTAAGTGCCAAAAAAAAAAAAAAAAAAAAAAAAGAAAGAAAAAAAAAATAAGAGAGCCATCAATAAAAAAAATAAGGAGCTTTAATGTTTTTAAAACCTTTTCACTAGTCTAGAAGAGTTAAGATGTTTCCTATTTTGATTTAGGGATTGCTAAGCTTTTGCTTTGGGAAAAAGGGTAGACTCTAAGTGGTGAGTGAGCTTAAAAGAAAATAAATGAGAGGGGTTTTTAGGTTCATTGTTAGTTTACATGGGTAGATGAGAACCTGATCATGTATGCATCAATTGCCTTTACCTTTAGCATTATGCATAAAGTTCTTACCACTTTTGAGAAACCCTTGTTTTAAATAAAAACCCTTTTCAAATGAGATCATTCTATGCTCATAACCTGCGCCCTTAGCCAAATGTGTTCTGCTTTAAAATGCATAAGGTTGATTCATGGTTCGCTTATTAATGAATGTTAAAGGATGAGTTTCTTTGATTGTTAGGAATAAGAGAGTCATGATCTTAATTTCTTTGTGTGATGAGTATGGCTAAGTTCTTTGGAGTATGAGTATGCACATTGCATTTTAGAACTAGTAACTAGGACATTGAGATTGATTCATTTGAAAGACACCTTTGCAACAAGCTTAAACCCCTGTCGGTTCTAAAACCTCTCTTCCTTTCTTATTTTCTGTTCCTTGAGGGCAAGCAAGAAGTAAGTTTGGGGGAGTTGATATCACTGCATATTGCATGCATTTTGCATACATATAAGTTAGCTTTTCATGCATTTACATCACATTTTAGGCTAGATTGCATCGCTTTAGGTCCTAGAGCATTCTTGCTCTAGCATACGCATGTTCCTTGCATTTTGCATCATATTCAGGTTGCTTCTGGCTACTTTGGAGTCGTGGAGGTTCGTGGACGTGCTGAGGCTAGAGTGGAGATTCGTGGGAACATCGGATGCTTGCTAAGGACCAGAGATCGGGGAGCAGATCGAGCATGGCCGGTCGATCTAGGAGAGATCGACCAGAAGATCGAGTATCCCAGACGATCCAAGGGAATTGATCGAGATAAAGATCGAGTGAAGCAATCGATCAAGTGGTACGGACGTAAATGACGCCATGCAGAGCGAGAGCCAGATCGAGTCCTCCACTCGATCCACCGAAGATTGATACCAAGATCGGATGCAGCACTCGATCCACCGAAGAAGATCGAGACCCAGATCGAGTAGAAGACACGATGTCCAAAAGTGATCGAGAGAGCTGCTCGATCCCGAAGTCAATCTCTGTCCTTTCAACCGATTTTGGCCGCTAGCGAAGGGGGGACCATCGAGCTGTATGGCCTACTTTGGGAAGGCGGCGATCACATTTTCATACACGCTTTCACTTTTACTTTTTTATCATCTTTCTCTCTGGTTTTCAGCCGATTCCGCCATTGTTAGATTTTGAGCTTTGTTCTTGAATATTTCGTATCGTTTTAAGTTTAATCCATTGTTTCTATGTTTATCGTTTCATTCTTCGTGCTTTGCTTGGTTTACTTAATGTGTAGTGAGTAGTTTAATCGGGTTTTGGGGTTGAGAGGATCCTAAGGGATGGAAAAGGTTTTCAAAGCTTGGTGTTTTCTTGTTTTTAAAGGCTTTCTCTTCTAGGATGTTGAGTTCCTAAGGCTTTAAGAGTCTCACGCCAAGATCTTTATGATCAGAGAGGTCTCTTACCTTGACAGGATCCAGAGATCTCTGAAAATCACATCCTAGAGACTAGTTACCCTTTCCCAAACGCCATGGTAGTTTAGGGGATTAGTTAAGCCATATTATTGAATCCGACTTCATTGCCCTTCAACCTCTCTTTCCACCAAACGCCATGGGTTTGGAGGAGGGGATGAAGGAGTGATCCATACCGCAAGCCACGGATGGGTCTTGTTTTGTTTTCAAGGCTTAGAGAATCTCACAAAGTGAGTAGATCTAGAGTTTTCAAACCAAGCTTGGACCTTTGAAACCCCTAACATGAATATCAACCCTATACCCTTCTTTCTTAGCATTCTTACATCTTCGTTAATCATTCGCTTGATACTCGTCGCATCCTGGTTATTAGTTTCATTGCACTTGCATTTTTAGACGAGATCGATCCAAACTGTTCGATCTAGTGGTCGATCATGTGGTCGATCAACTAGTCGATTTTTATAAATTCATAGCTTTGCATTTTAATCATTCTGTTTGTTCCTAGTGGTAGTTTAATCATCTCTGGTATTTTTAAAATAGTTCTGCATTCCATTTTACTGTTGCATCTAGTTTTTAGGATTTTCACAAAATCGCTTATCATTTGCTTAGGTTTACACTGCCCTTGCATTCTCTCTGCACTTTCTAGCTTCTAGGATTGGATCGATACTCGCTTGCATGCTTTACTACAACTAAGTGTTGCATTTGAGTTTTGATAGCCTCATTGCATCCTCACCTTGCAAAAAGATTGTTATCATAATCTCCTAGAGTCCTCTGTACAAAATGCCCAGCAGCGTTGTTAGCAGCAACAGGGACTCCAGCGTCTTGTGCCACTTGTTGAACCTGCTGGTCAACTATAACATTCGCATCTTGATCCAGTCTCTGCCCTTCTTCATTCCTCTTGTTTTCCTCTCTATCAACCAAGTGACCTTCTGCGTTTGCGACCAAGACAAGTGGAGCAACCATTGTAGACTGTTTCTTAGCTTTCCTGATGGTCCTCTCCAACTTAGCTAGTTCGTCAATGCCTAAGGTCAAAAGCTCCTTCTCTTTGTTGCTTCTAGTACTGCGATTAGGCATACACCTGAAACCAGCACAAAGAAAAGTAGCAGAAAATTAGTAAACAAATTAAAACTTAGAAAAATTTTAATACTAAAAATCGATAAGCAGCTATTACTCCCCGGCACCAGCGCCAAAAACTTGATAGGGCTCAGGTTTTACCTAAATAAAACTACTGCAAGTGCACAGTAAAGCAGTCGTAGTATAAGGGGTATCGAATCCCAAAGAAGTATGTAAACTACACTATCGATTGTAGGTTCGGATTAAGCTAAGCAGTAAATGGTGTATGTAATGCGAATGAAAAAAATAAAGTAAGCAAACGAAATCTGGTTCTTGATCTAAGCTTCAGAAGACTAAAAGCGCTAAGTCAGGACAATTCGCAGGTTGAATCCGAGAATGTAGAATGCATGAAATCAGGAATGATTAAGAACAGTCTTGAACATGAATCGCAAATATATAACTAATCAATTCTCATTGCAGAAGTTAACTATGTCTAAATCACAGAGTTTCAAATCTCTTTGCAAACCCTAACAATCTAAACATGCAGTAATGATCAGGTTCAATTGTTCACAAAACTCCTATGCCAAATCTCTTTGCACTAAATTGTTTTGCTCATCAAATACTAGTTCAGGTTATCGATAATGCTCTCACATATATTTAACAACCTATGATTTTCGGATTTCTAGATGATGTGTCTAAGAAATTCGATTTTAAAGCAAGCAGAGATGAAGAACAAAAAGATAATCCTAACAGATAGCAATTCTACAAACTCTTCATCAACCTTTGAAAAGCGCTAACTTAACTAGCAAATTACTCAGACATGATCATGGAATCACAAAACATAACTGAATAAAATTGCATTGAAAGAATGAAATAAAAGACAAAGGGGTTCGAAATCTTCTCCAAAAAGAGTACAGGATCTATCTCTCCAAAAGCTCTCAATAAAATCCTCTCTAAGCTCTCTGAATTCTTTAAAACTGAGATACAAGATATCTGCCAAAAGAATGGCTGAAAACCCTAATATACAAGCTAAAACACGATCTGAGGCCTTTTTGCAAATACTAGAACTTATGGGCCAAAACTGCAATTTCTTCCTAATCTTTTAAAAACCAGGCCACGACTCCTTCCTCTAGGGGTGACGAGCGTCACCAGCTTGGTGACGAGCGTCAGCCAAATCCATACTTTTCTTCTCGAGTTGCACACTTCGTGGCTTCATCTTGCAATGCTTCAAAAGGTTTCAATATCTCCATTTATGCTCCAGACATGCTATAACCTGCAAAGACTCTACTAGGACTCTAAAATGACCAAAAAGACTCAATAAAAAAGAATTATATCATGGTTAAAAAATATGATATATCTGTTCGTGGTTGGTGACGAGCGTCACCCTCCTGGTGCCGATTGTCACTGATCAATGATGAATCCGCGTCAAGCCTTTGCAAACTGGGTGACTAGCGACACTCCTCAGGGGTGACGATCATCACTCGTTCATTCTCAGCAGGAATTTCATCATCTTCAAAACTTTCAAGTCCCACAAACTGCTCTGTACTCAAACCCTTCTGCAACACTGGTTGAAGGTTCCTTCCACTCCTCAATGTGATGGCATTCACATGGTGTTTGGGATTAGTATCTGTCCTTCCAAGAAGGAATCCCTCTTGCCTCTGAACAGCTCCTGCAGTTTGAGCAACCTGAACATCCAGCTTCTTCATGTGAGAGTTCAGACTCTCAATTTTTCCATTCAGGTCCTGATACAGCGAATATATCTTGCTATGGAAGTCCATTGTCATCTTTTGCTGTCCTTCTAGAATCCGCTCCAGCATAGCTTCCATCTTATTGTCTTGTGGAGGTGTAGTTTGGTAGGAAGAAGAACCATAGTTCATGTTGAAGTTGCTGCTGTTCTGGTAAGGTTTCTGAAACTCAGTCTTCTGGAACTGAAGCTTGGGCGTGTATCCAAAAGAATTTTGATTTCCTGTGAAGGTATTCTTCTGATTGTTGCTGTTGTAACCCATGTTCCACTGCTGATTCCTAAACCTTTAACCCTGAAGTCCTCCAGCATTGATGAAATTAACATCCTCCTGCTCAATCTCCTCTGGATTTTCGAAAGTCTCCACCTCTGCAGCAAACTGGACTGATTTCTTTCCTACCAGAAGGCTATGCATACTGTCTAACTTAACCTTAACCTCAGCCATCTGGTTCCCATCATTCAAACCAGCCGTTTCATCCTCTGAAAATCAGCATTCTTGGTGCTGTTACTGCATGCCAAGTTCTCATTCAGAGTTATTGCAGCATCAAGAAGGTCTGTGTTGAAGTTCCCACTACTAGCAGCATCCAACGCCATCTGATACTTCCAGTCCACTCCTCTGAAGAAAATTCCAAGCAGCTGCACCTGATTGAAACCATGATGAGGACAGTCTCTTTGATAAGACTTAAATCTCAACCAGGAAGCTTTAAAAGTTTCAGTAGGTCCTTGGGAGAATGAAACAATTTTCGTCCTCAAGTCTTCTGATCTAGCATCATCATAGAAGTTGTTCAGGAAGGCGTTTTTGGTGTCTTCCCAAGTGGTCAGCGATCCAGGCTCCAGTTGCTTCAGCCAATAAGATGCATCTCCTCCAAGAGAATAAGGAAATAGCTTGCAGAACAGGAAATCATTGCTAACTTTATTAGCCTTGACACTTGAAGCCAAATCCTCAAACCTCTCTATGTGATCCATAGGATGCTCATGTGGTAAGCCATGAAAGGGATGCTGACCCACAAGCTGAAAATAAGCAGGCTTGAGCTCAAAATCGTTTCTCTGGAAAGCAGGAGGGTGGATTGCAGCTCTGTTGGCATAAAACTGGTCAGGTCTGTTGTAATCTCCTAGAGTCCTCTGAACGAAACGCCCAACAGCGTTTCCAGCAGCATTGACTCCAGCCTCATTCACCACTTGTTGACCCACCTGTTCAACTATGAAATTCTCATTCTAATCCAGTCTCTGCCCTTCTTCATTCCTCCTGTTTCCATCTATGTCAACAACGTGACCTTCTGCATCTTCAACCAAGATCAGCGGATTGACCATTGTAGATTGCTTCTTAGCTTTCCTGATGATCCTTTCCAACTTAGCTAGTTCGTCAATGCTCAAAGTCACAAGCTCCTTCTCTTTGTTGCTTCTGGTACTGCGATTAGGCATACACCTGAAACCAGCACAAAGAAAAGTAGCAGAAAGTTAGTAAACAAATAGAAACTTAGACAAAATCCTAATACTAAAAATCGATAGGCAGCTTTACTCCCCGGCAACGGCGCCAAAAACTTGATAGGGCTCAGGTTTTACATAATTAATTTACTACTGCAAGCGCACAGCAAAGCAAATGTAGCATAAAAGGTTATCGGATCCTAAGGGAGTAAACTTACTACACTAGCGATTATAGATTCGTATTAAACTAAGCAGTAATGAGGGAATGTAATGCGAAGTAACTAAAGTAATGAAAGCAAGCGATTTGTTGATTGATCTAAGTTCAGAAAGCTAAAGGCGCTAAGTCAGGACAATTCACATGTTGAATCCGAGAATGTAGAATGCATGCAAGCATGAATGAATTAAAACCGTCTTAAACTCAAAACTCAATAAAATAACTAATCAATTCTCATTGCAGAAGTTATCTATGCCTAATTCACATAATTCCAAATCTCTTTGCAAATTCTAACAAGTTAAGCAAGCATTAAAGATCAGGTTTCGATTGTTCACAAAACTCCTAAGTCAAATCTCTTTGCAAGTAGGCATTTTGCTCATCTAATACTATTTCAGGTGATTAACAATGTTCTTACATCTATTAAACAATTTTACCAAACGTTAATCCGAAAGTTGGCGATTACAAGATTGTAATGCCTCCGTCTATTGGTTGCGTTATTGATCGCAACTAATAGACAGAAGAATAATGAAATTGATTAAAATCCTAAGAAATCGTTTTGAAATCGATTGATTGAAAAACCTTTATTTAATCATGATTAAAATATGTGATATGCTCATAGATTTAAATTGATTTAATCACGAAAGTAATACAGATAATCAAAACCGAACAATATGAGTTAAGGATATTTCGAAACAATAAATCAGAAATAACATAAACTAGAAACAAAGTCAAGATCGAAATCTCTTTCCTTAACTCAAAGAATCGCCCGTAGTATGACCGGTATTATAAATTCATGAGTCTCGGGATACAACTGTTTAACCCCGAATCGCAACACTCGATTTTGGGTCTGATGAACTACCTCTATAAATACTCTCAAAATTACTAATCTTATGCAATGGGAGATCGAATGAACAATGTGCTTGTTTTTTCTCTGTGTATTTGATCTCCAATTCAGGATTTAGGATCTATTAAAAGAAGAGGCTTATAACATGTATATATAAGGTCTATACTATTTAATATATTTCAAGTTTCCGATGTAGGACAAAATAAATTTCCACAAAAAAATATAGCTAATAAAAACATTTTATTTATATGTATTCCAATACATTTTTATTCACACATACACAAATTAATAAAATCCAACCATCTAAACTATTAAAAGAGAATCATTCTTAATAAATGTTAAGAATCTACCATGGTATTTACAATATATACCATTGCATTTACTAGAAAATATAATAATTTTATTAAGGGTATTTTTGTCTTATCATTTTTGCCATAATATGAAAGACCATTATAACTTTAATGCACTACCACACATATAATTAATTGATTTAATCTATTAACCAAAACAATATTACACTAAATTCAGACAAAAATATTTTTAAAAAATCTGAGATTTGAGTAAATTTTGCAAAATTATTGTTAGGAATTTTAAGATCATTAGTACAAGTTTCAAGCCATTTAATTTTTTTTAAAGTGAGATTTTTTATTTTGACTTACAAAAATAAATTAAAAACAAAATGCATGATATTTTTATCGAAGAGAACATTTCAGATAAATATATTTTACAGAAATCTGAGATTCAAATAAATTTTGCAAAATTATTGTTAGTAATCTTAAGATCATTAGTAAAAATTTCAGGACATAGAAAAAAAACACAGAATTTATGAATGTAGATCTACTTCTGTTTTTTTCATGAGGTTGTATTGTTAAGTGGAATTTTAATTAACAACTTTGATTTAAACAATACTAACATAACTGAGAAAAAAAGAGTTTAGAGTTTATTCTGGGGAATAGCTTGTGAATCGTGAAAAGAAAGAGCATGAGATCAGGTTTTATGGATCACATTTACAGGTCAGATTTTTTCTGGATCAGATTGGAATTGGTTTCTCATTCGATTTTTGCGGGTTTAGTCTCTTATCTTTGATTTATAGATATAATCTTTTATGTTAAAAAAATATATAGATAGCTATTATTTTCAATAAATGTTCAATAAAAGAATTATCAGCCCATCAACTCTCAGAAAATTAGTCCATATTATTTCTACTCCTTCAAACCGTAAATTTAAATTTATGCACATGTGTTTTCAAACATTGTTAATTTATCTAATTTTTTATTTATGGGCAGATCATTATCCATATAATTAGAAAATCAAAGTTTCATTTTAAAAATACAAAATTAGAATTAATCTAATATTTAGCTCATAATCAGAAATTTAAGAAATATACCAACTAATTAGAAAAATATCAATAAATATCAACCAAACTTAAGTATCTTATAAATATGCTTTTGGATAGTCATTGTTCAACTTTCATTTATTTCTCCATATTCTGACTTTACGAAAATATACAACCAAAAATTTAAATATAAAATTTAGAAAAAAAAAATATATATCCTACACAAATTGAATGAGTTGTTGTATTAACAACAAAAATTAGTTTCGAATGGAGCAAATTTTTTAAAAAAAACTCCGTGCGTAGAACGAATCTAAAGTCTAGACAAAATTTTGGTGACTGAATTGAAATATTAGGGATTAGTTTGAGAGGAAACTTTCTTAATTTCAGATAGAAAAAAATGAATCATTTCATTGTCTGAAAAAAAAGTAGACAAATTCTAAGCTAAATCAAATCAATTTTCATTTGGACCATAATTTTAGATTTGATAACATAAGCCAATTTTTGCTGTAGCTTAAAAAAAATTTATGAAAAAAAATCCGCGCAAGATGTGCGGATCCAAAATCTAGTATCTTTATTAATTTGTGTTCCAACAGGATATTTCTCATAGATAGCTAAGAGTGGTGCACGTAGTTTAGCCCACTTGGCCATGGTGTTGTTATTGTCTCCAGGGGTGTGAGTTGGGGGCTTCTTACGTGGCATCGCTAACGATTCAATACCCACAAAACGTGATCGAATGAGATGGATAAATCAATAAATTAAAAGTACTCTTCGTAATGTTTTAAAAGATCTTTGATTAAAGATTTAAATTCAAGGTAATCATTAAATCCTTTTATTTATACTAATGAACGAGATACAATCGAATCTTCCAATTCTAGTTGCGATAATTTAAATTCGATCTCTAGACTGAACAAGAGTTTGTGGGTTTAAAAAGAGATTTTTTTATTTAAAATGTATGACCGCGAAAATCCAGATTGAAAATCACGAATATAAAACGATTGAAATCAATGATAAACGATAATAATTTATAAAACGTTTTTATTAAAACCTTTATGTGAAAGACGATACACGGAGTCGAGATATGATTTATTTCCTTAATTCTTTAAATCTCCTGCAGTGTGGCGGTTTGAAGAGATTCAGAATCTCAAGATACAACCGTCTTGAGACTAAAGTCGCAGCACCCGACTTTAGAATCTGCGAACTTAATAATCTATGCTATACTCTCTAGACTTACTTAAGACTGTAGAGACGAGAGGGATTTGCTGGAAATTTGTGTTTTCGAAAGCTATATGTTTTCGCTGATAAAGAATAATGAATGAGAGAGGCGAGTATATATAGCGGATGGAAGGATTGAGGCGCAAGGGTTTACCTTGGCTGCCACTCATAAATAAACGGAAATATTCCGAAAATCTTCTATTCCTTGATCGCAAAGAATAAGAGAAACGAAAATATTCCAGAAATCTTTTATTCCTTTCTGATAAGGATCTGGGCTAAACAGACATATTACGGAAATATTCTGTTATTAATTTCTGACCCAATCATAAAGATTTATCGAGTTATGCAAATCATCTTTAAGAAATATTAACATATTTGTGAAAATAAGTTAATAAATATTTACTACAAAAAGAACATCTTATTGTGGGCTAAAGCCAACAAGACCCAAGACCCAAGCCCAAGCTCGGCCCATCACGGCACGGCGCGCACGCATGTGTGTAGTTTTGCATAACAACCCTTTCTCTCCTTGTCCATAGTGTTCTCTTCTAAAGGCTAGTAAACCTTGTTGAGAGTGTATCACTATATATACTAGTAAACCTTGTTGAGAGTCCAGAAATCTTTTATTCCTTTCTGATAAGGATCTGGGCTAAACATACATATTACGAAAATATTCTGTTATTAATTTCTGACCCAATCATAAAGATTTATCGAGTTATGCAAATCATCTTTAAGGAATATTAACATATTTGTGAAAATAAGTTAATAAATATTTACTACAAAAAGAACATCTTATTGTGGGCTAAAGCCAACAAGACCCAAGATCCAAGCCCAAGCCCGGCCCGTCACGGCACGGCTCTCGCGCATGTGTGTAGTTTTGCATAACAACCCTTTCTCTCCTTGTCCATAGTGTTCTCTTCTAAAGGCTAGTAAACCTTGTTGAGAGTGTGTCACTATATATATTGGTGGAAAATTCTTCCAACTTTCCATGTGGGACAAATGCTCATCTTGACATTTGTTGGCTTTTTGTCTTGATTACATGCCCACTTTGACTAAAGATTTCTCATTCAAATCAACTTCGTTTTTGACAAGTGAATACATTATCTTATAGTACTCAATACAAGGAATCCAAAGAATCCATAGTCCGGTCATTTTGGTAACTGTGCTCACCGGAAATGTCGCCGGAAACTGGCCTGAGCCATTTGTCAAAAAATAAGTTCCAACAACCCCCCACATGAATAGAAATTAATCTAAAGCATATGCAGACTCTACTAACCTGAAAGACTATACAGACACACTAGGAATTGACACTAGGGCTTTTCGAGAGTATAGGCGAAAAATTAATTGTGTATGATATAGTAGCATATTTCAGTCTTGAACTATTCATTGTTGATATCTGTCGAGTTTACTTGGCCAGGAGGTGAACATGATGTCTTGAACCGCCTGGATTTTTATGTAAACTTAAAAAACAGGTACAACCCAGTCTCATCTTCTTGTAGAACTAAGTTCTCTATTGTGTTCATTGTGGCTGTGAACTTGCCTGGTTGTCATGAGTGAACTTGGAGATGTAGCCTTGTCTTCATCCACCTAGAAACGGCCGCATTTCATACTCACTAGGTGATTTCTTTGTGCTCCTGACATATACACAAGTATCCTGTTATACTCTATATTATGAAAGCTACTCAAAATCATTAAAAGAATAAAACTTATCCTTTAATACTTACAGGGAGCACTGTACATCGTTTTGGGAGATGGGCACAAACGTTATGTCTTTCAGTGCTTTCATCAGACTCTGTTCGACTTGGTTGTCCCTTTGAACTTAGATATTGGGATCTCCAATCACATAAGTGGGGTTTCCATCAAACATCCTCTTTAGTCATAGGTAATAAACCCATTCCCTTTGATGATTTCAAAACTTGATCTCTATTTAAACCTTTAGTGAACGGATCCACAAGGTTGTCAGCTGGCTTGATGTAATCGATCGAGATTACACCCATTGAGATCAAATGTCTAATGGTCTTATGTCGCCTTCTTAGGTGACGAGACTTACCATTGTATAGGTTACTCAATGCCCGAGCCATTGCTGATTGACTATCACAATGCACTCGTAATGCTGGCACTGGTTTCTCCCACATGGGGATGTCTTCAAGGAAACTCTGTAGCCATTCTGCTTCCTCTGCTGCCTTGTCTAGCGCTATGAACTCAGATTCCATTGTGGATCTTGCTAACAGAGTTTGTTTGGAAGATTTCCAAGATACTGCTGCACCTCCTAGAGTAAAGACGTATCCACTTGTGGATTTCGAATTCTTTGAGTCTGATATCCAGTTTGCATTACTGTATCCTTCCAAAGATGCTGGTTCTTTACCGTAGTCCAGCCAATAACTCTTGGTGTATCGCAAATAACTTAATACCCTTGTTATGGCTTTTCAGTGTGTATGACCTGGATTACTTGTGTAATGACTTAACACGTTGACAACATGTGCAAGGTTTGGTCGTGTACAATTGGTTAAGTACATAAGACTTCCAATGACCCTTGCATATTCCACTTGTGAAACAGCTTCACCGGAGTTCTTTGTCAAGTGTAGTTGCGAATCCACGGGAGTCTTCGCAGTTCCATTTGAGTAGGCCTTGAACCTCTCAAGAATCTTTTCAGCATAATGACCTTGAGACAAAGTGATGCCTTCGGAGGTGTGTGTGATCTTTATGCCAAGGATAACATCCGCAAGACCCATGTCTTTCATGTCAAACTGACCACTAAGCATTGTCTTGGTTTGTTGGATGATATCATTGTTACTTCCCATGATGAGCATGTCATCAACCTATAAAAACAGCAAGATATACTCGTGAGGAGTACTTTTGATGTAGACGCATTGATCACACTCTTTTACGCTGAAACCATTTGACACCATTACATCGTCAAACTTTTCATGCCATTGCTTTGGAGCTTGTTTCAGACCATACAATGACTTCACAAGCCTACAGACTTTGTGTTCTTTACCCGGGACCACAAATCCTTCGGGTTGCTTCATATAAATCTCCTCTTCTAGATCACCGTTTTGAAAAGCTGTTTTTACATCCATCTGATGGATTTCGAGTCCTCTTAGGGCTGCAACTCCTATCAGAATTCTTACTGAAATTTTTCTCGTTACTGGAGAATAGGTATCGAAGAAATATAGACCTTCTTTTTGTCTGAATCCTTGAACCACAAGTCTGGCCTTGTACTTCTCAATTGAACCATCAGTTTTCAACTTGGTTTTGAATATCCATCTACACCCTAGCGCTTTGAAACCTTGAGGTAAATCAGTGATCTCATAAGTATGATTCTGCATTATAGAATCAATTTCACTATTAACTGCTTCTTTCCAGAAAGATGCGTCAGGTGTAGATATGGCTGTTGTGTATGATCTCGGCTCATTCTATGTGAGAAATATCATTAAGAAATCATCACGAAAAGATTTTTCCTTGCGTGCTCTTTTGCTCCGTCTAGGTTCATCTTCTTCATCTTCTGCTTCATCAACAGAAATTCCAGAAGTGCTCTCCTCATTTACAGAGATGCTAGCGTCTCTTTCATCATGAGTGCGTTTCTTACTTTGTTTCTCTTTGCATGGAAAGATGTTTTCAAAGAAAGACACATTCCTAGATTCCATTATCGTGTTGACATGGATGTCTGGTACATCTGACTTATGTACTAGGAATCGATAAGCACTGCTATTATGTGCATATCCGATGAAGATGCAATAAACCATTTTAGGTCCAATTTTCAGCTTCTTAGGAGGTGGCACAGCGACTTTTGCTAAGAACCCCCACACTTTGAGGTATTTGTACGAAGGTACAGTTCCTTTCCAAAGTTCATATGACGTTTTGCCAGTTATCTTGTGTGGAATTTTGTTGAGGATGTAGTTTGTGGTGAGCAGTGCTTCTCCTCCCCCCCCCCCCCGCCCCAGATTCTGGGGTGTTCTAGATTCCTGCAACATTGCATTCATGATCTCTTTCAGAGTGCGATTCTTTCTCTCTGCAACTTCATTAGATTCTGGTGAGTAGGGAGCGGTTGTTTGATGTATGATGCTTTTTTATTGACAGAAAGTATTGAAAGGTTCATCATACTCGCCTCCTCTATCACTTATAACCACCTTAATAGTTTTTCCCAGTTGGTTTTCAACTTTGAACTTGTACTCTTTGAATTTGTCCAAGACTTCGTCTTTACTTCGCAGTAAATAGACGTAACAATATCTTGTGCAATCATCAATGAAAGTCACAAAGTACTTCTTACCACCCCTTGTTTGTATGTACTTTAAATCGCACAGATCAGTGTGGATTAAGCCAAGAGGTTCGGTTGTTCTTTCAACATGAGGAGATGGCGTTTTTGTGAGTTTTGATTGTACACAAACTTCACACTTGTCTTTGCTAATTTTGCATTTGGGGATTAAGTTTGAATTCATCAGCCTTTGTACAGACTTATAATTCACATGTCCTAATCTTTCATGCCAAATATTAGAAGACTCAAACAAATAAGCAACTGGTTTCTTATTCTTATCATTTTTGGAAACAGGTACATCGTTTTTATTGAGGATGGTCATTACAGACATTTTGACCAAACCTTCCTTAACAAATCCTTTTCCAATGAAAACGCCATTCTTCCTAAGAATCAGCTGGTCAGATTCGAAATTGATTGCAAATCCATGCTTGCTCAGCAGCGTGCCAGAGATCAGATTCTTCTTCATGTCTGGAACATGCTTCACGTTTGAGAGTGTGATCTCCATTCCTGATGTCATCTTCAGCACCACCTTTCTGGTACCTACAACCTTGGAGTGGGACGCGTTTCCCATCAACAGATGTTCATCAGTTTTGCTCTTTTGATAGGCTTTAAATATATCTCTATCAATGCAGATGTGTGTGGTAGCTCCAGTATCGTACCACCATGCCCTTGGGTTTTCTTCAACCATGTTAGCTTCTGTTACAACTGCGCACAGATCAGCTTGAGTTAAGTTGGCTTGGTTAACACCCTTGGCCTTATTGCGACAGTCTCTAGCACGATGTCCCATCTTGCCGCAGTGGTTACACTTCCCAGAGAACTTATTATTAGGAGTGTGAGCTTGCTTCTTGAAGTTTGAGGGGGCTTGATTTGCAACTTTGTGAATCGCAGCCTTTGGAGGAAAGCCCTTTCTTTTTCTCTTTTTCTTAAACTCAGCCACATTTGCGTCATGTGTCTCAGGTCGTTCAGCCTTGTCACGTTTTTGTGACTCATTCTAAAGCCTGGTAATCAAGTTAGCCAACGACAGAGGCTTCTGCTTGTAGTTGAGGTAGCTCTTGAAACCGTCCCAGCCTGGGGGCAGCACCTCCATGAAGCAGTTAACCGTGAAGGTCTCACACAGCTTCATGCCTTCATTTGATATTTGCTGGAATATCGTTTGTAGCTCATGCACTTGATCCATAAGAGGCCTTGAGTCTACCATCCTGAAGTTAAGGAGTTTCGCAGTTGAAAATTTTCCAGAACTCACGTTGAAGGTCTTGTATTTGTTTTCGAAAGCAATCCAGACATCTCTGGAAGTCTCGTAACCTTCAATGTACAGGCTGTACAGCTGATCTGCAAGGTTATTCAAGATGTAACCTTTGCACAAGAAGTCCGCATGGATCCACGCTTGGACAGTAGCAAGCATGTGTGGATCTGTATTCTCAGCAGGAAGCACTGGTTTAGTCTCAGTGAGATACTTTGCCAGGTGCAACGTGGACAGAAAGAAGTGCATCCGCTTCTGCCACTGCTTGAAGTTTGTTCCATCGAACTTTTCAGGTTGAAGTCCAGCGGTTGGAATCGATGGAACCGTGTGTGGTAGACCATTCCCTTGTGGGAGTGTCGGCTCACTTGTGTTCTTCAGAAGTCCAACGTCAGTAGACATTCTGAATCTAATCACAAAAAACGAACTAGGTTAGTTTTTTGAGACCTCAATCCAGAAAAGCGATTAAAAAAGTTTAATTCACTATTATTTGTTCACAGAAATCGCCTAAAAGCGTTCTTAAACCGTAATAGTCGTTCCCACTAATCACCTAAAGGTGTTCTTAAACGCTATGTTACAGATCTGTAAGATCATTTATAGACAAACGTTTCGCGATCCTGCCTAGGGCTGACGCAGAAATCGTTTTGTGTCTTTATGATAATCGTCTGTTTTTAAGATCAAACGTTCTACGGTTGGCTATAAGACAATCGCAGAAGCGTTGTAGATCGATCAGAAAATGTTTTAAAATCGTTTTATGAAATCGTTTTGAGAAATGGTTCGCAATATTCAATCCGATTCAAGCGATTAGCAGGAAACGGATATAAAGAATTAAGATTGTATGACCGCAAAAATCCAGATTGAAAATCACGAATATAAAACGATTGAAATCAATAATAAATGATAATAATTTATAATACACGGAGTCGAGATATGATCTCTTTCCTTAATTCTTTAAATCTCCCGCAGTGTGGCGGTTTGAAGAGATTCAGAATCCCAGGGTACAACCGTGTTGAGACTAAAGTCGCAGCACCCGACTATACAATCTGCAAACTTAATCATCTACGTTATACTCTCGAGACTTACCTAAGACTGTAGAGGCGAGAGGGATTTGCTGGATCTTTGTGTTTTCGAAAGCTATATGTTTTCGCTGATAAAGAATAATGAATGAGAGAGGCGAGTATATATAGCGGATGGAAGGATTGAGGCGCATGGGTTTGCCTTGGCCGCCACTCATAGATAAACGGAAATATTCCAAAAATCTTCTATTCCATGATCGCAAAGAATAAGAGAAACGGAAATATTCCAGAAATCTTTTATTCCTTTCTGATAAGGATCTGGGCGAAACAGATATATTACGGAAATATTCTGTTATTAATTTTCGACCCAATCATAAAGATTTATCGAGTTATACAAATTATCTTTAAAGAATATTAACATATTTGTGAAAATAAGTTAATAAATATTTACTCCAAAAAGAACATCTTTTTGTGGGCTAAAGCCCACATTCACCAAGACCCAAGACCCAAGCCCAATCCCGAGCCCGGCCCGGCTCGGCACGGCACGGCGCGCACGCGTGAGTGTGGTTTTGCATAACAGCCCTTTCTCTCCTTCTCCATATTGTCCTCTTCTAAAAGCTAGTGAACCTTGTTGAGAGTGTGTCACTATATATACTAGTGGAAAATTCTTCCAACTTTCCATGTGGGACAAATGCTCATCTTGACATTTGTTGACTTTTTGTCTTGATTACATGCTCACTTTGACCAAAGATTTCTCATTCAAATCACCTTCGTTTTGGAGTACTCAATACAAGGAATCCAAAGAATCCATAATTCTGTCATTTCGGTAACTGTGCTCACCGGAAACTGGCCTGAGCCATTTGTCAAAAGATAAGTTCCAACAAAAAATAGACGGAGCTCGAAAGTACATGGGGGTTTTAGGTCGTTGGAGTAAGACGGTCGACCTAAAAATAGTAGTAAAAGTAAACTCGAGAGCTTAGAACAATTGATTGCTAGTTTGCCCTAGGTCTCGAAAGAGAATTTTTGAATGGATTGAGAAGTCGAAGACTTCCTATATTTATAGTCGATCAGGTCGGTCTTCTGGAGATAACTATGTGTATCCAAAATAGAAAAACCTCCTAGCCGATAAGGCCCATCTTCCGTCTTTTCTGGATTTAGTCCGATAAATGGAAGATTTTCATTTATTTGGCCGACCTGAATATTCTTTAGGTTCTCGAAATGGGCCGGCCAGAATTCATATCGGGCTTTTAGAGATGGTACGAATCTCATCTCTAACAGTAAGTCCCCCTCAGTTGGACAAGTGAGGGCGCGGGACTTGGTGAATTTTAAGAGAAGTAGTTCGGCATGAAATGAGATCGGTCACTGCATAAGTTAGATTATAAAACGGAATTTTACAATCAGTTTTTAATCGGCGACGAGATGATGGTCAGATCATCAACTAGGCGCGAAAGAGCTCCTGCCAAAAGTAACCTAGGCTAGAAAAGGTCTGGGCATGCAAAATTAGGTTTGACATGTCTCAAACGCTAGGGGAGGAAAGCGAAAAGGCCAATTAAAAATAAAATGAGAAGAAATGCGAACAGTCGCCGAAGTCATGATGACTCTCGATAACCGTCCTCATTTTTGTATAAATAGGAGATGTTCGGCTCATAAATTTTCACTTCTGCATTCTAGCGAAACTCTGTCAAAAGGTTTGCTCTCTTTTCTCTCTTCTTTGTTCTTCGTTTTTATATTTTTCGATCAGACCTCCGCCTTATTTCGTTCGAACTCCGCCATCTGATTTCTCCGATTTGCTCGAAGTCACGGTTAAGTTCATCAGTCATGTTTAAAATTTTGAAGATTGAGGAAGGCTGATCTGAATCAAGGGGGGGGGGGGGGGCAGGTCGGCTCAAGCGAGAGACAATAAGATCGGCGTTTCTCTGGAGAATTTCCTTTAGATGTCTAGAGACGACCAGACTGTGAGACGCCGATCAAAGGGAAAGAAGGTCGTCGTCGAAAAATCAGGGTTAGACCGGTCTTCAGATGCAAGCGACCTCTCCGCACTAGATCGAGAATTCCAGGAGCGCATCAGGATGAAGAACCAACAGGCGGCGGCTGATAGATTTCACGCCAACCAGATCGGGTTTGCAGGTAAATCTGGAGAAACCTCCTCCAAATTAGAAATTGACATCCCCGAGCTACGGGATGAGGCCGATGAGAGAGGCGGATCTAACGAGATGGATATCTCGGATGAACTGAACGCCATCATCGCAGAGGATGAAGTCAACCAGTTCGGCATCATCGATATGATCCCTCCAGTAAAGAAAGTCAAAAGGCGAAAGGGGGAGAAGGTTGTCAAGCCGACCAGCGACAATGCACTCGGAGTCATGTCGACTAAGTCGACGATGGAGTCCTTAGTTACGCTGAAAGAGGAGTGTGACATCAGCCCAGAGGTTATCTTCATGGTTCCAAGTCCGTCTGAGCGGCCATGGGATGCGCGGGCAGGGTGGTTCTGTATCTATGAATGCTTCTTCACGGAATTCCACCTATGGTTTCTCCTTCCGAGGCTCCTGCTGGAATTTGCTGACCGCAAAGAGATACCGATCTCCCAGTTCTCCGACTCTACCATCTGTTTGTTAGTTAGCATGCTGGTGATGTCATTCAAGCATGCCATCCCGTTGAGCCTAGCTGCATTCGACGCGATGACTAATACCAGAAGGACAAAGGAGAAATTGCGGAATCGGAGCTCATACTACATCAGTATGAAGAAGAAATGCAACATTGTCACTCATGGGCTAAAGACGAAGATTAACGATTAGAGGGATCGATACTTCTTCATATGGATCAACAAGGTCTCCGTTGTCGACCGGGATGTGCCGATTCGAACGAAATGGGCGGAGGTCATGGGTAGAAATCTGCCCGACCTGAAATCTAACAGCCGCAGATAATTGGATTTGTCGTGTTTGATTGCTGACCAAGTTAACCTTCGTCTTTGCAGGAAACAGGCCTCTCCCCATTGTCGACGATCCTCTCGATATCTACGACATCTCCGAGCAGTTCTTGATGATTAGTGCGATCATGTGGCCAGAGATCACGAAAAAAAAGGTTGCGAGAACATGAGGTTAGTCCAATTGTTTTTTTGTCGATCGCTGCAGCTTTCTAGTCAGCTAAAAACTTTTCTTTTGATTGTTCTTCAGCTGCTCTTGAACGTCACTCACGCCATCCAGAAAAGATGAAATCTCGCTCATTCAAAGACCTTTCTGCCGATCTGGAGTCCGTATTCGGGTCTCCGGGTGCTAAGGAAGCCGAGAACCCTACGTCAGCGATACCATCAGGAGGGCATGAGATGCCGGTTATTTCGAAAGATGGTTCCGAGAATAATTTGGCCAAGGCCAAAACAGCAGCCGACAAGAAAGCCGAGAAGGATTTGGCCAAGGCTAAGAAGGCAGCCGATAAGAAGGCTGCCAAAAAGGCTGAAAAAGCTCGGAAGAAGGCTGAGCTGGAAGGACGTGCGAGCGACGGCGCTCAAGATAGGGAGTTCGAAGCGAACGATGATAGCGAGAAAGACGGCCCTGTTAACTCGAACAAGAGGGGTCTGGGGGAAGTCTCCGCAGAGGTCAAAGAGGCCTTGCGTTGAACGGGAGCTTTGTCCTTTCAAGTTTTCCTACAACTATCGAGGATATGTCCCGTTGGTGAATGACCCTGTTTCCTGCCTAGACTACTTCTTTTAGCTAAGAGATCACCCGGCTCTACCTCCAACTGATCCCCGAAGCTTAATCCGGAGCGAAGTGATTGCGCGCTTTGCAACCGATCAAGCCAGGGTAAACATCATAAACGCTCTGCTTATTTATTTCATGGAGTCAATTCCAGATTGATAATTAAAGATAAAACTTATTTTTATGCAGGCTCTTAGTACCGCACTGACCGTAATGTGCGAGTATGATTGCGATGCCAAAAGTTGTCAGGTTGATCAGGCTGAGAGGAAAGCCGTTAAGCAAGCTCTTGAGGCTTAGAAAAAAAGGAGTGCCGAGCTGGAAGCCGCACTTCAAGAGTCTTCGGATGAACTCGCGAATATCCGCGCTGATAATTCTGAGAAGAACAAGCTTCTCAATCGAGCCGTGAGGCAAAGCACGAGGGAAAGAGCAAAAGCCCAAGAGAAGCTTGATGCCGAGCTAAAAACGGCTGAAGAAGAGAAGTTTGCCTTCAGCCACGATATGGCCAGGCGAGTAGCTGCCAAGGCGACCGACGATTATGCCGGCCTGATTACGAAAGTGAAAGAGTCACTTTCCCGGAAAGATAGAGCTGAGGAGCTAATCTTGACTGCAGCTCAATGGGTCAGCGCGAAAAATGCTCTCGGAATTGTTCGCAAGCAGGGCTACGAATTCCCAGCTTTGGTAGAGGAGAATGTGGATAAAGTTGATCATCGACAGAAAGACACAACAAGATGCCTTTGAGGAAGTCAGCTTCACATCCGATGAGCTTCAAGTTCCCGCGCCGGAGATCTTCCTGGAAGTTTCAAGCGGTGTTCCATCTTCTGTGGATGGTCGTTTTATCAGGACGACTGAACCCGAGCAGAAGGAGTCTGAACCGGCTAAGTCTCTGGAAAGAGCAGAACAGGAGGATGAGCAAGAGGCTGACAAGGGAGATGGTCAAGATGTCGATCAGCCTAACAGTCAAGAGGACGAGCAGGAAGAAGGAGAGATCCAGGAAGAAGCCAAGACCGACGAATAACTTCCTCCTTTTTTAAAAAAAAAATCAAGTATTTGGTATTGTAGACCGTGATATATTTTTGTCCGCCGTTTTGGCGTTTTATTAATGAAATGACGTATTTTATCGAAAATCTAGAACATAAACTGCAATGCAATATCGGCTTAGTTTGTTTATGCGATTTAAATTTCTAAGTACGAGTTGAATACGCGAGTGAGGTCGGTCTGTAATTCAATACTTAGAAATTTTTCTAAGTCGAATGCAAGGTGCGACCAGATCGGCTTAATAATTTTGCATGACTAATGAATTGCAGAGTGGGTTCTGGCTTTAGGGAAGTGTGAATACGAACGTGCGGAAAGCCCGGCTTTTGATTGTTTGTACCACTTATCTTCTAAGTGTGAATACTCGATGTGCGATTCAGGTCGGCATCGCTTCATCGGTACCACTTAGAAGTATCTGAGTCGAATGCGGATGCAAGACTGGCTTGGCTGATAATTACGCATGACTCGGATCGATTGAAATAGGTAAACTGTACGATGCAAGACGGACTTGGTTTTTTAAGTTGCCGAGCTAAAGTGGATCAGACTTTAGCTTTGGGCGAATCGAGCATCTGGCCAAGATGCCGATGTAAAATTGACGGTAAAAGTGAGGAAAAATTATGATTTTTCATTGAACAAAGGAGAAAGTAAAGACTTACAAACCAAAAAGGCTCGAATCGGTAAAAGTATTCGAAACTCGGTTGGTTGATAGATCATCGGAGCGTGTCGCTGACAGTACTCACACTTCCGAGCATAATTGATGCAGTCTTCCTGCATAGTTGGCCATAAAAAAACCGTGTTTCTTGATCTTAAGAGTGAGAGCTCGTCCGCTAGAATGATTCCTTCCTGCACCGTCGTGAGTATCTTTGATACATCGATGTACCTCATCGCCATGCAGACAAGTAAGTAGTACACCTGAATCGATCCATCGGCACAAGACGCCTTCAATGATTGCGTACTTTGCACTGCATGCACAAATCGCCGAGCTGCCCACGTCTCAGCTGGTAACTCGCCGGTTTCGAGAAAACGTCGGATCTCGATTCGCTAATCTGCTGCTGGCTGTTTGATAGTGGTTGCTGCAGGAACGGTTTCGTCTTCTTCGGCTGTAATCTGGAGAACTTCTTGGGTCGGGGCTATGCTTGGTTGGGAGATTCGTTGAACCGGGATGGTTTTCCGAAGGGCTGAGTCTCTGTTTGACGTTATTGCAGCTAAAGCGTCGGTGCTGGTGTTGGTAGATCGGTCGATATGGTGTAACTCAAAGGTTACGAACTCTGCGGCCAACTGGTTCAATAACTTCAGGTAGGCAACCATCCGTTTGTCTTTGGCGCCATATTCTCCACTGAACTGCTTTGCGACGAGCTGTGAGTCACTGAATGCTTGAATATGTCGGACATTCATTCCCCGAGCTAGACAGAGACCTCCGATGAGCGCCTTGTATTCGATCTTGTTGTTGGATACGCTGAATTCTAAGCAAAAACAATGTTCAAGAATCTCTCTAGTAGGGGATTCCAAGAGGATTCCGATTCCAGCTCCTAACCGAGATGACGCTCTATCGACGTATAGAGTTCATGTTTCTGAATTCGTCGGGTCGGCATTTAGGAGTTCAGGTGATAGTTCGATCAGAAAGTCTGCCAAGACTTGGTACTTCGCAGAGGTGCGTGTTCGATATTCGATATTGAACTCAGATCTCGATTGCCCACTTCGCCATGCGCTCGGACCGTGTCAGGTTATGTAAGATCGACCGAAGGGTTTGACTGGTCAGGACGGCTATGGAATGCGATTGGAAGTAAGGACGTAATTTTCTTGAGGCGACGACGACTGCAAGAGCAAGCTTCTCCAAGGTCGGATAGCGAGTTTCGGCACCGTCCAACGTTTTGCTGAAGTAGAAGATGGGCTTCTGCTCTCCACGTTCCTCCCAAACCAGGACGCCGCTGACTGCCGCACTGGAGACCGCTATGTAGAGGAGTAAGGTGTCGCCGTGCTCAGGTTTAGCTAGAATAAGAGGTGTTAAGAGATATGTATTGAGTTGCAGGAATGCTTCTTCACACTTCTCGTCCCACTCGGACCGCTTGTTGTCTCGAAGAAGCTGATAGAAAGGCAGGCACTTGTCCGTAGATCGCGATATTAATCGATTCAGCGTGGCTATCCTTCCTGTTTGGTGTTGAACTTCGCGAGTATTTTTTGGTGAGGGTAGCTCTAGGATAGCGGAGATCTGTTTGGGGTTGGCTTGAATCCCGCGCTGCGTGACCAAGTAGCCTAAGAATTCACCCAACGTGACTGCAAAGGTGCATTTTGCAGGATTGAGCTTCATGCCGTATTTGTTGAAAATCAGAAAGCATTCGCGGAGGTGAACAATATGGTCGGCTGCTTTAGCTGATTTGACGAGCATGTCGTCTATATATACTTCCATCATTTTTCCAAGCTGATCGGTGAACATTTTATTGACGAGGCGCTGATAGGTGGCTCCCAAGTTTTCCAGGCCGAACAGCATGACCTTGTAGCAATAAGTTCCTCGATCCGTGATGAATGCGGTCTTTTCACTGTCGTCCGGATTCATTAGAATCTGGTTGTATCCTGAGAACGTATCCATAAAGGAGAGGAGCTCGTTGCCCGCGGTTGCCTCAACGAGTTGGTCGATACGGGGTAGAGGGAAGCTGTCCTTGGGACAAACCTTGTTGAAATCTGTGAAGTCGACACAGAGTCGCCATTTCTCGTTCTTCTTCTTGACCACCACCGGGTTAGCCAGCCATTCCAGGTACTTCACCTTGGCGATCAATCCTGCCTTAAGCAATTTATCCACCTCATCGTGTACGTCTTGCGCTCGCTCTGGTCCTAGCTTTCTTCACTTTTGTTTGATCGGCTTAAAGGTGGGATCAACGTGCAGTTCGTGATCGGTGATCTGAGGGTTGATGCCTTTCATATCGGCCATCGACCATGCGAATGTTCAGATATTCTCTCGAAGAAATGCGATCAGCTCGTTGCATGCTCGGCAGGAGCTCTGTGCCGATCCCTGCACAACGCTCGGGATGAGTGTTGTCGATGCTGACCTAACTTATGAGATCCCTTTTCCGCTTCTCACGATACACTATTTCCTGGATCAAAATCGTTGCCGATGACTAAAGTAGACCCGTTGCGAACACGCTGCTTGTCGATGTAGCAATGCCGAGATGCCATCTGGTCACCACAGATGGTGAAGATTCGGCCTCTGATCGGTATCTTGATGCACTGGTGATAGGGGGATGGTACGGCGCGCATGGTGTTCAACCAAGGCGTTCCCAGGATAGCATTTTAGATTGGTGGGCGGTTAATAACTTCGAACTTAACTGTCACGGACTTTCCTCCGATGGTAACGGGCATCGTGATTGTTCCGATCGTCGAAATCGAATCGCTAGCAAAATCCGTGAGTGGTGACGGTGCGATCTTGATGTCTCCTTCGGTGATGCTCATCTTCCGTAAAGTGTCCATAAAGATCAGATCGACAGAGCTGCGTGTGTCGACTAGGATCTTTGAGACGTCGTCTTCCCCAAGTCAAAGTGAGATAACGAGAGGATCATTGTGTGGTCAATCTAAACCCTGTGCATCCTGTTCGGTGAATGTGATCGGGAGGTCGTCTTTGAACAACGGTGGGGGGTCTTTTGGTGGATTAGCGGCTTTTCGTTCATGCCGTTTGATCGAGTTGATGGAATCGGTGCACGAGAGCAGTCCGCCCATAATCATGTTGATCCATCGTCGAGGTGAAGTCGGAGGTGTGTGGCCGTCCTCACGGTCACGCTTCGCCTTTTTCCCCTCGCGCTTGGCAGATGGTTGATCGGCATTAGATCATATATCTTGATTGTTATCAGATCGTCTATCCTAGTTGTTGTCAAGTCGTCGCGACAAACTACGTGGTTCTGGAACGCTGCATTCACCGTCTTCCCACTTTGTTCTTAAGAGTGCCGTGAGGGTACGGCAATCGTCCGTATGATGGCCATGCGCTTTGTGGAAAGTGCAGTACGACTTCTTACTATCGGGATCTTTAGCGCTCTGGCGATCCCATGTGTTCCAGCTTGACTATCGAGCGACGGTGTTGATATTCTTGCGGCTTCTATTGTCCCTATCGTAGTGCTGCCAAGGCTCTTGATTGTTATCCTGATTCGATAACCGGGTTTTCGTGTCGTGTGAAGTTTTCTCGTCGGCCAACTTGGCTTTGGCCGCCCTGTCCTCCCCGAGTCTGATGTAGCAGTTTGCTTTATGCAAAGCATCTTCTAGCGTCTTGGTTTTACCAATCTTCAACCTTTCGCAGTACGCCTGGTGGTCTCTCAGATTTCTAATAAGGATGTTGAGAGAGAGTTCGTCCGACAAGCTAAATCGGGAGACTATGGATCTGAATCGATTGATGAAGTCGCGTAATGGTTTCATATCTCCTTGGGTGCAGGCCCATAAGTCTAGTGCTGTACACTCCGTGTTGATGTAGATCGAGTAGTGCTAGAGGAAACGGTTTGTGAGGTCTTTCTAGTTGTCGATCGAGTTCGGAGAAAGCTAAGAAAACCAGGTAAGGGCGCTTCCCGAGAGCGTCTCCACGAAATATTGGCAGAGGCATGCGTCTCGTTCTTCGTCCGTAAAGCGAGCTCGTCCCATAACTGCATTGAACGCAGTCAAGTGGCACTTCAGGGGTCGGTTGTTCCAGTGTAACTGGGAGGTAGCTTCATCTGTCCTATGTCCTTAAGAGGAGCTTTGGTGATGGCCGACGTGAACGGTGTTTGCTGCGTTTGTTGGAGTAATTTGTCTAACTCCGGGGCCGAGGTCATCGCCTTGTGGACCTTGGTATTTATGTCGTAAATCGTCGGATCAGCACCTGCGGTGTTTCGGGACGAAAGGGCGTTGGAGCCTTCCACCTGTGCCCTCTGTAAATCGTCTGTTGGTGTGGTGCCGAACAGGTTATTCACCAGCCTCGTCATTTCTGGGTTGCGGATCGGCTGTTGTCGAGGCCTGGTTAGGTCGGCCTGTTCCTGGGTATAAACCCTGGTATTGAGAAGCCTATCTAGGTCTTCGCAGTAAGCAATCTGTTCGGCGCGGAGCGACTCGGACCGAGCATCCATGTCCTGTTGTAGCTGCGTTGCGACCGACCTGATGAAGCCGGCCATATCGATATGGGAGATGGCTGTGGCAGGTCGGTCTGGTTCGTTCCACCAGTTTGGCCGACCTGTTCCGCCTTAGGGGTATTCTGCGCAGCAGCAGCCGTGTTGTCTGTCTGCAGATGGGTCTGATTAACTAACGGGAGTCCGGTGATTGGATCGATGATGGGGCCCTGGGTGTTGCTACCAGTGAGATCGGTGGCTTCTCCGGTGAGATCGGTGGCTCCTCCGGTGAGATCGGTGGCTCCTCCGGTGAGATCGGTGGCTGCTCCGGTGAGATCGGTGGCTCCTCCGGTGAGATCGGTGGCTCCTCCGGTAAGGTTGGTAGTATCGGGGTTGATAGGTGTTTCAACCATGTTCAAGCTCCGTTTTTTTTTATAAAGATTTATCTCTTCTTCCCCACAGACGGTGCCAACTGTGATAACTCAAATTTGATCTATAGATTGAACAAGAGTTTGTGGGTTTAAAGAAAGATCTTTTTATTAAGAATAGCCGGAGCTCGAAAGTACACGGGGTTTTATGTCGTCAGAGTAAGACGGCCGACCTAAAAAATAGTAGTATAAGTAAACTCGAGAGCTTAGAACATTTGATTGCTAGTTTGTCCTAGGTCTCGAGAGAGAATTTTTGGATGGATTGAGAAGTCAAAGACTTCCTATATTTATAGCCGATCAGGTCGGTCTTCTGTAGATAACTATGTGTATCCAAAATAGGAAAACCTCCTAGCTGATAAGGCCCATCTTCCGTCTTTTCTAGATTTAGTCCGATAAATGGAAGATTTCCATTTTTTCGCCGACCTGAATATTTTTTGGGTTCTCGAAATAGACCAACCAGATTTCATGTCAATAGTATGAATCTCATCTCTAACACTAATCTTTAAGGAATTTATACTTGTCATATATTTAAAAGAAAACCAAACAAAGCCTAAATAAAACAAAATTCAATACCATGTGAAAGACTTTCAACAAGCTTAATGAAAAGCTCATTCGGAGAATGGGTGCGCTGCATCATATATCTTTCTAGTATGATATGTTTCCCAAATCTTGTCCACCAACACCCATTCTTAGGAATCTTCATTATCAACATAAAATTGTGTTGGTGTAGTTGTAATCGTACATTGAACTGTGTTGAAGATGTAACAAATTGTGTTAATGTTGAACAGTTGATCTTTACAGCAAATAGGACCAGTACGTTAGCTACTAAATTTTATTAGTGTGTCTCAGAATTCCATGACAACAGAAAGGATTGAATTTATCAAATAATTCATTTGTCTAAAAAATAAAAAAATTATCAAATACTTTTACGGGCTATATTCGTTTATACAAGAGAATGGTGCATGAACAGAGACATATACTGATTGTCTGATTCATCATCCCTGTTAAATTTTTTTGTAGTAACTCGACGAAAAATACACGAGACGGAGATCACAAGAAATAATGAGAAGATAAAGATTACGATTAAGTAATGTATTTAACTAATTCAATTTAATTAAAATTAGATGGTTGGTCCGTACATATATGCGGGTATAATATTTTTGATATACATAGTTAAAACATTAGTATGTTTATATATATAGATATATTATTTTAATAGTTCATAACTTATTTCTGAAACTAATGTATTTTAAAACTTTTTATTTTTATGAAATTTGTAATAATATATAATCAAAAATATAAAAGTTATATTAAATAATAATTAAATTTTTATGATATTTTTTGAATATTATTTATAATATGTTTTAATTTACCTTACACAATCTAAAATAATTTTTTATGTCTTACATAATATGAATTTGAAATACGTATATAATATATTTTGAAGTATATATATATATTTATTTCATTTATTGCAAATTAAACTGAAATAACTTTTACTATTTTTATTTATCCTAAGAACGTATAGATAGTTGACATGCATGTGTGGGGGTACCAACCACCTCACTACACTTAGAATAGATAAAAAAAAATTTAAAAATATATTGTACTATAAAAATTAAAATATAAATTAGACCGTAATCAAGCTTAACAAATACTAACATGCACGAAAAATTTCATGTGAAATCTACTAATGCACAATTAATATTTATATCTATACGCGTATTTGTAAAAAAGTCAAAATATGGCTCTTACATGTTAAAAAGTTTTTAAGTGACTATGTAAAACAACGTGCGAGAGATTTATTTTTATACACTTCTATTTTTAATTCTTATTCATATTGATTTCATCTTATATCAATTTATTATTTCGTTCGGTTATTTTTTTATTTCATTTATGATCTCAAATTTTTGATATACCATAAAAAATTAAAAATATATTTATATATATGAATATGATATAATTATTTTATTTAAAATATCATAAAAGTTAAGATGAGATGGTAACATAAGTTATGTATATTTTAGAAAAAAAGAATAAAAATGTGATAAAAGTTTTATAAAAATATATGGTCCTATTAATATTATAAAATAATAATTAGTGTATACTTTATTCATTTAGTAAATATTGGTTTGAAAAGAAAATTTATTTTAAATTAAGTTTTTAAAATAAAAGTTAATTATTTTTTATTATTTTTAATATTTTATTCTTTAAATTATTTTTTATAATGATTGTATTTTATTTGAAATTATATTATTTAATAATATGTTTATTTAAAACTTGTTTAGATGTTATTACTATATTTTGTAAATTAATAACTTTCCAAAATAAAAATATATCATAATTCAAACATTATTAATATATATAATTTTTACTATTCTATTAGATAATTTCGTATAATTTTTTGATTTCATATGAAATATATATATATATATATATATTTTTTTGTTGTTAAAAACATTTTTTAATTATATTTTATGAAATTATGAATATATGTAAAACATTAAAATCAAAATAATAATTATTTTTTGTTAATTTAAAATTTGTTAATATTAGTGTTATAAGTATAATCTAGTGTTTTTATGTTTTAATTCCACAAGTTTTTTAATTTTAATTCAACCAATAAAAATATTTCATTTATTTTAGGAAGTTTGACATGTCACATTTACATGTCATTAATTAAAAACACTAATTTTGGTTGTAATGTCGACAAATGAGCTATTTTTAATAATATTACTTTTCAAATAATATGTAGTGGATGACATTTGTTTGTTTATTAAATTCGTTTCTTAGGGGGCATTAATTAGCTCATGTGTTCATCCAAATAACTATGTATTTTTATTTATGTTCCTCTTTTACTTTCTGATTGGACGTCTTGAGTTTTAGTGATGTTCAATGTTCATCAGTTCAGTTGTCATTGTTTTCGTCAAGCTCGTCAAATAGTATTATCTTTCTTATAAACTTACCATGCACATTGAAGCTAAATGTCATTTTGTAAGTCAACAACAACATAGTATCAAACACTTTTTTTCTAAGGTTTTAAGAAAAAAACATGTTTTCTATACATTTATTTTGACACAGACGTCTCCACAAAGCGACATTTATAACTTTTTAGTCAAGTTAGGTTACAATTCAGTTTTAAATCTTTCATTTCCCAGGTTTAATAGGTCAGCTCATGTTTATATGTAACTAGCTTTAGACAAAGAATTATGAACCCTCCTCCTTAAATTCATAAGTTGTGTGTCCATTCAAGTTTTTAGCAATGTTTTCAAAATTAAACGGATAAAGAATATAAATCCAATTAAACATGTAAATCTATTTTTAACCTAGGTCAACTGGTTGAAACGATTTTGAAAACATTGCGCAACTGACTATAGCTTTGTTCATAAAAAGAAAAAAAGAAACAACTGACCAGAAACATGTTCATATACATATTAGTACATGAGATCTAGGACTGACCGAGCTAAGAAGAAGAAGCCTAGATAAATTGTAACACCCGTCCATGGGCTTTCAAGGTCGGGATAGTAGTTGTTGGAGAGTGATACAAACTTAGAGGCTGTTGCTGATGTCCCCACCATGAGACAAGCCCCAAGAACACGGTCAGGAACAAAGGACTTGGCGGAGAACTTTAACCTAGCCGTGGAGGCTCTAATCACTACACAACATCTAGAAGATGTTACAACTCAACTTGACCAGCTTATCATCTCAAGAGAGTCAGCCATGGTGAAGGCAAGCTTAGAAGAGCAAGACATTCTCAACGTTTAAGAAGGAACATCTACAAGTGCCAATGCAAGTCAAGAGGAACATTCAAATGGTCTACACGTCAAAGGCATAGGTTATACACTCGAATGACCATTAACTCATACACGCAAAGGGGTTTCCTTATTCAGCATCACGTTACTTGAGTAAAACGCAGCATCTTATGGATTGAGCTAAACCAAGGTATGATCCGAATCCTTAATTTCTATATGGTTTAGTTCTACTAATCAAACTTTTTCTGTTTTGTTTTTTTGGTTTAGTTTTATTTTATTTAAACTTTAGTATAAGGCATGTTAGCCACATTTTTATTTACATTTTCGTTTTAAAGCATTGTTAGCCAACTAGTTTAACCTAAGGGTTGTAATCTGTTTCGAAGACCCCTAGAAAGGTAAACCTGTTCGAATTGTTTATAAAGTCCCTTCACAGCTGTGTATCTTTTTACGATATCAATAAAGAAAGCACCTTCTTGTCTAAGTACAAACCCTTTGTTTTCTAAAGCTTTGAGCGATTCTTTGCTTGAGAGTTCTTTGTCTTATCAAGGTTTCTCATCATAAAACCTTGTGGCGACTATCGATCCATTATTCTATTCATCTCACTACTTAGATCTTGCTAATAGAGTTGTACGGCTCTTTGCTAGGTCTCCATCTTGATCCACTTCCTTCCATATCCCATCCATCGATTGCAAGCCGAAAGAGTTGAACAATCAGCGGCCCAATCCCATTACCATACACAGTTACTAGCTTGTAGGCGTGTGTCATCTGGTATCAGAACCGAAAGGCTCCATAAACAGGTGTACTCTATCCCTTTGAATCTCTTTTAACTAGTTTCATTTTTGTTTCATTAGTTTCATTCATTCATCTATTCAAAATTTTTATTTTACAAAGTTCCATTGTTTTTTTTCTTGCTTTGATTCATATCTTAAAACCACAAAAGAAGTTTTCCATTATTTCATATCCCGAGTTTGATTCAATTTTACAAAAAAAAAAAATTATTAAGTTGCATTATTTCTCATATTCGGTTTTAAAGAACACTTTCCATAATAGTCATATTTTGAATATTGCTTTGCCTTTTGTGTTTCAACTACATCTTGCTTGCATATTCGTGCCGTGTGGCTTATTACTTGTGTAGAATGGTTTAATATCGCTAAGTATTAGAACAATAGCCTATAAGCTATTGTTGGCATATTTAGTTATATATCCAAAGAATCCATTCTAACACTTGTTCTTTGAGAGTTTTCTAGGGTATACGATGGGAGAAGCAGATCAAGCTGACGTTATGAGGCAGATGCTCGAGTCTATTTACTACAATGACGCCAAGAAGGTTTACCTTGCTGCAGCACAGCTGACCGAGAATGCTCTTTCCTGGTGGGACAGAGAAGTTTTAGAGAGGAGAAGACATAGACATGACCAAATCACTACTTGGGCTGATATGCGATATCATTTGAGGAAGAGATATGTCCTTTCATACTATCACCGTGAGCTACAGAAGAAGTTCTGGAATCTTACACAAGGCACCAAGTCAATTGAGGAGTATTTCGAGGAGTTTGAGCTACTCAAGAATCGTTTGGAGACAGATGAAACTGAAGAAACACTCATGGCTCAGTTTATTGATGGATTACATGATCGTATAGCAAGAAAGGTGAAGAGGACTACTTACCGAAATGATGAGCTCCTACACTTAGCTGTACAAGCTGAGCAGCACGTCAAGAGGAAATCAGCCTTTACTGCTAGAGCCAAGCCCGCTTGGAGTTCACAGCCGATAGCCTTTGATAAAAGCAAAGCACCAGAAGTAGCTTCCAAGTACAAGAAGCCGGTTATAGAGGCATCTAAAGCAGCTACTGGCGAATCAAGGAAGCCCCAAAACTAGCGAGCTAGAGATATTACGTGCTTCAAGTGTCAAGGGAGAGGCCATTATGCAAGAAAATGTCCTAATCAGCGAGTTATGTCACTCAAGGAAGATGGCGAGTATGAATCGCAGGATGAAGCCGAGGCTAAGTTTACCGAATCAGAAGAAGAAGTGATTCACTACCCTGATGAGGGAGAGTTACTAGTTACTAGAAGAGTCCTCAGCACCATGATTGATTTAGAAACCATCCAAAGGGAGAACATCTATCATACACGATGCATCGTGAACACCAAGGTATGTAGTTTAACCATAGATGGTGGCTCTTATACTAACATGGCTAGTAATTATTTTGTAGAGAAGCTAGGTCTGAAGAAAACCAAGCCTCCCCGACCCTAGAGTCTCAAATTGCTGAACGACGAGACCGAGTTAAAGATAGGAGAGCAAGTACAAGTACCATTCAGCATTGGAACATATGAAGATCAAGTTCTATGCGATGTTGTTCCCATGCAAGACAGCCATATTTTACTTGGTAGACCGTGGCAGTTTGATAAGGAGACGCTACACAATGGCATGACCAATTTTTACAGCTTCTCTCACAACAAGCGAAAGCATATCCTTGCTCCGCTTACCCCTCAAGAATTCTTTAACCTCCAAAAGGCTATGGACAAAGGAACTAAGCTAAGTAAATCTAGTCTCTATGTAACTTCTAGTAATGTTTTAAAGGATTTAGATTCTAAAACATAGGTACTACTCATGATCTTTAGAGAAGGGTTGTTTTCAGGTCAAGAGGAAAATGCCTTACACGCCGAGATGAATGAGCTTGTGGGGAAGTTCAAAGATGTCTTCCCTAATGAGATACCAGCCGGTTTACCACCCATCCGAGGCATTGAGCACCAGATAGACCTTATACCCGGAGCACCTTTACCCAACCGGCCAGCCTACAGAGTTAACCCGGAGGAAGCAAAGGAGCTAGAAGCACAACTAAAACCTTATGTCCAAGGGTTACATCCGAGAGAGCTTGAGTCCTTGTGCTGTACCGGTTCTATTAGTGCCAAAGAAGGACGGATCATGGAGAATGTGTGTAGACTGCCGAGCTATAAACAACATCACCATCAAGTATAGGCACCCCATTTCCCGGTTAGACGATATGTTAGATGAGTTGAGTGGAGCTACAATCTTTTCAAAGGTTGATCTCAAGAGCGGCTAACACCAAGTCAGAATGAAAGAGGGCGACGAGTGGAAGACAGCCTTTAAGACTAAGAGAGGGCTGTACGAATGGTTAGTAATGCCCTTCGGCCTCACCAATGCACCAAGCACATTCATGAGGCTTATGAACCATGTTCTATGAGCCTACATCTGTAAGTTTATGGTCGTGTATTTTGATGACATTCTAATCAATAGCTCTAGCCTAAGTGATCATATTAAACATATTGAGCGGGTGATAGAAACGTTAATATTAGAGGGACTTTATGCAAACCTAAAGAAATGCACATTTTGTACTGATCAGTTAGTGTTTTTAGGTTTTGTAGTAAGTTCACAAGGGCTTGAATTGGATGAGGAGAAGATTAAGGCGATTCAGGAATGGCCAACTCCATCCACCATCGGCCATGTTAGAAGCTTCCACGGTTTAGCCAACTTCTACAGGAGATTTGTGAGAGACTTTAGCACCATTGCTGCCCCCTTAACCTCGGTGATCAAGAAGAACATTGCATTTTCTTGGAGGAAAGATCAGGAGCTAGCATTTCAAAGGCTTAAGGATAGCCTTACACAAGCTCCTGTTTTAGCATTACCTAACTTTAACCAAATGTTTGAAGTTGAATGTGATGCTTCAGGAACAGGAATTGGAGCTGTTCTTACTCTAGGAGGGAAACCTGTGGCTTTCTTTAGTGAGAAACATAGTGGAGCCGCCCTTAACTATCCTACGTATGACAAAGAACTATATGCTCTAGTAAGGTCTCTTGAAACTTGGCAGCATTATCTTTTATCTAAAGAGTTTATTATTCATACAGATCATGAGACCTTAAAGTACTTGAGAGGACAAACGACTTTGAAAAAGAGACATGCTAGATGGTTTGAGTTCGTAGAGACATTTCCCTATGTAATCAAATACAAGAAGGGAAAGGAGAATGTTGTAGTGGATGCTTTATCAAGGAGACACGCCCTCATCTCAACAATGGAGGCTAAGGTCATGGGGTTTGAGCATCTCAAGCAACTCTATGGAGAGGATCCTGACTTTAGAGAGCTTTATAACCAATGTAGCCGAGGAGTTTTTGGTTCTTTTTACAGGCATGATGACTTTTTATTCAAAGACTGCCGGCTATGCTTACCTCAAAGCTCAGCCAGAGAACTCATCATAATGGAGGCACACGGTGGAGGACTCATGGGGCATTTTGGGATTGATAAAACACTTAGCATCGTCAAGGAGCATTTATTTTGGCCCCATCTTAAGCGTGATGTTGAGAGGCTCTGCTCCAAGTGCATCACTTGCTTAAAAGCAAAATCCAGGTTGCATGCTCACGGCTTATACATTCCTTTACCTATACCTGACCTGCCATGGGTAGACATTTCTATGGATTTTGTTTTAGGCTTACCCAAGATCAGAAACAAGGATTCAATCTTTGTAGTGGTGGATCGTTTCTCCAAAATGGCGCATTTCATTCCATGTGCCAAGACTAATGATGCTACTCAGATTGCTGATTTGTTCTTTAAGGAGGTGGTGAGAATTCATGGGTTTCCAAGAACCATTGTTTCTGACCTAGACACTAAGTTCTTGAGCCATTTCTGGAGAACCGTTTAGAGAAAGCTTGGAACTAAGCTTCTATTCTCAACAACTTACCACCCACAAACCGATGGACAAACTGAAGCAGTCAACCGTACACTCTCCACCCTCTTAAGGGCGACGGTTGGTAAAAATTTAAAGAATTGGCTAGACTGTTTACCATTCATTTAGTTTGCTTATAATAGAGTACTCCACTCGGCTACTAAGCTTTCACCCTTTGAGATTGTCTATGGTTTAAGACCTCTTGCTCCGTTAGATCTTACTCCTTTACCGCCGGTGCAACAAATGAGTCAAGATGGAGTTAGCAAAGCCGAGCTGATGAAAACTATGTTCAAGAAAGTCAAAGAGATCATAGAGAAGAGGAATGAGCATTACAAGAAGAATGCTGATAAAGGACGCCGAGAAGTTACCTTTGAGCCTGGCGATTGGGTCTGGCTACACATGAGGACTGAGAGGTTCCCAGTTCAGAGGAAGTCTAAGCTATTACTAAGAGGAGATGGCCCGTTCAAAGTGCTTAAGAAGATCAATGACAAAGCCTATCAGATTGAACTTCCAGGTGAGTTTAACATTTATAATACCTTCAATATATCTAACTTGTTACCGTTTGATGTAGGGGAATCAGTTCTGAGGACAGAACCTTTCCAAGGGTGAAAGGATGATACAAACTTAGAGGCTGTTGCTGATGTCCCCACCATGAGACAAGCCCCAAGAACACGGTCAGGAACAAAGGACTTAGCCGAGAACTTTAACCAAGCCGTGGAGGCTCTAATCACTATGCAACGCCTAGAAGATGTTACAACTCAACTTGACCAACTTAGTATCTCAAGAGAATCAGCCATGGTGAAGTCAAGCTTAGAAGAGCAAGACATTCTCAACGTGCAAGAAGGAACATCTACAAGCGCCAATGCAAGTCAAGAGGAACATTCAAATGGTCTACACGTCAAAGCATAGGTTATACACTCGAATGTCCATTAATTCATGCACGCAAAGGGGTTTCCTAATTCAGCATCACGTTACTTGAGTAAAACGCAGCATCTTATGCACTGGGCTAAACCAAGGTATGATCCGAATCCTTAATTTCCATATGGTTTAGTTCTACTAATCAAACCTTTTTCTGTTTTGTTTCTTTGGTTTAGTTTTATTTTATTTAAACTTTAGTATAAGGCATGTTAGCCACATTTTTATTTACATTTTCGTTTTAAGGCATTGTTAGCCAACTAGTTTAACCTAAGGGTTGTAATCTGTTTCAAAGACCCCTATAAGGGCAAAGCTGTTCGAACTGTTTATAAAGACCCCTCACAGCTGTGTATCTTTTTATGATATCAATAAAGAAAGCACCTTCTTGTCTAAGTACAAACCCTTTGTTCTCTAATGCTTTGAGCGATTCTTTGCTTGAGAGTTCTTTGTCTTATCAAGGTTTCTCACCATAAAACCTTGTGGCGACTATCGATCCATCATTCTATTCATCTCACTACATAGATCTTGCAAATAGAGTTGTACGGCTCTTTGCTAGGTCCCTATCTCGATCCACTTCCTTCCATAGCCCATCCATCGATTGCAAGCCGAAAGAGTTGAACAACCAGCAGCCCAATCCCATCACCATACACGGTTACTAGCTTGTAGGCGTGTGTCAGAGAGTAATTTACGGGATGTTTGTATGAGGTGTGTGTTTGTGTTCATTGGTGAACTATATCTCACTTGATCGTTTACTGAGGCATGAGTAGTGTTTATGTAGTCTGATGGACTAGCCGTCCGGGTCCTGAAATCAACTAAGCAAATGGTCAATCGGCCCTGAGAAGAAAAAAAAAGTTTCTCTCTCTAAAGTTCTCCAATGTCCAAGTATGGAATGCCCTGCCAGAAACAAATACTCAGGAGAGTGGGTTTTAAGTAGATTTTAGATTGAATGCAACATCTGTATATCGTAGTATCCATCTAGTATTCTACGGTGATCGGGGGTTGAACAATGTTGCAAGAGGGGGGTGGGGGTTGAAGCTCTCTCACGACAGCTAGAATTTAGAAGAGAGATGACCTTACCTCCTGTGACACATCCTCAGGACTGGTTGGAGTGTCCGGGAATGGTTGCAGCCTATTCAGGGACGTCAAGTGTGAGCTCTTAGATACTCCGATCGAAGGGATTAGGATCCGATAGGGCCTTTTGGGTCTCCTCGGATGGTTCTCCTCTATTATCGGTGTGATCTATTTCTCTTACCTAACCATTCATCTCTTAGAACCATCGACAGGCTTCCTCTCTTATGAGTAATGAGGTCTTATTTATACTAC
This sequence comes from Thlaspi arvense, assembly GCA_911865555.2. Classification (NCBI taxonomy): domain Eukaryota; kingdom Viridiplantae; phylum Streptophyta; class Magnoliopsida; order Brassicales; family Brassicaceae; genus Thlaspi; species Thlaspi arvense. The sequence continues at coordinate 44,213,393 of OU466862.2, read as the reverse complement.
ATCGGTCCAACTTCCCATTGGCTCTGCATATCCCGTTAAATAGGCCTACCTCCTAGGTAATCGTTGATCTGCTCCCGCGCCAAACACAGTGGTATAAGATTGGAATTACTCCAACTTATGATCACTTGATGACCAAGAGATTCCAAGTTTAATCTTGCGGAAGGTGGAAAAGATGGTAGAGATGGAGGATGGATGATGACTGACTCGCTCAATCAGTGGGAGAACTACAGTGTTTGAATCACTCAAACAATCTGATTTGTGGCTTCAATAGAACCAAAGTGAATCACACACTTACGAACTTAAGAATAGAGAAACAACTTCTAAGACTTTACTTTGAAAAGAAAACTTATGTTTATTAAAAGTGTATATTCAAGGATGCCTTGTACAAAGAACGAAATGAGCTTTATATAGAGCTCTTACATGAGTAAACTAACGGTCTAAAATGTAGAAACAAGAAAGAAAATCAAAGCATTGAATAAAAACTAGCTGTTGGGCCATAATGAGGAAATCAGCCAAAAATATGGAAACTGGGGTCTTCTTGTATCTGCATGGTTTGAAGGAATAATTTAGATTCTCTGGAAAATTCTGGATGGTAAAGAATATGTCCATAAAACAGCATCTTGGTCAAGAGAGCTGTTGGAGAGTAAAGGCTCCAAGTGTGAATGTGTTGAATGCTTTTGTGTCCAAGTAAGGGAAGTGGGAATGATCAAGGATTCGCCTAATCATCTGGATTCTGGAGCATGGTAAGACGTCTTGGATAGCTTCTAGATGATTAATAAACTCTCATGGTCGCCAAAGTCTTCTTAGTAAATGAATAATCCCGAGAGCTTCCAAATAAAGCAGGTTAAGCATCATCCGGTTTAGAAGTTTAATAACTTTTTAAACGTAATGAATTTTGGCATGAATCCAATTTGCCTCGGTTCTTGCATGAGTTAAGTTTCCAAAACATCTGGTGTCGTTGCTTGGTTCATCGTGGTTTGGCCGGAATGAGTTATTTAGTACTCGCATATCTCCATCGGGTCCATTGAAGATCTGCCAACTTGTATCTTCAATATCTTTTTCATCTGAACTCCTTTTTAGCTGATTCTTCTTCGTGATGAACTCTAGGTGAGTTGAGTATACTCTCCAAGTCCTGGTTAAGTGTGAATGCACGGAAGGATTGAGGTCTAGAAAGAACAAATCATGAAAGATAGTCTCTCCTTTATTCATGATATGTTCTCCAAGGGAGGTCGTCTCTCCTTTACCCTTGGCTAGACCATCATTTCCATTGATCATTTGCTCCAAGGTTGATGGTACTCTCAATATTGTGTCATCCTCTCCTTCTTCAAAAGGTTTTGTCCTCAAAACTAGTTTATCTGCACATAGATAACTCAAGTTAGTTTCTTGAAATAAATATGAGTTTAGAATTTTACCTTGGATACAGTTTTGTTGGTAGCTCGGTTGGGGTTGGTCTTGAGCGTCTGGTGGTACTTCTTTTATTAACATGGAGTAGATGGAACCATGTTTGTGTGGCTGACACAGAATCTCATCATCACTTGTGAAATCTCCTATCTCGGTTATGTTTTCTCTCTTAGTTTTGCCTCTGATGTAGTTTGATGAATCTGGTGGCTCATGTGTCATGTATATCTCCTTTGTTCCTGCATTAGTCTCTACACTTCTGGAGAGAAGCAAGTGTATTAACAAAGTCGTGACATTGTTATAAACAAAGGGATAATTTTCAGAATGAACCTTTGCACTTTCAGGAGAAGAAACAATTTCTTGTTTCTCATTGACTTTGTTTCAAAGAGTGTTTAAGTACAGATACAACGGAGTTAACTTGGCCAAACGAGTTACAATCTCGTGGATCATATCATGTATTTAGAGCTTGTTTTGAAAACACTTCGAAAGGAAGGTCTATATGCCAACCTTAAGAAGTGCTCCTTTTGTACTGATAAACTTCTGTTCTTAGGTTTTGTAGTAAGTAAACAGGGCTTGTAAGTGGACGATGAGAAGATAAAAGCTATTCAAGAGTGGCCTACACCGTCCACCATCAGCCATGTTCGAAGCTTTCATGGTTTAGCCTCATTCTACCGCCGGTTTGTCAAAGATTTTAGCACCATAGCTGCCCCATTTACCTCTGTTATCAAGAAGAACATACCGTTCTCATGGGGAGAGCCACAAGAAGCTGCATTCAATGATCTTAAGGAGCGATTGACACGAGCACCCGTACTAGCCTTACCAGACTTTGAAGTTATGTTCGAGGTTGAGTGTGATGCATCTGGAGTTGGCATAGGAGCGGTACTACATCAGAAAGGGAGGCCCGTTGCATTTTTCAGTGAGAAGTTAAGTGGAGCCCCGCTCAACTACCCTACTTATGACAAGGAGCTGTACGCTCTAGTCCGAGCTCTAGAGACATGGCAACACTATCTACTCTCAAAGGAGTTAGTCATTCACACTAACCATGAGACGTTGAAGCACCTAAGAGGCCAGACATCGCTCAAGAGAAGACATGCTAAGTGGTTGGAGTTTGTAGAGACATTCCCCTATGTCATCAAGTACAAGAAAGGCAAGGAGAATATAGTAGCCGATGCTCTCTCACAAAGACATGCGCTGATATCAAGTACAAGAAAGTGATAGGGCTCAGGTTTTACCCAAATAAAAACTACTGCAAGTGCACAGCAAAGCAGTCATAGTATAAGGGGTATCGAATCCCAAAGGAGTATGTAAACTACACTATCGATTGTAGGTTCAGATTAAGCTAAGCAGTAAATGGTGTATGTAATGCGAATGACAAAATAAAAGAAATCCGAAATCTCTACTGCTAACTCCTTATTTTTATCTAAGTGTGATATCTCATCAAGGTTTTATCATTTCAATCACTTGCAGATTCTTTTCCCTTCCTAAACAACTGAACAAAGCAATCTCAACACAACTTTCTTATTTTCTCTTCCCTTGATCTTTTTCTTTCTGATTTTTTTTGATTTTTCACTTCTTTTCTCATTTTTTAACAGTCTAAGATATGGTGCTACTCAATACTTGTGTTCCTTGGGAGGAGACAGGTTCTTGAGTGTGTTGTTACTGTTGTTCCTTGTGAGGAGACATGATCATGAATGCACCATTCTTTGAACTTAAACTCTTAAAAACTACATCAGGGAAGATCAAAGAGAGACGATATCTTAAACTTATTGTCAGTGCTGAAAGAGAGAATCAACATCAATAAGAATCAAGCCCCAAGACAAGAAGTTTGAAGTTCATTAAGTGGAGCTAACAGCAAATTTTCCAGATTCTCTAAGAACCTAAATCTTCATTGCTAGACTGATCTACTTATGACTTTCAACTTAGTAAGACTTGTAATCAACTACTGTGGCAATGGTTCTTATAAGCATAAACGTCCTATTGTTAGTTCCAAGAAAAACTGACAATTTCAAAATTTTGACTCTATAAAAACAGGTTCTTGACTCAATTTTAAGACTCTATAAATCAAACACAAAGCACACATCGTCAGTAATCACCTCCCCCAGACTTAAAAAACACTATCCCCAGTGTTATTAAGCCAAGAGTTGGTCAAAATGAAGCATGGGAACTTGTAAAACCGAGTTGAAAAAAGTGGTACCTCGCGAAGGGCCGGGTGACGAGCGTCACCAGCTTGGTGACGAGCGTCACCCAACTGATACTCCAAAATCAAAAAGTTAGATGGTTATAAACGTAATGTTATCATATGTACTCTAAAGTCAGACTATTAGAGTACTCAAATACACATTTAATAGCATCCAAACATAGCAATAGAAACCTAGTTCAACAATCTTACAAAACATCATCAAAGTAACTGACAACTGACTCAAAGAAAACATAAAAATGACTCAAGAGAAATAAAAGAAAAGAGAAACAGAAACACGTAACCAGATACTAGAGGCTCAGTCCTCATCCTCGCTGGGCTCAGTGGTGTAATGTGGGCGGACACAACCACAGTTGCTAAGTGTAGCAACAGCATCCCAGAGTCCCTCAAAGCTGTCAATGATATACTCATGAAAAGCAGCCATGTCCATGGGTGTCTGTGGTCGCGGAGGGCGCCTAAAAGCAGTGGATGCAGTGGTCTGACGTCTGGATGGTCCAGCAGCAGCAGCAGTAGAAGCGCCAGCAGTAGCAGCTCTAGCTGGACGCATAGGGAGATGGCACAGCAGACTCGGATCTGGTAGGAAGTGCAGCTGGCGTACAACACCCTGGATCGTAGTGAGCTTGCTGTTTGGCAACTTAATGCCAACATACTCTCCAGCAGTGGTAGTGAATGGCCAGACAACTCCCGTCTTGAGCCAAGTAGCATTGCGCAGATGCTGCTCATCTATGAGGTATATGTCACTACGAATGGGGCAAGGCGTGACATCGATCTGAAAGTGCTGGAATATTGGTGTCAGGAGACTGCATACACTCTCATTCTTCTCCCCCGGATTGGTGAATGGATTGGTCTTCAAAGAGACCAAATGCTCAGCGAAAATAGCGCCAAAGTTGGCGCGGACCATGCTATCCATGGGTATCACCTCAGCGAGCATATCAGCGAAGCCATAGTAGAAAAGAATCAACTCACTACCCCGCGTCTTACTCGGCACAGACTTGTACAAGATAGTGTTGCCAAGAAGGCGCAGAATGTACCTCAGAACTGGATGTCAAACCTCTGTCTGCGTGGTCGTCTTGCTGTCATAGACTCCATTCTCGAACTTGGACCAGAATATCTGCATGTGGGTCCACTGCGAGGGAAGTAGAACGCCTGTGGGGTGGTCAGAGAAACCATAAATCCTGCAAAGCTCCATCAGACTGATCATGTAACGAATCCCGCAGATCAGGACAGTTAGCGTGCCTTCCTGCGCACGCTTAGCCATCTCATTCGCGTAGTACACGTGAGTAGTGGAGAGAAGCTGGCGAACCAAATCTGGGTACAGATCGTACTGTTGGAATGGCATAGTGCCCATCCTGATCCTCTCTAAAGTATCCATAACCTCATCCTGAATACCCATCTTGTACAGCACGGTGATGTCTGCGAACCTGGTGGGCATGATCTTCACCTCCTGCCACGCATTGTAGAATAGCGTGTCGTACTCATCCCATTTCTCCTGAATGTCATGGAATATACAGGTATCCCGTGCTATCTCCTGCTTCGGAGTTCCTGCCCAAGCCACTCCAGAAGCTATGTTCAGGTCCTCTCGCTTTGGCCATGGAGGCCTGTAAACTGGGTAATTTCTGAAGGACTGTGCTGAGCCTGATGCAGTGCTCGAAGACAAGCCCTGTCGCGGTCTTTTCTCCTGTCGAGGAATCTGGAAATTCAAGCCAAAAATCAACCAAAAACATCACCAAAATCAGCAAATTTTCGGAAATTCGAAAATCAATGAATCAAGATGAAACAACTGATGGCAATCAACAACAACACTACCAGGAACACAAATGAAGCATCAGTTCAACCCAAATCACCTAAAATTTCCAGATTATTGCAAATTTCAACATGAACTCAAAATTTCAAAAACTTGCAAATCAACCGATTAAATCACATATGGATGGTATCATTCATCTAATACAACCTAACTAACCATGATTCAACGGTTAAATCAAGCTAATCAAGTCCAAAATCGAATTTTACCAAAACTATGGCGGACTGAAAATTAGGGATTCCAAACACATACCTTGCAGATCTTGAAAACAGAGTTTAGATTATGAAAGAGGACCAAAATCCGCACGGATTTGGCTTTTGAATCACTCAATTTGGTTCAAGAAATCAAAAGTTATGAATTGAAGAAATTGTTTCTATGTGTTTGTTATTTTTCAGAATGAGCTCGGGGAAGAAGAAGAAAAGAATAAGAAGCGCGTATCTAGTCCGGACGGGTGACTAGTGTCATCCGTTTTTTTGTCTGCTAGTGTTTTTTTTTTTGTTTTTTTTTAATAATTAATTAACTAATTACTATAAGAACACGAAAATAAATTACTAAGTACATAAAATAAAAAACTTACCAGTGGGTTGCCTCCCACTAAACGCTTGTTTAAAGTCATTAACTCGACTTTGATTGGCTGTTTAGACAGCTGGTGCATCATTCAGGGACACAGTGTGTCTTGCCGGAATCTCAGCTTGCGCCCAATAATGCTTCACCCTCTGTCAATTGACAGTGAACTCCTCTCCTTTGGAGTTAATCAGGACAATGGCACCATGTGGTCGAGCTTCTTTGACAGTGAAGGGACCTGACCATCGAGAACGCAGTTTACCAGGAAAAAGCTGTAAACGAGAGTTGTAAAGGAGTACCTGGTCATTGGGCTCGAAATGTCTGGAGATGATCTTCTTATCATGATATGCCTTTGTCCTCTCCTTGTATAACTTGTAGTTTTCAGAGGCCAGATATCTGATTTCATCCATTTCATTGAGCTGAAAATCGAAGTTCAGCTTCTTGATAGCCCATTCTGCTTTGAACTCTAACTCTATTGGTAGATGGCATGCCTTGCCATAGAGCAGATGGAATGGTGTAGTCCCAAGTGGCGTTTTGTATGCTGTCCTGTAAGCCTATAATACATCATCTAGTTTTGCTGACCAATCTTTACTTGTCTTCCCAACGGTCTTCTACAGAATCTGCTTGATTTGTCTATTGGAAACCTCAACTTGTCCACTGGTCTGGGGATGATAAGGCGTGGCCGCTTTGTGCTGTACACCATACTTCTTCAGCAACTTGTCAAAAACCTTGTTAACAAAGTGAGAACCACCATCACTTATAACAATTCGCGGGACACCAAATCTGGGGAAAATAATGGTCTTAAACAGCTTCAAAACCACTGCAGCATCATTAGTAGGAGTAGCCAACGCCTCTACCCAATTAGATACATAGTCAACAACAACCAGAATGTATCTATTCCCATAAGATGAGGGAAAATGGCCCATGAAGTCAATACCCCAACAATCAAAGACTTCAACTTCAAGGATGAAACTCTATGGCATGTCATGTCTTCTGCTGATCTTTCCTCTTCTCTGACAAGTATCACAGCTTGTAATGAATGCCTGGGCGTCCCTGAACAATAGTAGGCCACCAAAAACCAGCTTGAAGAACTATGGAGACTGTTTGGAATGTGGCAAAGTGTCCAGCATACTCTGAGCCATTACAGTGAAACAGGACATCCTGGACTTCTTCTTCTGCTATGCATCTCCTGTAAATCCCAACAGTACAATGTTTGTAGAGATATGGCTCATCCCAATAGAATCTCCTAAGTTCTCTCAAGAACTTCTTCTTGGCATAACCCTTGAAATCATGTGGTTCATCCTCTGCAGCAAGATAATTGGCAATATCAGCATACCAGGGCCTCTTTGTATCATCCAAAGCATAAACTTGCTCTTTATAAGCTGTCCCCAAGCTTGCACAGATCGTAGCCAAAGTCAGAGGTTGGTGACGAGCATTACCAGTATTGGTGACGAGTGTCACCGTCTTCGTACAAAAAGTGGGTCGTGACTCTGCTTTGTTGGTGACGAGCGTCACCCCCCTGGTGTCCCTCGTCACTCCCCAGCAGTTTCGTGAAAACTGCAGGTTTTCAACACTTTCTTCCTGCAGTCTTGATTCAACCAAGTACATGTTCTCTTCAGGCAAGAAATCGTTTATTGGGACACTATCTTCAACCTGAATCCTGGATAGATGATCACCAACTCCAATCTCAACTCCCTTCTTGTCCTTCACTTCAATGTCAAACTCTTGAAGAAGCAGAATCCATCTCAACAACCTTGGCTTTGCATCCTTCTTCTACATCAGGTACTTCAGTGCTGAATGGTCAGTATGGACCACGACCTTGGAGCCAATAAGATACTGCCTGAACTTTTCAAATGCAAAGACAACAGCCAACAGTTCTTTCTCAGTTGTTGCATAGTTCTTCTAAGCATCATCCAAAGTCCTACTTGCATAGTAGATGGCGTGGAGCTTCTTGTCTTTACTCTGTCCCAGCACTGCTCCAACTGCAAAATCGCTGGCATCACACATCACTTCAAAGGGCAAGTCCCAATCCGGAGGCTGCACAACAGGAGCTGTAACCAAAGCTTGTTTGATCTGTTCAAAAGCAGACTTGCACTCTTCTGTGAACTCAAACTTCACATCTTTGCAGAGGAGAGCAGTAAGAGGTCTTGCAATCTTGCTGAAATCCCGGATGAATCTTCTGTAGAACCCAACGTGACCCAGAAAACTCCTCACTGCTTTGACTGAATCAGGTGCTTGCAGAATTGTCATCACTTCAATTTTCGCCCTATCCACCTCTATACCGTCTCCTGATAAGTGGATAAGTGGAGTTTTCTCCAAGGAAGGCGTACCTTAGCCCTACAGGGAGCTGTTTAAGCTCAACTTTTGGTGCTTTTGCTGCACTTCAATCACCCAAGGTAGCAGCTTTCACAGAGGTGGTGACAAGCTCATCCTGTGCAACCAGTTGCATCACATGTGCAGTAGCATCCATCATCTTTGTGTAGCCTGTTGCAGCAGCATCCAGATGCTCATACTCATCTGTAGAAGTGGTCAACGCCCTCTCCAAGGGGTCTTTTGATCTCATCTCATGGAAGATCTGATCAGCAATGTTGGTAAGAACATCCACATAAAAAGTCTGTCCATCTATGGTTGGCCTCTTCATCAGCTTGTCCATTTCGAATTGCATCACCAAGTCACCAACATTCAGCTCTATTCTACCCTTCTTGACGTCAATGATAGCTCCTGCAGTAGCCAGGAAGGGTCTGCCAAGAATCAATGGGTCTTTGGGTTCTTCTCCATATTCCAGAACCACAAAATCAGTAGGAATCATGCAATCCCCTACTTTGATAGGAACATCCTCTATCACACCTGCAGGAACCCTGGCTGATCTATCAGCTAGGACAAGAGATATCCTTGTAGCTTTAAAATCGGTCATCCCTAAGCTCTTGGCAACAGAATGAGGCATAAGGTTCACACTAGAACCAAGATAACACAATGATCTCTCAGACCTGTCAGAAAAGATTGTGCAGTCTAAAACAAAGCTCCCAGGGTCTGTAAGCTTCTCTGGCACTCTGTTCTGAATCACTGCACCGACGTCCTCGTTGATTATTCTCTTCACATACCTCCTTATAACATGAGTAATCCTCATAGCATCAATCAATGGGATCTCAATAACCAACTTGTCCATGATAGCTTTGCATTTAGCATCTTCAAGCTCTTGTTTAGACTTCTTAGGATGCTTAGGATAGGGTATCTTGGGCTTATACTCTGTCTCCTTAGCATTATTTGAAGTCTCAGTCGAAACTGCAGTTGGTTGCAACGGGTGACAAGCGTCACTCATTTTGGACAAGTCGTGAAGATTTGCTCGATTTGGGTGACGAGCATCACCCTCCTGATGACGGTCGTCACCAATTTGTGAAGAACAATGATCGGGATCGTGCTCAGTGGGTGACGAGCGTCACCCATGGATTTTCAGCAAAATTTTCTTCATCTTTATACTCTTCAAGTCCCACGAAATTTCTTGAGCTCAAATCCTTCTGCAACACTGGTTGCAGGTTCTTTCCACTCCTCAATGTGATGGCATTCACATGGTGTTTGGGATTAACATCAGTTCTTCCTGGAAGAGATCCTTCTTGCTTCTGAACAGCTCCTGCAGTTTGGGCAACCTGCACATCAACTTCTTCATATGAGAGTTCAGACTCTCAATTTTCCCATTCAAGTCCTGATAGAGTGAATCTATCTTGCCATTGAAGTCCACTGTCAGCTTTTGTTGTCCTTCTAGGACCTGTTCCAGCATAGCTTCCATTTTGTTCTCTTGTGGAGGTGCAGATTGGTAGGAAGAAGAACCATAGTTCCTGTTGAAATTGCTGCTATTCTGGAATGGTTTCTGGTACTCTGTCTTATGGAATGGAGGCTTAGGTGTGTAACCAGGCGTGCTCTGAATTCCTGTGAAGGCACTCTTCTGATTATTGTTGTTGTAGCATCTGTTCCACTGCTGATTCTCATACCTTTGACCCGGAAATCCACCAGCATAGATGAAATTCACATCTTCATGCTCAATCTCTTCTGGATTTTTGAAAGTCTCCACCTCTGCAGCAAAATGAACTGACTTCTTCCCCACCAAGAGGTTGTGCATACTGTCCAGCTTAGCCTTGACTTCAGCAATCTGATTCCCATCATTCAAACCAGCTTGCTTCATTCTCTGGAAATCTGCATTCTTGGTGTTGTTGCTGCAGGCCAAGTTCTCAATCAATCTGATTGCTTCTTCTAGTCTGTTGGTGTTGAAGTTTCCAGCACTAGCTGCATCCACCGCCATCTGATACTTTCAGTCAATGCCTCTGAAGAAAATCGCAAGTAGCTGCACCTGACTGAAACCATGATGAGGACAATCCCTTTGATAAGACTTGTATCTCTGCCAAGAAGCCTTAAAAGCGTCAGTATGACCTTGAGAGAATGATGCAATTTTCGTCCTCAGGTCCTCTGATCTAGCATCATCATAGAAATTATTAAGAACGGCATTCTTGGTGTCCTCCCAAGTAGTCAGCGAAGCAGGCTCGAGTTGCTTCAGCCAAAATGCAGCATCTCCTCCAAATGAGTAAGGGAACAGCTTGCAGAACAGGAAGTCATTGCTAACTCCATTAGCTTTGACACTTGAAGCTAAATCCTCAAACCTCTTAATATGATCCATTGGATGCTCATGAGGTAAGCCATGGAAAGGATGCTGTCCCACCAGCTGATAATAAGCAGGCTTAAGCTAAAAATCATTCCTCTGGTAAGCAGGAGGGCAGATTGCAGCTCTGTTGGCATAGAACTGATCAGGTCTGTTGTAGTTTCCTAAAGTCCTCTGAACAAAACGCCTAGCAACGTTATTAGCAGCAGCAGGGACTCCAGCGTCTTGTCCCACTTGTTGAACCTGCTGTTCAACAATGACATTCCCATCTTGATCAATTCTCTGCCCTTCTTCGTTCCTCCTGTTTTCCTCTCTGTCAACCAAATGACCTTCTGCATCTTCAACCAAAATCAGTGGAGCAACCATTGTAGTATGTTTCTTAGTTTTCCTGATGGTCCTCTCCAACTTAGCAAGTTCGTCGATGCTCAAGGTCACAAGCTATTTCTCTTTGTTGCTTATGGTACTACGGTTAGGCATATACCTGAAACCAGCACAGAGAAAAGAAACAAAAAGTTAGTAAACAAATTAAAACTTAGACAAAATCCTAATACTAAAAATCGATAGACAGCTATTACTCCCCGGCAACGGCACCAAAAACTTGATAGGGCTCAGGTTTTACCCAAATAAAAACTACTGCAAGTGCACATCAAAGCAGTCATGGTATAAGGGGTATTGAATCACAAAGGAGTATGTAAACTACACTATCAATTGTAGGTTCAAATTATGCTAAGCAGTAAATGGTGTATGTAATGCGAATGACAAAATAAAAGTAAGCAAACGAAATCTGGTTGTTGATCTAAGTTTCAGAAGACTAAAAACGCTAAGCCAGGACAGTTCACAGGTTGAATCCGAGAATGTAGAATGCATGAAATCAGAAATGATTAAGAACCGTATTGAACATTAATCACAAATATATAACTAATCTATTCTCATTGCAGAAGTCAACTATGTCTAAATCACAGAGTTTCAAATCTCTTTGCAAATCCTAACAATCTAAACATGCAGTAATGATCAGGTTCAATTGTTCACAAAACTTCTAAGCCAAATCTCTTTGCACTAAGTTATTTTGCTCATCAAATACTAGTTCAGGTTATCAATAATGCTCTCACATATATATAACATCCTATGATTTTTGAATTTCTAGATGATGTGTCTAAGAAATTCGATTTTAGAGCAAGCATAGATGAAGAACAAGAAGATAATCCTAACAGGTAGCAATTCTACAAACTCTTCATCAACCTTTGAAAAGTCATAACCTAACTAGCAAACTACTCAGACATGATCATGGAATCACAAAACATAACTGAATAAAATTGCATTAAAAAAATAGAATAAAAACAAAGGGGGTTCGAAATCTTCTTCAAAAAGAGTACAGGATCTGTTTCCCCAAAAGCTCTCAGTAAAATCCTCTCTAAGCTCTCTGAATTCTCAAAAACTAAGATCAAAGCCAACACTGGCTTAAAACCTAATATATAGAAGCTAAAACACGATCTGGGATGTTCTTGCAAATACTAGAACTTCTAGGCCAATTCTGCAAATAATCTTCAAACTTTTAATAAACCAGCCATGCTCCTTCCTTTGTGGGTCATGAGCGTCACCATAGGTGGTGACAAGCATCATCCAAATGCATACTTTCTTCTCCGAGCTGGACACTTCATGGCTTCAACTTGCAATGCTCCAAAAAGCTTCAATATCTCCAATTATGCTCCAGACATGCTATAACCTGCAAAAACTCTACTAGAACTCTAAAAAGACCAAAAAGACTCAATTAAAAGGACTTATATCATGGTTAAAAACCATAAAAACCATGATATATCGGAAAGGCAAGGAGAATATAGTATCAGATCAGGGTACAGATCGTACTGCTGAGTCGCCATAGTGGTCATCCCGATCCTCTCTAGAACCCGAAGAACCTCATCCTTAATGCCCATCTGGTGCAGCACTTTGATGTCTGCGAATCTGGTGGGAAGGATCTTCACATCTTGCCACGCAATGTAGAACAGCGTGTCATACTCATCCCAGCCTTCCTGTATGTCGCAGAAAATACAGACATCCTTCGCTCTCTCCTGTTTTGGGGTTCTTGCCAAAGCAATTCCTGAAGCAATTTTCTTGTCCTCTCTCTTTGGCCATGGAGGCCTGCACACTAGTCTCGTGCTCTCTGGCGGTACAGAACCGGGTGCATCACTATAAGAAGATGCTGGTCGCTGTCTCTTCTCACGTGGAGTCATATGAAAATTCAAATCAAAATCAACCAAAAATTAGCCAAATTTCGAGAATCTCAAAAACTCATCAATTCATGGTGAAACAAGCATCAGCATTTGTCTCTAGCACTACTAGTAACACAAATCAATCACACATTCAACCCAAATCACCCAAAAACTCCAGATTTTTGCAAGTTTTAACATGAATTAAAAAATTTCAAAAATTTGCAAATCAACCATTAAAATTCACATAAGAATGGTATCATTCATCTAATACAGCCTAAATAACCATGATTCAACAGTTAAATCAAGTTAATCAGGTCGAAAATTGAATTTTACCAAACCTATAGCATACTGAAAATTGGGAATTCCCAACACATACCTTGGAGATCTTGAAAACGAATGAGTGATTGTGAAAGAGGGCCAAAATCCGCACGAATTAGGCTTCTGAATCACTCAAATCGGTTAACAAAATTAAAAGTTGCGATTTATAGCTTTATGTGTTCGTTCGTTGCTTTTAACAGTTATGAGACGAGTTAGAAGAAGAAAGAATTAAGACGCGTATCTGAGCCTCAGACGGGTGACAAGTGTCACCCCTCCTGTGGGTGACGATCGTCACTAGGGAACGACTAGCTTTTTTTTTTTTTTTTTTTTTAAACTAGATAATAGAGCATATATATGAAAATAAATATAAGTACAAGAAAAAGAAAACTTACCAGTGTGTTGCCTCCCACCAAGCGCTTGTTTTAAGTCTTAAGCTCGATTTGGAATGCTGTTCAGACAGCGGGTGCATCATCCAGAGACACAATGTGTCTTGCTGGAATATCGGCTTGCGCCCAATAGTGTTTCACTCTCTGTCCATTGACAGTGAACTCCTCTCCTTTAGAGTTGATCAGGAGAATGGCGCCATGTGGTCTAGCTTCTTTGACAGTGAAGGGACTTGACCAATGAGATTGCAGTTTACCAGGAAACAACTGTAAATGAGAGTTATAAAGAAGTACCTGGTCATTGGGCTCGAAATGTCTGGAGATTATCTTCTTATCATGATACGCCTTTGTCCTCTCCTTGTATAACTTGGTGTTTTCATAGGCCAGATATCTCAGTTCATCCAGTTCATTGAGCTGAAACAAGCGCCTCTCTGCAGCAGGCTTCAAATCGAAGTTCAGCATTGGAAGGTGGCACACCTTGCCATAGAGCAGATGGAATGGCGTAGTCCCAAGTGGCGTTTTGTAGGCAGTCCTGTAAGCCCACAATTCATCATCCAATTTCGCTGACCAATCCTTCCTTGTCTCCCCCACAGTCTTCTCTAGAATCTGCTTGATCTTTCTGTTGGAGACTTCAACCTGTCCACTGGTTTGGGGATGATAAGGCGTGGCAACTCTATGCTGAACACCATACTTCTTCAGCAGCTTGTCAAAGACCTTGTTAACAAGGTGAGAACCACCATCACTGATAACAATTCGCGGGACACCAGCTCTGGGGAAAATAATGGTCTTAAACAGCTTCAGAACCACTGCAGCATCATTAGTAGGAGTAGCCAACGCCTCTACCCACTTGGATATATAATCAACAGCAACTAGAATATATCTGTTCCCATGGGATGAAGTAAAAGGACCCATGAAGTCAATGTCCCAACAGTCAAAGACTTCAACCTCAAGAATGAAGTTCTGTGGCATCTCATGTCTTCTGCTAATCTTTCCTCTTCTCTGACAGGTATCACAACTTGTAATGAATGCATGTGCATCATGGAACAAAGTTTAACACTAGAAGCCTGCTTGAAGAACTTTGGAGATTGTTTTGAAAGTGGCGAAGTGTCCTTCTGCATCTTCAACCAAGATCAGCGGATTGACATTGTAGATTGCTTCTTAGCTTTCCTAATGATCCTTTCCAACTTAGCTAGTTCTCTTTTCACAAGCTCCTTCTCTTTGTTGCTTCTGGTACTGCGATTAGGCATACACCTGAAACCAGCACAAAGAAAAGTAGCAGAAAGTTAGTAAACAAATAGAAACTTAGACAAAATCTTAATACTAAAAATCGATAGGCAGCTATTACTCCCCGGCAACGGTGCCAAAAACTTGATAGGGCTCAGGTTTTACCCAATTAATTTACTACTGCAAGTGCACAGGAAAGCAAATGTAGCATAAAAGGTTATTGAATCCTAAGGGAGTAAACTTACTACACTAGCGATTATAGATTCAGATTGAGCTAAGCAGTAATGAGGGAATGTAATGCGAAGTAACTAAAGTAATGAAAGCAAGCGATTTGTTGATTGATCTAAGTTCAGAAAGCTAAAAGCTCTAAGTCAGGACAATTCACAGGTTGAATCCGAGCATGTAGAATGCATGCAAGCAGGAATGAATTAAAACCGTCTTAAACTTAAAACTCAAAGACATAACTAATCAATTCTCATTGCAGAAGTTATCTATGCCTAATTTACATAATTCCAAATCTCTTTGCAAATTCTAACAAGTTAAGCAAGCATTAAAAATCAGGTTTCGATTGTTCACAAAACTCCTAAGTCAAATCTCTTTGCAAGTAGGCGTTTTGCTCATCTAATACTAGTTCAAGTGATTAACAATGTTCTCACATCTATTAAACAACCTAGGATTTCGAAATCTAGATGATTAGTCTCAGAAATCGATATGAATGTACACACAGAAGAAGAACCAATGGATTTTCCTAACAGTTTAGCAATTCTACAAACTCTTCATCAACCTTTGAATGATCATAACTTAACTAACAAATTACTCAGACATGATTATGAAAACACAAAGCATATCTGAATAAAAATGCATTAAAAGAATAGAGTATAAGATCAAGGGGTTCGAAATCTTCTCTAAAAGAGTACAGAATCTGCCTCCCCAAAAGCTCTGAATAAATCTCTCTCTAAAGCTCTATGAATTCTAAGATACAAGATAAAACTTTGTATTAGACTGATTCAATGCACCACATTATTCAAGTAATCCATTTCTCTGTGAATCCCAGTTTTCTGAGTAAGTGTCTAATGAATGATCATTCCACCCGGTCGTAGGCCTTACTCATATCCGTTTTGACGGCCATAAAGTCCTTCTTACACGAATTATTGGTCCGTAGGCCATGAAACATTTCCTGTGCTATTAGAATATTATCTTATATAAGCCTCCTTGATACGAAGGCCGATTGTGTCTCGGAGACCAACCTTGGTAATAACTTTCGCAGCCGTTGACAAAGAACTTTGGATATTATTTTATATCCTACATTGCAAAGACTTATGGGTCGTAAGTCTGTCATCCGCGTTGGCCGCTCCGTTTTTGGAATAAGACAAATATTTGTCAAATTTAACCGTTTATCAAAGGTCCCAGACTCAATAAATTGGTTCACTTGGTGCACGACATCGTCCTTAATAATATCCAAGGATTTCTGGAAGAATAATGCAGTCATCCCATCCGGGCCCGGAGCCTTTATGGGATGCATCATAAAAAGTGCTTCCTTTACCTCTGTCTCTTACTGGTTTTAAAAGTTCCTCATTTTCTTGGTCTGTTATTTCCGAGTCTATTTCCCTTAAAATATTCTCAAATTCTGTTGGTAAGGTGGACGTAAATAGGTCTGCGAAATAATCCACTGCGACTTTCTCCACTTTCATTTCCCCAGTTACCCAAGCATCCTGGCTATCATGTAACCAAACAATTCTGTTTATAGTTCTTCGTTGTTTTGTGATAGCATGGTAGTATTTTGTATTGAGATCCCCACATTTGTTCCATATATTTCGGCTCTTATGTTGTCAAAAATCTTCCTCATCCCGGTATGCTTCCTTAAGCTCGTGGGTAGTCTCATTGAGCTCATCCTGAGTACGTGTATCATCTGTCTGTATTTCCTCAAGTTTGCGTTGGAGTTCCTCAATCTTATCTCTTCCATATAGTTTATTAATTTGGCGCCATTTGGAAATTTCCTGCCTGCAAGTTATAATTCTATCCACCAGAGATTGGGGTGTGTGATTATTTTGCACCTGCCAGCCTCGTTTTATGACATCCATTAACCCTTGCTGACCAATCCATCTTTTATTTTCGTTTGACATTTTTTGATTCGATTGTTGCTACTATAGGCCGGTGATCAGAGCCTATCATTCTCAGATATTCCACGTATGAAAATGGATGTAAATAATACCACTCCTCCGTTGCAAGACCTCTATCCAAACTACACCAGACGTTTTGCCCATTCCGTCTACCGTTCCAAGATAAAGTGTTTCCACGATTTGGGAAATCAATTAACTCACAATTGCTAATCATCGTATTAAATCCGACAAAAGACGACGCTTGCCTAATTAACCCTCCCTGCTTCTCATGATTTCCCGTTATTTCATTAAAATCGCCAATTAAAAATCATTGTCCATTTTTTGTTTGTTAATTTATAATCTAATCTTACATAAGAATTCTCTATTAGTTTTTTTATTAATATAATATTAATAATTTCATAATATTTTCTTTTAAAAATCCAGTATAAAATTTACTCTCTCCGTTTCAAAATAAGTGTCACTTTGACACTTTTTACACAAAATAAAAAAAATCATTAAAAGTTTTGTTTTACCCTTTGTTCACACCTAAAATAACATTTTTTTTATAAATAAAGCAATAAATTCAAAGGTTAAAACTAGATATTTATTCAAAATTATGCCATGAAAATATAAAGTAACACTCTTTGTGAAACAAAAATAAAACTTTAAAATGACACTTATTTTGAAACGGATAGAGTAACTTTTTTAATGAAATAAATCTTAGTTATCTTTATCAAATTTTTTATTAATATAGTGATGGGCTCACATTTGCCGTAAATAACCTTCAAGCATCACATGTCTACTGGACCCTATTCGAGCGATGACTTCTTTATCTAGAACTAAAAACCGTTATACTATATGTAAAGAAAAACAATGTCAATTTTTTTTAAAAAAAAAATACATTCCTTTTTCTTGAGCAACAAATATATATTCTTTTGCTTTTTAAATCATTTATATATTATTAAATTTAGTTTATCCAGTATAATCAAAGTCTATTATATATTAAAGTAAAAATATTGAAAACCATTTTGTTGATATGTCAACACTACAAATTTTTCATAGTTTTTATTTTATTTTTGAAATCTATTTTAAATTAATATACTAAATTAATTACCAAACATTATATTTCATCATCCATATTCATTCTTAAATAATTTTATCTATGTTATCAAATATATAAACAAACATTCCAATATTTGATTATCATATTTTACTTATTTTCACAAAATCTTAATAAAATTGATATTTAATTTTTATTATTTTGAAATAATGATTTTCGAAAATTAATATCAAAAAGGGTATTCGTTTTTGAAATGTTTTAATTAAGTAGTTTTTTACATAAAAAACCTTTTTGTATTCTCAAACTAAATAAAATTGGAAGTTATTAATTTTTTTTTATGTTTTACACCAAAAAGCTATCAATGTTTTACATCTAAAAAAACTATCAACATATCTCAAACCTTAATTTCTGTGAATATATTTTGTCCAAAATAAAATAATAAAAGTTGAAAAATAAATAAAAATCATACTTGACTTCACATATTTTATTTCTCATTTATATTTTCAACAATAATAAATTTACTTACAATTTTATTCTACATTAAAAATTAAAAATTATAATAAAAACATTTATTCCGGTTATAATCTAGTTACTATGTGAAAGCAAGTAATCACGGTAACAAAATAGTTACGGAATAAAGAGAGATATAACAGTAAACTACAAAGCATATCTTCTTGCCCTTCTTGTTTCTCTCTCTCGATGGCGATATTCATTTTATCACTTCAAGATCTTCTTCTTCTTCTATCCGATCAATCGAGTTTCATCACTTAATTAAGAAGAAGCCTGATAAGGAAAAACTCAATCAATCGAACAGTAACCGATAGATCAGAACTGATGTTCATAAAACACGAATCCGGTGTTCAAGTGCAGAGATTCCAGAGAAGAAAAATAGAATCTCAAACAGGATGAACCATTTTCTGAAAACAGAGAAGAAGATCGAAGAAGATGAAATTGAAACCTGATATTTTTTCTGATTGTCCCCGTTTTTCTTTCTTCGTTCCCTTTAAAGCCATAATTTCAACTCCTTTTAATCTCAGCTTTTCATCTCTTTTTTTTTTAATCCCAGCTGTCCATCTCATCTCTATATTTCCTATAACAAATCCTCCCTGTTCAGAAAACCTTGACATCAAGGTTTCTCAATTACATTCTTTCCTGCTCATCATCATTTCTTGTCAAGCCACTTCATTCTTCGGATAGTTGAATGTAGATTCTCCAAGCAGCAAAACGTTTGCAGATTTTTCTTCTTCCAACAATGCCACACAGAGAAGTGGATTTTCATGTCCATATGTGCAGAGGACAAGTTGAGAAGTGACCCTTGATACATTCTCAAATGTGGATGAACTTGGAACAAGAACAAATCTTCTTCTTGTAGAGATAAGATGAATCCCGTTTGTAACACTGAATGAGTTATTCCCTGTGTAGGCAAAGCTCTAGCCATGGTGGTTTCTTTGTATTTAAACCACCAGTTTTTGTATAACGTCCTCTTTTCCCAAATTGAAATCCAAATGTTGCTAACAAGCAAGTCCATATATGCGTGCATCATCATCGCCAAGCTCTGAAGTGTTCTTCTATTTTTCTTGTCTTCAACGTGACACCTATGATAAGCTTTGTCCATTATCATGAGCTGATATGTTTAGTGATTCAACACTTCCTGTTGCATCATATCAATGAAATGACATTCTGGTAAATGAGGCGGCATTTTGCATAGCTTTGATTCCTTAATTGTGTTTGGTTCTTCATCTTGAATCATGTGTGACAGTCCCTTATCTTTCACACCATTCAGTTTGATCTCCTGAACTAGTGGAGTCGTCTCACTCGCTTCTGCTTCAAAACCAATGATGGACCATGGTGCATCCTCTTTCGACAATGACAAAACATTAGATGTTTCACGTGGGGATTCTTTAGCTGTGTTTGATTCTTCCTCTTGAATCATATTTTTAACTCTCATATCTTTCACACCACTTGATTATATCGGCTGAACTGATGGATTTCTCTCACTCGCTTCAATTTTGAACTCAATCACAGACTATGGTGTATCCTCCCCATTTGGCTGCAACAAAGCATTAGATGTCTTAACAGCAATGTGTGGACCTTGTAGTTGAACCTGGGACTTCGTGGAGTTAGAACAGTCAAGATTAAAAGACTTTGGAGGGTGAGCTCTTTCATACAATCTTCCCAACATCAAGCATTGTTGCACTGTTTGTGGTTGAAACATGCGGATGTTCATCTGAATATCTATTTGTAACCCTATCAAATAGTGACTCACCAAAAGATCTTCAGGAAGATTCACTCGATTGCTAATCATCTCAAACTTGTTGTGATAATCCACAATCCCATCAGTTTCGTTTAATTGCTTCAACTTAGCTAGAGGATCAACCGAAAAATCATTAAATCTCTTCTGCAAAAATTCCTTATTCTCATTGAATCTAGGAAAATCCAGTTTCGCAAGACCAGAAACACCAGATTGAACATGAAGTTGATTGTTGCGCACCAATGTATATTCATACTGTAAATCCTCACCATCATCTAAAGATCTCCAATAAAATATATTGCTATGTTCCAGGACAGATTTTTGTACCTCCAGAAACTGTTTCGCTGTTGTAGCTTCTTCCATTGCAAGAGCCACCGGTTCGTTGATTGAAGATGTAGATCTAACTGGAGATTTTGCATCGCGATACGAATCAGAAATTCGAAGCCCTAGTGTTGGCGATGGTGGCGATGATACAATTTCCTTCGAATTTATCTGCAAGCGAATAGTCTCGAGCAGGTTAGCGATCTTCTCGTCCATTGTAGCCATTGATTCCGAGGAAAGATTAGCTCTAGTACCTTTGATAAGGAAAAACTCAATTAATCGAACAGTAACCGATAGATCCGAACCGATGTTCATAAAACACGAATCCGGTGTTCAACTGCAGAGATTCCAGAGAAGAAGAATAGAATCTTAAACAGGATGAAGCATTTTCTAAAAACAGAGAAGAAGATCGAAGAAGATAAAATTGAAACCTGATATTTTTTTTTGATTGTCCCCGTTTTTCTTTCTTCGTTCCCTTTAAAACCACAATTTCAACTCCTTTTAATCTCAGCCTTTCATCTCTTTTTTTTTGATCCCAGCCGTCCATCTCATCTCTATATTTCCTATAACAAAGCCATGGAAGATCACTCTGTTTCATCTGAAGATGATGATGACCTAATCGAACCAGCAGACGAGGTGATCATCTCATATTATCTGAAAATGATGATGAACAACGGCAAATCCTGGCCTAACCACTTCCTCCGAGACGAATATGCACACATGTACAACCTGAATCCTAACTACTTCGTCAAAACTCAGAGCCCTAACTACTTCGTCTTCGTTGCTGGAGAATCATGGCTCGTGATAAACTGATAAAATCTGAGGAGACCGGGAAGATTCTAGGGTTCAAGAAGATTCTCAAGTTCTGTGATAAGGAGAGGAAATGAGAAGAAGAAGACGAGAATCAGGGAATCTGGGTGATGGAAGAGTATAGGCTCGTCAATAAATGGAAGCAAGATCAAGTGATTTGCAAGATTCGTCTTCTGCTCCAACCCAAGGTTACTTCCTTGCTCACCAAGCAATCCTCCTTGCTGACCAAATTGATGATATCGCCGTTTTTCGGAGACGTTTGATGTCGAGGTGGGTTTCTGGGGCAACAAACGTACCAACAGATGAACTAATCACAATCTATATGAAGTTATTTCTCGATGATAATCGAAAAGATTGGCCTAGACCACCTTTCCTGCAAAGCGAGCAAGTGTACGGCATGGAGCCATGGAGGATTATGTTGCCTCTTCATACCCTTTCGTCTTATACATGGGACACTACTTCTTCGTTAACAAGATAGAGACTAGTGGTAGAACCGATGGGTGCCATGGCGGTTGCTGGAGGATGATAAGACATGATAAAGCGATCATCTCGACGAGGACGAAAGAGGTTCTTGGATTCAAGAGGTTTTACCATTTCTATCACAGCGAGAAACCAAAATTTGCAAAACCGGCTTTCAAGTCTGAAGAAGATGAGGTTAAGGTGACTTGGGTAATGGAAGAGTATAGAGTTGCTAAGAAGAGGATGCAAGTGATAGGTTATGATTACTCTTAGCTTTCCTAAAAAGGAAGAAGAAGACTCGTAGTGGCCAAAGAGAAGAATGTGAGATGCAGGGGAAGACTCTTTATGAGAAAGAGATTTCAATTAAGTTATGTACTGTTATTTTACTATTCCTTCTCATTGAATTTAAACAATGAACCCGAGTTTAGGGATCTTTATCGAAAAGATCAATCAAACATATTTTCTCTATTGTCTTCTTCCTCCTCTTCTTTTTCTTTGCTTCTTCCTCTATTTCTTCTGATTCTCTTCTTCTTTCTTCTATTCTCTTCTCATCACCCTACTATCTTCTCTTTGGTAGGTTCGGAACCTATCAATTGGTGCTTTCGTTGAGAGCTCGATGGCTCCTTTTCCGGCGGTCGTCGATACCGATTTCAGACCTATATCCTTAGAACTCGAGTTTGAACGGCGATCCTCGTTAATGCTGTAGCAACGAATAGATTGTGTGGACAGAGACATGGAATGGATTAAGGCAGCTCTTAGTTCCCTTATGCATCTCGTGTCTAAAGAAACCAGAAAAGCGATTCCAGTAGTTTTCTTTGCAGGTGAGCAGTTTCAGACTCCTACTACACCTATCCCTGAGCTAGATCGGAGCAGGAACGAAGTTTTGCAGGTATCTGTTGCTTCAGATCGAGACGAAAAGCCCACGCCACAGGAGAAATTCTTTGAACATATGGTGTGCGACTCAACTCATAACGTATCTCTCAAATCATGTATGGAACAAAGACGACAAGACAGAAGAGAGACATTGACGTTGATCCAATCTGACAATGGGGTTGAGCGATCCTTCTCGGTTATGGATAAACGACAATGAACTTTCTCCACTGCAGCTAAGACATGATTGTGTAATTCTGCCTGCCTCAAGTAAAGATGATAGCGAAGAGAAACGCTCCGCTTGTTCTGCTGGGGCTGAACGTGTATGGGAGCCTGGTGGGTTACCGATTAAGGCAGCTAGGTGTGACTGGCTAGATGAGTATCAAGGTAAAGGAGATATGTTGCAGTTTAAGCCAAAGATAAGTGGGGCGAATACAAAGACCTTATCTCTACTTATAGAAGGTATGTTGAACGTGTCCCCATGGGTGAATAATGATTGTCTTTCTGTGATCATACCATTTCTGCTAGTACTTAAGATCAAATTCCAGAGTGATGATGTCCTATCTTTCCATGATGGAATATTGGTGATCAGAAGACTGTTGAGTTCAGGGGTGTATAATCGAGTTTGGGAACCAGGGGAACATTTGACTCTACTGATTGGTTAGAGAGTGTTCTCAATATTGATTGAGTCTTGAAGATCGTAGATGCATGATATTTGGTATATTCTGGTTCTGATATTAAAGCATTGCTTGTGGAGCATTGCTTTGAGGAGCAAGAGAATTGTAGTATTCATGGAAGTTTTGATGATACTATAGCTGTAACTTTTGATCCAGGAGGAGTTTTTCAAGAGAAAGGAATCAGTGAGGTGTTGTGGTTATTGGTATGCTTGAGTGCTCATAATAAAGGCTCGAAGGCAGAAGTAACTGCGAAGTTGCTAGGCTGTTTTGATTTTATTAAGGCTCAGCTAATCCTGTTAGAGAGAGCACCCTTCAGTCCATTGTCAGGTTTCACGGCTTAGTTTAAAGAAAGAAGATGGAGAGTTGATACAGGTGTGAAACGTGATTGTCATCTTGTTGGATATAGATCTCATTCAGATGGGTTTAAAATACAGTTTAAGCTAATTAGTGATCAAGGTCTAGAGGTGCAAAGAATGTTATGGTTCAACATTTTACAGAAATTATTTATTACAAGGTTTGATGGATGCGGCGAAATCGAACTAATGTGTTTGGCTGAAGCTTTTATACTGTGACAAGCACAAGAGTTTCTCACTTATGGGGCGTTCCATTTGCAAAAGCCACCTGAGCTATCTACAATAAGGGAAGATGTCACGTTCAGAGATGGTGATGACTATTGTCACGATGAAATGCAGGCCTACAGTAAAACTCTTTGGTTCACCTTAGCGGATACAATTGTGGAGAAATATCAGAGGAAAATCCTAGATAATGAAAGGGTGACAGTGATATCAGATCCTAATGATGGCCGCTTGCTGAACTTTGTGGAAGCATGGATACACTGTGAGTGTAAAGACCAGGGGGTGACACTAAATTTTGATGATTCCAAGGGGTTTCATGGCTACTTGATGGATGAATCAACACAGGAAGCAAATAAGGTTTTAAAAGGTATGATTATTCACAAACTTGTGTGGCTGAAGCATACAGTTTTCCAGAATAATAGTGAAGACGACTTGGTGATCTTGGGGTACAAATGGCTCTTAAAACTAGGCGAGACCTTGATCAATGGGAAGGACAAAACCATGTCCTTCTACTGTGATGCTAGATGGGTGTCTATTAGCGGCACAAAGATAACTTTGAAGAGTGATATTGCTCTACAAGAAGAGATCCACTTAGTCAAACACCAAGAGTTCAAAACAGAGTATGGGATCACGGTGAATAGCAAGCTAGAAGGTTCAGCAGAGAAAAGGAGAACTCAGCAACAACTCGAGTGCTATCACAAGGAGTCTATGGTTCACACTCTTACTCAACTCTGCTTGATCGTGGCAATTGTGTCAGGAGCCATAGCAGGTGCGCAGGCGGAGTGTATGATGTTGCAGATCGAATCTTATAGGAGGTATGAATCTGACCTGGGAATGAGAGACAGTATTGCTCCTTCACGGGCATGTATGGATAAGAGAGCTAAGGTTAAGGTCATTGTTAGTAAGGTTTTTGTTGTTACTGCGAAAGCCTTTACAATGAGAATCGTTATGTTGGATCTCGCCTCATCAAAGATAGTGAATGTCGAAGAGTACCCTGCTGGGAACATGGAAGATGGCGTGTTGATAGAGAACTTAGCACTTGAAGAAAATGTGGCGCTCGTTGCTTACAAGACTTCCAACATAACATCGATCATATCACCAGGGGTAGAATCGATTACGGAACTGGAATGGTAGCTTGAGGCTTGCTTACCAGAGACAGATGCTGAGCACTCGGATGAGGGGAATGAGACAAAAGCTTGGGCACAATGGAAGAGTGTGCCGTGGTTTGAATATATAAGAGGACCTCGTGCAAGTTTGGTGAATTGGGTTTCAGATGTTAACCTTGAGGACAAGGTTGCTTTTCATGGGAGGAGTATTGATAGGTTATGGTTACTCTTAGCTTTTCATAAAAAGGAAGTGGCCAAAGAGAAGGATGTGAGATGCAGGGAAAGACTCTTTATGAGAAAGAGGTTTCAATTAAGTTATGTACTGTCGTTTTACTATTCCTTCTCATTGTATTTAAACAATGAACCCGAGTTTAGGGATCTTTATCGAAAAGATCAATCAAAACATATTTTCTTTATCGTCTTCTTCCTCCTCTTCTTCTTCTGTGCTTCTTCCTCTATTTCTTCTGATTTTCTTCTTCTTTCTTCTATTCTCTTCTCATCTCCCTACTATCTTCTCTTTGGTAGGTCCGGAACCTATCAGCAAGGTAAAGTGATTTGCAGGATTAGGGTTCTCTTCGCAGAAGCACTAGATTACTGGAATCGATTTGAAAAGGAGGATGCAAGGTAAAGTATAGGCTAGCTCAAAGGAGCTTTACTCTGGATATATTACCAGATTCTATTTCTATTTCGTTTTTCCTTTGAAATGTATACAATTGGTGATAACTGATGTTGAGCCTGTTAGTTTTATTTCTTCCGTATAGTTTTTTAATTCTCTAATCAATTTGGTGCAAGAACTATATTTTCTGCGAGAGATCAACTATATTTTCTTTTTTTGGTAAACGGTCATCAATTTATCTTAAAAATGGATGCATTGTTGTGATCAAGATTGTACAGTAAGAAGAGTTTTTGGTAGCCGGAGATTAAATAGCCTAACATGGGAACCAAACTTGGAGTAGTTCAGAACCCAAAGAGAGGTACCTTAGTTTGATATGAGGATGCTCTGTTTCTGATAGCTTTGATCAATGTGGCTTTGGAGATTTGAGTTACACTTCTGCGAGCTGAGGTCTACTGTTTGCCAAGCAATAAGTTGTCAAATTTGAGCAGCTGAGAAGTGGTCAAAAACAACAATATCAAACAACAAATCGCAACATTTGTATGTTTATAGTAAAGAACTCACAAGACGAATGTTGATGGAAACCAATAACCAGATAACCATATAGAATCAATTAACCAGGAAGCACGATATAAGAGCAAGCGACGTGTACTCATTTCAAGTTTAATTTTAAATTCACAAAATTTGAAAACTTGCCTGAATAAAGAGATGGTCTTTCGAACCCACAATCTTGTTTTGCCTCAATTCAAAACTCCGACTAAATCACATGAAAATCAAAAAGAAGCTCATATATCTTCAAAAGTCTAAAAATTTCACAAAAGCAGCAAATTTAGCTCATCATTCAATTTTAAATTCACAAAATCTGAAAACTTGCCTGAGTAAAGAGATGGTCTTTCGAACCCAGAATCTTGAAGAGCCACACAGATCTTATCTGACAACCCTTAGAGATTTCCATGAAACGGCATAGTCCACGAAAAGACGCATCAATACCCTTTCTATCTACTTCTGCTTTCAGTTAAACTCCACCGGAAATTTCACATGAAGTGGAATTCAGCGGATAAGATAGAGAAACCCAATCCAAAAACGGTTTGGGGTTTAAGCAAAATTGAGATTCTGATTCAGTGAAGAAGATGCCTTTGTTTGGTCTCTCTCTTCATTACAATTTACTTCAGTGAGGTGAGACGACAACGTATTTGGTATTTGTTGATTAAGGCTCAAACGACGACGTCTCGGTTATTTTGAAGACGAAGGTTGTTTTATATAGCGGAGAGATGAAGCTTCAGGTCACCGCGATCTTGCTTGAACATGATCTGTTCTATAGGCTCGGTTGATCATTAATGGCCGTGCGATTTGAGTGTGATTAACGGTCTACGATTCTTTTTGGAGTCTCCGCGCTGTAGAGATTTGTTATCTGGTTTGGTCTTTGACCTTTTCTTCGCAGAGGTCGCACGGTTGTCTTACACCATCTCCAATATACATTGCTATTTTTTTTTGGTCGAAGAAAATATCAAAAAAGGGGTGTAACACAAGGATTTCCTGGGAGGTCACCCATCCTAGTACTATTCTCGCCCGAGCACGTTTAACTGCACAGTTCTGATGGGATCCGGTGCATTAGTGCTGATATGATCACACCCTGCTATTTTTTCATTTAAAATAGAGAAATTCTAAAATAGAAGTGTATCCTTCTCCAATGTGTTCCTCTGTTTTTCTCTCTAAAAGAAGAATATTCTTTTTCTAATTTATTAGTATCACTTTTTGTTTCTAAAATTCATAAATTTACCTCATTTATTTTATTTTTTACAAAAACTTTCATAAAATTATAATAAAATTATAATTAAATATTTATTATACAAAATACATTCATATAAAATATAATATATTTTAATTTATAAAATTATCTACAACTAAATTTTAATAAAAAAATTATATTTAATCATATTATATGTTTTCAAAATTTTATATCATATATTTAGTTATATTATACATTGGATAGATGATTGTTCACTAAATATATAAAAATAAGTTATATAAACAGTTAGTTAAAATTTTATATTTGTTATGAAAATAAAAATAAAAATATTTAAAAGTTGAAGCACCAATTTACAAATACAAACGTTAATCTCTATTAGACTATCTATGTGATAACTCGAATTCGATCTATAGAAAGTACAAGAATCAATGAGTTTAAAGAAGGATCTTTATTAAGAAGAAGCCGGAGCTCGAAAAGGTACACGTTGATTTTAGGTCGTCGGAATAAGAACGCCGACCTAAAATATGAATGAAAGCTCGAGAATTAAGAACAATAAATTTGCTTGTTTGCCCTAGGTCTCGAGAGAGGATTTTCGGATTCTTTGAGAAGCTGATAGCTTCCTATATTTATACTCGATCAGGTCGGTCTTCTGGAGATAAATTTGTATATCCAAAACAAGAAAACTTTCTTGCTGATAAGACCTATTTTCCGACTTTTCCGGATTAGACCGATAAATGGAGAATTTTTATTTATTACACCGACCTGAATATTCTTTGGGTTTCCAAAATGGGCCGACCAGAGTTTATGTCGGGCTTTTAGAGATGGTACAAATCTCATCTCTAATAGTCTTCTCCCCCCCGAAGTTCGGCAAGTAAGGGTACATTACTTGGTGAATTTTGAGAGAATTAGCTCGGCATGAAATAAGGTCGGCCATTGCATAAGTTAGAATATAACACGTAATTTTACCTTGAGTTTTGATCGGTGATGAGATGATGGTCAGATCATTAAGTGGGCGTGAAAAGTCCCCGCCAAGAGTTCCCGCCAAAAGTAGGCTAGGCTAGACTAGGTCTGCGCATGCTAAATGATATATCCTGGTTTTATGGGTTTTTGACCATGATATAAGTTCTGTTTATAGAGTCTTTTTGGTATTTTTCGAGTCCTTTCGAGTCTTTGCAGGTCTAGGTACGTTTGGAGCATAATTGTGGATTTTGGAACCTTTCGGAGCTATGTTGAAGCTGATGCTGAAAAGACCAAGTCGGAGAGCATATTGGAGCAGGGTGTCGATCGACACCACTCCTTGGTGTCGATCGACACCAATCGTGGACACCAATCGTGGATACAAGGAAGTCGCGTGTTTCAGCACTTATTGAAGAATTGCAACTTGACCCAGAAGTTTCCTATTATTTGCAAACTTGCCCAACTCGTGTTTAGAGATGTATTAAGGTTTTGAGAGTCATTGTTAGGCATTATCTTGTTTTCATTGAGACTAAGGGAGATATTAGATTCAGAGCTTTTGGGGACAAATCCGTACTCTGTTAGAGAAGAATTTCAAACCCCCTTTGTCTTTTACTCTATCTTTTTATGCAAAATTATTTAGTCATGATTTGTGCTTCAATTGCTATGTCTGAGTAATTTGCTAGTTAGGTTTTGGATTATTCAAAGGTTGATAATAAATTGTTAGAACTGAAATACTGGAAGGATAAATCATTTGGTTCTTCATCTAGATTGCTTTAACACTGATTTTAAGATTGATCACCTAGAAATCATATCTTAGGTTGCTTAATAGATGTGGAAACATTATTAATCACCAGAGCTATCATAGATGAATGAAATAACTAATTGCAAAGGAATTTGGATTAGTGATTTTGTGAACATATCGAACTTGAACTATAATGCTTGCTCAGGTTGTTAGAATTTGCAAAGGAATTTGGAATTCTAGAATCTGATCATAGATAATCTCTGCGACGAAAGTTGATTTGGTTTTACATTCGGGTTTTCGAATTCTAGAACGGTTTTAATAAATTATCCTTGCAGTCTGTAGTCTGCGATTTATGTCAACCTGCGAATTTCCCATTGCCTAGTGCTTCGTCTCATTGATTTTAAGAACTTACAATCCGCAACTGCTCTTGTTAATTTAATTTGCCACTTCGTTTTACTTGTTATTGATTTGCTTAGCTACATTTGAACCTAAAATCTTTTGTGTAATATTCTTAAGTCCTTGTGGATTCGACCCCTAAGTACCACGGTGATCTCTTAATTTGAGATAGTACCTCTAAGGGATAATTTGAGCATATCAAATATTGGCACCGTTGCCGGGGAGTTAGTTATTATTTTCGGATTTTTAGTTTTAGAATTTTGACTAAGCTTTTACTTTCTGTTCGCTAACTTTCTGTTACGTCTCTGCTGTCTGTTTTTGGTTTATGCATAATCGCAGTACCAGAAGCAACAAAGACAAAGAGCTTGTGACTTTAGGCATCGACGAACTCGCCAAGTTGTAAAGAACCATCAGAAAAGCCAAGAAGCAAACTAAGATGGTTGGACCAATTGTTTTGAGGACAGATGCTGAGGGTCATTTGGTTGATAGAGAAGGAAACAGAAGGAATGAGGAAAGGCAGAGGATAGATGAGAATGGCGCTGTAATTGAGGAACAAGCTGTGCCACCAGTTGCGCATAATGTGCAACAACAAGCTGTTGGGAGATGCTGCTGGGCGTTTTCAATAGAGGACCCTTGGAGATTACAACAGGCCTGATCAATTCTATGCAAATAGAGCTGCAATCTGCCCTCCTGCCTTTCAGAGAAATGACTTCGAACTCAAGCCTACCTACTACCGGCTTGTGGGTCAGCACCCTTTCCATGGGCTTCCACATGAGTATCCTATAGACCACATAGAGAGGTTTGAGGATCTGGCTACTAGTGTTAAAGCCAATGAAGTCAGCAATGATTTCTTATTCTGCAAGCTATTTTCCTACTCTTTGGGAGGAGATGCAGCTCAATAGCTGAAACAACTAGAGCCTGGCTCTTTGACCACTTGGGAGGACACCAAGAACGATTTTCTCAACAACTTTTATGATGATGCAAGATCAGAAGAGTTGAGGACGAAAATTGATTCTTTCTCTCAAGGTCCTACTGAAGCTTTCAAGACAGCATGGCTGAGGTTTAAGTTATATCAAAGAGACTGCCCACATCATGGTTATAATAAAGTGCAATTGTTGGGTATCTTCTTCAGAGGCATTGATTGGAGGTACCAGATGGCTTTGGATGTTGCAAGCAATGGAAATTTCAACACTAGGATCCCAGCTGACGCCATCACTTTGATAGAGAACTTGGCTTCCAGCAACAACACAAAGAATGCTGATTTTGAGAGATATGGCTGGGAGCGCTGGGGACAATCGATTTGCTGCTGAGATGAATGCTAAACTGGACTTTGTTCATAACCTTTTAGTAGATAAGAAGCCTGTTCAGTTTGCTGCTGAAGTGGAGACATTTGAGCCAGTTGAGGAGTTTGAAGAAGAAGATGTCAACTACATCAATGGGGCTGGTTTTCAGGGTCAAAAGTACAACAATCAGCAAGGAAACATAGGATTTAGTGGGAATAATCAGAGGAGCAACTTCACAGGAAACCAGAATCCTTCTAGTTACACTCCCAAGCCTCAGTTTCAGAAGACTGAATATCAGAAGCCTTACCAGAAAACCAGCTTCACTAGGAACTATGGTTCCTCTTCTTATCAATCACCACCTGCACCATCAGCTTCAAGTAAAATGGAAGCTATGCTTGAACAGCTGCTAGAGGGTCAGCAGAAGATCACAGTTGACTTCAATGGAAAGATTGATGCTCTCTACCAAGATTTGAATGGCAAATTTGAAGCCCTGAACACCCATGTTAAAACTCTTGATACTCAAATTGCTCAAAATGCTGGAGCTATGAAAAGGCAAGATGGATTTCTTCCAGGAAGAACAGATACCAACCCAAGACACTCTGTCAACGCCATCACGCTGAGGAGTGGAAAGAATCTGCAACCAGTGCAGAAGAAGGTTCTTAGTGCAGGAGATTTCGAGCAACTCCAGGAGTTTGAAGAGGATGATTTCGCCAGTTTTGAGCAGTGTCGATCGACACCCATCACACAGTGTCGATTGACACCAGAGGATTTTTCCGACTCTCCGAGTTGTAGAAAGAGATGTCGACAAAGATTGACGAGCAGCAATTTGGAACGTCGACACCAGATGCAGAGAAGAGTGTCGATAGACACCCACCACTCAGTGTCAATCGACACCCACCACTCAGTGTCGATCAACACTCACCACTCAGTGTCGATCGACACCCACCACTCAGTGTCGATCGAAACTATTCACATAAGCAACCTGCGATTGTTCAGAGTTCAGAAAACGCAGAAGGAAGAGTTTACAAGCCAAAGGTACCTTACCCAAGGAACCAAAAAAAGTCTAAACAAGAACTGGAGGATGCTAGGATCAAAGCTATCATAGATAGGCTTGTGGTGGAGATTCCTTTGATTGATGCTATAAGGACCACTCCTGTGATAAGGAGATATGTGAAAAGGATGATGATCAAGAATCTGGAGCTTGAGCAAGGGACAATGCTGATTTCAGAACAGGTCAGTGCAGTGATACAGAACAAGATACCATAAAAGCTAACAGATCTTGATAAATAGCCCTTTGCTAAACACCTTAACAAGAACTAACTCTCATTAATGATAAAACATTCAACAAGCATTAATAATCAACTCTATTCATGTCAAAATGCTCCTCAAATAGTCAATCTCTTAAGCCAAGGCCAACAAATCCTCTATCAAACAAGATCAGCATTTCATCAAACACATGGTGGGCATAAGAGAAAGCCTAAATCCTAGATAAGTGTGATCAAGACAAATCTAGCTTAAGACAGATCAATAGAGAGGAACCCATGTTATTATGCACTAAACAAACCTTAATCAATCCCTAAATCCCCTTAATCTACCACATCAAAACCCAAAGCAAACTACTCACTAATAGCCATGTTTAACACCAAATCACAGAAGGAAAAGATGCTAATCATGATTAAAAGAGAGATTAAGGAAAGATTAATGATATTACCATATATTTTGCATATTCTGCATGCATTTGGAATAGTTTTTCATGCATCCATCTTGCATTATAGGCTAGTTTGTTCGATTTGTTGCATTTTAGGTCCTAGGTCTCTTTGCACTCGCATTTTGCATATTTCTTGCACTTTTGCATCATTATCAGGTTGTTTGGAGCACTCTGGAGTTGTGGAAGTTATGTGGACGTGAGGAGGATAAAAATAAAGCTCGTGGACACTTGAGGAGCTCAACCATGCATGCAAAGGACCCGAGATCGAGTAGCGGATCGAGCAAGGCAGGTCGATCTAGAAGAGATCGACCAGAAGATCGAGTGACCCAAGTCGATTCAAGAGGAAACATCGAGACCAAGAACGAGATAGGAGATCGATCTGGAGTACGGACGTAAATGACGCCATGCAGAACGAGAGCCGGATCAAGACTACGACTTGATCATCCAAAGATCAAGACGAAGTACTCGATCCATCCAACCAGATCGACTTGCAGATCGAGCAGCAGAAGGCGATCGCTGAAGACGATCGAGTGCCACTGATCGATCTCAAGATTGATCTCGGGTACTTTAACCGTTTTTGGAGCGTAGTGGGGGGGGGGGGGGGGGGGGGGGGGGGGGGGGGACCATTCCAGCTGTTTGGCTATTTTGGGATAAGGCGGCCATCGCTTTCTACACACAATTTTCAGTCTTATCTTTTCTGTTCTTCGTTTTTGGGCGAGGAGCCATTGTTGAACTTTAAGCTTTTTCTTGTTTTTGAGCACTTTGAATCCTTTGAATATTAATTCTTTTCCTTTAATCAATCGTTTAATCATGCTTAGTTTATCTTCCTTTTCATTTCATTCGGTTTCAATCATGAGTAGCAAGTAGTTTCTTTTTGGGTAAAGGGTTGAGGCGATGCAAGGGTTTAAGAGGGTTAAGTTTTGTGTTTTTTTTTGTTTTTTATTCCTTCTCTTCTAGGATCTTGGGGTCTTAAGGCTTAGAGAGTCTTGGAAAAGATCTCTATGACTCCAAGGCTGTCTTGCCTTGACCGGATTCAGATATCCTAGAAAACTAGATCCTAGAGACTAATCGACCCTCTCCCAAATGCCATAGATGTAGAGGAGGTTAGTTAGGCTATTAGTTGAAATCTGTTTTTCTTGCTCTTTGATCTCTTTTCCACCAAATACCATGAGTTTGGAGAAGAGATTGAGGAAGTGAATCATACCACACGCCATGGATGGTTCTTGTTTTGTTTTCAAGGCTTAGAGAAAGCTCATCAATGAGTAGATCTATGTGTTTTCAAACCAAAGCTTGACCATTGAACACTCTTGAATATGACCCTCGACCCTGAACCCTCTTTTAGCATTTTAAAACCTATCTTTATCATTCTCTTGTCATAAAGCTTGCATCTTTGTTCATTAAATGTCATTTGCTTTAAGTTGTTAGATCGGTCTGTTTTACTCGATTCAGTGCTCGATTTTTAGTTCTTAGTAGATTTGTATTTTTAATCTTCTGCTTTTTCCTAGTGGTAACTAACCCTCTTCCAGGGATTTTAAAATTGTTTTGCATCTCATTTGGTCATTGCATTTAGTTTTCGCCGATTTTACCAATCATTTTCCCGATTTGCTTAGATTTGCTTTACACTTGTATTCCTAGTGTTCTTCCTGCTTCCTAGGTTGGATTGATACCTCTTGCATACTATACTACGACTCTAGGTTGCTTGAGCTTTGATATTCCTTGCTTGTTGCAAAAATCCTAGTATCAAATGGCGCCGTTGCCATCTTAGGATTGTTAGGAAGCATTAGGATTTGGTGTTTGACAAAGACTAAGCCTTTTACTTTTATTTTGATTACTTATTGCCCTACATTCTTGTTTGTGATCTCAGGTACATGAACTTACGCTCCAGGGGTGACAACAACTTACTTAGACCCCTGGACAATATTCACCAACTCGGACACGCAAGACAAAGAAGAGCAAGAGAGCAAGCTCAAGCCTTTGAAGCGATTGTGCAAGCTGGTTCAGTAGACTTTGCAACAACGGCTGAGCAAGAACATCCTGAGGGACCTCCACCAGCTCATAGTGGTGTAGGAAGGGGCAATGGAAACCCCAACCACGCAGCTAGACCACCACAGATCATAGGTACTGGAGATGCTCCAAATACGCATCATAACGGCTTTGGGATCACTCCTCCACCAGTCGAAAACAACAATTTCGAGATAAAGCCTGGATTCATCTCTATGGTTCAAAACAGCAAATTCCATGGGCTGACTATGGAAGACCCCTTGGAGCACCTTGACAATTTTGAGCAAGTGTGTGGGATGATAAAGATCAATGGGATCTCGAAAAATGCTTTCAAGCTACGGCTCTTCCCATTTTCTCTTGGAGATAAGGCTAGGCATTGGGAGAAGACCCTTCCATAAGGCACCATTACTTCTTGGGTTGAATGTAAGAAGGCGTTCCTCTCAAAGTTTTTCTCAAGCGCAAGAACAGCTCGGTTGAGAAGTGAGATTAGTGGCTTCACTCAAAGGCAGAATGAGACATTCAATGAAGCTATGGAGATATTCAAAGACTATACCATTCAGTGTCCTCACCACGGCTTCAGTGAAGAGACTCTCTTAAGCACAATATACCGAGGAGCATTACCCAAGATCCGAATGCTACTTGATACGGCAAGCAAGGGTAACTTTCTTGGTCAAGAAGTGGAAGAAGGTATGGAGCTCATAGAAAACTTGGCTTTGTGTGATGGGAATTACACTGAGGACTACAACCGTGCACCTAAAGGTTCTGAGCTAGAGTCACACAAAAAAGAGCTTAAGTCCCTCCATGAGAAGGTAGACAAGCTAGTGCTTGCAAATCAGAAGCAAGTTCATTTCGTGAGAGAAGCCGAAGATGTCTTAGAGGAGCTAGAGTTGAGTCAAGAAGAAGCTGACTGGATTGCTGGTCAGGAACTACAACAAGTCTCAGGGATATTCACAAGGCTACCAGGGGAACAATAATCTCTCATACTGTAGCACCAACGTTGAGAATCCAAAGGATCAGGTGTACCCCCCTCAACAAGCAAAGCCGTTTGTTCCTTACAACAAGGGTTTTCAACAAAGTGGTGGATATCAAGGTCAGAGGCAAGGGAACTTTCAGGGTCAGCAGCAACAGCAAGGGAACAAAGGTTACACTCCTATGTTTCCTCCCGGTTTCATGCCTTAACAGCAACAAGCTCCACCGCCTCCTCAAGATCCGGTTCAAGCAATGTTTCAACAGTTGCTTCAAGGTCAAGCTTCTACAAATCAGAAGTTTATTGAGATGAACAACTGGCTAGATTCCTCTCTTACTGACGTCTCTACACAGATCACTAATCTGAACAACAAAATCAATCAGTTAGAAAAAGGGAAAGCTATGACAAGCGGTCAAAACAGCTTACCGGGCAAGTGTAAGCAGAATCCCAAAGAGTATGCAAACGCTATCACCTTGAGGAGTGGTAAAGAGCTTCCGCCGAGAGTTGCACCTAAAGACAATGAGGACATTATAGTTCAAGAGGGGGAGGGTAAGCTTTCAGCTGATGAAGAAATCACCTTTGATAATGTGTGGATTGAGAGTCCAAGGAAAGGCAGAGAAGTTGTTCTAGAGAAGAAGGTAGAGGAGGTGAGCAAAGAGAAATATGCATTTGTTCCTCCACCATACAAACCGAAGCTTCCTTTTCCTGGCCGGTTCAAAAAACAGCTGCTAGAGAAGCATAGAGCAGTCTTTGAGAAGCATTTGAGAGATTTTGAGATCAAGCTACCTTTGGTGGATTGCCTAGCCATGATGCCTAAGTGTGCCAAGTTCTTCAAGGATACACTTACTAAGTAGAACAAGGAGAGTGAAGAAGTTTTGGTGCTTAGTGAAGAGTGTAGTGCTATCATCCACAAGGAAATAGTACCCAAGAAGCTAGGGGATCCAGGATCATTCACCATACCCTGCACTCTTGGTCCTTTGACGTTTCAAAGCTGTTTATGTGATCTTGGTGAAAGTATCAATCTCATGCCCCATTCCATTGCAAAGAAGCTCGGTTTCACGAAGTTTAAAGAGTGTAGGATCTCTCTCGTGCTAGCTGATAGAAGCATAAGGCTTCTAGTGGGTATGCTTGAAGATTTGCCCGTGAGGATCAGTGGAGTTAACGTGCCAACAGATTTCGTTGTTCTTGAAATAGATGAAGAGCCAAATGATCCTCTTATCCTTGGAAGACCGTTTCTTGCAACTGCTGGAGCCATCATAGATGTGAAGAATGGCAAGATCTCTCCACACTTGGGCAAGGACATCAAGCTAGACTTCGGTATCAATGAAGTCCTGAAGAAACCAACCATCGGAGGGCAAGCTTTCTACATTGAGACTCTAAACGCTTTAGCCGATGAGTTGCTCGAGGAGTTAGCACAAGAAGATCACTTGCAGCTTGCCTTGACCAATGAGTATAGAGATTTTGGTTTTCTGAGTGAGCAGACCGAAGAATACGTCCACCTCCTTGATTCTCGCAAGGTTGAAGGCGAATGCCTAGAGATCGATCAGGAAATCGAGAAGATCACTCGATCCAAGACAGCAATCAAAAAGAAGATCGAGGAGGCTGGTTGATCCAGGAAAGAGAACGATGAGAAGATCAAGAGAAGCTAATCGATTAGTTCAGAGAACGAGTCAGGGACTCGATCTCCTGCTCGATCCACATCAAATCGAGTAGGTGAATCAAGTGAAGTTACTCGATCCGGACCAGAACGAGTGGAAGGTCGACTGGATGACTCGATCTCTGAGGGGACAACGGTTCAAGAAAGCAGTCTTAAAGCTCATGACTCGGGCTCTACGGAGGGCAGTGGGGACAGCAACGTCAACACAAGCCACGAGGAGGACTGGTGCGAGCTGCTAGCCCCAAAGGTGGACCTAAAGGAGCTCCCAAAAAGGCTAAGGTATGCTTTCTTAGGGCTTAATGAGACTTATCCCGTGATTGAGAATGAAAGTCTGAGTGATGATGAGTTGTACTCGCTCCTTAATGAGCTGAGAAAGTATAGGAAGGCCATTCGGTACTCTCTAAGTGACATCAAGGGCCTTTCACCAATGCTTTGCACTCATAAGATTCACTTAGATAATGAAAACTCTTCTTCTATTGAACATCAAAGGCATTTAAATCAGAATTTAAAAGAATTAGTTAAGAAAGAGATCTTGAAACTATTAGAGGCTGATGTGATATACCCCATCAGTGACATCACGTGGGTTTCTCCTGTTTACGTGGTGCCTAAGAAGGGGGGAATCACGGTCATTAGGAATGAAAAAGATGAATTGATTCATACTAGAACCATAACTGGGCACCGAATGTGCATAGATTATAGGAAGCTCAATTCAGCTAGTAGAAAGGATAATTTTCCTCTTCCGTTTATTGATCAAATGTTAGAGAGACTTGCTAATCATCCATATTATTGCTTTCTTGATGGTTATAGTGGTTTCTTTCAAATACCAATCCATCCTAACGATCAAGAGAAGACGACTTTTACATGCCCTTATGGCACCTTTGCATATCGAAGGATGCCATTTGGATTGTGTGATACACCAGCAACATTCCAGCGGTGCATGATGTCGATCTTCTCTGATCTTATAGAAGAGATGGTAGAAGTGTTTATGGATGACTTCTCTGTATATGGTGCGTCTTTTTCTGCTTATTTGTTGAATCTTTGCAAGGTACTCAAGCGATGTGAGGAGACAAACCTGGTGCTGAACTGGGAGAAGTGTCACTTCATGGTGAAGGAAGGGATTGTCCTCGGTCACAAGATATCGGAGCAGGGAATAGAGGTTGACAAAGCGAAGATTAAGGTCATGATGAGTCTTGAGCCGCCGGCTAATGTGAAGGGTATAAGGAGTTTCTTGGGTCACGCCAGCTTCTACAGGAGATTCATAAAGGATTTCTCCAAGATAGCTCGCCCTCTTACACGGCTGTTGTGAAAAGAAGCTGAGTTCGTGTTTGATGATGAGTGTCTTCACGCTTTCAAGACCATCAAGGAAGCTCTCACAGCACCTATAGTACAAGCACCAGATTGGAGCTTACCCTTCGAGATCATGTGCGATGCGAGTGACTACGCCGTGGGGGCTGTTCTTGGGCACAGGAAAGACAAGCGGTTGCATGTTATCTATGATATCCATTGTATTTACACCATTTAGGACTGCATTTAGTACATGTTTTGGTCCTCTTTTGCATGTTTTCCCTTAGCTTTTGTCCCATTTTCTTTTCCTTTTAGATTTAGATTGCATTTCGGATATAGTTTGCATTTTCCTTGCATTTTGGATGTTTTTAGGTGCTATTGGAGCTAAAAGGAGCTTGGAGGAGTTTTGGGGATGATCCTGGATGCTAGCTGGGCAAAAGGGAGCAAGGAGGATCGAAGCAGAGAATCTCTACAGAAGTTTTCGGTCAGAGCACGGTGAACATCGGTCAAGGATGACCGATATAGAGCAGCATCGATCGCCTGCATCGGTCAAGGGTGACCGACACAAACACAACGAGTTGATTTCGGTCACCAGTGTTGATCACTCCAGACCAATGGGATCCGTATCGGTCACTGATGACCGACGTAACTGACCGATACGCTGCCAGACTGAAGACCATTTATTTACAATTTTGCCATTTTCGTTTAGACTCCTATAAATACGAAAAATCCCCAATTTCTGAGAACAAGCTTTTACCCAGCAGTTCTTTCTTTCTTGTTTAGACCCTTGGGTTTTGTAATTTGAATCTTTGCTTTATTTTAATTAAAGTTTGCATCTTTCATCTTGTTTAAGCTTTTTAATCATGATTAGTCATCTTTCTCTATTTGAATTGGTGGCTTTAATGGTGGTTAGTGAGTAGTCCTTTTTAGGGATTTGAGATGGGTTAGGTTTAAAGGAATTTGAGACTCTATCTATGATTGCTTAGTGGTAATTCTTCCATTTCTTTTCTTGATTGCTGTGTTTAATGCTTGATTAGCCCTAGCTAAGTTGATTGAGATCTTATACTCATTTTATGTCCACCAAGTGTTTGATGAAATGCCTGAACTGCTTTGCAAGAGAATTGCTTATCCTAGCTTAAGGAATTGACTGTCTAGGGAGTGATTTGGCAATATAGGGTTGATAGATTTGTTTTAATGCTTGCTCTTTATCATTTCACTAATGAGAATTAGTTCTTGACTTGGTAATTAGCAAAAAGATTAATGCCAAGAGATTGGATTAGTCATATAAATGAATCCTATGCATAAGGAATAAAATTGTGTGAGTTTGTAAGCATCATAGGCTGGGTCAAGAGTTCCCTAACACTAATAATCTCATCTCAAGTCCCATCTTTTCTCTGTTTTAAGCTTTGTTTTGATATTGCCCTGTTTTTCCTCTTATTTTGATTGATTTGCTTGCCTTTCACTCTTTGCTTTGTGTTTGCTTTAATCTTGTTCGATCACTCTGCTTGAATTAGGAAATATACTATAATCCTGCTGTTTCAATCTTCCCCTTTGGATTGACATTAAAACCCAATGCTACAATGATTAGTACAATGGGTGATTGTCATAAGAGAGTCAAAACTCTTGTATCAATCTACTACGCCAGTCGTACCTTGGATGACACGAAAGTGAGATATACTACAACCGAGAAGGAGCTGCTGGCCGTTGTGTTTGCTTTTGAGAAGTTCAGATCATATTTGGTGGGCTCTAAGGTTGTTGTATACACGGATCACGTGGCGTTGAGGTACATCTACTCAAAGAAAGATACCAAGCCGAGGCTCTTAAGATGGATTCTCCTTCTACAAGAATTTGATATGGAGATAAAAGACAAGAAGGGGATAGAGAATGGTGTTGCTGATCACCTTTCTAGAATGAGAGTGAATAAGCATTTCCTGAAGAGCAACTCATGATGATCAACACGGTTGTATGCACACGGCTAGAGGATCAGTTTGAAGATGTTTTGGCTTTGAGAGAAAAGAACCTGCCTTAGTATGCTGATATAGTGAACTTCTTGGCTTGTGGAGAGGAACCTACTCACCTTGATCATTATCACAAGAAGAAGTTCATGAGAGACATCTCTCATTACTTTTGGGACGAGCCTTACTTGTACAAGAGGGAAGTAGACAGCTTGTATAGAAGATGCGTTTCAAAGGAGGAAGCGCCGGACATCATTTTACATTGCCACGGTTCATCCTATGGAAGACATTTCGCTTCTTTCAAGACGGCTACAAAGGTGTTACAAGCCGGGTTTTGGTGGCAATCGCTATTCAAGGATGCTCATGAGTTTGTTAAGGCTTGTGAAGGATGTCAAAGAGACGGGAACATCACCAAGAGAAACGAGATGCCTCAGGTGCCAATCTTTGAAGTTGATGTGTTTGACGCTTGGGGGATAGACTTCATGGGACCGTTCCCATCTTCTTACGGCAACAAATTCATCTTGGTGGCTGTTGATTACGTGTCTAAGTGGGTTGAGGATATAGCTTCCCCAACCAATGATGCAAAAGTGGTGATCAAGCTCTTTAAGACCATCATCTTCCCACGGTTTGGAGTACCAAAAGTAGTGATCAGTGACGGTGGAAGCCACTTTATCAACAAGGTGTTTGAAAGTCTCTTGAAGAAGTACAGAGTGAAGCACAAGGTAGCAACACCTTATCACCCACAAACTAGTGGGCAAGTAGAGGTCTCGAATAGACAGATCAAAGCTATCTTAGAGAGGACAGTGGGAGCAACTCGGAAGGATTGGGCGGTTAAACTAGATGATGCTCTATGGGCTTACCGGACCGCTTTAAAAACTCCTATTGGTACCACTCCCTTCACTCTTCTATACGGCAAGGCATGTCATCTTCCTGTTTAGTTGGAGCATAGAGCACTGTGGGCAGTGAAGCGGATGAACTTCAGTCTCAAGACGGCGCAGGAGAAGCGGTTGATTTAACTACATGAGCTTGATGAGCCAACGACTTATGGGATCTGATCAGCAACGATGATTACAAGCCAACGGCAAAGATCAAGAGAGTCTGCAGCCCCGTTTTGAGATACACGCTCAAGCTCATCGCCAACACCTTTAGTGGAAGGTCCGTGGCTCCCACAGTCACCAAGAATGAGCTGTGTTTCTTGTTCCAAGGCGTTAAGCATCTTCTGTGTGATCCTAAGGAGAACGATGAGGCAATGGAGGACGAACTCGGAGATGATGTTAACTATGAATGCATCCTGGCTGCCTCTTTGATGAAGTACAAGGCATGGGCGATGAGATGCAAGGCAAGCTCGGTGCTTATAGGAGGCTTCCTTACGCCAATGTTTGTTCAGGATGGTGTACCCCTTCCAGACTTCGTCCCTTGCACAGAGAGAGCCTATATGGACGAGATTTATATGAGGAACACGGATAGCTTGGGACGCACGCCAGCTGAGGGATTCTTTGCTTACCTGTTAATCGATTGTGAGAATGAGAAGAGAGTGTGCATCTTGCCAAACAAGGAAGAAACAGAGCTGCTAGGTGTTGGCAACGTTGAGTTTCTGCCGAGTGTAGAGGAGTGCTTTGCACCTCTAGGAGGCACAGCCGCTCCCACACAAGCTTCTCGCCCTCGATCAGAGTCGCCTACATCCGATGCTGAGATGCCCGAGAGCTTTGTTCTTCCCACGCTTGACTTTGAGCCGAGAACAAAAACCGAGAAGTTCCTTGCTTCAGTCGTCGAGATGCAGCGCAAGATCAACAAATGGCAGAGCAAGATGATTAAAAAGCTTACCAAGAAGATCAAGGACTTGAAGAAGAAATCATCCGAGGCATCTTCAAGCGAAGAGGTTGAGCAACCCGAGAAGAGGAGGAGATCCAATGGTGGGATAGTGATCCGTGAGCCCCAAGGCGACAACCAAGCTGCACGCTGCTCTCTACACGAAGGAGCAAGAAAGGAGAAAGGCAAGGCGGTCACTCAAGACCCTCC
The DNA here is from genome assembly GCA_911865555.2 of Thlaspi arvense. NCBI lineage: Eukaryota > Viridiplantae > Streptophyta > Magnoliopsida > Brassicales > Brassicaceae > Thlaspi > Thlaspi arvense. The sequence continues at coordinate 44,171,093 of OU466862.2, read as the reverse complement.
TAGCAAGAGCAGGAAGTCTGGAGCATCCTCAAGCTCCAGCCGAGCCTAGCTCCGAGGTACGAACAACCAAACCATTGTATATACCACGCATGTTTTCTTTGATTTTTGCTTTTTGTTTTGACTCCTCTTGGATTTGTTTGCCACTGAGACGGTGTCATTCAAGTTTGGAGGAGTGTGTGGTGTGTTTGACATGTTTTCTTTGATCTTATTTTCTGTTATCATCCCTTGAGTCTTGCATTGCATCATAAGGCATAGAAAACACCGAAACAAAAATGATAAATTTTTAAAAATTTTCAAAAAAAATCATGTAGTTGCATTTGCATTGTAGAATATTTTAGGATTGAGTCTAGAATTTTTAAAAATCATTTAGGTTGCTGCATTTGCATAGGGAGTAAATGATAAACACTTGTTAAGTTGTCAATGTTTGAGCTGTTTTCAATGCCTTGGTTGTTTGTTGTTTGATTGCATCTAGTGAGTTTGAAGTTAAGGTTGCACCATACCTTGATTACTTGCATTTGATACTCTAGTCTTACTTTGAAACTCGCTTTGATTTGATGCCAACTCCATCTTAGTAGAACCTTAATCTTGACATTGAATTATCTTGTTTGTGCATTAAGAGCGATTGCATGGCTTACCCATATACATACTTGGATTATCTTCTTCCTTTCTTACCACTCTTGTTAATCCAAGTAGCTGATCTTCATCATAATAGGACAGTTAACCACGCCCTAAACCAAACCTTCTTTCAAACCTAAACACTTTTGCGTGAGTCGTGAGGCCTTTCATTGCATTATTTTCTATCCTATCTTAGCAAAAAGTGTTAGGAATAGGGCTGGCAAGGAAAAGCTCCCTTGTAGACACCAGCTTGTATTTTGAGCTTGGTATTAGGTTAGGAGTTTAGGAAAAGGGGTTATTTGAGTGGTTTAAGAGTTTCTTGTTAATATATTTTCAAAAAAGGGAAGAAGTATGGGATTAGTAGCAACGGGGGAACAAGTAAATTGTGGTTAAGTAAAGTAGATAAAAATGCTATAAATGTCAAAGAAAAGAATGGCGCCAGTAGCAACAAGGCTAATAAGAGGTCAACAAAAGAAGAAAAATCAGACCGAGCCATCCACCAAAGGTGAAGAAAGCTGCGCCAAGCATACAACAAAGGAGAGCAAGTTCAAACAAAGAAGTCAACCACATGGAAAGAAGAAAAAGGAGCTTCCCCCAAATGTGAAAGGTGAAGAGATCAAGCACTTTGGGAAATAGTAGATTTAGGGGTTACACTTGGGGTTTTAGAGGATTTTAGGATCATCTTGGGTAAAAAGGGTAGAAGAGAGCTTTAACTTGCATGCATAAGTGTGCTTTTACCTTTAGCATTTTGTCAAGGATAGGATTCTTTCATTGAGTGATCCCCTGAATTTTTAAACCCCTATTTGAATGAGATTATTTTCTTCTCATGACCATGTCCATTGACCAAATGCTTTCGCTTGATGTGCACAAACTTGATCCATTGGTTATTGCTTAATGAATGTTAAGGAGTTGGTTGATTTGAATGCTTGTGTAGGCTAAGCTAGAGTTTATTGCTTGCTTTGATGGGTATGGCTAAAGCTTTTAAAGTAGAACAACCTATTTGCATCTTAGAACTTATAACTTGGGCGTTGAATCGGTTTTTCCATTGACATCTTTCGTTTTGAGCTTCCGCTTTCAAACCTCTCTTCCTTTCTTGAATTTTATTTGCTTGAGGGCAAGCAAAAGACAAGTTTGGGGGAGTTGATATTACCATATATTTTGCATATTCTGCATGCATTTAGAATAGTTTTTCATGCATTCATCTTGCATTATAGGCTAGTTTGTTCCATTTGTTGCATTTTAGGTCCTAGGTCTCTTTGCATTCGCATTTTGCATATTTCTTGCACTTTTGCATCATTATCAGGTTGTTTGGAGCGCTCTGGAGTTGTGGAAGTTATGTGGACGTGAAGAGGATAAAAACGAAGCTCGTGGACACTTGGAGAGCTCAACCATGCATGCAAAGGACCCGAGATCGAGTAGCGGATCGAGCAAGGCAGGTCGATCTAGATGAGATCGACCAGAAGATCGAGTGACCCAAGTCGATTCAAGAGGAAAGATCGAGACCAAGATCGAGAGAGGAGATCGATCTGGAGTACGGACGTAAATGAAGTCATGCAGAATGAGAGCCGGATCGAGACCACGACTCGATCATCCAAAGATCGCGTAGAAGATCGGACGAAGTACTCGATCCATCCAACCAGATCGACTTGCAGATCGAGCAGCAGAAGGCGATCCCTGAAGACGATCGAGTGCACTGATCGATCTCAAGATGGATCTCGGGTGCTTTAACCATTTTTGGAGCGTAGTTGGGGGGGGGGGGGGGGGGGGACCATTCCAGCTGTTTGGCTAATTTGGGATAAGGCGGCCATCGCTTTCTACACACAATTTTCCGTCTTATCTTTTATGTTCTTCGTTTTTGGGCGAGGAGCCATTGGTGAACTTTAAGCTTTTTCTTGTCTTTGAGCACTTTGAATCCTTTGAATATTAAGGCTTTTCCTTTAATCAATCGTTTAATCATGCTTAGTTTATCTTCCCTTGCATTTCATTCGGTTTCAATCATGAGTAACAAGTAGTTTCTTTTTGGGTAAGGGTTGAGGCGATTCAAGGGTTTAAGGGGGTTAAGTTTTGTGTTTTTCTTGTTCTTCATTCCTTCTCTTCTAGGATCTTGGGGTCTTAAGACTTAGAGAGTCTTGGAAAAGATCTCTATGAATCCAAGGCTGTCTTACCTTGACCGGATTCAGATATCCTAGAAAACTAGATCCTAGAGACTAATCGACCCTCTCCCAAACGCCATGGATGTAGAGGAGGTTAGTTAGGCTATTAGTTGAAATCTGTTTTTCTTGATCTTTGATCTCTTTTTCCACCAACGCCATGGGTTTGGAGAAGAGATTGAGGAAGTGAATCATACCACACGCCATGGATGGTTCTTGTTTTGTTTTCAAGGCTTAGAGAAAGCTCATCAATGAGTAGATCTATGTTTTTTCAAACCAAAGCTTGACCCTTGAACACTCTTGAATATGACCCTCGACCCTGAACCCTCTTTTAGCATTTTAAAACCTCTGTTTATCATTCTCTTGTCATAAAGCTTGCATCTTTGTTCATTAAAAGTCATTTGCTTTAAGTTGTTAGCTCGGTCTGTTTTACTCAATTCAGTGCTCGATTTTTAGTTCTTAGTAGATTTGCATTTCTAATTTTCTGCTTTTTCCTAGTGGTAGCTAACATTCTTCCAGGGATTTTAAAATTGTTTTGCATCTCATTTGGTCATTGCATTTAATTTTTGCCGATTTTACCAATTATTTTTCTGATTTGCTTAGATTTGCTTTATACTTGCATTCCTAGTGTTCTTCCTGCTTCCTAGGGTTGATTGATACATCTTGCATACTATACTACGACTATAGGTTGCTTGAGCTTTGCTATTCCTTGCTTGTTGCAAAAATCCTAGTATCAATTAATGGCAAATACAAACTTATATCAAATAAAGCATGAAATTTGTCTTACAAACCCAAATAGATAACTCAAGAACAGTGATATGACATGACTGCTCGAAAATCCCCACAAAATAGTATTTATACATAAAGGAGAAAGCCCTAAAAGTAATGGCAAAAGTGTAATAAAATGCAGCTCTGGACTGGGTTCCTATCGGTCAGTTGTGACCGATAGGGTGATCGATAGGAATCCTATCGGTCTAGAAGGTGACCGATAGGGTGACCGGAAATCTCATGGTAAACTTCTATCGGTCACTTCTTTGACCGATAGGTTTGGTCGATAGTTCTTCTATCGGCCACTCCTTGACCGATAGGCCTTGTGTCTTGACCGATAGGCTCTGCAGAGATCGTTTGCCTTGGTTCCTCTTGCTCTATTTCAGCTCAGCCAGCTTCCTGGTCAACTCCCAAAGCTCCTCCATTCTCCTCATAGCTCTAAAATACCTAAAATCATCCATGATGCAAAGAAAATGCAAACTACATCCTAAATACAATCTAAGTCTAAATGGAGAAGGAAATGGGACAAAAGATAATGAAAACATGCAAAAGAGAACCAAAACATGCACTAAATGCAAGCCTAAATGGTGTAAATACAAGAGATATCAACACCCCCACACTTGCCTTTTGCTTGTCCTCAAGCAAATAAGAACAAATGAGAGAGTGAGGTTTGAAGGTGGGCATTCAGATCCAAAAATGCAAAGGTAAAGAGATGGTATCAATGCTTAAGTGCCTAGTTGTGGGATGCAAACATAATTAGCCATACTTTAAAGAACTTAGCCATGCTCATCATGTTTCAAAACGATCTCAAATCTCAACTTACGCAAATTCTCAATTCAATCAACTCTTTAACATTCAATTAAGCTTAAAACCATAAATCATGCTTATGCAAATCAAGTGAAGACATTTGGTTCAAAGGGTAAGGTTATGAGATTAAAATGATCTCATTCAAGCAAAGGGTGCATAAACATAGGGGATCACTCAATGAAATGATTCTATCTTAGGCAAAATGCTAAAGGTAAAAACACACTTATGCATGTAATTCAAAACTCCCTTCTACCCAAAGATGTATCCTAAACACTTCTAAACCCCAAAGTGAACCCCTTAGTCTACCCTTTATCCTTCTTCATGGCTGGGAAAACTTCTTCTTTTTGCTTGTGTGGTTGCTTCTTTTTGCTGGGACTTGCTCTTCTTTGTTGCATTGGCGCCTTCTTCACCTTTGGTGGATTGCTTTGGGCCTGATTTCTTCTTTGGATTGACCCATCAAAACCTTTATGTTGCTGGCACCATTCTTTCTAAACACTTAGAGCTTTTACTTCCCTTTACTTCAGCAGAATGCTAAACTGTTTCCACTTTTTTACCATTTTAAACTTTTCCTCTTCTTTTCAATGCATATAAACATGAAGTTCAAACCACTTAACTCTACATTTTAACCCAAAACTCCTAACCTAGAATCAAGCTTAATATGCAAGCTGATATCTACAAGAGAGCTTATTATTGCTAGCCTTATTCCTAAAACTTTTTGCCAAGACAAAATCGAAAATGATATGCAAAGGCCTCACAGCTCTCAAGATAGTGTTTAAGCTTAAAAGGATGTTTTGGTTAAGGGAGTGGATAAGCTATTTGGATTAACAAGAGTGGTAAAAAGGGAAAAGATGATCCAAATATGTATATGGTAGCCATGAATTCACTTTTCAATGCATAAGACATGATAATTAAAAGTCCAAATTAAAGTTCAAGTTGATAGAGTTTATTTTCAGAGAACAAATGCTTTCAGTATGAGATGAGATGATCAAAATTAGCATTCCAAGCATGGTTCAGTCTTAACTTCTAGCTTTCTTATGATGCATCAAACAACTAATCACTTAAACACTGAAATCATCTCTAAACTCTAAGCACTTTACAAGGAAGATTCATCATTATGCCTTATGCAAATGTAATGCAACCTATATGTCATTAATAGACTCAATCCTAAGAGAATGAAATGCAACTATATGCTTTCTTTTTGGTTTGAAAAAATATGAAAAAATATGCATGATATGCATGTGACTCAAGATGAAAAAAAATGAAAAACTAAGAAAACAGAATACAAAGTCAAACCCCAAATCTCTCCCCCACACTTAAATTACACAGTCCTTTGTGTAATGAAAGTAATGAGAGAGAGAGAAGAAATAAAATATATTACAAAACTTAAAAAAAATGCAGTGGTATAAACAATGAGTAGGATGTGGTACCTTTTAGTAAGTGGAGTAGTGGGAAGATCCAGATGTCTGTGGAGACTTGCTAGCTCACCTCTTGTTCCACCTCTCTTGGCTTTGTGAAGATGTTCCTGCTGCTTGAGGTGGAGGAACCCAGCTTGACCATATCTGTTAAGCTTGAGAAGAATCACCTTGAGTACCCCATTGCTATGTTGGTTGAACTTCAGAAGGGTTGGGAGGTGGCACTTCCCATGCTGATGGGATATGGGTCCTTGCCTCATATGATGAAGCCCTTGGTTGTGCCCATGTTCCCCATTGATCACTTGGTTGTGCATGAAAGGAATGTCTTCCTTGGGGGTTCCAAACAGCTTCCTCCTTTTCAGTTGGATCAGCTTGTGGCATTGGCACTTCATGGTGATAAGTGTACTCATGAGTGTGGCTCTGATGGGAAGCTTCTCCTGATGTAGCTTTGTTCTTTCTGAACTTCCCCTTGACCATCTTCAACAGCTTCTTGATGGCTTTGTCTTGACACTTACACCATTTCTGAAGGGTGTTGATAGGCTCCTGAGCAACTTTCAGCGTGCCCTCTTGGCTTGGGACTTCATAGGGTTTGAAGTGGAACTGCTTGGAGTTGTAGTTCAACACCTCATCTTCATCAAGCTCTTCTTCTTGGGTTTCTCCTTGGCTTTCAGCACCAGTAGTAGCATCTTCTTGGACTTCTTCTTCACCTTCTTCTCTAACCTCTTCTTCACCTTCTACTTCCTCACTATCTTCTCTTCCCTCTTTTGGAACAGGGTCTCCATGGTAAAGCTGATCTTCACTCGGGTTGAAACTGATGTTGCTCCTCATGGCAATGGATGTGTGCCTTGGATTAGGGAGGAGGATTCTTGCTGGATCTTCAGAGTCATTGAGGAACTTGTAGACATGCTTGTCTTAAATGCTCTTCTCAATGAAATGGCTTCTCCTAAGATAGTCCATATCTATCCACAATGGCTCCATAGCATCTTTTTCATGTTCCTTAAGGTCTACACCACTAGCCATAAGAACAGCTGTCACAACTCCTCCAATGTGGAGCCGTGAGTTTCTCTCCCTTTTCCCTTTGTATAAGACCCAGCTCTTGTAGGTTAATAGCTGCTCCATCAGCATGGTTACAAAGCATGTGAACTTGGTTGGCGGCTCTAGAGGCGTTCCATTTCTGCTGACAAGCGCATACATTCCATTGTATAGGAAGTCTCTCTCCTTTCCAGTGAGGTTTGTTGTTTCCTTTCTTGCAAAAAATGTGTTTGCAAGCGCCTTGTGAGCATACCTCACTGCAGGATTCTTCAGATGTTTATTCCTTATGGCTCTAGCTAAGAAATTCCCAGCCCCAATCATGCCCCATAGCATCATGTGTTCCTTTTGGCTGATTAAGAACTTGTTCCTCTTGTGAGGATAAGACATCCGACCAAGTGCTTGGGAGATATCAAGGAAGGTTCTTGTGAACCTTTGCTTTCCAAGCTTGAAGGATATCCACCCATCTTTGTTGGGGAGCTCACTCTCATCATAGCTAACCACCTTGTGAGTAGAGAGGAATTGATAAGTGAGCTGCTGGTAGGAAGGAAGTGGCATTGCCATGAACTCACCAAGCCCCATGTGCTCAAAGATACTCTTGCAATCGCTATAGATCCCAAGTGCTTTCATGGATTGACCCTTGAAAACCTTTATGTTCCTGGCACCATTCTTTCTAAACACTTAGAGCTTTTACTTCCCTTTACTTCACCACAATGCTAAACTGTTTCCACTTTTTTACCATTTCAAACTTTTCCTCTTCTTTTCAATGCATATAAACATGAAGTTCAAACCACTTAACTCTACCCTTTTAACCCAAAACTCCTAACCTAGAATCAAGCTTAATATGCAAGCTGATATATACAAGAGAGCTTATTATTGCCAGCCTTATTCCTAACACTTTTTGCCAGGACAAAATCGAAAATGATATGCAAAGGCCTCACAGCTCTCAAGATAGTGTTTAAGCTTAAAAGGATGTTTTGGTTAAGGGAGTGGATAAGCTATTTGGATTAACAAGAGTGGTAAAAAGGGAAAAGATGATCCAAATATGTATATGGTAGCCATGAATTCACTTTTCAATGCATAAGACATGATAATTAAAAGTCCAAATTAAAGTTTAAGTTGATAGAGTTGATTTTCAGAGAACAAATGCTTTCAGTATGAGATGAGATGATCAAAATTAGCATTCCAAGCATGGTTCAGTCTTAACTTCTATCTTTCTTATGATGCATCAAACAACTAATCACTTAAACACTGAAATCATCTCTAAACTCTAAGCACTTTACAAGGAAGATTCATCATTATGCTCTATGCAAATATAATGCAACCTATATGTCATCAATAGACTCAATCCTAAGAGAATGAAATGAAACTATATGCTTTCTTTATGGTTTTCAAATATATGAAAATGATATGCATGTGACTCAAGATGAAAAAAATGAAAAACTAAGAAAACAGAACACAAAGTCAAACCCCAAATCTCTCCCCCACACTTAAATTACACAGTCCTTTGTGTAATGAAAGTAATGAGAGAGAGAGAAGAAACAAAATATATTGCAAAACTTAAAAAAAATGCAGTCGTATAAACAATGAGTAGGATGTGGTACCTTTTAGTAAGTGGAGTAGTGGGAAGATCCAGATGTCTGTGGAGACTTGCTAGCTCTCCTCTTGTTCCTCCGCTCTTGGCTTTGTGAAGATGTTCCTGCTGCTTGAGGTGGAGGAACCCATCTTGACCATATATGTTCAGCTTGAGAAGAATCACCTTGAGTACCCCATTGCTATGTTGGTTGAACTTTAGAAGGGTTGGGAGCTGGCGCTTCCCATGCTGATGGTATATGGGTCCTTAGCTCATATGATGAAGCCCTTGGTTGTGCCCATGTTCCCCATTGATCACTTGGTTGTGCATGAAAGGAATGTCTTCCTTGGGGGTTCCAAACCGCTTCCTCCTCTTCAGTCGGATCAGCTTGTGGCATTGGCACTTCATGGTGATAAGTGTACTCATGAGTGTGGCTCTGATGGGAAGCTTCTCCTGATGTAGCTTTGTTCTTTTTGAACTACCCCTTGACCATCTTCACCAGCTTCTTGATGGCTTTGTCTTGACACTTACACCATTTCTGAAGGGTGTTGATATGCTCATGAGCAACTTTCAGAGAGCCCTCTTGGCTTGGGACTTCATAGGGTTTGAAGTGGAACTGCTTGGAGTTGTAGTTCAGCACCTCATCTTCATCAAGCTCTTCTTCTTGGGTTTCTCCTTGGCTTTTAGCACCAGCAGTAGCATCTTCTTGGACTTCTTCTTCAGCTTCTTCTCTAACCTCTTCTTCACCTTCTACTTCCTCACTATCTTCTCTTCCCTCTTTTGGAACAGGGTCTCCATGGTAAAGCTGATCTTCACTCGGGTTGAAACTGATGTTGCTCCCCATGGCGATGGATGTGTGCCTTGGATTAGGGAGGAGGATTCTTGCTGGATCTTCAAAGTCATTGAGGAACTTGTAGACATGCTAGTCTTGAATGCTCTTCTCAATGAAATGGCTTCTACTAAGATAGTCCATATCTATCCACAATGGCTCCAGAGCATCTTTTTCATGTTCCTCAAGGTCTACACCACTAGCCATAAGAACAGCTGTCACAATTCCTCCAATGTGGAGCCGTGAGTTTCTCTCCCTTTTCCCTTTGTATAAGACCCTACTCTTGTAGGTTAATAGCTGCTCCATCAGCATGGTCACAAAGCATGTGAACTTGGTTGGCGGCTCTAGAGGTGTTCCATTTCTGCTGGTGTCCACAAGCGCATACATTCCATTGTATAGGAAGTCTCTCTCCTTTCCAGCGAGGTTTGTTGTTTCCTTTCTTGCAAAAAATATGTTTGCAAGCGCCTTGTGAGCATACCTCACTGCAGGATTCTTCAGATATTTATTCCTTGTAGCTCCAGCTATGAAATTCCCAGCCCCAATCATGCCCATAGCATCATGTGCTCATTTTGGCTGATTAAGAACTTGTTCCTCTTGTAAGCATAAGACATCCGACCAAGCGCTTGGGAGATATCAAGGAAGGTTCTTGTGAACCTTTGCTTTCCAAGCTTGAAGGATATCCACCCATCTTTGTTGGGGAGCTCACTCTCATCATAGCTAACCACCTTGAGAGTAGAGAGGAATTGATAAGTGAGCTGCTGGTAGGAAGGAAGTGGCATTGCCATGAACTCACCAAGCCCTATGTGCTCAAAGATTCTCTTGCAATCGCTATAGATCCCAAGTGCTTTCATGGATTGACCCTTCAAAACCTTTATATTGCTGGCACCATTCTTTCTAACACTTAGAGCTTTTACTTCCCTTTACTTCACCACAATGCTAAACTGTTTTCACTTTTTTACCATTTCAAACTTTTCCTCTTCTTTTCAATGCATATAAACATGAAGTTCAAACCACTTAACTCTACCTTTTTAACCCAAAACTCCTAACCTAGAATCAAACTTAATATGCAAGCTGATATCTACAAGAGAGCTTATTATTTCTAGCCTTATTCCTAACACTTTTTGCCAAGACAAAATCGAAAATGCAAAGGCCTCAGAGCTTTCAAGATAGTGTTTAAGCTTAAAAGGATGTTTTGGTTAAGGGAGTGGATAAGCTATTTGGATTAACAAGAATGGTAAAAAGGGAAAAGATGATCCAAATATGTATATGGTAGCCATGAATTCACTTTTCAATGCATAAGACATGATAATTAAAAGTCCAAATTAAAGTTCAAGTTGATAGAGTTGATTTTCAGAGAACAAATGCTTTCTGTATGAGATGAGATGATCAAAATTAGCATTCCAAGCATGGTTCAGTCTTAACTTCTATTTTTCTTATGATGCATCAAACAACTAATCACTTAAACACTGAAATCATCTCTAAACTCTAAGCACTTTACAAGGAAGATTCATCATTATGCTCTATGCAAATGTAATGCAACCTATATGTCATCAATAGACTCAATCCTAAGAGAATGAAATGCAACTATATGCTTTCTTTTTGGTTTGCAAAAATATGAAAAAATATGCATGATATGCATGTGACTCAAGATGAAAAAAAATAAAAAACAAAGAAAACAGAACACAAAGTCAAACCCCAAATCTCTCCTCCACACTTAAATTACACAGTCCTTTGTGTAATGAAAGTAATGAGAGAGAGAGAAGAAACAAAATAGATTACAAAACTTAAAAAAAATGCAGTGGTATAAACAATGAGTAGGATGTGGTACCTTTTAATAAGTGGAGTAGTGGGAAGATCCAGATGTCTGTGGAGACTTGCTAGCTCTCCTCTTGTTCCTCCTCTCTTGGCGTTGTGAAGATGTTCCTGCTGCTTGAGGTGGAGGAACCCATCTTGACCATATCTGTTCAGCTTGAGAAGAATCACCTTGAGTACCCCATTGCTATGTTGGTTGAACTTCAGAAGGGTTGGGAGCTGGCGCTTCCCATGCTGATGGTATATGGGTCTTTGGCTCATATGATGAAGCCCTTGGTTGTGCCCATGTTCCCCATTGATCACTTGGTTGTGCATGAAAGGAATGTCTTCCTTGGGGGTTCCAAACCGCTTCCTCCTCTTCAGTCGGATCAGCTTGTGGCATTGGCACTTCATGGTGATAAGTGTACTAATGAGTGTGGCTCTGATGGGAAGCTTCTCCTTATGTAGCTTTGTTCTTTTTGAACTACCCCTTGACCATCTTCACCAGCTTCTTGATGGCTTTGTCTTGACACTTACACCATTTCTGAAGGGTGTTGATATGCTCATGAGCAACTTTCAGAGAGCCCTCTTGGCTTGGGACTTCATAGGGTTTGAAGTGGAACTGCTTGGAGTTGTAGTTCAGCACCTCATCTTCATCAAGCTCTTCTTCTTGGGTTTCTCCTTGGCTTTCAGCACCAGCAGTAGCATCTTCTTGGACTTCTTCTTCAGCTTCTTCTCTAACCTCTTCTTCACCTTCTACTTCCTCACTATCTTCTCTTCCCTCTTTTGGAACAGGGTCTCCATGGTAAAGCTGATCTTCACTCGGGTTGAAACTGATGTTGCTCCTCATGGCGATGGATGTGTGCCTTGGATTAGGGAGGAGGATTCTTGCTGGATCTTCAAAGTCATTGAGGAACTTGTATACATGCTTGTCTTGAATGCTCTTCTCAATGAAATGACTTCTCCTAAGATAGTCCATATCTATCCACAATGGCTCCAGAGCATCTTTTTCATGTTCCTCTAGGTCTACACCACTAGCCATAAGAACAGCTGTCACAACTCCTCCAATGTGGAGCCGTGAGTTTCTCTCCCTTTTCCCTTTGTATAAGACCCAGTTCTTGTAGGTTAATAGCTGCTCCATAAGCATGGTCACAAAGCATGTGAACTTGGTTGGCGGCTCTAGAGGTGTTCCATTTCTGCTGGTGCCCACAAGCGCATACATTCCATTGTATAGGAAGTCTCTCTCCTTTCCAGTGAGGCTTGTTGTTTCCTTTCTTGCAAAAAATGTGTTTGCAAACGCCTTGTGAGCATACCTAACTGCAGGATTCTTCAGATGTTTATTCCTTGTGGCTCCAGCTATGAAATTCCCAGCCCCAATCATGCCCCATAGCATCATGTGCTCCTTTTTGCTGATTAAGAACTTGTTCCTCTTGTGAGCATAAGACATCCGACCAAGCGCTTGGGAGATATCAAGGAAGGTTCTCGTGAACCTTTGCTTTCCAAGCTTGAAGGATATCCACCCATCTTTGTTGGGGAGCTCACTCTCATCATAGCTAACCACCTTGAGAGTTGAGAGGAATTGATAAGTGAGCTGCTGGTAGGAAGGAAGTGGTATTGCCATGAACTCACTAAGCCCCATGTGCTCAAAGATACTCTTGCAACTGCTATAGATCCCAAGTGCTTTCATGGTGTTAGCACAAGGGTATCTTGTAGCCTTGAAAGTGCACTGGCTGAAAGCCTCCATGAGCTCTCTAGCACTTGGCTCATGGTATGGGACCTCTTCCTCTACAGTTTTGCCCTTTCCTTTCTGATTGGAAGCTTTGTCTCCAGCTTGTTTCTTCCCAGCAGTTTTTGATGACTGCCCAGCAGCAGTACCCTTGCTCTTATCTCTTCTAACTCTTGGAGAAGTAGGCGCTTCCTCTTGTGGTGCCTTCCCGTTGCTTCCAGCAGCAGTTCTTGATCTACCCATGGTACCTACAAAAACAAAGCTTGAAGATACTATAAGTAGAAGAACAACAGTTGAGAAACTAATAACTGAAAGCTTTAGAAAGAATTTCTCTAAGCTAAAGGAAGTTTAGCTAGTCCTTAAACAAGATTAAACTTTCAAAAAGCAACAGGAATTCACAAGCTAACAGTTTAGATATGCTAGAGTTCATAAAAATAAAACATTTATGCATGTGAACCTAGCATGGTGGCTCTAAGAAAAAGAGAAGATGATTATGCAAAGGGATATTAAAACAAGCATGAAATGAGAATTATAAACAGTAAACAGTGCTTAAACAATTAACTTGCCCATTTTAAACATATCCACCATGCAAAATCAAAGCAAAACACCTTAAACTAAACAAAACTTGTTCTTAAAACCATAGATTTAACAACTTTGCGCACATGCAAAGTTTAAGAACAAGAAGCGAATAGTTGAGAAAGCAAACCTTTGTGGAGCTTCTGAGCACTTAGAAGATATAATAAAGAGAGAGAGAGCTAAAAATTTCTGGCTGAATGTGAGAGAAGTGAAGAAATGAAGTGTGAAGAGAAGAGAAGAAGTTTGTTGGTTTTTAAAGAGGTGGGTGGGGAACCAAGGGAATCTAAAGTGTGGGGGACAAGAACAAAAGTGCTTAGGAGCTCTGCTTAATGTCAGGAAGGTGCCAAAATTCAAATTCAAACCTCTTTGGCTCCAAGCCAAAAGAGGGAAAATGTTTTGAAAATTTTGAGCACTTACCTCGCGGGCTATCGGTCACTTTTGACCAATAGAATGACCGATATGATGCCTATCGATCACAAGTGATCGTTAGCATTGACCGATAGCTTCCTGTAAAATCCCATCGGTCTCTATCTTGATCAATACACTGACCAAAATATACCCGTTAATATGTATCGGTCACTCTCTAGACCGATAGAGTGACCGATATTCTTACGGTATATTTCCATCGGTCAGCACCTGATCGATAGCATGACCGATAGGATTCGCATTTTGTAAACTCCTTTCCCTATTGATCATTACTGACCGATAAGTTGACTGGTCCATTCTGGCTCTACTACTATCGATCACAAGCTGACCGATAGCATGACCGATAAGGTCTGTATCGGTCTTGTCTTGACCGATACGGTGATCGATAGTAGCCAAAATGCACCTGTTCTTTGTCTCTTAGACACTTTCTCAACCCCCAAACCGAATCCCTGCTTCTATACACATTAACTAAGCATAAAAATAAACTAGAAAGCATAATATATACAAAGGATACCATGGGACTACCTCCCAAGTGTGCTTGTTTAAAGTCACTAAGCTTGACTTTACTTACCTTACTAGTGAGAAGAGGTTGATGGAGCTGGTGCTCCTACCTCTTTCTTCTGGTAGACCCAAGTGCCCACTGACATCAGCTTTTTTTTCTCACGAGCTGACTTCCTGTTCCTCTTCTTTTTGACACTTGGTGTGATCAAAGGCTCACTCCCTTGGTGATCAAGCTCTCGTCCTCATTCAAACCATCTTCAAGTTTCAACCCAGTGTCCAGCTTATGTTCTGGCTCATCGGGGAGAGTGTCACTCATCAACATACTCATTGTAAAGTTCATAGCATGTTTCACATGCTCTGGAAGTTGTTGTTTCTCACTCTCCTCATCAATGATCATTCCACAAAAGACTATGGAAGGAGAGACAATCTTGTAGGTCTTGAACTCATCAACATTTTTCAGAATAACAGAGCCTTTCTTGAAGTCCATCTGAGCTCCTGCTGTTGCCAGGAATGGTGTTACTAGAAGAAGTGGCACCTCTCTTGAATATGTTTTCTCCATAACCACAAAATCTGTTGGCACTAAGCAATTCCCAATCTTCAAAGGGAAATCCTTCACCATGCCCAAAGGTCTTGTTGAGGTGTTATCCACAAAGGTGATAGAGGCCTTGCAGGGCTTCAGTTTCTTGATTCCTAAAGTTTGGCTTAAGTGGAGAGACATGACATTCACTGTTGAACCTGAATCACACAAAGCCCCAACATTGTCTAGCATCTCTAGTTACAAGTAATGAGGAACTTTCCTGGATTGGGAAGCTTTGTCAATGTCTTCAGCTCCTTGCTTCTAGTCTGATCAGCCCCCACATTCTCCAGAATTGGCTCCACTACTTCCATCTTGTCAAAGACTTCTTTGAGTAACCTGATCTGATCCTTCACTTCAAGTAAAGTGGTTCCATGGGGAAGCTTTATTCCGGCATCTTGTATGTCTTTCCTGAACTTTGTGCAGACTTCCATTCTATCCTTTGTAAAGTTCATTGTGGGGTAAGTGATTGGTGGTTTGTAAGCTTGGACTTCATGAGCTTTACCCTTCTCATTTCTGCTTGAGGAGCTGCCCACTTGGCGATCATATAGCTCCCTGCAGTCTTCAGGACTTTCACTAGCCAAGACCATCAAAGCATGGTATGTCTCTACATGTTCTTTGTCAGCTTCACTGAGCTCTGGTTTGGCTTCTTCTTCTGGAGCAACTAAGGCTTTCTCAGCCTCTTCCTTCTCAGCAGCTTCTTGTGCTGCTCTTTCTTGCTCTTCCTCTCTGTTCAAGCTGTCATCTAGTCCTTTGAGGAACTTGTCTACAATATCTGTAGCTTCTTGATCATCAATGTTGGCATGGGTGACCTCCCCCCATACTCAACCTTTAACATGTCCACATGTAACAGCAACTCTTGAAGCATAATGCAAAGCTCTTCCAATGAAGCATCTTCATTAGTAAACTCTTCATCCTCTTCAGCAAGCAAGTGGCAAAATTTCTGAGGGTTGTTCTTACATGCTTCAGGAAGAGTACCTTGGGAGCATGGTGCTATTGCAGCTCCTCTGTTGTTTTCTAAGATCTGTATCCTTGAATCCAAATCATCAAGCTTGGTGTTAAGCTCATCATGAACAGAGTCTAATTTGTTATGCAACTCAGCAAATCTCTGATTCATCTCCAATGTTTCAAGGAGTTGTAAGTTGAGGAATTGAGTGAGCATGCTCTTGGTATCAGCTGCACTAGAGGTAGAGGCAGTGACTTGACCTTGAGGGAGAGCAGGAGTGGGTGCAAACTGTGGGTGGGTATTGTAGCTGTTTGCAAAATAGTTCCTAGGCAGAAGCTCTTGGTGGAAGTTGTTGCACCTTGGAGTTTCAAAACATAGCATCTTCTCTACTTGTAGAGATGTACCTGAAATGAAAATACTTGAAAAGGAGTGAGTAGCTAAATAAAACTGAAAACATGATCTTAAAGACTCTACAAACTCTAATGATTCAAACAGAAAAACCCAATGGCAACGGCGCCAAATTGATACAGAGGATTTTTAGTCTCTTGCTCAATTACCCTTTGTACTTAAATCAGTTGTAGTATATGGGTTTTATGTCAATCCATGGGGTTTAGTTGAAAAGCAAAATAGTTGCAAGCAGAAGTCCTTAAGTCAAGCAAGCAAAGAGGGTTTTTGTTGCCTAACCTAAAGCGATCAATAACCAAAGAGAACTCAAAAGAGGCAGTTTAGCAATGATCAAAGAAGAAAGACAGAGTAAATAAGCAGAGCAATGACAGAATTCGAAATTTAACATAGAGAAAGCAAGTTCCTAGATGTGGTTATTAATTTTGGGGAATTCAGAGACTAATTAAGGTTGTTTCAAGCAACATTGATCAAGAAAACAAGCTGCAATGGTGGTTCCTAGACATAGACTTCACAAACAAGCAAGCTAAGTCCAATCTCTTGATAAATAGCCCTTTGCTAAACACTTTAACAAGAACTACCTCTCATTAGTGCTAAAACATTCAACAAGCATTAATAAACAACTCTATTTCAGTCAAGATGCTCCTCAAACAGTCAATCTCTTGAGCCAAGGCCAGCAAATCCTCTATTAAACAAGATCAGCATTTCATCAAACACTTGGTGGGCATAGGAGAAAGCTAACAACCTAGTGTGATCAAGACAAATCTAGTTTAAGAACAGATTAATAGAATGGAACCCAAAAACAGTACCACAGATTGTGATCAGTGATGGTGGAAAACACTTCATCAATAGAGTGTTTGAGAAGCTGCTACAAAAGTATGGAGTTCATCACAAGGTTGCTACACCATACCACCTCCAGACAAGTGGTCAGGTTGAAGTTTCCAACAGGCAGATCAAATAAATTCTGGAAAAGACAGTGGGAAAGACAATGAAAGATTGGTCAGCCAAGCTAGATGATGCACTTTGAGCCTACAGGACAGCATTCAAAATACCACTTGGCGCCACACCATTCCACTTGCTTTATGGGAAAGCATGTCATCTTCCAGTGGAGCTGGAATACAAGGCGAATTGGGCGGTCAAGAAGATGAATTTGATTGAAAAACTGCAGCATAGAGGCGCCAGATGCAGTTGAACAAGCTGGATGAGATCAGACATCATGCCTATGAGAACTCCAAGCTGTACAATTAGAGGACTAAGGCATATCATGACAAGAAGATCCTTGCAGATACTTTGAACCAAATGACCAGTTACTCTTGCATAAATCACGTATACAATTGTTTCCTGGGAAATTACGTTCCTGTTGGTCAAGTCCCTTCACCATCAAGGAGGTCAGACCATATGGTGCAGTTGTTTTATGAACCCCAGAAGGCAGAGAGTTTATTGTCAATGGACAAAGGGTGAAGCACTATTGGGCGAAAGCCGAGATTCCCAAAGGACAGACTATACCTTTGGCGGATGCACCCACTGCCTGATCCTGAGGACAGTAAAGTTAAGGACGTTAAACGAGCGCTTGGTGGGAGGCAACCCACTGATAAGTGTACATACTTAGTCTTATTTTTTGTTTTTACTGACTGATTTTCGTGTCTATATTCAGTCAAAAAAAAGATAGGGATTAATTTTTTATCCTGTAGCGAAGGGATATCGACTACGGTCGACACCGGGCTCGACACCCTCATTAACCAGGTAAGTTTTCTTTAAAACCCGACTACATCTCCTTCGCTCTCTCTCTCTCTCTCTCTCTCGAAATCGTGAAGAAAAAAAAATTTCCCACACACAACTTTCTTATTTTTTGACGGATTTGAGTGATTTAAAAGCCTATTTTGGGCAAAATTCTATGCTGATTCTGAATATATAACTCATTCATCCCATCTACAAGTTATGACACTCGAAATCTCAATTTTTTTAGTTCGACCCCAAGGTTTGAAACATTCGATTCACCATGTTTTAGCTTGATTTGTGACTTGAATCATGCTTTTCTAGGTAGTTTAGGAGTAATTCGGCCTTTCTCCTTAGTTTTCACAGCTTGATTTTGCAAAATATTAAAATTTTCTAATAGATGATTTATTTTGCAAAAACTAGTTTAATTTCGGGGTTTTTAACTGGAATTCTTTGTGATTAGTGGTCATTAAGTTGTTAGTGATGCTCGCCACTGATGATATATGCCAGATTTTGAATTTTAAAATTTTCGATTTTTGGCCTGATTTTGGAAAAATTTGTGTTCTTGGTTATCTGAGTGCAAATGCCTCCACGGAACACAAGAGAACACGATTTGAAGCTGGTGAATCCTCTAACTCTGCGCCAGCTATTCCTTCTCTTCCACCATGGCTCCGGATAGAAGGATTGAAGATTCCAGTCGAGAGAGTTTGGGAGGATCCGCCAGCGAAAAAGGTGGCTAAACATGACTGTGTTTTCAGGGCGATCAGAGAGCAGTGGGATGACTACGATACTATGTTCTACAATGCCTGGATCAAGATGGATGTTGTGCCTACACGATTCGCAGATGCTGATACACTGCGCAGGCTCGGGCTTAAGAAAGAGGCGCTCAGATTGCTGAAGAAGATAGGTTTGGGCACTATTGCTACCAGGCAGTATGATCTATATCCAGAGTTAGTGCGCCAGTCATTGCCACAATGAGGGTCTACTATGACAATGAGATTGTCAGGAGGGCAGATTAGGGCACTATCACATTCATCATCCGATGTATCAGATACAGGATCCCACTTCTCACGTTCTGTCAGATCTACGGGTTCGATACAGCGCGCACTAGCGTCTCTCTTCCTGCACAGTTTACTAATCTGCAGAGTTTTTGGTCCCACTTTGGGAATAAGAGGTATGATTCTAAGACCTCCCATCACACTGATGTGCGCCATCCCTTGCTGCGCATAGTTGCCCGTCTCTTCTCCACTACACTCATGTGTAAGTCTGAGCCGGGGAAGATGCGAGTTTCTGAGCTGACTTTGCTTTATTATGGCATTGAGGATATCCTTACAGAGGAGTATGAGGTTGATAGTGATGTAAATATGGGCGCCATCTTTGCTCATCACTTGGCTTCATTGAAGATAAAGCCGTTCTCAGGAGCCCGCAGCAAGCCCGAGAGTGTTGGTAGTCTTCTGACTCCCATATTCCGCCACTGCGGAATTGACACCTCCACCTACAGGATTGTCACTGAGCGCCACCTCCTCGATATAGACTACTTGAAGAGGACCCACTGGATCAAGGGCGATGAGATGCTATGGAGTTTTGTTAGCACCAGTGTCGAGCGATGCCTGATTCCGCTACGTCAGCCTGCTCTCACTAAACTTCAGCCAGACCTCCTCAGCTTTCAGCCTGATGCTTCATTGCTTCGAACCGCGCCAGCCACCAAGCGCAGAGGAGAATCTTATCGAGGTGCTGCTTCTTCTGCAGAGGACGCACCTGTTGTGGACCTTGCTGGAGGTCCATCTCGTCGATCCCGAGTGTCCCGAGCTCCTGCATACCCTGAGCCGATTGGGCGCCACACGCTCCCTGACATTCCAGGCATTCCTATGGAGCAGGACATTCCAGAGATTCATGGTTCAGAGTGTCCAGAGCCTCTGGAACGCCATCGCTGTGCTGTCGAACTGTGGCTGCGTTCGACCATCTACACCTCCTCGCGACGAGGATGATGACTAATCCCTCTATCTATCCTGGTTACTTTTCCCTTTTCCTTTGTTCTTTTTTATTTTCTTTGAGTCAGTTTTTCATGTTTTTGCTTTGAGTCAGTTTGTCAGCTTTGGTTATGCTTTGAAACTTGTTTGAACTGTTGAGATTATGCATTGTTTGTTGCTTTTAATTGTGTGCTTGAGTGTTCCTAACAGTTTTGATTCAGGGAAACTTTAGCTAACAATCTAACATGCAACATTATACATGTTTGGGTCGATCACATTCTGTCTTCAGACCTGGTGTCGATCGACACCAACCATAGGGTGTCGATCGACACCCCACGCGATCACAGGTACCATCTTCTCATCTATGTACAAACCGTTTCTTTGCTTATCTTTGCCAACCCCTTACTTGATAACAATGGGGACAGTGTTGTTTAAGTCTGGGGGAGGTCGTTGCTGACATTATGTACATTGTGTTTGGTCTTTAGAGTCTTAAAGTTGTGTCAAAACCTGTTTTATTGAGTCAAAATTAGTTGGGAACTAGGACCTTTCTCTTGACTGTTTGTGTTAACTGTTTCATCTGAGTGACCATTGCTGCATAATTAATACCAGTTTCTGACTAATGAAAAATCCTTAGGCTGACCAGTTAACTAGAAACATCCATAGTTCCAGCAAGTCCACTTAACTTGAGCTTCAAAAAGACTAAGTTAGTAAGTCTGATATTCATAGAGCTTGATTCCTCATTCATACCTGATAAATTGCCTGCAAGTTTGAAATGTAATGGTACTCCTCTCCCTTGTTTAATAAAAAAAAAAGAAAAAAATGTGATAAATTTCAGAAATTTGATATGATTCTCTTTGGGTGAAGGGTAGAAAATTTTCCAATGATCCCAGTATTTCATTTTAAAGAGATGATCACAGGTGGAAGTAAGGTTAAGATTATCCCGTGATACCATTATTTATCTACAACTAAATAATATAATGAAATATAAGAGAAAGAGTACCAAAGGTTGATAGATTGCAGTGCAAATTTATTTATGTATAGTATGAGAATGAATCTAGAAGGTTCTTGAATATTTAGACTGCTAATGAGGTTTAGCAATGATAGTTATCGGACAATGCTGTGAATTTATGAGTTGAATTTGGGATACTGTGAATGTCTAAGGAGAACTACATGGTGGTTGGATTCGGTTTAAGAAATGCAGTGTGTGGATTACATGATGAACAATCAAAACAATGATCTATGAGAAGGTGAGTTCCCGCGTTTTCAAATCTCGACTTTGTATTTATTTTTCTGTTTGCTTGAGGGCAAGCAAGAGCTAAGTCTGGGGCAGTTGATATATCATGGTTTTTATAGGTTTTTTCCCATGATATAAGTCCTGTTTATTGAGTCTTTTTGCTATTTTTCGAGTCCTTTCGAGTCTTTGCAGGTTTAGGTACGTTTGGAGCATAATTGTTGATTTTGGAGCCTTTTGAAGCTATGTTGAAGCTGATGCTGAAAAGACCAAGTCGGAGAGCATATTGGAGCAGGGTGTCGATCGACACCAATCGTGGATACAAAGAAGTCGCGTGTTTCAGCACTTTTTGAAGAATTGCAACTTGGCCCAGAAATTTCCGATTATTTGCAAATTTTCCCCAGTCGTGTTTAAAGATGTATTTAGGTTTTGAGAGCCATTGTTAGGCATTATCTTGTTTTCATTGAGACTAAGGGAGAGATTATATTTAGAGTTTTTGGGGAGACAAATCCGTACTCGGTTAGAGAAGAATTTCGAACCCCCTTTGTCTTTTATTCTATCTTTTTATGCAAAATTATTCAGTCATGATTTGTGCTTCAATTTCTATGTCTGAGTAATTTTCTAGTTAGGTTTTGGGTTATTCAAAGGTTGATAATGAATTGTTAGAACTGCAATACTGGAAGGATAAATCATTTAGTTCTTCATCTAGATTGCTTTAACACTGATTTTAAGATTCATCACCTAGAAATCAGATCTTAGGTTGCTTAATAGATGTGGAAACATTATTAGTCACTAGAACTGTCTTAGATGAGTGAAATAACTAATTGCAAAGGAATTTGGATTAGTGATTTTGTGAACATATCGAACTTGAACTATAATGCTTGCTTAGGTTGTTAGAATTTGCAAAGGAATTTGGAATTCTAGAATCTGATCATAGTTAATCTCTGCTATGGAAGTCGATTGGTTTTACATTCGTGTTTTCGAGTTCTAGACCGGTTTTAATAAATTATCCTTCCAGTCTGTAGTCTTCGATTTATGTCAACCTGCGAATTTTTCATTGCCTAGCGCTTCGTCTAATTGATTTTAAGAACTTACAATCCGCAACTGCTCTTGTTACTTTTATTCGCCACTTCGTTTTACTTGTTATCGATTTGCTTAGATATATTCGAACCTAAAATATGTTGTGTAATATTCTTAAGTCCTTGTGGATTCGACCCTTAAATACTAAAGTGATCTCTTAATTGGAGAGAGTAGCTGTGAGGGATAATTTTAGCATATCACAAAACTAGGCTTCACACGTGTCAAACGATAGAGGAGGAAAGCGAAGAGGCCGACTTAAAATAAAATGAGAAGAAATGCGAACAGTCGCTGAAATTATGATGACTCTCGATAACCATCCACATTTCTGTATAAATAGAGGAGGTTCGGCTCATGATACGATCATGGCCCATGATAAAGAAGAAGGACTTGTGGCTGAGGAAGGATGTGAAGATAACAAAGGCATTGGCGTTGACGAAGCCTTTCCTAAAGTCCCAATGATCCAAATTCTAGAAGCCTTTCCTAAAGCGGAGCTGCATGAACCTGATGGAAATATGCTTGTAGCTGAGGAGAAGCTTGTAGCTGAGGAAGCAGCTCGTCCTGGAGTTAATCTTGAAGCACCATGGAGAAGACATGATCCTAAACCTCCCTGGTTTTTGATCCAAGAATATCAACAAATGGACAAGTGGTTCATATGCACTATTTTTCCCTTACCTTTGGTTTTGTCCCAATGGGTTTTCCAAGGAAGGTTTTTAATGAGGCTTATTGATCACTTTCACATCATCCATTTATTGATCAAGATCCAAAGGCCCATTTCATTTTGTGGCCACGAAATAAAGAGTTCAAGGGTCATATTTTTATGTTCAAACTTGTTTAATTATCTTGTTATTTCCTAGGCAAGTCAAGGAGCATGTTCCAAGACTTTTTGCTTTGTTTTCTACTTCTTTTCTTCTCTTTATAATCCCCCCTTGTACTCTGACCGAAAATCTTCTATCTTTTTAATAAAATTCCTTTCAAAGTAATCATCTCTTTGGTGTGTAATATCCAAAGAAATCCTGTTAATCTTATGGTGTGTAATAGTTTGGTTTGCAAGAGACTTTCGCATCTTTTGTAAACTTTCCTCTTAAACTTCTTCCATCATCCTCCCCCCCCCCCCCCCCAAATCGTCCATATGTCCTTGGTTAACATTCAAAGTCAAGATCTTGGCAAGATCATATTATTTGGTATCATAGCAAGCTTTGAAAGTTAGGTTTTCTATCCCTTTTATTTGCATAATTTTTTTTTATATTTTTGTTTTTTTTATTTTAATTTTATTTTAATTTTTCTGCAATATTTCTTGTATGATTTTCATCATCCATTTTCGAATTTTGCATTAAAAAAAATGTTTTTCTTGTTCATCTGATCATATATCCGAATTTGGCTGTTCATCTTCTGATATTTGGTTGTGATTTTCGTTTTGTTAGGACTTTTTACTGGTGTTTTTGTTTCTTTTAATTGCAGGATGGAGTCTAAACTTGAAGACAAACTCAGTGAAAGGGACAAGCTGATGCTCAAGGAATTCACTAAGTATCTACAAAAGCTGAACATCACTTCTGCAGCACTTCAAGAGGAAAGAAATGAAGCACAAAAAGGAAAAGCTGCCAGCCATGAAGAGCTGAAGCCCAAGAAGCCAGACAAAACTCAGAGCAGACCACATCATGCTTCTCACACTCTTA
The DNA here is from genome assembly GCA_911865555.2 of Thlaspi arvense. Lineage (NCBI taxonomy): Eukaryota > Viridiplantae > Streptophyta > Magnoliopsida > Brassicales > Brassicaceae > Thlaspi > Thlaspi arvense. The sequence continues at coordinate 44,147,298 of OU466862.2, read as the reverse complement.
ACTCAAAGGTTTATTTCAATTATGATTATCAAACTCCTAATAAAATTCAACTCAACTCTTTTTCAGGAGAAAGAGACTACTTAAAGTGGGAGAAAGACCTTGATGATTGGTTCTACAACAATCACATCGAGGGAGCATAAGCTTGATTATGCTATCAGTTTCCTTACTAGAAAAGCCCATAGATGGTGGATAAAAGAAAAAGATGAGCGCTGGTCTTACAATGAGCCAAGAATCACCACTTGGAGGGAACTTAGAAGATTATTGAGGAATAAGTATGCTCCAAAGGATCAGAAAGCTCAGAAGCACACGCCTATCAACTGCCAAGAAAGGGCTGAAACAGGTACTCTTGAAGAGCACACGCCCAAAGGAGAAAAGCCATAATCAGCAAGCTTTGCAATGGAGCTAAAACAGGATGTACTTCCTGAAAACAAGAAACAAGAAATTGTTTCAGCTTCTAAAGAGGTACAAACTAAACTTTCTCCATATGTTTTTGATGATTCCATGACTGTATTGATGCACTTGTCTAGTTCAAAGGAAGCTGAATTAAGTACAGGAACAAATGGAGCTGAAACTGTCCAAAAAGAAGAAATGGCAGCTCTGGTGATTATTGTTTCAGAACAGCAGCATGGCCAACGAAAATATGAGGAGAACAATGTTCAAATATTTGTTGGAAAACAGATAAGTCCTCACCATGATTATTTTATTCATAATAATTCCATAATGAGGATAATACACTTCTTTTGTTCAACAGATGCTGAAAAAGAACCGGAGCATGGCGTTGATGACACTTTAATGTTCAAAGATAAACTACCAGATACAACAAACAAGCCAAAACCAAGCAAAAACCAAAAAAAGAGGTATGTCTCTAACCCTTTGTGATTACATTTGTACGGATTTGATTTATTCTCTTGCAGATAAAATGGATTTGAGGTCAAATCCTTTGCAAGAAGGAGGGGATGATATGATCATGGCCCATGCTAAAGAAGAAGGACTTGTGGCTGAGGAAGGATGTGAAGATAACAAAGGCATTGGCGTTGAGGAAGCCTTTCCTAAAGGCCCAATGATCCAAATTCTCGAAGCCTTTCCTAAAGCGGAGCTTCATGAACCTGATGGAAATATGCTTGTAGCTGAGGAGAAGCTTGTAGCTGAGGAAGCAGCTCATCCTGGAGTTAATCTTGAAGCACCATGGAGAAGACATGATCCTAAACCTCCCTGGTTTTTGATCCAAGAATATCAACAAATGGACAAGTGGTTCATATGCACTCTTTTCCCCTTACCTTTGGTTTTGTCCCAATGGGTTTTCCAAGGAAGGTTTTTAATGAGGCTTATGGATCACTTTCACATCATCCATTTGTTGATCAAGACCCAAAGACCCATTTCATTTTGTGGCCACGAAATAAAGAGTTCAAGGGTCATATTTTTATGTTCAAACTTGTTTAATTATCTTGTTATTTCCTAGGCAAGTCAAAGAGCATGTTCCAAGACTTTTTGCTTTGTTTTCTGCTTCTTTTCTTCTCTTAATCCCCCCTTGTACTCTGACCGAAAATCATCTATCTTTTTAATAAAATTCCTTTCAAATTAGATCATCTCTTTGATGTGTAATATCCAAAGAAATCCTGTTAATCTTATGGTGTGTAATATCCTTAAGATTATCAGTTTGGTTTGCAAGAGACTTTCACATCTTTTGTAAACATTCCTCTCAAACATCTTCCATCATTCCCCCCCCTCCTAAATCGTCCATATGTCCTTGCTTAACTTTCAAAGTCAAGGTCTTGGCAATATCATATTAGCTCATAATTTTTCACTTCTGCATTTTAGCTAAACTCTGTCAAAAGATTTGCTCTCTTCTCTCTCTTCTTTGTTCTTTGTTTTTTATATTTTCCGATCAGACTTCCGCCGTTTGATTTCTCCGATTTGCTCAAAGCCGCCGTTAAATTCATCAGCCATGAGCAAAAGTTTCAAGATCAGAGAAGGCCAATCAGAGTCGAAAGAAAACAGGTCGGCTCAAGCGAAAGCTAATGAGATCAGCGTTTCTCTGAGTGAGTTCCTCCAGATGTCCAGAGATGACCAGGCCGATCAAAAGGAAAGGAGGCCGTCGTCGAAAAGTCAGAGTCAGATCGGTCCTCGGATGCGAGTGACCTCTCTGCACTGGATCAATAATTCCAAGAGCGTGTAAAAGAGAAGAACCAGCAAGCGGCGGCGGATCGATTTCACGCCGACCAGGTCGGACCTGTTCGCAGATCTGGAGAGACATCCTCCAGAATTTAATTTGAGATTCCTGAACTACGGGATGAGGCCGACGAGAGAGGTGGATCGAACGAGATAGATATCTCAGATGAAATGAACGCAATCATTGTGGAGGCGGAAATCAATCAGTTCGGCATCATTGAGATAAATCCTCCAGTGAGGAAAGTCAAGAGACGAAAAGGAGAGAAGATAATCAAGCCGATCTGCGACAACGCCCTGGGGGTGATGCCGACCAAGTCGACTATGGAGTCCCTGGTTACCCTGAAGGAGGAATGTGACATCGGCCCTGAAGTGATTTTCATGGTCTCGAGCCCGTCAGAGCAGCCATGGGATGCACCAAAGGGGTGGTTCTGCATTTACGAGTGTTTCTTCAGGGAGTTTCACTTATGGTTTCCCTTCCGAGAATCCTACTGGAGTTTGCCGACCGCAAAAGGAGTATGTTGGTGATGGTGATCGAGCATAATATTCCACTGAGTTGGGCCGCCTTCGACGCGATGACGAACACCAGGAGGACTAAGGAGAAATTGAGGAACCGAGGTTCGTTCTACACCAGCATGAAAACAAAGTTTAACGTCGTCACTGGTGGTCAGAAGTCGAAGATGAACGACTGGAGGGATCAATACTTCTTCGTATTGATCAACAAATTATCCATCGTCGACCGAGATGTGCCAATTCGAATGAAGTGGGCGGAGGTCATGGGTAGAAATTTACTCGACCTGAAGTCTAACAATCGTTGATCATTTTAGCTTTTTCTTTCTTTTCTTTTTGATCGGCTTTCTTATTTTGCAGATAACAGACTCCTTCCAATAATCGACGATCCGCTGGACATATACGATATCTCTAAGCTATTCTCGACGATTAATGCGATCACGTGGCCAGATATCACGGAAAAAAAGATCAAGAGGACAAAAGGATTGTTTTGCTTTATTTATAGTCGAGGTGTTAGCCGAAATTTTTAGCCGGCTAATATTTCTCCCTTAATTGTTTCTCAGCTGCCCTTTTATGATGCTGAAACCGACCTGAGAAAATGAAGACCCGCGTTTTTAAGGATTTGTCTGCCAATCTGGAATCGGCGTTCGGGTCCCCGGGTGTTAAGGGAGCTGAGAATCCCGCTCCGGCAACGTCATTAGAAGGGTACAAGGCACCAATTATCTCAAGATATGGTGCTGAAAATGATTCGGCCAAGGCGAGAAGGGCAGCCAAAAAGAAGGCCGAGAAGGATTCGGCCAAGGCTAAGAAGGCTGCCAAAAAGGCTGAAAAAGCTCGGAAGAAGGCCGAGCTGGAAGGACGAGTGAGCGACGGTGCTCAAGATAGGAAGTTTGAAGCAAACAACGATAGCGGGAGAGGCGGCCCCACTAACTCGAACAAGAGGAGTCCAGAGGAAATGTCCGAAGATTCTTAGCGGCCAAAGTGGTCATGCGTCGAGCAAAAACTTTATCTATTCGGGTTCTCTTTCGATTATCGTGGGGATAGCCCGTTGGTGAACGATTCCACGTCCTGCCTTGACTTCTTCCTTCGATTGAGAGAAAACCCGGCTGGGCCCCCGATAGACCCCCACAGCTTCATTCGTAGTGATGCGATTGTTCGCTATGCGGTCGATCAGGCCAAGGTAAAATTTTGACTAACTTTTCCTATTTTCAAACTTGCTTAAGACACGATCTGAAAGGTGAAACTTTACATATGTAGGCCTTAAGCACAGTGTTGACTGTGATGCACGATTACGATCGTGATGCAAAGAGATGCTTGGCCGATCAGGCCGAGAGAGAAGTTGCTAATGCAGCTCTTGAAACCGAGAGGAAGAAGAACGCCGAGCTGGTAGCTGCGCTTCAAGGGTCCTCAGATGAACTTGCAAAAGCTCGCGCCGATAATGTCGAGAAGATCAAGCTTCTCGGTCAAGCCGTGAATCAGATCATGAAGGAGAGAGCAAACGCCAAGGAGAAACTTGAGGCCGAGATGAAGGCGGCCCAAGAAGAGCAGATTGCCTTCGGCCAAGAGATGGCCAAGCACGTAGCTGCCAAGGTGAACGACCATTATGCTGGTCTGAAGACGAAAGTGATAAGTTTTCACTTATCGCAGACTCGTAGAAAAGGGTGTGAAAACAGAAAAGAAGGGAGAGATGATAGAGAGGAAGAGATAAGGAGGTATTTTTATTAATTGTTCGATACCAAAACCATACAACGATGTTCAGATAAATACCTAAGTTCCTCATACTCGAAACGACAACGTTTATAACATAAAGCAACATAAATAAGATAAGAGACTCTTTCTCATGCCGAGTCTTTATTATTCAATTCTTCCAAATGCTCCTCTTAGCCACTTTGCTTTAAAATTGTGGGCACTGCTCCGAAAGTCGATCCATCGGTTCCCAAGTTGACTCAAAGGAGGGTAACCCTTTCCACTTTGATTAATACCTCTGGTTCATTGTTGCCCTTGTTGTGAGATATGCTCATAATCTCCTCAGGCTCAGTGTCCCATTCGAGAGTAGAAGAGAGAATGAGGGGAAGTTCTTGTACCTGATTTGGCGTAGGAACTGCTCGTTTGAGTTGTGACACATGGAACACCGGATGTATGAGACTGTGTGTTGGTAACTTGAGATTGTATGCTACTTTCCCTAGCTTTTCCACCCCTTCGTATGGCCCAAAGTAACGTGGAGACAACTTCTCATTGGGTCGCTGGGATACAAACATATGTCGGTAAGGGCGAAGCTTAAGGAAATCCGAATCGCCGAGTAAAAACTCCACATCACGGCGATGTTGATTAGCTGACGCTTGCATCCTTTTCTGTGATGCCTCTAAATTTTCTCTAAGTTTTCTCAAGATGCTATCTCGGCTCTGCATCAACTCTTCCACCTCGGCATTAGCAGTGGGTAGATCACCGTACCGAAGTAGTCTTGGTGGGTCTCTTCCATAAAGAGCCTTGAAAGGAGTCATGTTGGAGGCAGAATGGTATGATGTATTGTACCAATACTCAGCCCTGTGAAGCCAATCAACCCATATTTTCGGTGTTCCTCCTGCAAAACATCTCTAATACGCTTTAACACACCTGTTAACTACTTCCGTTTGTCCATCAGACTGAGGGTGATAGACAGTACTCTGGCACAAAGCTGTGCCCTACCACTTGAACAAGGCTGACCAGAAGTGACTAAGAAAGACCTTATCTCCGTCAGACACCATTGTTTCTGGAAATCCATGTAAACGCACTATCTCTTTAGTGAAGATAGCTGCTACAGTTTTTGCCGTAAAGGGGTGTTTCAGGGAGAAATAATGAGAAAATTTACTGAGTCTATCCACAACTACCAATATCACATCATAACCCCTGGAGATAGGCAAGCCTTCTACAAAATCAAAGCTAATATTAGACCACGCCTGTGTTGGGATCGGTAGAGGAGAGAGCAATCCAGCTGGTGATAAGGTTGAATACATGTTCTTTTGGCAAATTTGGCAGCTCTTGATGAAGTTTGTCACATCTCGCTTCATACCCTTCCAAAAGACTTCTTTAGATAAATGTTTAAACGTTTTGAGAACTCCCTCATGGCCGCCTATGGGACTTGCATGAAACTGTTCTAGTAGCGTGGAAATGAAGGGAGACTTCTCAGGTATGACTAATCGCTCCTCCTTGAACTACAGGCCTTTGTCATAACGATACCCTGCAATGGCTGTTCCTTCTTGTAGAGCTGTAATCACTCGTTGAAGCTCCACATCTGATTCAATTTGGATCGCAAGTTCTGCCTGATCAATGGAGATGGGTGCTGTCAGCCTCAATACACAAATCTCCTCCAGTGGTGGTCTCCGTGAGAGGGCATCCACTATTCTATTCTTTGCTCCAGGCTTATACTCTATACTATAGTTAAGCCTCAAAATCTTCGATGCCCACCTCTGTTGCTCTGTCGATATTGTTTTCTGATCCAAGAGGTACTTTAGACTCTTTTGATCAGTCCTAATCACAAACTTGTTTCTGGTGAGATAATGCCTCAACTTGGTGATGGGAAAGACAATAGCGAGTAACTCTCTCTCATAAACTGATTTAACCTTCCCTTTCGCTGAAAATCCTTTGCTGATATACGCTATAGGTCTCTTTCCTTGTGACAGAACTGCTCCTATTCCTGCCCCTAAAGCATCAGTCTCCACTACGAAGGGCTGGTTAAAGTCAGGCAATGTAAGCACTGGAATCTCAGTCATTGCTTGCTTGAGTAGGCGAAAGGCTTCTCCCGCTTCCTTACACCATAAGAACCCGTTTTTCTTAAGTAGTTATGTGAGTGGTCGTGCCTTTCTGCCATAGTCCTTTACAAATCTCCTGTAATATCCAGTGAGCCGCAGAAATCCCCTCAACTTAGTAATATTTCTTGGTTCCAGCCACTTCTGCATAGCTTCTAGCTTTGTCGGATCTGCAGCAACCCCTTCACCCGAATTTATGTGCCCCAAATATGCAAATTCTGACTGTCCGAAAGTACACTTCTTCTCGTTAGCATAAAACTCATGTTTTTGCAGCGTCTCCAACACAATCTCAAGATGTTTCAGATGAGTTTCTAGATCCTGACTATACACTAGAATGTCGTGAAAGAACACCAGCACAAACCTTCGCAACATTGGCTTAAAAATCTCATTCATCACTGATTGAAAAGTGGGCGGAGCATTAGTGAGCCCAAATGGCATCACTAGAAACTCATAGTGTCCTTCATGGGTTCGGAAAGCTGTTTTCTCCACATCACTTTGCTTTACCCTGATTTGATGGTATCCTGATTTGAGGTCTAACTAAGAGAAGATTGTGGCACCTTTTAATTCGTCTAAGAGCTCTTCTATGACTGGTATGGGATATCGATCGGGTATTGTCTCCTTATTTACTGCTCTGTAATCGACACAAAACCTCCATCCACCGTCTTTTTTCTTTACCAACAGAACTGGGCTGGAAAACGGGCTAACGCTAGGGTGAATGGTTTCGGCTTCAAGCATCTCTCTGACTAATTTCAATCTCATTTTTTTGCATAAAGGAGTAACGATACGGCCTTATGTTTATCGGTACCGTCTTTAGTTGTAAAGTGATTGCATGCTCTCTAATTCTGCTTGGAGAGAGCCCTTTTGGCATCTGAAAAACTCTTTTGAAATCCTCCAATAACCGGTTTATCCTTTTGTCTGTTCTCTCTTTCTTTGCTCCTTTGTCACCCTCAAACAGCTCGGTTAACTCCTGAAGACAAGCCAACTCGCCTTCTTCCCAAACCTTTTTCAGCAAAAATAATGACACTTGCATCCTGAGTAAAGCTGGGTCTCCCATTATTGTAACCCATTGGCCGCGAAGCCTGAAACTCGACCGGTGTAACCCCCCATTAATCCTGGTTTCCCTCAGTGTGGCTAGCCACGGATATCCAAGTACCACATCTGTTGTTCCGAGCCCAAATAGCAGAAATTCTTCCAAGATTTCCACGCCTTGTATAGTTAGCGTAACTCCTGAGCATTTGCCTCGTCCAGAGATCACTTCTCCATTGCCCACTGCTACTCCAAATCCTCTTGTGTTCGTTACCAGTAAATCGATTCTCTCAACCAGTTCGGACGATATGAAGTTACTTGTAGCACTAGAGTCAATGAGGATCACCACCTCTGTCTCTCCAATTCTCCCTCTCATCCTCATGGTTCGCTCGGCGGTAATGCCTACCATTGATTTTTGCATCGATGTCCCACAAAGAACCTCTCTCCGCAATGTCTACATGAATTGTTTGTCACTCTACGATTTTCTCTGTTACCACTATACCCTTTGTTATCCCGCGGACTATCAAAAGATCTCCTAGCTGGGGTAACCTCATTGTTTCTCAGGGGTGACTGGTTATTAGCTCTCTGCGAAGAATTAATCGCTGGAGCTGAGCTGACCCTCTGGAATGGTCCGGAGTTATAGTTCATCTTCTCGAGTTCCTGTTCTTCGATTTACTTAGCAGTGTCTACAATGTCATCCATCCCGATACGTCTATACCTCACTACTTGTTCCCTTAGCGATTTTCTCATTTCCTGGAGGAAGATCTCTTCTAGTACATCATTAGGTACATGGGGTACCTCCGCTGAAAGCTCTTCAAACCTCTCACGATATTCAGCCACTGATCCTGTTTGCCGGAGCCTCAACAACTGCCCTATCACCGAACCACCTTGCGAAGGTTGAAAACGTTTCTGAAGCTTGTCTTTGAAGTTTAGCCAATCGCGTAGATCTTCTCTATCATGGGTGATGATGCGTAGCCACGTAACTGCGCACCTTGAAAGGTTCGCTAGGGCTAGCTCCAACTTCTCTGATTCTGGTGTGTGGTTCACCTTGAAACATTACTCCACCATAAAAATCCAGTCATTCAGGTTCTGTCTGTCATATATCGGGATATCTAGCTTTCTTCCTGGCGAATCGCTCTTAGGGGTTGTAGAGTCTGTATTATATGTTTTAGAGAATTCCTGGTTTTTTGACACTTGGGGAATAGGGAGTAACCCATCTCCTCGATCCTTCTCCGGTGGCGATGGCCTGGTTCCAACGACCACATTTACGGCTGATAGCAGCGTAGATCCACTCACTGCGCTTCCGGTCTTCTCAGACATGAGATCTTGGAATATCTGATGAATCTGGCTGAAGTTTTCCTGCAAGGATGATTTGAGGTGTTCCATCTCCTTGCTCATCTTACTTTCTAGATCTGCCATAGCTCTCTGCTGAAATCCCGTTTGTTCTTCCACTGCTGCAGCCTTCTCCATAGCAGCATTGGCGACAGCTAGATCTGGCTTTGAAGCCATCCTGCTCTAGTACTGATGTTATTGCATATTGTATACATTTTGCATACTCATTAGTTAGCTTTTCATGCATTTGTACCATGGTTTAGGTTAGATTGCATCACTTAGGGTCTTAGAGCATTCTTGCATCAGCATACGCATTTTTCTTGCATTTTGCATCACATTCAGGTTGTTTCTGGCTGCTTTGGAGTCGTCGAGGTTCGTGGACGTGTTGGGGCTGATGTAGCAGTTCGTGGGAGCTCGGAAATATGCTAAGGGCCAGAGATCGGGTAGCAGATCGAGCATGGCCGGTCGATCTAGGAGTTGATCGACCAGAAGATCGAGCCAACTAGGCGATCCAAGGAAAATGATCGAGACGGAGATCGAGTGAAGCAATCGACCAATCGGTACGGACGTAAATGACGCCATGCAGAGCGAGAGACAGATCGAGTACACCACTCGATCCAGCCGAAGATCGATACCGAGATCGGATGCAACACTCGATTCACCGATGATGATCGAGACCCAGATCGAGCCGAAGACACGATGTCCGGATATGATCGAGAGAACCACTCGATCTTGGAGTCGATCTCTGTCCTTTCAACCGTTTTTGGCTGCTAGCGAAGGGGGGACCATTGGCTTGTTTGGGCATTTTGGGAAGGCGGCGACGTCCTTTTTCCCATAACTTTTTAGATCCTTATCTTTTTCCTTATGTTTTCTCTCTCATTTTCGTGAAGAACACCATTGTTGAAACTCGTTTTTCTCTTAAGCTTTTGTATTCGAATCATTATCGTTTAATCTAGTTTTCCTTTCATGTTCATCGTCTCGTTTCATATGATTTGCTTGATTTACTCTATGTGTAGCGAGTAGTTTCTTTTGGGTTCGGGGTTGAGAGGATTAAGGGGTTAAAAAGGTTTCGATCTTGGGTTTTTCAAAACGTTTTCAAAGGCTATCTCTTCTAAGGTGTTGAGATCTTAAAGCTTGAAGACTCTCACGCCAAGAGCTTCATGATCCGAGAGGTTCCTTACCTTGACAGGATTCAGGAGCCTCGGAAGATCACACCTTAGAGACTAGTTACCCCTTCCCAAAAGCCATGGAAGTTTGGGGGATTAGTTAAGCCATTCGTTTGAAATCTATTTTTCTTGCCTTTCGACCTTTCTTTCCACCAAAAGCCATGGGTTTGGAGGAGAGGATGAAAGAGTGATCTATACCGAAAGCCACGGATAGATCTTGTTTTGTTTTCAAGGCTTAGAGATCCTCACCAAGTGAGTCGATCTAAAGTTTTTAAAACCAAGGTCGAACCTTTGAAACCCCTAACCATGAATCTCAACCCTAGACCCTTCCTTTTAGCATCTTTACGTCTATTCTCATCATTCGCTTGTTAACTGATAGCATCTTGGTCATTAGCTTTACTGTTCTTACGATTTTAGACGAGATCGATTGTTACTGCTCGATCTAGTGGTCGATCTCGTGGTCGTTCCACTAGTCGAATTTTAATAATTCGAAGCTTTCTCCTTTAATTAATCTGAGAGTTTCTCGTGGTAGTTTCTTACTTTCTAGTATTTTTAAAATAAGCTTCACTCTGTTTAAGTTGCTGCATCTAGTTTTTAGAGATTTTATCATAAACTGTCTCATTTTGCTTAGATTTGCTTAAGTCCTTGCATTCTCTGTGTATTCTCTATCTCCTAGAAGTGGATTGACTCTCTCTTGCTTGCTGTACTACAACATTGCTTGCATTAGAGTTTGATAAACTCTCTGCATCATAACCCTCGCTAGAATCCGTTTATCAAATGGCGCCGTTGCCATTCTAGGACTGTTTAGAGAACATAGAGATTTGGGTCTTAGCAAAGACTAAGTCTTTACCTTTTTCAAGTTACTAATAAATCTACTCTCAAACGTGTGTTTTCAGGTACATGAATCTTCGTTCAAGGGGGAGACAACAATCTTCTACAACCCTTAGACAACATTCATCAACTTGGTCACTCACGGCAAAGGAGAGTCAAAGAGCAAACAAGAGCCTTTGAGGAGATTCTTAAGCACGGTTTGGTTAACATTGAAGATATGGCTGAACACGAGCATCCAGAAGGACCTCCTCCAGCAGGACGGGGCAATGGAAACCCCCAACACGCGGCTAGACCACCGAGGATCATAGGAGCCGGAGATGCTCCCAATACCCACCACAATAGGTTTGGGATCACTCCTCCTCCGGTGCAAAACAATAACTTCGAGATCAAGCCAGGTTTCATCTCCATGTTGCAAAACAACAAGTTCCACGGCTTAGCAATGGAAGACCCCTTGGAGCACCTAGACAACTTCGAGCAAGTATGTGGGATGATCAAGATCAATGGCATATCCGAAGATGCTTTCAAGCTGCGTCTCTTCCCCTTTTCACTCGGAGACAAAGCTAGACATTGGGAGAAGACCCTCCCACAAGGCACCATCACATCATGGGCTGAGTGTAAGAAGGCATTTCTCTCAAAGTTCTTCTGAAGCACCAGGACAGCTCGGTTGAGAAGCGAAATCAGTGGTTTCACTCAAAGGAACAACGAGACATTCAACGAGGCAATGGAACGTTTCAAAGACTACACGATCCAATGCCCTCATCACGGGTTCAGCGAGGAGACACTACTCAGTACCATATACCGTGGAGCTTCACCAAAGATCAGGTTGTTGCTTGTCACAGCTAGCAAAGGGAACTTCCTCGGTCAAGAGGTAGAAGAGGGTATGGAGCTGATAGAAAACTTGGCGTTGAGTGATGGAAACTATGCTGAAGATTATGACCGTGCACCAAGAGGATCAGAGTTAGAGTCTCATAAGAAGGAGCTCAAATCTTTGCATGAGAAGATTGATAAGTTGGTGTTAGCTAATCAGAAGCATGTTCACTTTGTTGGTGAAGCTGACGAGAACCAAGAGGAGTTAGAGCTAAGCCAAGAAGAAGCAAATTGGGTGGCTGGACAGAACAACTACAAGTCTCAAGGCTACAACCAAGGCTACCAGAACAACAACCTCTCTTACCGAAGCACCAACGTAGCCAACCCTAAAGACCAAGTGTACCCTGCTCAGCAAGCTAAACCTTTCATCCCTTACAACAAAGGTTTTCAACCGAGTGGTGGTTTCCAAGGTCAAGGGCAGAGCAACTTCCAAGGGCAACAACAACACAATAAGGGTTATACTCCTAACTACCCTCCGGGCTTTGCACCTCAGCAACAACAACCGATGCAACAACAAGTTGATCCGGTTCAAGCAATGTTTCAACAGCTAATACAAGGGCAAGCCTCTACAAACCAGAAGTTCGCTGAAATGAACACTCGCCTAGACTCATCTCTAACCGACTTCTCCACTCAGATCACCAACCTAAGCAACAAGATCAAGCAGCTGGAGAAAGGAAAAGCAACTACGAGTGGTCAGAACAGTCTTCCGGGAAAGTGTGAGCAGAATCACAAGGAGTATGCTAATGCTATAACGTTGAGAAGCGGCAAAGAGCTCGAACCTCCGGTCTCTACAAAGAACAACGAGGACGTTGCAATTAAAGAGGGGGAGGGTAAAATGATGATGAGATTAACTTTGACAACGTTTGGATCCAAGGGCCGAGGAGAGGAGATAAGGCGGTCGCTGAGAAGAAAAGTGAGCAAAGCACCAAGGAGAAGAACTCTTACGTGCCCCCACCTTACGTACCGAAGTTGCCATTTCCCGGTCGTTTCAAAAAGCAGCTCATCGAGAAGCACAGAATCTTGTTTGAGAAGCACCTGAGAGACGTGGAAATCAAGCTGCCTCTTGTTGATTGTCTAGCTATGATGCCCAAGTGCGCCAAGTTTTTCAAGGACACCCTCGTGAAGAAGAACAAAGAAAGCAAAGAGGTACTTGTTCTAAGTGAAGAGTGTAGCGCGGTTATACACAAGGAGATAGTCCCTAAGAAGCTGGGAGACCCTGGAAGCTTCACTATACCCTGCGCTTTGGGTCCTCTAGAGTTCAAGAGTTGCTTGTGTGATCTCAGAGCTAGCATAAACTTGATGCCTCACTCCGTGGCTAAGAAGCTTGGTTTTACTCGGTTTAAGGACTGTCGGATCTCATTGGTGCTGGCTGATAGGAGTGTGAGGCTACTAGTGGGGCTTCTTGAAGACTTACCGGTGCGAATCAGTGGTGTGAACGTACCTACAGACTTCGTAGTATTGGAGATGGATGAAGAGCCAAAGGATCCACTCATCTTAGGGAGACCGTTCCTTGCAACCGCCGGGGCTATAATAGATGTGAGGAATGGGAAGATTGCCTTGCATTTGGGGAAGGAGATCAGGCTAGACTTCGACATCAACAAGGTTCTAAAGAAGCCAACCATTGAAGGACAAGCTTTCTATATTGAAACAATGGATGCCTTGGCGGATGAGTTGCTGGAAGAGCTAGCTCTAGAAGACCATCTGAAGCTAGCACTAACTAAGGAGCCGGGGGAGTTTGGCTATGTGGACAAGAGAACCCAAGAGTACGTGAACCTGCTGGATTCTAGGAGGATTATCAAGAAAGAAGAAGGTTGCTGCCTAGAGATCGACCCCGAGATCGACGCTATCACTCGATCCAGGAGTCAGATCGACAAGTCAATCGAGAACACAACTCGATCAGGTGCAACAATCGATGGACAGATCGAGAAGAATGCTCGATCAGGAATAACAATCGAGTCGACGATCGAGAGAGACCTCCCGATTATTTTGGGGTCCAACCAAGAGATCGACTCAGCGTCTCGATCCCTTACTCGATCCATATCAAATCGAGTAAGTGAATCGAGCGAAATGGCTCGATCTAGACGACATCGAGAGGAAAATCGACCGGAGGACTCGATCTCAGAAGGGATAGCGATGGAGGAAAGCAGTCTGAAGGGCCATGCCTCGAGTTCAAGGGAGAGTTCCAAGGAGGAAAGTAACAACAACAACCACGAGGATGACTGGAGTGAGCTGTTAGCCCCAAAGGTGGACCTTAAGGAGCTCCCAAAAGGGCTAAGGTATGCTTTCTTAGGGCCTAATAACACCTATCCCGTGATTATGAACGAAAACCTCAGTGATGATGAGTTGCACTCACTCTTGACTGAGCTGAGAAAGTATAGGAGAAGAACTCTTATGTGCCCCCACCTTACGTACCGAAGTTGCCATTTCCCGGTCGTTTCAAAAAGCAGCTCATCGAGAAGCACAGAATCTTGTTTGAGAAGCACCTGAGAGACGTGGAAATCAAGCTGCCTCTTGTTGATTGTCTAGCTATGATGCCCAAGTGCGCCAAGTTTTTCAAGGACACCCTCGTGAAGAAGAACAAAGAAAGCAAAGAGGTACTTGTTCTAAGTGAAGAGTGTAGCGCGGTTATACACAAGGAGATAGTCCCTAAGAAGCTGGGAGACCCTGGAAGCTTCACTATACCCTGCGCTTTGGGTCCTCTAGAGTTCAAGAGTTGCTTGTGTGATCTCAGAGCTAGCATAAACTTGATGCCTCACTCCGTGGCTAAGAAGCTTGGTTTTACTCGGTTTAAGGACTGTCGGATCTCATTGGTGCTGGCTGATAGGAGTGTGAGGCTACTAGTGGGGCTGCTTGAAGACTTACCGGTGCGAATCAGTGGTGTGAACGTACCTACAGACTTCATAGTATTGGAGATGGATGAAGAGCCAAAGGATCCACTCATCTTAGGGAGACCGTTCCTTGCAACCGCCGGGGCTATAATAGATGTGAAGAATGGGAAGATTGCCTTGCATTTGGGGAAGGAGATCAGGCTAGACTTCGACATCAACAAGGTTCTAAAGAAGCCAACCATTGAAGGACAAGCTTTCTATATTGAAACAATGGATGCCTTGGCGGATGAGTTGCTGGAAGAGCTAGCTCTAGAAGACCATCTGAAGCTAGCACTAACTAAGGAGCCAGGGGAGTTTGGCTATGTGGACAAGAGAACCCAAGAGTACGTGAACCAGCTGGATTCTAGGAGGATTATCAAGAAAGAAGAAGGTTGCTGCCTAGAGATCGACCCCGAGATCGACGCTATCACTCGATCCAGGAGTCAGATCGACAAGTCAATCGAGAACACAACTCGATCAGGTGCAACAATCGATGGACAGATCGAGAAGAATGCTCGATCAGGAAAAACAATCAAGTCGACGATCGAGAGAGACCTCCCGATTATTTTGGGGTCCAACCAAGAGATCGACTCAGCGTCTCGATCCCTTACTCGATCCATATCAAATCGAGTAAGTGAATCGAGCGAAATGGCTCGATCTAGACGACATCGAGAGGAAAATCGACCGGAGGACTCGATCTCAGAAGGGATAGCGATGGAGGAAAGCAGTCTGAAGGGCCATGCCTCGAGTTCAAGGGAGAGTTCCAAGGAGGAAAGTAACAACAACAACCACGAGGATGACTGGAGTGAGCTGTTAGCCCCAAAGGTGGACCTTAAGGAGCTCCCAAAAGGGCTAAGGTATGCTTTCTTAGGGCCTAATAACACCTATCCCGTGATTGTGAACGAAAACCTCAGTGATGATGAGTTGCACTCACTCTTGACTGAGCTGAGAAAGTATAGGAGAAGAACTCTTACGTGCCCCCACCTTACGTACCGAAGTTGCCATTTCCCGGTCGTTTCAAAAAGCAGCTCATCGAGAAGCACAGAATCTTGTTTGAGAAGCACCTGAGAGACGTGGAAATCAAGCTGCCTCTTGTTGATTGTCTAGCTATGATGCCCAAGTGCGCCAAGTTTTTCAAGGACACCCTCGTGAAGAAGAACAAAGAAAGCAAAGAGGTACTTGTTCTAAGTGAAGAGTGTAGCGCGGTTATACACAAGGAGATAGTCCCTAAGAAGCTGGGAGACCCTGGAAGCTTCACTATACCCTGCGCTTTGGGTTCTCTAGAGTTCAAGAGTTGCTTGTGTGATCTCAGAGCTAGCATAAACTTGATGCCTCACTCCGTGGCTAAGAAGCTTGGTTTTACTCGGTTTAAGGACTGTCGGATCTCATTGGTGCTGGCTGATAGGAGTGTGAGGCTACTAGTGGGGCTGCTTGAAGACTTACCGGTGCGAATCAGTGGTGTGAACGTACCTACAGACTTCGTAGTATTGGAGATGGATGAAGAGCCAAAGGATCCACTCATCTTAGGGAGACCGTTCCTTGCAACCGCCGGGGCTATAATAGATGTGAAGAATGGGAAGATTGCCTTGCATTTGGGGAAGGAGATCAGGCTAGACTTCGACATCAACAAGGTTCTAAAGAAGCCAACCATTGAAGGACAAGCTTTCTATATTGAAACAATGGATGCCTTGGCGGATGAGTTGCTGGAAGAGCTAGCTCTAGAAGACCATCTGAAGCTAGCACTAACTAAGGAGCCAGGGGAGTTTGGCTATGTGGACAAGAGAACCCAAGAGTACGTGAACCAGCTGGATTCTAGGAGGATTATCAAGAAAGAAGAAGGTTGCTGCCTAGAGATCGACCCCGAGATCGACGCTATCACTCGATCCAGGAGTCAGATCGACAAGTCAATCGAGAACACAACTCGATCAGGTGCAACAATCGATGGACAGATCGAGAAGAATGCTCGATCAGGAAAAACAATCAAGTCGACGATCGAGAGAGACCTCCCGATTATTTTGGGGTCCAACCAAGAGATCGACTCAGCGTCTCGATCCCTTACTCGATCCATATCAAATCGAGTAAGTGAATCGAGCGAAATGGCTCGATCTAGACGACATCGAGAGGAAAATCGACCGGAGGACTCGATCTCAGAAGGGATAGCGATGGAGGAAAGCAGTCTGAAGGGCCATGCCTCGAGTTCAAGGGAGAGTTCCAAGGAGGAAAGTAACAACAACAACCACGAGGATGACTGGAGTGAGCTGTTAGCCCCAAAGGTGGACCTTAAGGAGCTCCCAAAAGGGCTAAGGTATGCTTTCTTAGGGCCTAATAACACCTATCCCGTGATTGTGAACGAAAACCTCAGTGATGATGAGTTGCACTCGCTCTTGACTGAGCTGAGAAAGTATAGGAAGGCCATTGGGTACTCTTTAAGTGACATCAAGGGCCTTTCACCAATGCTATGCACTCATAGGATTCACTTGGATAATGAGAACGCTTCTTCTATAGAACATCAAAGGCGTTTGAATCCTAACTTGAAAGAGGTTGTTAAGAAGGAAATCCTTAAGCTTTTAGAGGCTGACGTTATCTATCCCATAAGTGACAGCACATGGGTTTCCCCTGTACACGTGGTGCCTAAGAAGGGAGGGATCACGGTCATAAGGAATGAAAAGGATGAACTTATCCCTACTAGGACCATTACTGGTCTTAGGATGTGTATTGATTATAGGAAGCTTAACCTTGCGACTATGAAAGACCATTTTCCCCTACCTTTTATTGATCAAATGCTTGAGAGACTTGCAAATCACCCTTACTACTGCTTTCTCGATGGGTATAGTGGTTTCTTTCAAATTCCTATTCACCCAAACGATCAGGAGAAGACGACTTTCACATGTCCCTACGGTACCTTTGCGTAACGAAGGATGCCGTTTGGATTGTGTAATGCACCGGCTACGTTTCAGCGGTGTATGATGTCTATCTTCTCTGATCTTATAGAGGAGATGGTAGAGGTGTTCATGGATGACTTCGCTGTGTATGGTGCGTCCTTTCCTGCGTGTTTGTTGAATCTTTGCAGGGTACTTAAACGTTGTGAAGAGACAAACTTGGTGCTGAACTGGGAGAAATGCCACTTCATGGTTAAGGAAGGGATCGTGGTTGGTCACAAGATATCAGAGAAGGGTATTGAGGTTGATCAGGCTAAGGTGGAGGTCATGATGGGTCTTGAGCCGCCAGTTAATGTTAAGGGAATCAGAAGCTTCTTGGGACACGCAGGGTTCTATAGGCGCTTCATCAAAGATTTCTCCAAGATTGCACGCCCTCTTACACGGCTGTTGTGCAAGGAAGCTGAGTTTGTATTCGATAAGGAGTGTTTGAAGGCTTTCGTGACCATCAATGAAGCAGTTACATCAGCCCCTATAGTCCAAGCACCAGACTGGTCTCTCCCCTTTGAGATCATGTGTGATGCTAGTGACTACGCCGTAGGAGCCGTCCTTGGTCAGAAGAAAGACAAGAAGCTACACGTGATCTATTATGCTTCAAGGACCTTGGATGACACGCAATCACGATACACCACTACGGAGAAGGAGCTGCTTGCAGTAGTCTTCGCCTTTGAGAAGTTCAGATCATATCTGGTTGGTTCCAAGGCTATTGTATACACGGATCACGCTGCCTTACGATACATCTACTCGAAGAAAGACACTAAGCCTCGGCTCTTAAGATGGATTCTGTTACTCCAGGAGTTTGACATGGAGATTATAGACAAGAAGGGGATAGAAAATGGAGTCGCTGACCACCTCTCATGGCTAAGGATCAATGAGTCTCTCCCCTTAGATGACTCTCTTCCAGAAGAGCAGCTTATAGCGATTACTACGACTGTTTGTGGGAAGCTAGAAGGAAGGTTTGAGGAGGTGCTGAGTTTCAAAGAGGAGGATCTACCGTGGTATGCTGATGTGGTGAACTATCTAGCGTGTGGTGAGGAGCCAACACATCTCAACAGCTATCACAAGAAGTGGTTTATGAGGGAGGCTAGTGACTATTTTTGAGACGAGCCCTACTTATACAAAAGAGGAGTAGACAGCTTGTACCGGAGATGTGTTACAAAGGAAGAAGCCAGGGACATCCTCTACCATTGCCATGGTTCTTCTTACGGAGGATACTTCGCCTCATTCAAGACAGCCACGAAGGTGTTGCAAGCCGGTTTCTGGTGGCCTTCCATTTTTAAAGATGCACACGAGTTTGTGAAGAGCTGTGAGGCATGTACACGGGCAGGGAATATAATCAAGAGGAACGAAATGCCTCAAGTTCCTATCTTCGAGGTTGACGTGTTCGACGCGTGGGGAATTGACTTCATGGGCCCTTTTCCTTCTTTATACGGCAACAAATACATCTTGGTAGCAGTGGATTATGTCTCCAAATGGGTTGAGGCTATTGCTTCCCCTACAAATGACTCTAAGGTGGTAATCAAGTTGTTCAAGAGTATCATCTTCCCGAGGTTTGGGGTACCCAAGGTTGTTATAAGTGATGGAGGAAGCCACTTTATAAACAAGGTCTTTGAGAGCCTCTTGAGAAAGTATGGGGTTAAGCATAAGGTGGCTACATCGTATCATCCTCAAACAAGCGGTCAAGTGGAAGTCTCCAACAGGCAAATCAAGGCTATACTGGAGAAGACTGTCGGGGCAACAAGGAAAGACTGGTCAGTGAAGCTGGATGACGCTCTTTGGGCCTACCGTACCGCCTTCAAGACACCGATTGGTACAACTCCTTTCACTCTACTCTATGGCAAGGGCTGTCACCTCCCGGTTGAGCTGGAACACCGTGCGTTGTGGGCTGTGAAGAGGCTGAACTTTGATCTCAAGACTGCTCAGGAGAGACGCCTTATTAAGCTACACGAACTGGATGAGTTGAGGCTGAACGCTTACGAGAGCTCCCGGACAAACAAGGAGCGGACTAAGGAGGCTCATGACAAGAAGTTGGTTGCCAAGGAGCTTAAGGAAGGAGGACTGGTGTTGCTGTACAACTCGAGGCTCAAACTCTTCCCGGGCAAGCTGAAATCAAGGTGGAGCGGACCGTTCGTGATTCAAGAAGTGTTGCCTTATGGAGCTGTTACTCTGATGCGAAAAAGTGGCAATGCATTCACCATCAACGGACACAGAGTCAAGCCCTATTTGGCAGATAGCTATGACAAGGAGAGTACCTCAGTGCTTCTCCAAGACCCACCATCCGCTTAGACCAAGTAAGGTCTAGCTAAAGACGTTAAAGAAAGCGCACTTGGGAGGCATTCCCATGTTTATCTTGTACATACTTCTGCTTTATTTCCCTTTCAGTTTTATGTTTTTATTTTGCAAGTGTGTAGGAACAGGTATAAGGAGTCTAAACCTTGACTTTGAGGTCTAAAAGAGGCAATAGGGGTTAAGATAAGGCTAGAGATCGAGTGCTAGATCGACTGATCCTGGCTCGATCTTTACTAGATCGAGTCAGTGAATCGAGAGGAGCCAGTCGGTCTAGACGAGAACGAGTGACAAGATCGACCTTGACGAAAAAGGATCGATCGATCCAAATCGGATCGACCGATCTAATTTCTCTCGGGAAAATCTGTTGAAAACTGATCGATCACTCGACTCGATCCATCACTCGATCTATGCCAAATCGACCCCTAAATCGAGGACGTAGCTCGATCATGAGGACTTAGCCGTGGAGCCAACATCTCAATGATCGAGAGAGCCAATCGATCCAAGTCTCGATTCATCATGGATCGAGTCTCAAATCGAGTAACCCTCTCGATCTAAGCCATTTTGGGCATGAGATCGAGTCCTACATCGACCAAATGGACTCGATCTTATGCCGAGGTAACATTTTTCTTTCCCTTCTTTACTCTTTTCCCTCCAACTTTTGAATTCAAAACTTGGTCAAGGCAAGCATCTTTGACCATGAAAGATGTGCCTTGACCAAGACTTTGTTAGAAAAACTATTTTGACTACCCATTGTTTTGGTTTTGCTAAGTCTTTAAATATTTCAAACAACCTCTCACCCTCTCATTCCTGTTTTGCTCAAAAATTTTAAACAAAGAGAGTGAGAGTTTCAATTTTCAAAAGCTAGCAAAGATATTCTGCATTTCTTGCAAAGGTATTTTCAAAGATTTAATGGTTTAATTTTAGAAAATCTCCTTTAATATCGCAAGATCTTGTTTTAGAATATAGGATCGGTTTTGAATTTTTAAAACTAGCTAAGTAAAAGGAATAATTCCAGATTTTTCTGTATCTAAAGATTTGATTCTCCTTTATTTAGCTATGATTTTTATTTATTCCCCAAAATTCTAGGGTAGTTTTTATAAATTCTCTCCTTCTCTTCTCTCATTCTCATCAAATCGCCGCTTGCTTATCAATCTCATTAGAATCTTGTTTCAGGAACAATGGCACCAAAGAGAACTAGAGAAGAGCAAGCACAAGAAGGAGAAGGACAAGAACTGGTAGTTCAAGAGAGGGTCCGGTGGAGTAAGGATGAGAAGAGGGATAAGAAGCGGCTGGAGAGGCTCCGGTTTGAACCTACAAAGTTTGCTGATCGAGAGCTGTTGTCTAAACTTGGGATTCTTGGGGACTTCGATCAACTCCTCCATAACATTGGCTTAAGATGTCTGTCACGGATGGATTGCCCAACCATTCCTGAAGTGACAATAGACTTCCTTGCCATCTTGGAGTTCCAGTATGAGAATCCTAGTGCACTCGTCCCTTCTCAAGGCCGCCTCTACTTCAAAGTTGGACGTCAAGCCTATACACTCTCCATCCCTGAGCTATGCCAAGCCTACGGTCTCAACGCTGATGCATACAAGGTCGAGTTCCCAGCCTTCAAGAAAGCCGACGAGTTTTGGGACCTGATCAGCAATGAGGACTACAAAGCCAACACCGCCAAGATCAAGCGAGTAAGGAGCCCGGTGCTGAGGTATACTCTGAAGCTGATTACCAACACGTTCAGTGGAAGGTCTGTTGCTCCTATGGTCACGAAGACAGAGCTGTGCTTCCTGTTCCAAGGTGTGAAGCACTTGGTGTCTGATCCAGATGCAAATGAAGAGCCCATAGAGGATGAACTCGGCGATGAAGTGAACTACGGCTGTGTGCTCGCGGCTTCCTTGGTGAAATACAAGGCTTATACCTTACGGTGCAAGGCAACCTCTTCTTACATTGGCTGTTTCCTTACTCCTCTGTTCGTGCAAGCCGGTGTGCCCATTCATGACTTTGCTCAGGTCCCAAACAGAGCTTTCATGGATGAGGCATACATGAGGAATACTGATAGCTTGGGACGAACGCCAGCAGAAGGGTTCTACGCCTACCTCTTCATAGATGACGAAGATAAGAAGAGAGTGTGCATCCTTCCCAACAGAGATGAAACCGAGCTGCTTGGTGTTGGGAACATCGAGTTCTTGCCCATGGAGGAAGAATGCTTTGCCCCTTTAGGAGGACCGCCTGCTTCAGCCATTGCCCCGCGTCAAAGGTCAGAGTCTCCAGCCACGGAAGACGAGATGCCCGAGGCTTACACACTTCCCAAGCTAGACTTTGAGCCGAGGACAAAAACCGAGAAGTTCCTAGCATCGGTGGTAGAGATGCAAAGGAAGATTAACAAGTGGCAAGGCAAGATGCTGAAGAAGCTTGGGAAGAAAGTCAAAGCACTTCAGGGAGGCACGCCTAAGTCAGCTGCAAGTCAAGAGATGCAACAGCCCGAGAAGAGAAGGCTTCCAACCGGAGGAGTTGTGATCCGCGAGACCCAAGGAGACAACATTCAGCCGGCGCGCCACTCTCTCCAAGAACCAGCTGACTAAGGCAAAGCAACGATCTCTAGCTCCTCTGGAACATCCTCAAGTTCCTTCCGAGCCTAGACCAGAGGTAACAACCTTCTTCCATTGTATATAACCGCTCATATTTGTTTCTTGTATTGTGTTTTGATGCTCCGATGGATGAGTTTGCCACCGGGACGGTGTCAAGCAAGTTTGGGGGAGTATAGGTGTGATTTGACTTGTGTTCTTTGATCTTATTTTCCCTTAGCATCCTTGAGTCTTAGTTCATGAAAAATTGGTAACATTTTTAAATTTTTTTCAAAGATTCATGTAGTTGCATTCATCTTTTTCAAAAACATGTTAGGATTGAGTCTAGAGTTTCTTATATCACCTAGGTTGTTTGCATTTTGCATAAGGAGTTAGAATTTCTTACAAAGGTGTTTTTACTTATGAATTGTTTCAATGCCCTAGTTGGTAGTTCTCTAATGCTTTGTCTATGCTTTGAAAGTAAGTTCTTACCATGATTGGATCATTTGTTAGGATTTTTGTGGCTTGAATTGAACTCTCATGATTTGAAACTCATTCTAATAAGTGAAAACCTTAATTTGAAATTCTAATTATCATTCTTATGCATTTGAAAATGAACACATGGTTTTAAAATATTTAGGCTCTCTTCTTCCTTTTTACCACTCTTTGTGAGCCTAAGTAGAACTCCCTCCTTTAACCTTACCCTCCTTTGAAGCCAAGTGTTCTTGTGTGACATCTTTGTGAGGCCTTCCTTTCGGTTTGAACTTGGCATAAAGTGTTAGGTTTAGGCGACATGATTTGGTTTTCATATTGTTGCTAGCTTTGCATTTTGAAGCTAGGTATAGTCTTAGGATAAGTTTGGGGGATCATTGGGGTTGCTATCTTGTCTATTTACTCTTGGTTTCAAAGAGCTTTGTGTTTTAAGGAAAGAAATGAGGTTTTAAGTGAAAGGTTGTTTTTAAAACTTAGTATGCTCTAATTTCAGGAGGTAGCTCTTCCATAATAAAATAAAATAAAAGAGAAAAGAAAAGAAAAAGAAATAAAAAAAGAGCCTAAGTGCCAAATAAAGAAAAAAAAAATAAAAGAAAAAAATAATAATAAGAGAGCTACTAATAAGAAATTTCTAAAGAGCAAAAGTATTTTTCAAAACCTTTTCACTAGCCTAAAAAGTTTAAAAATGTCTTTGTTTCGAATTGGGGATTGCTTAGTTTGTAAAGAAAAGGGTAGACTCTTAAGTGGTGAGTGAGGATAAAATTTCTTAAATGAGAGAGGTATAGGATCATTTGATAGTTTACATGGGTAGATGAGAATCTAATCATGTATGCATAAATTGTATTTACCTTTAGCATTATGCACAAGTTCATCCATTTTTGAGAGAAACCCTTGTTCTGATTATAAACCCTTTTCAAATGAGATCATTCTATGCTCATAACCTTAGTCCTTAACCAAATGTGTTTTGCTTTAAAGTGCATAAGTTTGATTCATGGTTCAAATGTTAATGAATGTTAAAGGATGAGTTTCTTTGATTGTTAGGAATAGGAGAGTCATGATTTGAATTTCTTTGTGTGATGAGTATGGCTAAGTTCTTTGGAGTATGAGTGTAAGCATAGCATTTTAGAACTGTTAACTAGGACATTGAGATTGATTCATTTGAAAGGCACCTTTGCAAAAATTTTAAAACCCCACTCATTTTTCTTAAAACCTCTCTTCCTTACTTATTTTCTGTTGCTTGAGGGCAAGCAAGAAGTAAGTTTGGGGAAGTTGATGTTATGCATATTGCATACATTTTGCATACTCATTAGTTAGCTTTGCATGCATTTGTACCATGTTTTAGGTTAGATTGCATCACTTAGGGTCCTAGAGCATTCTTGCATCAGCATACGCATTTTTCTTGCATTTTGCATCACATTCAGGTTGTTTCTGGCTGCTTTGGAGTCGTCGAGGTTCGTGGACGTGTTGGGGCTGATGTAGCAGTTCGTGGGAGCTCGAAAATATGCTAAGGGCCAGAGATCGGGTAGCAGATCGAGCATGGTCGGTCGATCTAGGAGTTGATCGACCAGAAGATTGAGCCAACTAGGCGATCCAAGGAAAATGATCGAGACGGAGATCGAGTGAAGCAATCGATCAATCGGTACGGACGTAAATGACGCCATGCAGAGCGAGAGACAGATCGAGTACACCACTCGATCCAGCCGAAGATCGATACCGAGATCGGATGCAACACTCAATTCGCCGATGAAGATCGAGACCCAGATCGAGCCGAAGACACGATGTCCGGATATGATCGAGAGAACCACTCGATCTTGGAGTCGATCTCTGTCCTTTCAACTGTTTTTGGCTGCTAGCGAAGGGGGGACCATTGGCTTGTTTGGGCATTTTGGGAAGGCGGCGACGTCCTTTTTCCCATAACTTTTTAGATCCTTATTTTTTTCCTTATGTTTTCTCTCTCGTTTTCGTGAAGAACACCATTGTTGAAACTCGTTTTTCTCTTAAGCTTTTGTATTCGAATCATTATCGTTTAATCTAGTTTTCCTTTCATGTTCATCGTCTCGTTTCATATGCTTTGCTTGATTTACTCTATGTATAGCGAGTAGTTTCTTTTGGGTTCGGGGTTGAGAGGATTAAGGGGTTAAAAAGGTTTCGATCTTGGGTTTTTCAAAACGTTTTCAAAGGCTATCTCTTCTAAGGTGTTGAGATCTTAAAGCTTGAAGACTCTCACGCCAAGAGCTTCATGATCCGAGAGGTTCCTTACCTTGACAGGATTCAGGAGCCTCGGAAGATCACACCTTAGAGACTAGTTACCCCTTCCCAAAAGCCATGGAAGTTTGGGGGATTAGTTAAGCCATTCGTTTGAAATCTGTTTTCCTTGCCTTTCGACCTTTCTTTCCACCAAAAGCCATGGGTTTGGAGGAGAGGATGAAAGAGTGATCTATACCGAAAGCCACGGATAGATCTTGTTTTGTTTTCAAGGCTTAGAGATCCTCACCAAGTGAGTCGATCTAAAGTTTTTAAAACCAAGGTCGAACCTTTGAAACCCCTAACCATGAATCTCAACCCTAGACCCTTCCTTTTAGCATCTTTACGTCTATTCTCATCATTCGCTTGTTAACTGATAGCATCTTGGTCATTGGCTTTACTGTTCTTACGATTTTAGACGAGATCGATTGTTACTGCTCGATCTAGTGGTCGATCTCGTGGTCGATCCACTAGTCGAATTTTAATAATTTGAAGCTTTCTCCTTTAATTAATCTGTTTGTTTTTCGTGGTAGTTTCTTACTTTCTAGTATTTTTAAAATAGGTTTCACTCTGTTTAAGTTGCTGCATCTAGTTTTTAGAGATTTTATCATAAACTATCTCATTTTGCTTAGATTTGCTTTAGTCCTTGCATTCTTTGTGCATTCTCTATCTCCAAGAAGTGGATTGACTCTCTCTTGCTTGCTGTACTACAACATTGCTTGCATTAGAGTTTGATAACCTCTCTGCATCATAACCCTCGCTAGAATCTGTTTATCAGATACCAATGATAAGTTTGCACTTATCGGAGACTCGTAGAAAGGGGTGAGAAAACAGAAAAGAAGGGAGCGGCGATAGAGAGAAAGAGATAAGGAGGTTGTTTGATTAATTGTTCGATACCAAAACCATACAACGATGTTCAGATAAATACCTAAGTTTCTCATACTCGAAACGACAATGTTTATAACATAAAGCAACATAAATAAGATAAGACTCTTTCTCATGTTGAGTCTTTATTATTCAATTCTTCCAAATGCTCCTCTTAGCCACTTTGCTTCCCGTTTCTGTGAGCTCCCTATTTCGAAGTCCTGGGCTTCTTCTTCACGTACGCCATCAGAACCTCCAACTTATCAGAAAGTTAAAGAGTCTCTCTATCGGAAAGAGAAGGCTGAAAAGCTAATCTCGACCGCAGCTCAATGGGTCGGTGCAAAAAGGGCTCTCAGCATCGTTCTAAAGCAAGGCTTCGAATTCCCTGCCATGGTAGAGGAAAATGTAGAGAAGATGATCACTAACAGCAAGGCACATCAAGATGCCTTAGAGGAAATCAGCTTCACTGCCGATGAGCTTGATGCCAGGGCCGGAATTCTTCTTGGTAGTTACGAGTGGTGTCCCCTCTTCCGCAGATGGTTTAGCAATGATGGCAAGCGAGCTCAGACAGGAAGAATCTGAAATGGTTAAGTCTTCGGCAAAGGCCGATCAAGAGAAAACTCAAGACGCCGATCAGGCTGATGAGCAGGATGGTGACCCTGGAGAGAAAGGAGAAATCAGGGAGGAGGAGGCCCGAGAGACTGAAGCCAATGGGAGCGGGGAATGAATTCCTCTTTGTATTAAGTATTTCTGTAATACTTAATATGATGAAATTTGTTTGCCGTTCTGGCGTTTTATCAATGAAAAGACGTATTTTAAAAAAAAAAAATCTTGAACATAAAACTGCGATGCGGTAGCAACTTAATTTTTTATGCGATTAATTTCTAAGTATGTGGAACATGCGAGTGAGGTCGGTCCATAATTCAATACTTAGAAAGTTTTCCTAAGTCGAATGCAAGGTGCAACCAGGTCGGCTTAATAGTTTTGCATGACTTAAAAAATGCAGAGCGGGTTCTGGCTTTAGAAAAGTGTGAATACGAACGTGCGAGAGGCCCGACTTATGTTGTTCGTACCACTTATCTTCTAAGTGTGAATACTCGATGTGCGATTCAGGTCGGCGTCATTTCATCGGTACCACTTAGAAGTATCCGAGATGAATGGAGGTGCAAGACTGACTTGGCTGATAGTTACGCATGATTCAGACAGATTGGAACAAGTTAAACTGTATTTTTGAAAGAAAGACTTAGCTTTTAAGGTGCCGAGCTAGAGTGGATCAGGCTTTAGCTTTAGACGAATCGATCATCTGGCCAGGATGCCGATGTGGAATTGATAGTAAAAGAGGTAATAAATTATGATTTTCGATGAGTAGAAAGTAAAGACTTACAATCGAAAAGTTCGAAAAGGTCGAAATATCAGAAGTCCCCCCCCCCCCCCCCCCCCCCCCCCCCCCCTCGGTTTAGGAGAGGGAGCAGTTGTGCCATCTGAAGATAGGCTGCCTACAAACCGCTTCGTAGTTCATAGGTATTATTCCCAGATTTTTTTTTTATTTCGACATGAGGAAGATGCCGATCTAGCTGGAATACCATTTAAGGTTCAAATAATTCCAATCTCGTGGAATCAGTTCACTGTCCATTGCTTCGAGCCGTTAAACACCCGGCTTGACTATGTTCGTGATGATGTAAGGACCTTTCCAGTTAGCTCCGAGTTTTCTTGTGTTGTCTTCTTTAGTGTTTTCGTAAAATTTTCGAAGGACGAGGTCGCCTCTGTCGAAGTGTCTATTCTGCACCTTCTTGTTGTAGTACCGAGCTGCTTGGTTCTGATAATTCTGCATTCTGAGCAGGGCTTGGTTGCGTGTTTCTTCGAAAGTGTCAAGGTTGTCGACCAGCATCGCTGCGTTCATGGCGGGGAAGTCCGGGAGTACTCTGCGTTGTAAACTGCTGACATTGATTTCTGCAGGAACCATTGCCTTACATCCGTAAGCGAGCGAGAAAAGTGTCTTGCTGGTTGCGGTTCGTGGCGTTGTGCAATGAGACCAAAGCACACCGTTTAGCTCGTCGGTCCAAAAACCCGTCTTAGCGTTGAGGCACTTCTTGATACCGTCCAGGATAGTCTTGTTAGTGGCTTCAGCTTATCCGTTGCCTTGCGGATGACGGGGGGTGAACTTGTTAAGGCGGATTATCCATTTGGCACAGAAATCTTTAAACTTCTTTAATATGAATTGAGGACCGTTGTCGGTGACGATCTCGTAAGGGAGGCCGTGTCGGCATATAATGTACCTTCAGACGAAGTTTTGCACTTCGGTTGCGGTGATGTCAGCGAATGCCTTGGCTTCTACCCACTTAGTGAAGTAGTCGGTCATTATGAGCCCATACTTGTGATGACGAGAAGAAATTATAGGCCCGATGATGTCCACAGCCCAACGCATGAAAGGATACGGCGGGATCGCGGAAGTTAGAAACTCTGTGGGTTGGTGGATCATCAGGGCGTGCTGCTAGCAGTATTCACACTTCCGAGCATATTTGATGCAATCCTCCTGCTTAGTTGGCCAGAAAAAAACTATGTTTCTATATTTTTAGGGCGAGAACTCGGCCGCTAGAGTGATTTCCTCCTACACCGTCGTCAATATCCTTGATACATCGCTGTACCTCATCGCCATGTAAACAAGTGAGCAATACTCCCGAATCGGTCCAACGGCACAAGACGCCTTTGATGATTGCGTACTTAGCACTGCGTGCATGAATCCGCCGAGCTGCCCACTTCTCAGTTGGTAACTCGCCGGTTTCAAAAAAGCGTCGGATTTCGATTCGCCAGTCCGTTGCCGGCTGGTCGGTAGTAGTTGCTGCAGGAACGGTTTCGTCTTCCGCGGCTGTAATCAGGAGTACTTCTTGGATCGAAGTTATGCTGGGTTAGGATATCCATTGAACCGGGATGGTTCTCCGGAGGGATTAGTCTCAATTCGATGCTAGGGCAGCTAGAGCGTCGGCACCTGTGTTGGCAGATCGATCAATTTGATGTAATTCAAAAGTTGTGAATTCCGCAGCCAAATGCCTCACTAACTTCAGGTACACGTCCATTCGATCATCTTTGGCGTCGTATTCTCCACTGAACTGCTTGGCGACGAGTTGTGAATCACTGAATGCTCGTATATGTTGGAAATTCATCCCTCGAGCTAGACGGAGACCTCCGATGAGCGCTTCGTATTCGGCCTCGTTGTGGGATGCGCTGAACTCTAAGCAGAAGCATTGTTAGAGAAGCTCTCCAGTGGGGGATTTCAAGAGGATTCCAATTTCAGCTCCTAAGCGAGATGACGCTCCATCGACGTGTAGAGTCCACGTTTTTGAATTCGTCGGGTCGGTATTCAGGAGTTCAGGTGATAATTCGATCAGAAAGTTTCCCAAAACTTGGGACTTCGTGGAGGTTCGTGTACGATACTCGATATCGAACTCGGATAGCTCAATTGCCAATTTCGCCATGCGCCCGGACTGTGTCGGGCTATGTAAGATTGACCGAAGAGGTTGACTAGTCAGGACGGCTATGGAATGTGACTGGAAGTAAGGACATAATTTTCTAGAGGCGACGACGATTTTAAGAGCAAGCTTCTCCAAGGTTGGATAGTGAGTTTCAGCGCCGTCCAATTTTTTGCTGAAGAAGAAGATTGGCTTCTGCTCTCCACGAACCTCCCGAACTAGAATGCCGCTGACTGCTGCACTGGAAACTGCGATGTAGAGTAGTAAGGTGTCACCGTGCTCATGTTTGGCCAGGATCGGAGGTGTTGATAGATATGTCTTGAGTTGCAGGAATGCCTCTTCGCACTTCTCATCCCATTTGAACCGCTTGTTGCCTCGGAGGAGTTGGTAGAAAGGCAGGCACTTATCCGTGGACTGCGATATGAACCGATTCAGCGCGGCTATCCTTCCTGTTAGACGTTGAACCTCGTGAGTGTTCTTTGGTGAAGGTAATTGCAGGATCGCGGAGATCGGTTTGGGGTTGGCTTCAATCCCGCGTTGTGTGACCAAGTAACCTAAGAATTCTCCTGACATGACTGTGATATCCATTGTATTTACACCATTTAGGACTGCATTTAGTACATATTTTGGTCCTCTTTTGCATGTTTTCCCTTTGCTTTTGTCTCATTTTCTTCTCCTTTTAGACTTAGGTTGCATTTAGAGTATAGTTTGCATTTTCTTTGCATTTTGGATGTTTTTAGGTGCTTTTGGAGCTTAAAGGAGCTTGGAGGAGTTTTGGGAATGATACAAGATGCTAGCTGGGCAAAAGAAAGAAGGATCACAGCAGAAGATCTCTGCAGAAGTTTTCGGTCAGAACACAGAGAGTTTCGGTCAAGGGTGACCGATACGGAGCATATCGGTCACCAGTATCGGTCAAGTGTGATCGACACAAACACACCGGATTAATTTTGGTCATGTGTGTCGATCACTCCAGACCGATAGGGACCTATTTCGGTCACTGAAGATCGACACAACTGACTGATACTGACCCAGCCCGAATCTGTTTTTAATTATATTTATGCCATTACTTTAGGGTTTTCTTCTCTAGACTATAAATAGCCCCTTTTTCCAGATTTTCGAGGGATCATGTCATTTTACTGTTCTTGAGCTTTTTCATTAAGTTTGTAAGACAATTTCTTTGCTTTGTTTAATATAATCAAGTATTTGCTTTAATCTTTCTTTAATCTTTCTTTTAATCATGATTAACATCCTTTTCTTTTGTGGTTTGGTGTTAAACATGATTATGAGTGAGTAGTCATCTTAGGATTTCTAGATGTGATAGATTAGGGAGATTTAAGGCTTGATTAAGGTTTGTTAAGAGCTTCAGTTTATGGGTTCCTCTCTATTAATCTGTTATTCATGCTAGATTAGTCTTGATCAAACTTGTCTAAGTTGTTAGCTTTCTCTCATGCCCACCAAGTGTTTGATGAAATGCTGATCATGTTCATAGAGGATTTGCTGGCCTTGGCTCAAGAGATTGACTGTTTGAGGAGCATTTTGACTTGAATAGAGTTGTTTAATCATGCTTGCTTAATGTTTTAGCACTAATGAGAGTTAGTTCTTGTTAGAATGTTTAGCAAAGGGTTATTTGCCAAGAGATTGGATCTAACTAGCTTAAGTGTGAACTCTATGTCTAGGAATCACCATTGCCTGCTTGTTTGCTTGATCAATGTAGTTGAAACAGCCTTAGTTAATGTCTGAAATTCCCCAAAGTCAATAACCACATCTAGAGACTTGCCTTTCTCTTATTTGAATTTCGGATTTGCTCTGTTTTGCTCTGTTTTACTCTGTTTTCCTTGCTTAGAATTGCTTAGTTTGTTTCTTCTTTTACTTTGTTTGTTGCTTGTTTCACTTAGGTTGCTAGAACTGTTGCTTAGGCAACAAAACCAATTCTCTGCCTGCTTGACTTAGAGACTTTACTCTCAACTCTTCTGCTTTCAACTCTTCCCAATGGATTGACATAAAACCCTTACTACAACTGACTAATGCAAGGGTGATTGAACATAAGAGAGTCAAAAACTCTTGTGTCAATTTGGCGTCGTTGCCATTTGGGAATCAGTTTGAATCATTAGAGTTTGTAGAATCTTTAAGATCAAGCTTTTACTTTTCTTTGGTTACTAATTCTCTTTGACTCTCACTTCTGTCTTTCAGGTATATGAACTTGAGATCTAGTGGTTCAGGCAATCTTGTGGATTTCATAGACAACATCAATCTGCTGGATAGAGGACAGAGAGCAAGGAGACAGCAAGAAAGGCAGCAACACTTGCAAAGACTTGGTATGAACAATCAGATTTAAGTCATGGATGACATCAGATTTCAGGGTCCTCAAGGAGCTGCAGGCGCTCAGGGTATACAAGGACATCAAGGTGTTCAAGGCTTACAGGGTGAGCAAGGACCAAGAGGCGCTGCACAAGCTCCAAGAGCAGCTAGACCTATTGGCTCTGGTGATGCACCAAATGCCTACAACAATAGGACAGGCATCATTCCACCAGCTGTCCAAAACAACAACTTTGAAATCAAGTCTGGATTGATTTCAATGGTTCAGAGCAGCAAATTCCATGGGTTACCACTTGAAGACCCTCTAGATCATCTGGAAAATTTTGACAGGCTGTGCTTCCTGGCAAAGATAAATGGAGTAAGTGAAGTTGGCTTCAAGCTCAGATTGTTTCCCTTTTCCCTAGGAGATAGAACACATCAGTGGGAGAAAAACCTTCCCCAAGGGAGTATCACCAGCTGGGATGAATGCAAGAAAGCCTTTCTAGCAAATTTTTTCTCCACTTCCAGAACTGCTAGGATAAGGAATGAGATCTCAGGATTTGCACAGAGGAACAATGAAAGCTTTGGAGAAGCCTGGGAGAGATTCAAGGGTTACACATTGCAATGCCCTCATCATGGCTTCTCACAAGCCTCTTTGCTATCCGCTCTCTACAGAGGAGCCTTGCCTAAGATCAGAATGCTCCTGGACACAGCGTCCAATGGGAACTTCCTGTCAAAAGATGTAGATGAAGGTTTGGAGTTAGTATAGAACTTGGCTCAGTCTGATAGAAACTACAATGAAGAGTTTGACAGAGCACCAAGGAGTGCAAAGGAAGAGTTAGAGTCTAGCAAGAAAGAAATCAAGTCTCTACATGAGAAGCTGGACTTGTTGCTAAGAGAGAAGAAAGAGGTTCACTTTATGGGAGACATGGTTCAGCTTGATGATCAGGAGCAATGCCAAGTTGAGGAGATGAACTATTTGGGAAATCAAGGTGGCTACAACAACTATGGGAACTACAGACCCAATCCCAACATGTCCTACAGGAGCAACAATGTTGCCAACCCACAAGATCAGGTTTACCCTCCACAGCAACAGCAAGCTGCCCCAAGACCTTTTGTTCCCAACAACAATCAAGGTTTCCAGCAGAGTGATACAAGGGTTTTACCCCTTGTAGGACAATTGCCCTAGCTTTTACTAGTCAGTTGCAGTATAGCATATGGTTGTATCAATCCAAATGGGAAGAGTTGAAAGACAGAAGAGTTGAGAGTGGAATCTCTAAGTCAAGCAAACCAGGAAAGGGGTTTTGTTGCCTAAGCAACAGTTCTAACAACCTAAGTGAAACAAGCAGCAACAAGGTGAAAGCAAAAGCAAACTAAGCAATTCTAAGCAAGAAAAACAGAGTGAAACAGAGCAAAACAGAGCAAATCCGAAATTCAAATTAGAGGAAGACAAGTTCCTAGATGTGGTTATTGACTTTGGGGAATTTCAGACATTGATTAAGGTAGTTTCAAACTATATTGATCAAGCAAGTAAGCAAGCAATGGTGGTTCCTAGACATAGAGTTCACAACTAAGCTAGTTAGATCCAATCTCTTGGCAAATAACCCTTTGCTAAACATCTTAACAAGAACTAACTCTCATTAGTGCTAAAACATTAAGCAAGCAAGACTAATCAACTCTATTCAAGTCAAAATGCTCCTCAAACAGTCAATCTCTTGAGCCAAGGCCAGCAAATCCTCTATTAAACAGGTTCAGCATTTCATCAAACACTTGGTGGGCATAAGAGAAAACTAACAACCTAGACCAGTTTGATCAAGACTAATCTAGCATGAATAACAGATTAATAGAGAGGAATCCATAAACAGAAGCACATAACAAGACTTAATCAAGCCATAGATTCTCCTAATCTACCACATCTAGAAACCCTAAGGTAACTACTCACTCATAATCATGTTTAACACCAAATCACAAAGGGAAAAGATGCTAATCATGATTAAAAGAAAGATTAAAGAAAGATTAAAGCAAATACTTGATTGTATTAAACAAAGCAAAGAAATTGTCTTACAAACTTAAAGAAATAGCTTAAGAACAGTATTTTGACAAGACCTCTCGAAAATATAGAAAAAGAGGCTATTTATAGCCTAAGGGAGAAAACCCTAGAAAGGTGGCAAAAGTGTAATTAAAAACAGGTTCGGGCTGGGTCAGTATCGGTCAGTTGTGTCGACCTCCAGTGACCGAAATTTATCTGTATCGGTCATCAGTGATCGACACACACGACCGAAATTAGGACGGTGTGTTTGTGTCGACCACATCAGACCGATACTGGTGATCAATACTGCTCCATTTCGGTCACCAGAGACCGAAAATCACCAGGCTCTGACCGAAAACTTCTGCAGAGATCTTCTGCTTTGATCA
Source organism: Thlaspi arvense (assembly GCA_911865555.2). NCBI lineage: Eukaryota > Viridiplantae > Streptophyta > Magnoliopsida > Brassicales > Brassicaceae > Thlaspi > Thlaspi arvense. The sequence continues at coordinate 44,113,185 of OU466862.2, read as the reverse complement.
TTCTTGCTCCCTTTTGTCCAGCTAGCCTCCTGGATCATTCCCAAAGCTCCTCCAAGCTCCTTTAAGCTCCAAAAGCACCTAAAAACATCCAATATGCAAGGAAAATGCAATCTATATTCCTAATGCAATCTAAGTCTAAAAGGAGAAGAAAATGGGACAAAAGCTAAGAGAAAATATGCAAAAGAGGACCAAAACATGTACTAAATGCAGCCCTAAATGGTGTAAATACAAGGGATATCAACACCCCCACACTTGCCTTTTGCTTGTCCTCAAGCAAGTAAGAACAAATGGGAGAGTGAAGTTTGAAAGTGGGCATTCAGATTCCAAAAGTGCAAAGGGAAAGAGATGGTTTTAATGCTCAAGTGCCTAGTTGTAGGATGCAAACACAATCAGCTATACTTAAAAGAACCTAGCCATGCTCATCATGTTTCAAAATGATCTTAAATCTCAACTTAGGCAAATGCTCAAATCAATCAACTCTTTAACATTCAATTAAGTTCAGAATATGAATCATGCTTATGCAAATCAAGTGAAGACATTTGGTTGAAAAGGGGTAAGGTTATGAGACAAGAATGATCTCATTTAAGCACATGGTTAAAGACATAAAGGATCACTCAATGAAATGACTTCATCTTAGGCAAAATGCTAAAGGTAAAAGCACACTTATGCATGCAATTCAAAGCCCTCTTCTACCCTTACTTCCCAAAGATGAGTCCTAAACATTTCTAAACCCAAAAGTGAACCCTCTAAGTCTACCCTTTCCTAAACTCTACCCTTTTCTTTCTTCTTATTCATGGCTGGGGAAACATTCTTCATTCTGCTTGTGTGGTTGCTTCTTCTTGGTTGGGACGTGCTCTTCTTTATTGTAATGGCACCTTCATCACCTTTGGTGGATTGCTCCTGGTATGATTTTTCTTCTTTGGACCCTCTCTGAGCTTTGTTGTTGGCGCCAATTCTTCCTTTTGAACTTAGAGCTTTTTCTTCTCTTTGCTTAACCACAATACTAAACTGTTTCCCTTTTATCTACCATTTCAAATCTTTCCCTTTTCTTTTCAAAAGATAAAAAAAAACATTAAGCTCAAACCACCTAACTCTACCCTTTCAAACCCCAAAAACTTATATCCTAAAATCAAGCTCAAGATGCAAACTGATATCTACAAGAGAGCTAATCATTGCCAGCCTTATTCCTAACACTTTTTGCCAAGACAAAATCGAAAATGCAATGCAAAGGCCTCACAACTCTCACAATAGTGTTTAGGCTCAAAAGGAGGTTTTGGCTAAGGGTGAGGATGTAACTGTCCCATAAGTATGAGAATCAGCTATTTGGATCAACAAGAGTGGTAGAAAGGAGAAACATGATCCAAATATGTATATGGTAGCCATGAATTCACTTTTCAATGCATAAGACATGATAATTGAAAGTCCAAATTAAAGTTCAAGTTGATAGAGTTGATTTTCAGAGAACAAATGCTTTCAGAATGAGATGAGAAAACCAAATTTAGCAATCTAAGCATGGTTCAGCCTTAACTTCTAGCAATCATATGATGCATCAAACAACTAAGCACTTGAAAACTGAAATCATCTCTAAACACTAAGCACTTTACAAGGAGAATTCATCATAATGTCCTATGCAAATGCAATGCAACCTATATGTCAACACTAGACTCAATCTTAAAGGAATGAAATGCAACTACATGCTTTCTTTTTGGTTTGCAAAAAATGCAAAAGATTTTCAAATTTGTTCGGTTTTTTGTGGTTTTCTATGTCTTACATGTATGCATGATATGCATGAGACTCAAAGTGAAAAGAAAAAGAAAAAATAAGAAAACAGAAAACAAAGTCAAACCCCAAATCTGTCCCCCACACTTAAATTACACAGTCCCTTGTGTAATGAAAGCAATGGAAGAGAGAAGCAACAAAATATATTACAAAAATGAAAAGATGCAATGGTATATAACAATGGAAAGGATGTGGTACTTGGTTTAGTGGCAGGAGTGGTGGGATGATCCTGAGGTTTGAGGAGACTTGCTAGCTCTCCTATTCCTTCTTTCATAAACAATAGTGGAATGCTGAGCTGCTTCTGGAGTTGGTTGAACCCAGCTTGACCATAGCTGTTCAGCCTGTGAAGAAGTTCCTTGTGAGCCCCATTGGCATGTTTCCTGAACTTCAGAGGAGTTGGGGGTTGGCGCCTCCCAAGCTGATGGAACATGGGCTCTTGGCTCATAAGATAAAGCCCTTGGTTATTCCCATGTACCCCACTGGTCACTTGGTTGTGTATGAAATGAATGTCTTCCATGGGGGTTCCATATAGCTTCGTCCTCTTCAGTTGGCTGAAGTTGCTCTTCTTTTTGAGAGTTGAGCTCATGGGTGTGGCTGTGGTGGGAAGTTCTTGCTGATGTAGCCTTGTTCTTCTTGAACTTCCCTTTCATCATTTTCATAAGCCCTTTGATGGCTTTATCCTGCCACTTGCACCACTTCTGGAGTGTGCTGATGTACTCATGTGCTGCTCTCAAAGAGCTTCCTTGGTTGGGTGCTGCATAAGGGTGGAAGTGGAACTGCCTTGAGCTGTAGTTCAACACTTCCTCTTCTCCAAGCTCATCTTCTTCATGGGTTCTTCCTTGAAAATCAGCGCCAGCATTAGCATTCCCTTGATCTTCTTCTTCTTCTTCTTCTCTGATCTCTTCAGTGTGCTCCTCCTCTGCATCACTGTCTTCTTCTTCCTCTACAGGAATAGGGCCGCCTGTGTAGAGCTCTTCCTCACTTATGTTGAAGCTGATGTTCGCTGGTGTGGTGAAGGAGGTTACCCTTGGGTTTGGAAGAAGGATTCTCACTAGTTCTGAGTGATTGTTGATGAACTGGTAAACATACTTGCCCTGAACACTCTTCTCAAGATAGTGACTCCTCTTAAGATAGTCCATATCTATCCAGATAGGATTCAGAGCATCTTCAGCATGCTCCTCCAGGTCTACATCACAAGCCATGAGAATTGCTGTCACAATTCCTCCAATGTGCAGCTGTGGATTCTTCTCCTTTCTTCCTTTGTTGATAACCCAGTTCTGATAAGATTGCAACTGCTCCATCAACAGTTGTACAAGGCATGGGAACTTGCTTGGTGGACTGACTGGCACTGCACACCTGCTGGTGCCTGGCCCGGTGTACAATCCATTCTAGAGGAAGTCTCTCTCCTTGCCAGTTAGATGAGAGGTTTCTTTCCTTGCAAAGAATGTGTTTGCAAGCACCTTATGTACATATCTAACTGCAGGATGCTTTAAGTGTTGGTTTTTCGTAGCTCCAGCTTTGAATTCCCCTACTCCAACTATCTCCCAAAACCTTGTGTGCTGCGATTCATGGATCAAGAACTTTTTCCCTCTTTGAAAGTAGGTGTTCAGCTCCAGTGCTTTAGAGAGTTTCTGGAAGGTGACCTTGAACTTCTGTTTCCCAAGTTTGAAAGAAATCCATCCATCATGGTCAGGAAGCTCACTCTGCTCATAGTAAACCACCCTGAGGGTGGAGAGGAATTGATGGGTGAAGCGCTCATAGGATGGGTGAGGTTGTAATAACTTTTGAAGTCCCATTTGCTTAAAGGTGCTGATGCAGTCTTCATAGATTCCAAGCTCCTTTATTGTGGAGGTGCATGGATACCTTGTTGGCTTGAAGGTGCATCTGCTGAATCCCGCCATTAGTTCCCCAGCACTGAGCTTCATGGGTGGAACCTCTTCTTCCACAGCTTTGCCTTTGCCTCTCTGCTTGGTGCTTCTATCTTCAGCAGGTCTCTTTCCAGCGGCCTTAGAGGATTGCTCAACAGCTTTTCCCTTTCCTTTTTCTTGCCTTGCTGGTGGTGATGTGGTTGCTTTTTGAGGTGCTTTTCCCTTTTTCCCAGCAGCTACTTTTGTTCTTCCCATTGTACCTTCAAAAGCAAAGCTTGAAAACAATGTAAGTGAAAGAACAAAAGTTGAAGAACCAAATAGCTGAAAGCTTTTAAATAAAAAGCTCCTTAAGCTAAGAGAAGTCTAACAAGTCCTAACAACAAGCTTAAACTTCTTTAAAGCAGAAAGAGATCAAAAGCTGACAACTAAATATGATAGGATGAACAAAAGATAAACAGTTATGCATGACATCCTAGCAAAGCGGTTCTAAGATAGAGAGATGATGATCTTGCAAAATGGATGAAATTAAACAAGCTATGAGATGAATAGACAATTAAGCATAACTTTAACAGTCTAGCTTGATATTTCAACAAAAATCCAAAATGCAAAATCATAGCACAACATTTAAAACTAAACACTACTTGCTCTTAAAAACTTCTTACTAAGCGATTTTTAACATAAGCAAAGAGTAAGAGCAAAGAGAGATAGTTTAGGAAGCAAACCTTTTGTTGAACTTCTGAACACTTAAAGCAAGCAATAAAAGAGAAGAAGAACTAGTAATTTCGAGCCTTATGTGAGAAGAAGAGTGAGTTAAAGTGTGAAGAGAAGTGAAAGAAGATTATTGCTTAAATAGAGAGAAAGGAGGAGAAACCAAAGGAATCAAAGGTTGGTGAGGGAACATAAGGAATCAAAAGTGTGGGGGACAAAAACAAAAGGTGTTCAGAAGCCAAGAAAGAGGTCAGAAAGAATCCCAATTAAAAATTTAAACTCCATTGGCGCCAAACCAAAGGAGGGAAAATTTTCTGGAAGTTGATACACTTACCTCGGATGGAGTATCGGTCACTCATGACCGATATTACTGACCAAAATTGCATTTTTGGTTATGAGTGATTGATACTAGAGACTGACGTGCTTCCTGGAATTTGTATCGGTCATCAATGGTCGACACACTTGACCGAAATACATCTGGTATGATTGTGTCGATCTTGAGTGATCGATACTGGTAACCGATATGATTTCAAGAATCGTATCGACCAACAGTGGTCGACACGATAGACCGAAAATCATACGGTATGTTTACGTCGACCAAGTGTGGTCGATATGAATGACCGAAAAACTTTCCCACCTTCAAACTTCTTTCCATATCGATCACAAGTGACCGATATGTTGACTGGTGTAGACTGGCTCTACTGATATCGGTCAGTCATGGTCGATACTACTGACCGAAAATATGTGTATCGGTCTGTCATGACCGATACAAATGACCGATACCAGCCAGAATACACCTGTTATTTGTCCCCTTCAGACTTTCTCAAACCCCAGTTCAGAATCCTGTTTCTATACACTAAAACAAAGCATAAAAGATAATCTAGAAAGCATAATATATAAAAGGATAACATGGGATTACCTTCCAAGTGTGCTTGTTTAAAGTCACTAAGCTTGACTTTGGTTACCTCTTTAGTTGAGGTGAGGAGAAGGAGTCTTGGAACTCCTTGCTGTCATCTTGCTTCTCTTGACCTTGGTGGTGACTCCATTCACCTTGATCTTGGCAAAAGGTGTAGCTTTTCCTTCTAGCTGAAGCTTGAAGCAAAACTCTCCCTTCTTGGAGACACTTGGTTGCAAAACCAGTTTTCCTTTGCTAGTGACCAGCTTAACATCATTCAGATTCTTGTAACTAACCACTTCAAAGACCTCCTTTTCAGTGGTGTCTTCAAACAACTTGACCAAGAAGCAGCCATCAAAACTTTCTCCTTGATAGCCTTCAAACTCTGGCCAATTCTTTCTAGGCTGCTTCAGTTTCTTGATCTCCATTGAGAAGGCTTGCTCATTCTCCAGCTTATTCCCCTTTGAGTCAAACCTTAGAACCTTCTTCTTGGTCAGCTTCAGCTCAATAGTGCATTCCTTAGCATCAAACACTGCTCCAGCTGAGGCTAGGAAAGGTCTTCCTAGAATGATAGCATTCTTTATGTGCCCTTCCACATCAAGCACCAGGAAATCAGTGGGAATGGTTACTCCTTCTATCATCATTGGCACATCCTTGAGACTCCCTAGTGGTCTCTTCACTGTCCCATCAGCTATAGTAAGGGATACATTACTCTCTTGCAGTTGAGTGTATCCAAGAGCTTTAGCAGTAGAGGATGGGAAAAGGTTGATACTTGCCCCTAAATCACAGAGGCAGTTCTTAAAAGTCCTCCCTTTTAACTCACATGGGAGAGTAAAGCAGCCTGGATCTCCAAGTTTCTTGACATTAAGCTCCTTAACTTCTGGTGATCCAGTCTTCACCTTTAGCTTTTCAACTTTTTCTTGGCCATTCAACCTTCTCAACTCCATCTGAGCAGCATAGAGAGTTTCATACTTCTGAAGTAGTTGTTCTTTGAACCTCCCTGGAAAACGGATGGTTGGTTGATAGATAGGAAGAGTAGCTGGTTGAGGTTCCTTCTGGTCATCAGCAGCATCCATCAAGTAATCCTTTGTGTTGTCAACAATCTCATGTGGCGCCCACCACTCTTTATCATCTGAGTTTTCCTCAACTCCAAAGGGTTCTCTTTCCACAGCTCTTTGTTCAGCTTCAACTTCTAGAAACTCTTCCCCCCCACTTAGAGGTTCAGTGTCCTCAGTGAACAAGTAGAGGAACTCTTCAATGATAGCTTCCTCTTCAGGTGAGAGGCTCATTTTTTCTGTGACAATGGCATTGCAGAATTCCTTTGGGTTAGCCTCTGGTTTTCCAGGAAAGTGACCTTGAGGCTTGGGACCAGCTATGCCTTTGTTGTTTTCCAGTGTTTTGACTCTTGCAGCCAATCCATCAAACTTGTTGGTGAGCTCTACATTCACTGAATCAATTTTGTTGTGGACCTCTGCAAACTTCTTGTTCATTTCCAAGGTTGTGCTGACTTGAGTGTTGATCATTTGTTGCATGAGGGTCTTGAGTTCAGTGTCTTGAGAGCTGGAGGAAGCTTGTCCTTGAGCTTGAGAATTGAATCCTGGAGGGTTGTAGGGCGCCCTAGGCTGATAGTTGTTGTTCCTCTGCTGAAAACCTTGATTGTTGTAGGGGATAAAAGGTCTTGGTGCAGCTTGTTGTTGCTGTTGAGGGTAAACCTGGTCTTGTGGGTTGGCAACATTATTGTTCCTGTAAGACAAGTTGGGATTTGGTCTGTAGTTCCCATAGTTGTTGTAACCACCTTGGTTGCCCAAGTAGTTCATCTCCTCAACTTGGCATTGTTCCTGATCATCAAGCTGAACTATGTCTCCCACAAAGTGGACTTCTTTCTATTCCCTTAGCAACAAGTCCAGCTTCTCATGTAGAGACTTGTTCTCTTTCTTGCTAGATTCTAACTCATCTTTAGCACTCTTTGGTGCTCTATCAAACTCCTCATTGTAGTTTCCATCAGATTGAGCCAAATTCTCTACTATCTCCAAACCTTCATCTACATCTTTTGACAGGAAGTTCCCATTTGATGCTGTATCCAGAAGCATTCTTATCTTAGGTAAAGCTCCTCTGTAGAGAGTGGACAGCAAAGAGGCTTGTGAGAAGCCATGATGAGGGCATTGTAGAGTGTAACCCTTGAATCTTTCCCAAGCTTCTCCAAAGCTTTCATTGTTCCTCTGTGCAAACCTTGAGATTTCATTCCTGATTGTAGCAGTTCTGGAAGTGGAGAAAAATTTTGCTAGAAAGGCTTTCTTGCATTCATCCCAGCTGGTTATACTGCCTTGGGGAAGATTTTTCTCCAACTGTTGTACTTTATCTCCTAGAGAAAAGGGGAACAGTCTGAGCTTGAAGCCATCTTCACTAACTCCATTTATCTTGGTCAAGGAACAGAGCCTATCCAAGTTGTCTAGATGGTCCAGGGGGTCTTCAAGTGGTAGCCCATGGAATTTGCTGCCTTGAACCATTGAAATCAAACCAGACTTGATTTCAAAGTTGTTATTTTGGACTGCTGGTGGGATAATGCATGTCCTGTTGTTGTAGGCATTTGGTGCATCACCTGCGCCAATAGGTCTAGCTGCTCTTGGAGCTTGTGCAGCGCCTCTTGGTCCTTGCTCACCTTGTAAGCCTTGAACACCCTGGTGTCCCTGTATGCCCTGAGCTCCTGCAGCTCCTTGAGGACCCTGAAATCTGTTGTCGTCCATGGCTTGATCTTGAATGTTCATGCCAAGCCTTTGCAAGTGTTTCTGTCTTTCTTGGTGTCTCCTTGCTCTCTGTCCTCTATCCAGCAGGTTGATGTTGTCTATGAACTCCACTAGGTTGCTTGAACCTCTGGACCTCAAGTTCATATACCTGAAAGACAGAAATGAAAGTCAAAGAGAGTTAGTAACCAAAGAAAAGTAAAAGCTTGATCTTAAGAATTCTACAAACTCTAATGATTCAAACTGTTTCCCAAATGGCAACGGCGCCAAATTGATACAAGGGTTTTACCCCTTGTAGGACAATTGCCCTAGCTTGTACTAGTCAGTTGCAGTATAGCATAGAGTTGTATCAATCCAAATGGGAAGAGTTGAAAGACAGAAGAAATGAGAGTGGAATCTCTAAGTGAAGCAAGCCAGGAAAGGGGTTTTGTTGCCTAAGAAACAGTTCTAACAACCTAAGTGAAACAAGCAGCAACAAGGTGAAAGCAAAAGCAAACTAAGGAATTCTAAGCAAGAAAAACAGAGTGAAACAGAGCAAAACAGAGCAAACCCGAAATTCAAATTAGAGAAAGACAAGTTCCTAAATGTGGTTATTGACTTTGGGGAATTTCAGACATTGATTAAGGCTGTTTAAAATTACATTGATCAAGCAAGTAAGCAAGCAATGGTGGTTCCTAGACATAGAGTTCACAACTAAGCTAGTTAGATCCAATCTCTTGGCAAATAACCCTTTGCTAAACATCTTAACAAGAACTAACTCTCATTAGTGCTAAAACATCAAGCAAGCAAGACTAATCAACTCTATTCAAGTCAAAATGCTCCTCAAACAGTCAATCTCTTGAGCCAAGGCCAGCAAATCCTCTATTAAACAGGTTCAGCATTTCATCAAACACTTGGTGGGCATAAGAGAAAGCTAACAACCTAGACCAGTTTGATCAAGACTAATCTAGCATGAATAACAGATTAATAGAGAGGAACCCATAAACAGAAGCACATAACAAGCCTTAATCAAGCCATAGATTCCCCTAATCTACCACATCTAGAAACCCTAAGGTAACTACTCACTCATAATCATGTTTAACACCAAATCACAAAGGAAAAAGATGCTAATCATGATTAAAAGAAAGATTAAAGAAAGATTAAAGCAAATACTTGATTGTATTAAACAAAGCAAAGAAATTGTCTTACAAACTTAAAGAAATAGCTTAAGAACAGTATTTTGACAAGACCTCTAGAAAATATAGAAAAAGGGGCTATTTATAGCCTAAGGGAGAAAACCCTAGAAAGGTGGCAAAAGTGTAATTAAAAACAGGTTCGGGCTGGGTCAGTATCGGTCAGTTGTGTCGATCTCCAGTGACCGAAATTTATCTGTATCGGTCATCAGTGATCGACACACACGACCGAAATTAGGACGGTGTGTTTGTGTCGACCACATCAAACCGATACTGGTGATCGATACTGCTCCATTTCGGTCACCAGAGACCAAAAATCACCAGGCTCTGACCGAAAACTTCTGCAGAGATCTTCTGCTTTGATCCTTCTTGCTCTCTTTTGTCCAGCTAGCCTCCTGGATCATTCCCAAAGCTCTTCCAAGCTCCTTTAAGCTCCAAAAGCACCTAAAAACATCCAATATGCAAGGAAAATGCAATCTATACTCCTAATGCAACCTAAGTCTAAAAGGAGAAGAAAATGGGACAAAAGCTAAGGGAAAATATGCAAAAGATGACCAAAACATGTACTAAATGCAGCCCTAAATGGTGTAAATACAAGGTGATGAAGGTGCCAGCACAACAAAGAAGAGCAAGTCCCAACCAAAAAGAAGCAGCCACACAATCAAAAGAAGAAGTTTCCCCAGCCATGAAGATGGGTAAAGGGTAGAATCTAGGAAAGGGTAGACTTAGAGGGTTCACTCTTGGGTTTAGAAATGCTTAGGACTCATCTTTGGGAAGTAAGGGTAGAAGAGAGCTTTGAATTGCATGCATAAGTGTGCTTTTACCTTTAGCATTTTGCTTAAGATGAAGTCATTTCATTGAGTGATCCTTTATGTTTTTTTTGAACCCTTGTGCCTAAATGAGATCATTATTATCTCAAAACCTTACCCTTTTCAACCAAATGTCTTCACTTGATTTGCATAAGCATGATTCATGTTCTGAACTTAATTGAATGTTAAAGAGTTGATTGATTTGAGCATTTGCCTAAGTTGAGATTTGAGATCATTTTGAAACATGATGAGCATGGCTAGGATCTTTAAAGTATAGCTGATTATGTTTGCATCCTACAACTAGGCACTTGAGCATTGAAAATATCTCTTTACCTTTGCACTTTTGTATTAGAGTGAGGAGATGAGAAGGCCACACATGAAGTGAAGGCCAAGCATCTCCATATCAAATAAGAAGAAGAAGAGAAGTGTCAAAGCGTGACTTAGCCAAGAATGAAGCTCATCACATGTAAAAGACATCAAGAAGGTGATCAACCATGTGTATATGAAGCAATGGAGGCTTAGGAGTCATGAAGTCTGTTGCAAGCCCAACTTATTGGGCTGTCCATACAATCTCTTAGTGGGCTGTCCGTACAAGCCCACATAAACTCCACCAAGCCAGCCCAAACTGTAAGGAGGAGTGTGTGCACGCCTAAGAGAAGTTGTCAAGTATTCTAGAAGCTCCTCAGTTGCCTCCATAACCGTTTGAATTCAAAGAAGTGGAGGGAAACAAGAGTCACATGTGTGACTTAAGAAAAGAGCTGTTATGTGCTGTCACTTTCAATCTTTGTCTTTGTGCCCAAGTTTAATTTCTATATAAGGGCGCCCTCTCTCATTGTAAAACACATAGAATTTATAATAAAAGAGACAAGTTCTTGTTAAATTTGTATACATCTCTCTCCTTTACTTATGCTTAATTAAATTAAAGCAATGTAGAGAGTGAGTTATATGCAGTTTAGATCTGCCTTAATGGCAGACCATTACTTGTCTAATTATACTTTAAACCACCTAAACTCTTTCTTTTGTTCAGTTAGATACTAAGTTAGTGAGTTAATCCTTCTTTAATGAGAACACAAACTCTAAGTGTTGTTGTTACTCAAATATGGATTCATGTCTCATGCTAGTGCAACTCTTCTTTACTTAGTGAGTCATTAGATTACTGAACCTTTCTTTGGTTATGACAACAAACTCTCTAGTTATGTTGCTTGTAGTACTCAGATTGTGTATCATACTAATGCATTTTTTATTATGTTGAAGTGAGTTCATTTGGTTGGTTAATGAAGAACCAATCACAAGTTGATTGTGTTTATTCTTATGTGAGACAAACCCTCACAAATTCCAACATGGTATCAGAGCAAGGCTATTCTATTGGGCTGGACTCACTTCTTCTTTCTTCTTTCTTCATTCCAAGGATTCCTCTCTCTCACATTCTTGTTAAGCTTTTGTGACAGACCTGTGAAGTCTCTTGTCCAAAGCGTGAGGAGAGAGTGATAGGATGAAGTTTAGTTTTGAAGTGCCTTTAATGGTTTTGTTTCAATCTATAAATTCTCCTCTCTATCCCCTCTTTTCTTATTTGAAGCTTTAAATGACAGATTGAATCTGTTCATACTAACTTGAGGGAGAGAGAAAGATTGAAACTTTCACTTGAAAATGTTTTACAAAAGTTTTGCCTTTGGTTTTAGTTTTCAAACTCTTTCTTCCCTCTACCTATCTCTTCTCTTGATAAGCTTGGATAAAAGACTTTATGTCTGTATATGCTTATGCTTAAGGGAGGGAGAGAGGATGAAAGTTGTTTTTTGAATTTGAAAACTCCTTGAAAAATTACTTTGGGAATTATTCACCCTTTGTTCAAAGGATTTGAATTTTGAAAAATGCTTTAGAACAGATTTATAATTAATCTCCCTTTGAAAAATGTTTTAAAATGGTCCAAAATAATTTTAAATTGTTTTGAGAATTTTGCTTGATGGTTACAAGCTTGAAAGTTATTTTGGAAATTATTTCCTTGATAAACCCTTTGGGAAGATTTTTGGAAAATATTTTTTAAAAATCCGAAAAGTATTTTTTAAAAATATTTTAAAATGTTCTTGATGAACCTTTGCTTTGATAAGCTATTTTAAATGTTTTAAAATTTCTTGGAAAATTGTTTTAAAATTGTTTGCAATTTTTCCTTGAAATGAAAATGTTTTGAAAAACTCTTTTGAAAGGTTCAAAATTCTGGAAAATATTTTTGAAAAAATGTTTTGGCCTTGAATGGCTTTGTTTTGCTGATGGACAAATGGTTTTGTTCCATTAGCACAACTGTTTAACACTCAGAAATCACTTAAATGTGAATTACTCTAATGTGTTTGTTGTTGAGGTTGTAGGAAATCTCTTGAAGAGAGTTTGTCCTTGCACCCCTTTGATGAAAGACTGGTGGGAAGTTAAAAGGCTCACCAGCATTGTTGCTCAGCCATGAAGCTTGAAGGCCATGAACTGAATGTTGCTTCCGCTCATACTCATTCTCCATCATACTCATTCTCCACCATACTCTCACTACACTTCTGCTTACACTCTATCATACTCTTATATTCTCTCATACTTATAGTTACTTATACTCTTATTCTCTGATTACTTTATACTCTTCATCTCTCACTATTGTTTGCTTTGAATCTGTCTATACTCTACAGGTTCTAAGTGTAATAATGGGGTTTGGTGCTTTTGGCTTGATTGTCTCATGAAGGCAATGCAAGTGTTTTGGTGTTTGGCGCATGCTTGACTAGGGGAGTTAGAACCAATGGCCACCTAGAATGTCTGCTGGACTGGTGGAAAGTGATGAATCAGCTTGGAGTTATAACCAATGGCCACCTAGAAAGTCTGCTGGACTGGTGGAAAGTGATGAATCAGCTCGCTAGCAAGATGTTTTCCCATAGATGGAGATCAAACCAAATTCATTCATTTCATTCAAAGGACCATTCAAAGACCACTCTTCTTCTATTGAAAGGCTGTTCTCTAAATCCTATCTCCTATTTCAATTAGTGCTAATTTCATGACTTACTTCATTCATTTAACAGTCAAATTACTCTTCATAATTTATGCATAATTCTGTTTGACTGAATTGCATAAGTTAGTATGAGAATATTAATTGGATGTCTTTTTGAAATTGTTTGAGAATGCATAATTCAGATTGACATTATTTCGAACTGCTTGCTTAAAATGTTCAGTTCTCTCTATGAATTACTAATTGTGCATCTTGGTCTTTGATATATCTCTTAGGCTTTGATATTCCTCATTTGGTTATTTGATATTCCTTATGGCAATACTTAATCTCTTCTTCTTTATCTCTTGTTTAAGGGAAAAGAAGACCATAAGAGCCTCAAAGAGACTAATGAGAGCCTCAAATGCTGAAGAGTCTCAAAGGAGATGGCAAAGAAAGGATTCAAATGAAAGAGAAGTCAAGTCATGAAGATCTAAAAAGTGAGAAGACTTGGAAAGGAGCCAATTTTCAAAATGGTTTAAACCAAGGTCATAGCTATACTAATGCACCGTGGAGGCTATACTCTTTTTGTCCTCATCATGGTTTTATCCCGAAAAGGTTTTACATTATGAGGTTTTTAATGAGGTAGTCCTTTGCGTGGGCAAGCTTGGCCTTTGGTCCCAATGGCTCCCGACGCCCAAGCTTGAGGGAGGGTATTAGAGTGAGGAGATGAGAAGGCCACACATGAAGTGAAGGCCAAGCATCTCCATATCAAATAAGAAGAAAAAGAGAAGTGTCAAAGCGTGACTTAGCCAAGAATGAAGCTCATCACATGTAAAAGACATCAAGAAGGTGATCAACCATGTGTATATGAAGCAATGGAGGCTTAGGAGTCATGAAGTGTGTTGCAATCCCAACTTATTGGGCTGTCCATACAATCTCTTAGTGGGCTGTCCGTACAAGCCCACATAAACTCCACCAAGCCAGCCCAAACTGTAAGGAGGAGTGTGTGCACGCCTAAGAGAAGTTGTCAAGTGTTCTAGAAGCTCCTCACTTGCCTCCATAACCGTTTGAATTCAAAGAAGTGGAGGGAAACAAGAGTCACATGTGTGACTTAAGAAAAAAGCTGTTATGTGCTGTCACTTTCAATCTTTGTCTTTGTGCCCAAGTTTAATTTCTATATAAGGGCGCCCTCTCTCATTGTAAAACACATAGAATTTATAATAAAAGAGACAAGTTCTTGTTAAATTTGTATACATCTCTCTCCTCTACTTATGCTTAATTAAATTAAAGCAATGTAGAGAGTGAGTTATATGCAGTTTAAGTCTGCCTTAATGGCAGACCATTACTTGTCTAATTATACTTTAAACCACCTAAACTCTTTCTTTTGTTCAGTTAGACACTAAGTTAGTAAGCTAATCCTTCTTTAATGAGAACACAAACTCTAAGTGTTGTTGTTACTTAAATATGGATTCATGTCTCATGCTAGTGCAACTCTTCTTTACTTAGTGAGTCATTAGATTACTGAACCTTTCTTTGGTTATGACAACAAACTCTCTAGTTATATTGCTTGTAGTACTCAGATTGTGTATCATACTAATGCATTTTTTATTATGTTGAAGTGAGTTCATTTGGTTGGTTAATGAAGAACCAATCACAAGTTGATTGTGTTTCTTCTTATGTGAGACAAACCCTCACAAATTCCAACATTTTGGAATCTGAATGCCCACTTTCAAACCTCACTCTCCCATTTGTTCTTAATTGCTTGAGGACAAGCAAATGGCAAGTGTGGGGGTGTTGATATCCATTGTATTTACACCATTTAGGGCTGCATTTAGTACATATTTTGGTCCTCTTTTGCATGTTTTCCCTTTGCTTTTGTCCCATTTTCTTCTCCTTTTAGACTTAGGTTGCATTTAGAGTATAGTTTGCATTTTCTTTGCATTTTGGATGTTTTTAGGTGCTTTTGGAGCTTAAAGGAGCTTGGAGGATGATGTCATTGCATTTTGCATACATTTTGCATACTCATTAGATAGTTTTTCATGCATTTGTATCATGTTTTAGGTTAGATTGCATCACTTAGGGTCTTAGAGCATTCTTGAATCAGCATGTGCATTTTCTCGGCATTTTGCATCCATTCCAGGTTGTTTCTGGTTGCTTTGGAGTCATGGAGGTTCGTGGAGGTGTGGAGGCCGATGTAGCAGTTCGTGGGAGCTCGGGAATGTGCTAAGGACCAGTGATCGAGGAGTAGATCGAGCATGACCGGTCGATCTAGGGGTTGATCGACCAGAAGATCGAGCCAACTAGGCGATCCAAGGATAATGATCGAGACGGAGATCGAGTGAAGCAATCGATCAATCGGTACGGACGTAAATGACGCCATGCAGAGCGAGAGCCAGATCGAGTACACCACTCGATCCACCCGAAGATCGACACCGAGATCGGATGCAACACTCGATTAACCGATAAAGATCGAAACCCGGATCGAGCCGAAGACACGATGTCCGGATATGATCGAGAGAACAACTCGATCTAATGGTCGATCTCTGTCCTTTCAACCGTTTTTGGCTGTTAGCGAAGGGGGGAACATTGGATTGTTTGGACATTTTAGGCAAGGCGGCGACGCCCTTTTTCGATAACTTTTAGATTTCTTATCTTCCTTTTTATGTTTTCTCTCTCTTTTTCGAAAAAACACCATTGTTAAACCAGTTTTCTTTTGAAGCTTTTGTATTTGAATCCTTATCGTTTGCTCTAGTCTTTCTTTCATGTTTATCGTTTCATTTCTTCTGCTTTGCTTGATTTACTTTATAAGTAGTGAGTAGTTTACTTTGGGTTCGGGGTTGAGAGGATTGAAGGGTAGAAAAGGTTCGATCTTGGTTTGTTTTCTAAACGTTTTTAAGGCTATCTCTTCTAAGGTGTTGAAAGCTTAATGCTTGAAGACTCTCACGCCAAGAGCTTCATGATCCGAGAGGTCCCTTACCTTGACAGGATCCAGGAGCCTCGGAAGATCACACCTTAGAGACTAGTTACCCCTTCCCAAAAGCCATGGAAGTTTGGGGGACTAGTTAAGCCATTACTCGAAATCTGTTTTCCTTGCCTTTCAACCTCTTTTTCCACCAAAAGCCATGGGTTTGGAGGAGAGGATGAAAGAGTGATCTATACCGAAAGCCACGGATAGATCTTGTTTTGTTTTCGAGGCTTAGAGATCCTCACCAAGTGAGTTGATCTAAAGTTTCAAACCCAAGATCGATCCTTGAAACCCTTTATATGAATCTCAACCCTAAAGCCCTTTCTCTTAGCATATTTACGTCTCATTTCATCTTTAGCTAGTTACCTGACAGCATCCTGGTCTTTAGATTCATTGTTCTTACAGTTTTAGACGAGATCGATCGTTTCTGCTCGATCTAGTGGTCGATCTTGTGGTCGATCCACTAGTCGAATTTTAACAATCCGAAGCTCTTCCCTTTAATTTGTTTGTTTGTTTCTCGTGGTAACTGCTTCCTTTCTAGTATTTTTAAAATAGGTTTCACTATGTTTAGGTTGCTGCATTTAGTTTTTAGAATATTCTCATAAACTGTCTCATTTACCTAGATTTGTCTTAGACCATGCATTCTCTGTGGATTCTCTATCATCTAGAAGTGGATTGACACTCTCCTGCTTGCTTTACTACAACATTGCGTGCACTAGAGTTTTGATAGCCTCTCTGCTGCATTAGAGCATAAGAATAACAGCTTATCAAATGGCGCCGTTGCCATTCTAGGTTGCTTAGTGAACATAGAGATTTGGGTCTTAGCAAAGACTAAGTCTTTACCTTTTTCAAGATACTAATCATACTACTCTAAACCGTGTGTTTTCAGGTACATGAATCTTCGTTCAAAGGGAGACAACAATCTACTACAGCCCTTAGACAACATTCATCAGCTTGGTCACTCATGGCATAGGAGAGTCAGAGATCAAACAAGAGCCTTTGAGGAGATTGTTCAACCCGGTCTGGTTAACTTTGAAGACATGGCTGAACACGAGCATCCAGAGGGACCTCCTCCAGCAGGACGGGGCAATGGAAACCCCCAACACGCGGCTAGACCTCCGAGGATCATAGGAGCCGGAGATGCTCCCAATACCCACCACAATAGGTTTGGGATCACTCCTCCTCCAGTACAAAACAATAACTTCGAGATCAAGCCGGGTTTCATCTCCATGGTGCAAAACAACAAGTTCCACGGCTTAGCAATGGAAGACCCCTTGGAGCACTTGGACAATTTCGAACAAGTATGTGGAATGATAAAGATCAACGGTATATCAGAAGATGCTTTCAAGCTACGTCTCTTCCCCTTTTCACTCGGAGACAAAGCTAGACATTGGGAGAAGACCCTACCACAAGGCACCATCACATCATGGGCTGAGTGTAAGAAGGCTTTCCTCTCAAAGTTCTTCTCAAGCACCAGGACTGCTCGGTTGAGAAGCGAAATCAGCGGTTTCACTCAAAGGAGCAACGAGACATTCAATGAGGCTATGGAGCATTTCAAAGATTACACAATCCAATGTCCTCATCACGGGTTCAGTGAGGAGACTCTACTCAGCACCATATACCGTGGAGCTTCACCAAAGATCCGGTTGTTGCTTGATACAGCTAGCAAAGGGAACTTCCTCGGTCAAGAGGTTGAAGAGGGTATGGAGCTGATAGAAAACCTGGCGTTGAGTGATGGAAACTATGCCGAGGATTATGACCGAGCACCAAGAGGATCAGAATTAGAGTCTCACAAGAAGGAGCTCAAATCGTTGCATGAGAAGATTGACAAGTTGGTCTTAGCTAATCAAAAGCATGTTCACTTTGTTGGTGAAGCTGATGAAAACCAAGAGGAGTTGGAGCTAAGCCAAGAAGAAGCAAATTGGGTGGCTGGACAGAACAACTACAAATCTCAAGGCTACAACCACGGCTACCAGAACAACAACATCTCTTACCGGAGCACCAACGTAGCCAACCCTAAAGATCAAGTGTACCCTGCTCAACAAGCTAAACCTTTCATCCCTTACAACAAAGGTTTTCAACCGAGTAGTGGTTTCCAAGGTCAAGGGCAAGGCAACTTTCAAGGGCAACAACAACAAAACAAGGGTTATACTCCTAACTACCCTCCGGGCTTTGCACCTCAGCAACAACAACCGATGCAACAACAAGTTGATCCGGTTCAAGCAATGTTCCAACAACTAATACAAGGGCAAGCTTCTACCAATCAGAAGTTCGCTGAAATGAACACTAGGCTTGATTCATCTCTAACCGACTTCTCCACTCAAATCACCAACCTTAACAACAAGATCAAGCAGCTGGAGAAGGGTAAAGCAAGCACGAGTGGTCAGAACAGTCTTCTGGGAAAGTGTGAGCAAAACCCCAAGGAGTATGCCAATGCTATTACATTGAGAAGTGGCAAAGAGCTTGAACCTCCGGTCTCTACAAAGAACAACGAGGACGTTGTATTTCAAGAGGGGGAGGGTAAACTTTCGGCTGATAATGAGGAGATCAACTTTGACAACGTGTGGATTCAAGGACCGAGAAGAGGTAACAAGGCATTCGTTGAGAAGAAAGCTTAGAAAATCACCAAGGAGAAGAATGACTACGTGCCCCGACCTTACGTACCAAAGTTGCCATTTTCGGGTCGTTTCAAAAAGCAGCTAATAGAAAAGCACCGGATCCTGTTTGAGAAGCACTTGAGAGATGTGGAGATAAAGCTGCCTCTTGTAGACTGTCTCGCTATGATGCCCAAGTGCGCCAAGTTTTTCAAGGACACCCTTGTGAAGAAGAACAAAGAAAGCAAAGAGGTACTTGTGCTAAGCGAAGAGTGTAGTGCGGTTATTCATAAGGAGATAATGCCTAAGAAGCTGGGAGATCCTGGGAGCTTCACTATACCTTGTTCTTTGGGTCCTCTAGAGTTCGAGAGTTGCTTGTGTGATCTCGGAGCTAGCATAAACTTGATGCCTCACTCCGTAGCTAAGAAGCTTGGTTTTACTCGGTTTAAAGAATGTCGGATCTCATTGGTGCTGGCTGATAGGAGCGTGAGATTACCGGTTGGGTTGCTTGAAGACTTACCGGTGCGAATCAGTGGTGTGAACGTACCTACAGACTTTGTAGTGTTGGAGATGGACGAGGAGCCGAAAGACCCACTCATCTTAGGGAGACCGTTCCTTGCAACCGCCGGAGCTATAATAGATGTGAAGAATGGAAAGATTGCCTTGCATTTGGGGAAAGAGATCAGGCTGGACTTTGACATCAACAAGGTTCTAAAGAAGCCAACCATTGAAGGACAAGCTTTCTATATTGAAACGATGGATGCTCTAGCGGATGAGTTGTTGGAAGAGCTAGCTCTAGAAGACCATTTGAAGCTAGCACTCACTAAGGAGCCAGGGGAGTTTGGCTATGTGGACCAGAGAACCCAAGAGTACGTGAACCTGCTGGATTCGAGGTGGATCATCAAGAATGAAGAAGTTTGCTGCCTAGAGATCGACTCCGAGATCGACGCTATCACTCGATCGAGGAGTCAGATCGACAAGTCAATCGAGAACCCAACTCGATCCGGTGCAACAATCGACCAACATATCGAGAATGATGCTCGATCAGGAGAAACAATCGAGTCGACGATCGAGAAAGACCTCCCGATCATTTTGGAGTCCAATCAAGAGATCGACTCAGCGTCTCGATCCCTTACTCGATCCATATCCAATCGAGTAAGTGAATCGAGTGAAATGGCCCGATCTAGACGACATCGAGAGGAGAATCGACCGGGGGACTCGATCACAGAAGGGATAGCGATAGAGGATAGCAGTCTGAAGGGCCATGCCTCGAGTTCAAAGGAGAGTTCCAAGGAGGAGAACAACAACAACAGCCACGAGGATGACTGGAGTGAGCTGTTAGCCCCAAAGGTGGACCTTAAGGAGCTCCCAAAAGGGCTAAGGTATGCTTTCTTAGGACCTAATGACACATATCCCGTGATAGTAAATGAAAACCTTAGTGATGATGAGTTGCACTCGCTCTTAACTGAGCTGAGAAAGTATAGGAAGGCCATTGGGTATTCTTTAAGTGACATCAAAGGCCTTTCACCAATGCTTTGCACTCATAGGATTCACTTGGATAATGAGAACGCCACTTCTGTAGAACATCAAAGGCGTTTGAATCCTAACTTGAAAGAGGTTGTTAAGAAGGAAATCCTTAAGCTTTTAGAGGCTGACGTGATCTATCCCATAAGTGACAGCACGTGGGTTTCCCCTGTACACGTGTTGCCTAAGAAGGGAGGGATCACGGTCATAAGGAATGAAAAGGATGAACTTATCCCTAATAGGACCATTACTGGTCATAGAATGTGTATTGACTATAGAAAGCTTAACTTTGCGACTAGAAAAGACCATTTCCCTTTGCCTTTTATTGATCAAATGCTTGAGAGACTTGCAAATCACCCTTACTACTGTTTTCACGATGGGTATAGCGGTTTCTTTCAAATACCTATTCACCCAAACGATCAGGAGAAAACGACTTTTGGATTGTGTAATGCACCGGCTACCTTTCAGCGGTGTATGATGTCGATCTTCTCCGATCTTATAGAGGAGATGGTAGAGTTGTTTATGGATGACTTCTCTGTGTATGGTGCGTCCTTTCCTGCGTGTTTGTTGAATCTTTGCAGGGTACTTAAACGTTGTGAAGAGACAAACCTGGTGCAGAACTGGGAGATGGGTAGAAAAGGTTCGATCTTGGTTTGTTTTCTAAACGTTTTTAAGGCTATCTCTTCTAAGGTGTTGAAAGCTTAATGTTTGAAGACTCTCACGCCAAGAGCTTCATGATCCAAGAGGTCCCTTACCTTGACAGGATCCAGGAGCCTCGGAAGATCACACCTTAGAGACTAGTTACCCCTTCCCAAAAGCCATGGAAGTTTGGGGGACTAGTTAAGCCATTACTCGAAATCTGTTTTCCTTGCCTTTCAACCTCTTTTTCCACCAAAAGCCATGGGTTTGGAGGAGAGGATGAAAGAGTGATCTATACCGAAAGCCACGGATAGATCTTGTTTTGTTTTCGAGGCTTAGAGATCCTCACCAAGTGAGTCGATCTAAAGTTTCAAACCCAAGATCGATCCTTGAAATCCTTTATATGAATCTCAACCCTAAAGCCCTTTCTCTTAGCATATTTACGTCTCATTTCATCTTTAGCTAGTTACCTGACAGCATCCTGGTCTTTAGATTCATTTTTCTTACAGTTTTAGACGAGATCGATCGTTTCTGCTCGATCTTGTGGTCGATCCACTAGTCGAATTTTAACAATCCGAAGCTCTTCCCTTTAATTTGTCTGTTTGTTTCTCGTGGTAACTGCTTCCTTTCTAGTATTTTTAAAATAGGTTTCACTCTGTTTAGGTTGCTGCATTTAGTTTTTAGAATATTTCTCATAAACTGTCTCATTTACCTAGATTTGTCTTAGACCTTGCATTCTCTGTGGATTCTCTATCATCTAGAAGTGGATTGACACTCTCCTGTTTGCTTTACTACAACATTGCGTGCACTAGAGTTTTGATAGCCTCTCTGCTGCATTAGAGCATAAGAATAACAGCTTATCAGAGGAGTTTTGGGAATGAAACAAGATGCTAGCTGGGCAAAAGGGAGCAAGAAGGATCACAGCAGAAGATCTTTGCAGAAGTTTTCGGTCAGAGCACAGAGAGTTTCGGTCAAGGGTGACCGATACGGAGCATATCGGTCACCAGTATCGGTCAAGTGTGATCGACACAAACACACCGGATTAATTTCGGTCATGTGTGTCGATCACTCCAGACCGATAAGGACCTATTTCGGTCACTGAAGATCGACACAACTGACCAATACTGACCCAGTCCGAACCTGTTTTTAAATACATTTATGCCATTACTCTAGGGTTTTCTTCTCTAGACTATAAATAGCCACTTTTTCCTGATTTTCGAGGGGTCATGTCATTTTACTGTTCTTGAGCTTTTTCATTAAGGTTGTAAGACAATTTCTTTGCTTTGTTTAATATAATCAAGTATTTGCTTTAAACTTTCTTTAATCTTTCTTTTAATCATGATTAACATCCTTTTCCTTTGTGATTTGGTGTTAAACATGATTAAGAGTGAGTAGTCATCTTAGGATTTCTAGATGTGGGAGATTAAGGGGATTTAAGGCATGATTAAGGTTTGTTAAGAGCTTCAGTTTATGGATTCCTCTCTATTAATCTGTTATTCATGCTAGATTAGTCTTGATCAAACTTGTCTAAGTTGTTAGCTTTCTCTCATGCCCACCAAGTGTTTGATGAAATGCTGATCATGTTAATAGAGGATTTGCTGGCCTTGGCTCAAGAGATTGACTGTTTGAGGAGCATTTTGACTTGAATAGAGTTGGTTAATCATGCTTGCTTAATGTTTTAGCACTAATGAGAGTTAGTTCTTGTTAGAATGTTTAGCAAAGGGTTATTTGCCAACAGATTGGATCTAACTAGCTTAAGTGTGAACTCTATGTCTAGGAATCACCATTGCCTGCTTGTTTGCTTGATCAATGTAGTTGAAACAGCCTTAGTTAATGTCTGAAATTCTCCAAAGTCAATAACCACATCTAAAGACTTGCCTTTCTCTTATTTGAATTTCGGATTTGCTCTGTTTTGCTCTGTTTTCCTTGCTTAGAATTGCTTAGTTTGCTTCTGCTTTTACTTTGTTTGCTGCTTGTTTCACTTCGGTTGCTAGAACTGTTGCATAGGCAACAAAACCAATTCTCTGCCTACTTGACTTAGAGACTTTACTCTCAACTCTTCTGTTTTCAACTCTTCCCAATGAATTGATATAAAACCCTTACTACAACTGACTAATGCAAGGGTGATTGAATATAAGAGAGTCAAAAACTCTTGTGTCAGACTGCAAAGGTGCATTTGGCGGGGTTGAACTTAATGCCGTATTTATTGAGTATAAGAAAACATTCGCGGAGGTGAATGATGTGGTCAACTGCCTTAGCTGACTTGACGAGCATGTCGTCTATGTAGACTTCAATCGTCTTGCCCAGCTGATCGGCGAACATCTTCTTCACAAGGCGTTGGTAGGTGGCTCCCGCATTTTTAAGACCAAAAGGCATGACCTTGTAGCAATAAGTCCTCTGATCTGTGATGAATGCAGTCTTTTCACTATCGTCCAGGTTCATGAGAATCTGATTGTATCCTGAAAATGCATCCATGAAGGAGAAAAGCTCATTGCCCGCAATTGCTTCGACTGGCTGGTCGATACGAGGGAGAGGGAAACTGTCCTTGGGGCAGGCCTTATTGAGATCCATGAAGTCTACACAGACTCGCCATTTTCCGTTCTTCTTCTTGACCACTACTGTGTTGGCCAGCCACTCCGGATACTTCACTTCAGCGATCGATCCAGCCTTGAGTAGTTTTTCCACCTCATCATGTACGGCCTGTGCTCGCTCAGGTCCCAGCTTTCATCGCTTCTGTTTGATCGGTTTAAAGGTGGGGTCGATGTATAATTCGTGATCGGTAATCTGGGGGCTGATGCCTTTCATATCGGCCATCGACCATGCGAACGTTCCAACATTCTTCCCAAGAAAAGTGATCAGCTCGTCCTGTATACTCGTTAGGAGCTCCGTGCTGATCCCGACACAACGCTCAGGATGAGCATTGTCGATGCTGGCCTGAGTAATGAGATTGCTTTTCGGCTTCTCATGATGGACTATCCGTGGATCAAAATCATTGCCGATGACGAACGTGGATCTGCTACAAACACGCTGCTTGTTGATGTAGCAATGCCGAGATATCGACTGGTCACCATGGATGGTGAAGATTCAGCCTCTGATCGAGATCTTGATGCACTGATGATAAGAGGATGAGACGGCGCGCCTGGTATTTAACCCAGGTATTCCTAGGATAGCGTTGTAGATTGTTGGGCGGTCAATAACTTCAAACTTAACTGTCACGGACTTTCCTCCGATGGTAACGGGCATTGTGATCGTGCCAATCGTTGATATCAAATCGGCAGCGAAACTTATGAGTGGTGATGGTGCGACCTTGATGTCTACTTCAGTGATGCTCATCTTTCGTATAGTATCCATGACGATCAGGTCGACTAGGATATTGGAGACGTCGTCTTCTCCAAGCCGAAGTGAGATGACGAGGGGATCGTTCTGCGGTCGATCTAAACCCTGTACATCTTGTTTGGTGAATGTGATCGGGAGATCATCCTTGAACAACGGTGGAGCATCCATCAGTGGGTTGGAGGCTTTTTGCTCATGCCGTTTGATCGAGTTGATGGAGTCAGTGCACGAGAGGAGTCCGCCCATGATCATGTTGATCCATAGTCTAGGTGAGGTCAGAGGAGTGTGGTCATTCTCTCGATCACGCTTCGCTTCTTTCCCTTCGCGCTTGATGAATGGTCGATCAGCATCGGATCGTCTGTCTTGATCATTGTCAGGTCGTCTATCTTGGATGTTGTCAGTTCGTCACGATAGACTACGGGGTTCTGGAACGCTGCACTCCCCGTCTTCCCACTTTTTCCTTAAGAGTGTCGTGAGGGTACGACAATCGTTCGTATGATGGCTATGCGTTTTGTGGTAAGTACAGTACGACTTCTTAATGTCGGGATCCTTGGAGCTCTGGCGATCCCAAGTGTTCCAGTTTGATTGTCGAGCGACAGCGTTGATGTTCTTGCGACTCCTGTCGTCCCTATCGTAGTGCTGCCGAGGCTCCTGATGGCTGTCCTGATTTGACGACCGGGTTTTCTTGTCACGTGTAGTTTTCGCATCGACCAACTTGGCTTTGGCTGCCTCGTCTTCCTCGAGTCTGATGTAGCCGTTTGCTTTGTGCAGGGCATCTTCCAGATTTTTTGTTTTGCCAGTCTTCAACCTCTCGCAGTATGACTTGTCGTCTCTCAGATTTCTGGTAAGGATGTTGAGGGAGAGTTCCTCCGACAAGCTGCATTGGGAGACTATGGACCGGAATCGATTGATGTAGTCACGTAGCAGTTTTGTATCACCCTGGACACAGGCCCACAAGTCGAGCGCTGTAGAATCCGTATCGATGTAGATCGAGTAATGCTTGAGAAAGCTCGCAAGCTCCTTGTAACTGTCGATGGAATTTAAAAGGACCTGCAAAAACCAGGTAAGGGCGCTTCCGGAGAGCAACTCCACGAAATATTAGCAGAGGCATGCGTCTCGCTCTTCTTCCATGAAGCGAGCTCGTCCCATGACGGCGTTGAACGCGGTCTGATGTCGGTTTGGGTCGGTTGTTCCACTATAGCTGGGGGTAGCTTCATTTGTCATATGTCCTTGAGAGGAGCTTTGGTGATGGCTGATAACAACTTTTTATCGTCTATAGAAGCAAGCAATGCAGGAGGTTATCAAAACTCAAGCAACACACAGTCGTAGTACAGTGCAAGAAGAATCAATCCAACCTAGGAGCTAGAAAGAAAAAGCATCAAAAGATAAGATTGAAAAAGTGTGTGTGGAAAAAGACATCGCCGCCTTCCCGAAATGGCGAAAACAGCTCGATGGTCCCCCCCCCCTCGCTAGCGGCCAAAAGAGGTTGAAAAGACAGAGATCGACTTCGGGATCGAGCGGCTCTCTCGATCATTTTCGGACATCGTGTCTTCTACTCGATCTGGGTCTCGATCATCTTCGGCGGATCGAGTGTTGCATCCGATCTTGGTATCGATCTTCGGTCGGATCGAGTGGTGGACTCGATCCGGCTCTCGCTATGCATGGCGTCATTTACGTCTGTACCATTTGATCGATTGCTCCACTCGATCTTCATCTCGATCATTTCCCTTGGATCGCCTGGGCCTCTCGATCTTCTGGTCGATCTCATCTAGATCGACCTGCCATGCTCGATCTGCTCCCCGATCTCTGGTCCTTAGCAAACATCCGACCTTCCACGAACAACCACAACAGCTTCAGCACGTCCACGAACCTCCACGACTCCAAAGTAGCCAGAAACAACCTTAATGTGATGCAAAATGCAAGGAACATGCATATGCTGGTGCGAGAATGCTCTAGGATCCTAAGTGATGCAATCTAGTCTAAAGTGTGATGTAAATGCATGAAAAGCTAACTGATATGTATGCAAAATGCATGCAATATGCATTAACATCATCTTTCTGCTGGACAATGTATGATCGGGGCATGCCTTTAACATTTGTCGCAGCTTTTAGATAGTCTTTGGCAGTCCGCTATCATGGTTGGCCAGAAAAAGCCAAGTTTTTAATTCGAATGACGAGCACTCGACCTCCAGCGTGACTTCCACAGGGGCCTTGGTGAGTGTCGGACATTACGGTGTAGGCTTCCTCACCGTGTACGCACTTAAGGTAAGGTTCGGATAGTCCTCGCTTGTATAGCTTGTCATTGAATAACACGCTGTAGCAGGCGCTTTTGACCTTGAGCTTTCGAGCTTCCCACTTGTCGGGGGGAGCTATTCCGTTTATGATGTACTTGAGGATGGGTACCCTCCAGTCCGCTCTGGCGACGAACTTGTCCTTGAAGGTCGATTCATCTGCGAGTACAGTCGGTATTATGTGGATCGTTGATTCCTGAGTACTTTGTGAGGAGGTCGGGTTTTACTCCGCATCCTCTGGTGTGGAGTTAGCCGGCTCATCCTCGTCGGGATGGCTAGCTGTGTTAGAAGATCCCGTGTCTTGGGATTGTTGCGTTTGCGACCGGGTTGATGGTCGCATGGTGATTGCGTTCACAGTCGGAGTTTTGAGTGCTAGGTCTATGCTAGGTTTTTTAATGCCTTCGACTGGGATTATTCGCTTTATTGCTGGGTCCGAGGTGGAAGCTAGAGCTGCCAAAGCGTCTGCTGCCGTGTTTTCTCCTCGGGGTATATGGACGAGCTCGAAACGAGTGAACTGTTCTGCGAGGTTGCGAATTATAGCCAAGTAGGCTTCCATGCGTTCTTCTCTTGTTTTGTACTCGCTGCTGTAATGGCCGGTTACGAGTCTCGAGTCGCTTTGGGCTTTGATCTCGCTCGCGTCGACGCGATCGCGAGCTGGAGCCCGGCTGTAATGACCCTGATAAGTGATGCGGTTGGCTGGTCACAAGTAGGATAGTCAGCGACCTGTCGAAGTAAGAGTTGTCCCGTGGCTATTTCGTACTTATAGATCCAAAGAGTTTTTTTTTCGCCTTTATAGATTAATGGATGAGAACGAATCTGGTCATGCTATTTCGTTTTTATTGATTAGCGGATAAGTATAAACCTGGCCAGCAGCTATTTCGTCTTTATGGATGAAGAGATACGCATGGACTGTTGTTTCATCTTCATTGATTCGTGGATAAGCATGGACTGCTGTTTTGTCTTTATAGATGAATGGATAAGCACGAAGCTGGCCAGTGAGCAATTCTGTCTTTATAGATAAGTGGATAGGATAGGATAGGATCAAGAGTGGATATGATAGGATAGGAACAAAGGTGGATAGGACCGGTGACTGACCTATGTGCTAGGTAGCTTACTTAACCCCTATAAATACGCGATCACGTTGCTATTTAGAACTCACACCAAGAACGAACTAGAGAGAGAAAGGAGAGAAAGAAAGAGAGAAGAGAAAGGGCATTCAGGGATATGGAGAACCGGAGGTGAGGAGGCAAATCTAGGACCCATCCGTGGTAGTGAAGTCTAGTATATAAACCGTTCAGCCGAAAGCACTATGAGTTGTGGTGATGTGTGATTGTTTGCTAGGATTCATTTGTTAGATTTTGTGATGTTTCTACTATATGCTTATTTGATTATAGTTGCATGAGTTGCTATAGTCTTTGGTTAAGTTATTCATTTATATTTTAGGTTCTAGGACAATTTAGCTAAATGTTATGGTGATTGGTGATGAGTTGTGATGACGGTTTGATCCTACCTCATTACCCTTTTTTTAGCCGATGGACTGGCTAAATGGAAAGACTCGGAGAGACGGGATTGCAGCCTAGGGCCGAGTTCTATCCGACGGGTTAGTCAGGTGTTTGCCGTAGATAGTCAGAGCCTGCCGAGTCTGTGCGGTCGAAAGACGGGACTCGGGTTTGTGAAGTTCTATCTCATGTGCCTTTGTGGTTATGAGATAGGTGTTCACAAGAGGGACAGGATCGAATACGCTAGGCCTTTGGTGATGGTGTGGTGACATTGTGATTGTTTAGTAACGCATACTTTGTGTGATTTGCGTGTTGTGTGCTATTTTGGGTTTTGGGTTGGGAATTATTATATCTGTTAGGGGAGCCATAACTCACTGAGCGATTAGCGCTCGCCCCTTACTCTCTTTTGCAGGAAACTAGTAGACGGTAAACCTTGTAGCGGAAAGCAAGGACGTTAGGCCACCAGTGTAGGTTTTTGTTGCCGTTGTAAAATAAATGTTTGATGCATGTTGTATAATCGTTAGGGCGTTAGGCCAAAGTATGAAAGTTTGTTAAATGTTTTGTGAAACCTTTATATATGAATAAATAAAGTTTATTTTTATATTGACCAGTTTCATCTGATATTAGCCTTGACCGGGCTAACACAACTCTCGGCTTATGTACGGGTTGGCAAGCCTTAGGCTTTAGCCGAGAGGGATCGGATTTTGCGGATGGACCGGCTGCGGCTTTGGATTCGTTCTAAGGCTTTGGCTGGACTGTCTGTGATGTTTGATCTTGTAGCATCTTCGGTCTGGTTTAGGTCGGATGGTTGGACGTGCATGTTCTTGTTTGATTGTTGCGAGGCCGATCGGTTCAAATCCGGCTTAGATCGCGTCAGGGGTGTTAGACCGGCTATTAGCGCTTCGTACTCGGACTCATTGTTAGACGAGGTGAATCCGAGACGGAAATATTGTTCCATCGCTTCTCCGGTTGGGAAAGTGAGCTGGACCCTGACTACGAAGCCCTGTTTAGAAGATGCTCCGTCGACGTAGAGGGTCCAAGTTTTTGAGGATGGGTTTTCGGAGCTCGCATCTGGGGCTAGCTCGACCATAAAGTCTGCCAGGACCTGGGCCTTAGCACATGTCCTGGTTCGATATTCGATGTCGTACTCGCTGATCTCGATGGCCCATTTCGCGAGGCATCCCGACTGGCTGGGACTGTGGAGTATGGTTCGCAATGGTTGCGAGGTCATTACCACGATTGAGTGCGACTGAAAGTAAGGTCGGAGCTTGCGAGCTGACATTACTACAGCTAGCGCTAGTTTTTCCATAGCTGGATACCTAGTCTCGACATCGATAAGCGTTTTGCTTACGTGAAAGATTGGTTTTTGCTCGTTGAGTTCCTCCCGGACCAGCACGCCGCTTACTGCAGCTGGAGAGACCGCTGTATAAAGGTATAAGGGTTCTCCTTCAATTGGTTTAGCTAGGATGGGGGGCTCGGTGAGATAGGTTTTGAGTTGGGTTAATGCCTCCTCGCATTTCTCGTCCCACTGGAATTTTTTATTTCCTTTGATGAGCTGGTAGAATGGGAGACATTTATCGGTTGACCGCGAGATGAACCGGTTGAGGGCTGCAACTCGACCGGTCAAACGTTTCGAGGAAACCCAAGATTTGTTTCGGGTTCTCTTCGATTCCTCGTTCGGTGACTAGGTAGCCGAGGAATTCGCCTGAGGCGACTCCAAAGGTACATTTAGCTGGGTTGAGCTTCATTTCGTATTGGTTTATGATTTTGAAGCATTCCCTGAGTTGTGCGACGTGGTCTGTGTCTCTCGCGGACCTGACCAGCATGTCGTCTGTGTAGACTTCCATGGTTTTACTGAGCTGGTTAGCAAACATTTTGTTCACTAGCCTTTGATAGGTCGCTCCAGCATTTTTAGGCCGAAGGGCATTACTTTGTAGCAGTAGATACCTCGATCGGTAATGAAGGCTGTTTTTTCTTGGTCTTCCGGATTTATCTTGATCTGATTGTAACCGGAGAAGGCATCAATGAAGGATAAGAGTTGATGGCCAGCTGTGGCCTCGACCAGGCGGTCAATGTGTGGAAGTGGGAAGCTGTCTTTTAGACATGCTTTCTTTAGGCCGGTGAAATCGACGCAGACTCTCCACTTTCCATTTTTCTTTTTGACAACCACGGGGTTTGCCAACCAGTCGGGGTATTTTACCTGTCTGATCGATCCCACTTTGAGCAGTCGGTCTACCTCGTCGTTGACTGCCTTAGCTTGATCTGGACCGAGCTTGCGACGTTTCTGTTTTACGGGTTTGATAGTTGGGTCGATGTTGAGTTTGTGTGCGGTGACCTCTGTATCGATGCCCGGTATGTCCGATGCAAACCATGCAAAGGTGTTTAGGTTTTCTTTTAGAAAATCTATTAGTTCGGTGCGAATTGTTTTCGCAAGGTCGACCCCGATTCCAACGCACCTTTCGGGGTTAGAGTTGTCTATGCATACTTGCTCGATTAGTTCTGTTCGAGGTTCGCATACAGAGGGGTCTTTGTTGTGTTTGAGTTGTCGGACTGCGAGTTTCTCCTCTTTCAGTAATTGCTATATGGGAGCTTTCTAAGCTCACAAGAAGCTGCCCATATAGCAATCCCTTGAGGCTCGTTGGGAGCCGCGTATCGATTTGGTTCCCCAAGGGGTTGGGAATTTGACACATTGGTGGTATGTGGAGGCCACGGTTTTCATAGCATAAAGCCAAGGTCTGCCGAGAATGGCATTAAATGGAGCTGGGCGATCTACGACCACAAAGTCAATTTTTTTTATGACTCCGCCGGCCGTAACTGGGAGCTAGATGGTTCCCAATGAGTAGGTGGTTTCTCCTGCAAAGCCGGTGAGTGGTGTTCGATCGTTCGACAGCATGGATGTTTGGTATCCCATGCGTCTGAAAGCGTCGAAGAACAACACGTCTACCGAGCCTCCGGTATCAATCATGACCCTTGTGAGGTCGAATCCGCCTACAGCGATCTGTATGACGAGTGCGTCGTCATGTGGTTTATCTAGGGTCAGCGTTTTGCTTTCTAAAAAGCTGATTTGGTGATCAGGTCCGTCCAGGGGTAGGTTTACCGTGGCGGATTCTACCTTGTGTTGATATGCCTTGATTGAGTTGATTGAGTCTCGGTACATCATCGAGCCTCCGCAGATGAAGTCGATTCTCTTCATTGCGGGTAGCTCCCCCTTCCCCTCGAAGGAGTGAGCGATGCGTGAGCTAGAGCTCGCTTGAGATCGAGGTGTCGGGACTTAGGTGATGCTCGGTTTTGACGAGCTTCCGAGTAGTTTTAAAACGTGTCCTCCCGCGACCTTATGGAGCCTGGTTGTGCTAGAGCTCGATGACTTCCTAGGGGGAGGGGGGGGGTGGGGGGGGGGGGGGGGGGGGGGGGGGGGGGAGGAGAAGATGGAGAGTCTAAAGGAGAGGCTTCCTTAATCTAACCCAATGGAGAGGAACCAAACCTCGCCCCGAAGCGACCAGACCTGACCGAACAGTAAAGTCGAAAGGGGACTCCCCAGTTCCCCCGAGACGACGCCAAATAAAATAAGCCTTTCTCTAACTTGGAATCTCGCCTTCGTACTTGCTCAACTCTCTTTTCCGTCATAGAACCCTTGTGGAACACCCATAAACAGATGGTTGCCTCGATCCCCAGACGAGGCATCTAACCTAAGCCCGTACAAACATCCTCATGAGCATCTGAACCCGGTAAGGCGTTCATTGACTTGGACATCGGAGAAACTTCAAGAGGGAAACCTCCTTCTGATCCCCTGAAGATCCGGCTGACCCTTTCCCCCGAAAAGACGAACCTCAGAGACACGGCTCTACTTCCCAAACGAATAAGACTTCTCCACATAGCATCCCCAAATTTACTCACAAACAAAAATATTAATAATTTAATATACTTATCACATCCCTAATATTATAATGTAGAAGCGTAGAGGATATAATAGTCAATTAACATAACTAAAATTAGCCGTTAACATTTAAACACCGTGATGATTGAAAGTGCTTCAGAAAAGGAAAATCGTATTTGGAATTCCTATTTTTCGTTACTCTCCAAATCTCCAATCTTTATATTTATAAAGCACAAGTCAGTCAACAATTCTAAGAGTGACATATGTCTTTTACAAATTTATTATTTTACTTTTATAAAAAAAAAAAGAAAACAAAAAATTCTAATGTAGTAATTTCTTTCCCATTACAAGAACAGTTTTATTTCGAATCCACAAACTCCATCTTCCACTTCTGTATTTAAAGATATTAAAAACATTTATTGTATTTATTTTACAGTTACGCAGTTTTAAGAATGATTAGCAAAAATTCAAAAAACAAATGTTTTACAAAAATTGAATGAAATAATCCAAAAAAATTTTGAAATCGTTTTTGCCAAATTCATTAAACCACAAAAACAGGTGTAGTTTGTTTTTTAACGATTCGACCAGCAATCCCGAGGCAAGAGGATGAGGATTAGACACGATGCACAATGGAAAGTGGTTCCGGCAGAATATTGGACATTGACTCGATGAAAAGTTGAAAACAAAAGATGTCTCAGTCCTTATAGATTTCATTATTAATGTCGATAAATAAGTTTAACTATCTTTTTTTTTGTCAACAGTTTAACTATCTTTATTTATAAGCAAGTTATATTCTAACAATTAAATTTTTTTTCTCTAATTGTCTACGTGTGATGATGGAGTGGCACTGCAAAAGTGTTACCTTGGACATGAGAATAATTAAATTAAGTCTTTAAAGAAGTCAGGTAATAAGAGAAAAAAATGTTTAGAATCTAAGTCAAAGTTTCAAATAAAAACAAATAGAAAAGGGTTAAATTAAGGGTTTACTTTACAATCTTCTTTTAGGATATTATTAAATTTTTATTTTTAACTGATTGAGTTTTTAAAATATTTATGAAAAATATATGGATTCAATTCAAATAATATCATCAAACTAAGATAATAAACTAGAGTTTTCTCTACAGCCTTGCATTGATTCGATTATGTCATCAATTCAAGAGCCTTGTGTTGATTTTGATTAAGTTTATCAACCCAAGAAGTCAGGTCTCTGGAGATTTAACATAAATTTCTAGATTTGAGCTGAGTTACCGTTGATATGCTGCGCCAGGTTGGTATCAGAGCTTTGCTACGCTCCTCGAAATTTTTCCATTCACCATGGCAAGACCTCGTAGAGCACCTGTTCGAACCGAAGCAGAAATCATCCGTGATGCAATCGCTGAGCTTCAAGCCCAGATGCAAACTATCACTGCCACCCTTCAAAACCTCAACATTCAGTGCAACGCTCCGCCACCGATGTTCAAGCTGACGAAACAGATGGAGAAGACGATAGAGATGAGAACCTGTTGGTTGATAATCTTTTTGCTCCTCTCCGTAATAACCGCGCACTTGCTCGCGATGCTGGTCCAGGAGTTGATGCAGGTTTTCAATGGGAAACTGGATTTAAAACAGAGATTCCGGAATTCCATGGCAACTCTTCAGCTGAAGAACTTCTCTATTGGATTGTCACAGTTGAAGAAATCCTGGAATTCAAAAGAGCATCAATGGACCGTTGTGTTCCTGTTCTCAAAATGCGATTTCGCAACCGAGCAGCAGCATGGTGGACACAATTGAAATCGACTCGAGCTCGCCTAGGGAAGCCTAAAATCATGTCATGGGACAAGTTGAAATCGAAATTAAAGAAAACATTCTTACCGTATAATTACGATCAGATCATGTTCCAGCATCTTCATCACATACGCCAGGGTACACGTTTTGTGGCTGATTACTCAACTGAATTTTTCTTGCTGCTTACTCGCGTCGACATTCAAGATTCAGAACGTCAATTAGTTGCTTGATTCACTGCCAGCCTTTGTCAACAAATCCAACACACCATCAACTTATTTAATTCATTGATGTTGTCAGAAGCTCACCAGCAAGCACTTACCATTGAGTCGCAAACTAGAAGGAATTTTTCATGGACTATCTCATGTCCCACACGTACTACTCAGCAACAACTGAATTCTAACCCGACTGATGATCCGCTTCCACAGCAACCTGATACTGCCATCATGCCTTTTACGGACAAGACAACACAGCATCCATCTTCGCTTCATTGTTTTGCTTGCGGTGAGATCGGTCATTGTCAGTCCAATTGTCCTAAGAAATCGCAGGGGTCTTCTCCTTGATACTGCTGGCAATGATGTGAAATAATATATGATGATGAAGTTCCAGAAACTATTGAGGAGACCGTGGATCTTGTCGCAGACACTGGACCATGCTTGATGGTTCGGCGTGTGTGTATCGCTCCCCACCATATTGATAAAAACCCTCAACGACATAACCTGTTCAACTCCAAATGTACTACTACAGGCAAGGTGTGCAAATTTATTATCGACTCCGGAAGTAGCGAAAATGTGGTTGCTGAAGACGTCATCAATAAACTCAAACTATCAACGGAACTTCATCCTTGTCCCTTCAAACTAGCTGGGTTGGACCAGAAAACAGATTTGATAATTACTCATCATGCGCTTATATCTTTTTCCGTGGGACGTACTTTCAAGGATCAAATTCACTGTGATGTAGCAACAATGGACGCTTGCCACCTACTTTTAGGGTGTCCTTGGATATTTGATCATCGTGTCCAGCACGATGGTTATCTTAACACCTACAACTTCTGTTACAATGATCGTACTTTCACACTTCAACCATCTCTGCCTGAGAAACAGAGCACGTCGTCAGCACCTGTCTTAATTCTCCAGCACAAACCTTTTGAGCATGCACTTCGAGAAGAGGGACGAGTTCTGATTTTAATCAACTTTTCGACTGAATCCTCTGTTTTTTTAATTCCAGATATTTTTAAAGGTCTTTTGGACGCGTTTCAGGACGTCTTCCCCAGCGAGCTACCATCCGGCCTTCCTCCTCTCAGGGATATTCAACACCGCATTGATCTAGTTCCAGATGCTATACTTCCTAATCGAGCTCATTACCGCATGAGTCCTAGCGAGCATGAGGAGCTTCGGCGAGAAGTTGAGGATCTCGTTGTAAAAGGATACTTACGTGAAAGTCTGAGTTCATGTGCAGTCCCCGCATTGCTTATACCAAAGAAAGATGGATCATAGAGAATATGTGTCTATAGCCGCGCGATAAACAAAATCACAGTGCGCTATAGATTTCCCATACCTCGTCTCGACAATCTTTTGGACCAAATTGGTACTGCAACAATTTTTTCTAAGCTGGATCTTCGAAGTGGATACCATCAGATACAAATTCGCCTAGGAGACGAGTGGAAAACTGCGTTTAAAACTCGGAAAGGTCTTTTTGAATGGCTTGTCATGCCTTTCAGATTATCCAATGCACCAAGCACCTTTATGCGCATTATGAATCAATCTCTGCGACCCATTATTGGTAAATTCGTGGTGGTCTACTTTGATGATATTCTCATATTCAGCATGTCACTAGCTGATCATCTTGCTCGCTTAAAATATGTGCTCCTTGTTCTTCGTCGAGATCAGCTCTTTGCTACTCATGAGTTATCCGGTTCCCTAAATATCTTGCCGTGACAGGCCAAAGTGACGCGACGACCTTGCCGCGTATCCCGAAGGGTACAGTACCAGTCTGGGCAAAGTTATGTTCTTGAATAGAAATGTATTTAAACGGAGACTCGCCTGAAACGTGCCACGCATTCCGAGGGGTATAATACTAGTTTAGGAGTCAAACTTCTGAAGAAACAAACAGCTGACCCTGCCACGTATCCCGAGGCAGTACGGTCCCAGCCAGAGGAATTAAATTTCTAGAGAAGAGAACGGAAGGAGGGCATCAACTCCGACCTTATTTGTATGTCCCGGGGGAGCACATTATTGGTCAAAGGAATTACAATTCCAGAGAAGTGAACCACGGAGCGGTTATACAGGGTGTCAACTCCGACCTTATTCGTATCCGGGAGAGTACGTTATTGATCAAAAGAATTACTCGTCCAGAAAAGAAGACCATGAGACGATGATAAGGCTCATGTTTTACCCAAATAAAACTACTGCAAGTGCACAACAATGCAGTTATAGTATAAGGAGTTATCGAATCCCAAGAGAGTAAGTAAACTACACTATAGAATTTAAGTTCGGATTAAGCTAAGCAATCTGTAGTGTATGTAATGCGAAATAATTAAAAATATGGAAGCAGGCGATTTTGATTGATCTATGACTCAGAAAACTAAAAACGCTAAGTCAGGACAATTCGCAGGTTGAATCCGAGAGTGTAGAATGTATGCAATCAGGAATGAATTAAAACCGTCTTGAATATGTATAGAAAAAGTATAACTAATCAATTCTCATTGCAGAAATTATCTATAACTAAATCACAGAGTTTCAAATCTCTTTGCAAACTCTAACAACCTAAACATGCAGTAATGATCAGGTTCAATTGTTCACAGAACTCCTAAGTCAAATCTCTTTGCATATAGGCGTTTTGCTCATCTAATACTAGTTCATGTGGTTAATAATGTTCTCACATCTATTAAACAACCTAGGGTTTCGAAATTTAGATGAGGTGTCTAAGAAATCGATGTGAATGCAAGCACAAATGAAGAACCAATGATTTTCCTATCAGTTTAGCAATTCTACACAAACTCTTCATCAACCTTTGAATAATCTCAACTTAACTAAAAAACTACTCAGACATAGTAAATTGAGAAAACATCATGAATAGAATAGATTGCACAAAAGAAATAAGAAGTAAAGATAAAGGAGTTCAAAATCTTCTCTGGATGAGTCTGATTTGTCTCTCCAAAAGCTCTGCTACAAATCTCTCTCTAAAGCTCTCTAGAAAATAAGATACAAGATAAAAGCCAACAATGGCTGAAAACCTAATATATACATGCCAAAACATGAGCTGGGGTTTTCTTGTAAATACTAGAACTTCTGGGTCAAAACTGCAATATCTTCTCCATCTTTTAAAATAAGTTGCGATTCTCTGCAAGCATCAGGTTAATACTTGACCCTAGATCACAAATAGAATGGAGAAAGCGTCATGTTGAGATTGAGCAATCAAGCACAAAGTTTCCTAGATCAGGTAGCTTCTATGGAACTCTGCTTTGAATGGTGGCACTGACTTGTTCAGAAACAGTCACCTTCTTCTTCTTCTTCTTTGGAATTGTACCTAAGAGAATTGCACTAATGTCCCTGGTAAGCAATGCTTCAGGACTTACACCATTCACAACCATCCTCTTGACATACCTTCTTAGTGCAAGTGAAAGTTTGACTGCATCAACAAGAGGAATCTCAAGCATCAGCTTGTCTATCATTGCCTTGCACTTGACTTCTTATATCTCATGTTTAGACTTCCTAGGATGCTTGGGGAAGGGTGTCTTGGGTTTATAAGCTTGCTCCTTGCCATTATCTGCAGTTACAGGCGAAATAGCTTCGTTCTGGGGTGGGTGACGATCGTCACCAGGGGGGTGACGCTCGTCACTGACTTGTCTTTTGTAAGTTGGTGACGAGCGTCACCCCTCCATGATGACGCTCGTCACTCAACTCTAAGACTGCAAAATTTTCATCTTCATACTCCATCAGTTGCACGATCTGGTCTGCACTCAACCTTTTTTTCTGCACTGTTTTAAGCTCCTTTTCACTCTTGACTGTGATGACATTAACCTGATGCTTGGGACTGATATAAGTACTTCCAGGAAGGAATTCCTATTGCCTTTGAACAGCTCCTGCAGTTTGAGCAACCTGAACATCCAGCTTCTTCATGTGAGAGTTCAGACTCTTAATTTTTCCATTCAGGTTCTGATACAGCGAATCTATCTTACCATTGAAGTCAACTGTAATCTTCTGCTGTCCTTCTAGGATCTGTTCCAGCACAGCTTCCATCTTGTTGTCTTGTGGAGGTGCAGTTTGGTAGGAAGAATAACCATAATTCCTGCTGAAGTTGATGCTGCTCTGGTATGGTTTATCAACCTCAGTCTTCTGGAACTGTGGCATTGTAGTATAACCAGTTGCATTCTGGTTTTCGGTGAAGGTGTTCTTCTGATTATTGCCATTGTAACCTCTGTTCCATTGCTGATTCCTAAACTTTTGACACTGAAAACCTCCATTGATGAAATTAACATCGTTTTGCTCAAACTCTTCAGGATTTTTGAAAGTCTCCACTTCTGCAGCAAATTGGACTGATTTCTTTCCCATCAGAACGCTGTGCATACTGTCTAATTTAGCCTTAACCTCAGCTATTTGGTTTCCTTCATTCAAACCAGCCTGTTGCATCCTCTGAAGTCAGCATTCTTGGTGTTGTTACTGCAGGCCAAGTTTCCAATCAGAGTTATTGCAGCATCAGGAAGGTTTGTGTTGAAGTTCCCATTACTAGCAGCATCCAACGCCATCTGATACTTCCAGTCAATGCCTCTGAAGAAGATATCAAGCAGCTGCACCTGATTGAAGCCATGATGAGGACAGTCCTTTGATAAGACTTGAATCTCAGCCAAGGAGCTTTAAAAGCTTCTGTGGTTCCTTGGGAGAATGAAGCAATTTTCATTCTCAACTCTTCTGACCTTGCATCATCATAGAAATTGTTCAGAAATGTGTTCTTGGTGTCTTCCCAAGTGGTCAGAGATCCAAGCTCCAGTTGCTTCAGCCAATAAGCAGCATCTCCTCCCAGAGAGTAAGGAAACAACTTACAGAACAAGAAGTGATTGCTAACTTCATTAGCTTTGACACTTGAAGCCAGATCCTCAACCCTCTCAATGTGGTCCATATGATGCTCATGAGGTAAACCTTGAAAGGGATGCTGACCCACAAACTGATAGTAAGCAGGCTTCAGCTCGAAATCATTCCTCTGGAATGCAGGAGGGTGGATTGCAGCTCTGTTGGCATAGAACTGATCAGGTCTGTTGTAATCTCCTAATGTTCGCTGTACAAAACGCCCAGCAGCGCCTCCAGCTCCATTCCCAGCGTGTTGAACCACTTGTTTAACGATTACTTTGCCATCCTGATCCAGTCTCTGCCCTTCTTCATTCCTCATGTTTCCATCTCTGTCAACCAAGTGACCTTCTACATTTTTGACCAAGACAAGTGGAGCGACCATTGTAGATTGCTTCTTAGCTTTCCTGATAGTTCTTTCCAACTTAGTTATCTCTTCAATGCCCAAAGTCAAAGCTCCTTCTCTTTGTTGCTTTTGGTACTGAGATTAGGCATACACCTGAAACCAGCACAAAGAAAAGTAGCAGAGAGTTAGTAAACAAGTAAAAACTTAGACAAAATCCTAATACTACAAATCGATAGGCAGCTATTACTCCCCGACAACGGTGCCAAAAACTTGATAGGGCTCATGTTTTACCCAAACAAAACTACTGCAAGTGCACAACAATGCAGTTATAGTATAAGGGGTTATCGAATCCCAAGGGAGTAAGTAAACTACACTATAGATTTTAAGTTCGGATTAAGCTAAGCAATCAGTAGTGTATGTAATGCGAAATAACTAAAAATATATAAGCAGACAATTTTGATTGATCTAAGACTTAAAAATCTAAAAACGCTAAGTCAGGACAATTTGCAGGTTGAATCCGAGAGTGTAGAATGTATGCAATCAGGAATGAATTAAAACCGTCTTGAACATAAATTGCAAAGGTATCTTCACATTGCAGAAGTTATCTAAGTCTAATTCACAGAGTTTCAAATCTCTTTGCAAACTCTAACAACCTAAACATGCAGTAATGATCAGGTTCAATTGTTCACAAAACTCTTAAGTCAAATCTCTTTGCAAATAGGCGTTTTGTGATATATCATGATTTTTATGGTTTTTAACCATGGTGTAAGTACTTTTATTGAGTCTTTTTGGTCTTTTTAGAGTCTTACTAGAGCCTTTGCAGGTTGTAGCATGTCTGGAGCATAATTGGAGATATTGAAGCCTTTTGGAGCATTGCAAGATGAAGCCACGAAGTGTGCAACTCGGAAAAAAAAGTATGGATTTGGGTGACACTCGTCACCCATAAGGGTGACACTCGACACCAGTAGAGGAAGGAGTCGTGGCCTGGTTTTTAAAAGATTGGGAAGAAATTGCAGTTTTAGTCCAGAAGTTCCAGTATTTGCAAAAGGCTCCAGATCGTGATTTACCTTGTATATTAGGTTTTTCAGCCATTCTTTTGGCAGATATCTTGTATCTTATTCTTTTGAAGAGCTTGAGAGAGAGATTTGTAGTAAAGCTTTTGGAGAGACAAATCAGACTCCTTCAGAGCAGATTTCGAACTCCTTTATTTCTATTTCTTATTTCTTTTATGCAATCTATTCTTTTCATGATGTTTGTTTCATTCACCATGTCTGAGTAGTTTGTTAGTTAAGTTAGGGCTTTTCAAAGGTTGAAGAAGAGTTTGTAGAATTTCTAAACATAAAGGAAATCCAGTGATTCTTCATTTGTGCTTGCATTCATATCGTTATCTTAGACCCTAGGTTGTTTGATATATGTGAGAGCATTATTAATCACCTGAACTAGTATTAGATGAGTAAAACGCCTTAGTGCAAAGAGATTTGGCTTAGGAGTTTTGTGAACAATTGAACCTGATCATTACTGCATGTTTAGGTTGTTAGGGTTTGCAAAGAGATTTGAAACTCTGTGATTTAGGCATAGTTAACTTCTGCAATGAGAATTGATTAGTTATACCTTTGCAATTCATGTATAAGATGGTTTTAATTCATTCCTGATTGCATGCATTCTACACTCTCGGATTCAACCTGCGAATTGTCCTGACTTAGCGCTTTTAGCTTTCTGAACTTTAAGACCAAGCATAAAACTCCCACTTCCATTTATTTTACGGTTTCACATACTTATTGCTTAGCTTAATCCAGACCTGAACTCTTTAGTGTAGTTTACTTACTTCCTTGGGATTCGAAAACTGCTTTGCTGTGCACTTGCAGTAGTTTTATTTGGGTAAGACCTGAGCCCTATCAAGTTTTTGGCGCCGTTGCCGGGGAGTAATAACTGCCTATCGATTTTTAGTATTAGGATTTTGTCTAAGCTTTAATTTGTTTACTAACTTTTTGCTGCTTTTTTTGTGCTGGTTTTAGGTGTATGCCTAATCGCGGTACTAGAAGCAACAAAGAGAAGGAGCTTGTGACTTTGAGCATCGACGAACTCGCTAAGTTGGAGAGGACCATCAGGAAAGCTAAAAAGCAATCTACATTAGTTAATTCACTGATCTTGGTTAAAGATGCAGAAGGTCACTTGGTTGACAGAGAGTGAAACATGAGGAATGAAGAAGGGTAGAGACTAGATCAAGATGGGAATGTCATAGTTGAACAACAGGTTCAACAAGTGGCACAAGACGCTGGAGCCCCTGCTACTGCTAACAACGTTGCTGGGCGTTTTGCTCAGAGGACTCTAGGAGATTACAACAGACCTGATCAGTTCTATGCTAACAGAGCTGCAATCCGCCCTCCTGCTTTCCAGAGGAATGATTTTGAGCTTAAACCTGCTTATTATCAGCTGGTGGGACAGCATCCATTCCATGGCTTACCTCATGAGCATCCAATGGATCATATTGAGAGGTTTGAGGATTTGGCTTCAAGTGTCAAAGCTAATGGAGTTAGCAATGACTTTATGTTCTGCAAGCTTTTCCCTTACTCACTTGGAGGAGATGCTGAATATTGGCTGAAGCAACTGGAGCCTGGTTCATTAACTACATGGGAGGACACCAAGAATGACTTTCTGAACAATTTCAATGATGATTCTAGATCAGAGGACCTGAGGACGAAAATTGCAACATTCTCTCAAGGTCCTACTGAAGCTTTTAAGACTTCTTGGCTGAGATTCAAGTATGATACAAGAGTTTTGACTCTCTTGGTCAATCACCCATTGTACTAGTCATTGTAGCATTGAGTTTTAATGTCAATCCAAAGGGGAAGATTGAAACAGCAGGATTATAGCAGATTTCTTAATTCAAGCAGATATAAAAGGGGTTTAGAATATCTAGCAACCTAAGTGATCAAGCAGAAATCAAGCAAACACAAAACAAAAGGTAACAAGCAAGCAAAGCAACCAAAATAAAGGAAAAACAGAGCAGATCCGAAATAGAGCTAAAAACAGAGAAAAGATGGGACTTGAGATGAGATAATTGGTGTTAGAGAACTCTTGACTCAACCTATGATGCTTACAAACTCACATAATGCTATTCCTTATGCATAGAATTCATATATATGACTAATCCAATGTCTTGGCACTAATCTCTTTGCTAATTACCAAGTCAAGAACTAATTCTCATTAGTGAAATGATAAAGAGCAAGCATTAAGACAAATCTATCAACCCTATATTGCCAAATCACTACCTAGACAGTCAATCTCTTGAGCTAGGATAAGCAATTCTCTTGCAAAGCAGTTCAGGCATTTCATCAAACACTTGGTAGGCATAAAATAAGCCTAAGATCTTAATCAACTTAGCTAGGACTAATTAAGCATTAAACACAGAAATCAGAAAGGAAATGGAAGAATTAACACTAAGCAATCATATATAGAGTCTCAAATTCCCTAAACCTAACCCATCTCAGATCCTTAAAAAGACTACTCACTAAGCACTATTAAAACCATCAATTCAAAGAAAGAAAGATGACTAATCATGATTAGAGAGCTTAAATAAGATGAAAGATGCAAACTTTAATTAAAATCAAGCAAATGTTCAAATTACAAAACCCAAAGGTCTAAACAAGGAAGAAAGAACTGCTGGATTAAAGCTTGTCCCCAGAAATTAGGGATTTTTCGTATTTAGAGGAGTCTAAGCAAAAATGGCAAAATTGTAAATAAATGGTCTTTAGTCTGGGATCCTATCGATTAGTTGTATCGGTCTAGGCTTGATCGATATGATTTGTATCGTTCTGGAAGGTGACCGATATGGTGACCGAAATGTATTCGGTGCATTTGTATCGGTCACTCCTGACCGATAGCTTTGATCGATATGGCTTGTATCGACCACTCCTTGACCGATATTTTTGATCGATACGGCTTGTATCGGTCACTCCTTGACCGATAGCCTCTGCGCACAGACCGATAAGCTCTGCAGAGATTGTCTGCCTTGGTCCCTTTTGCTCATTTTGGCCCAGCTAGCTTCCTGGATAATCCTCAAAGCTCCTCTAAGCTCCTTTTAGCTTCATAAGCACCTAAAAACATTCATAATACAAGAAAAATGCAAATTATATCCTAAATGCAACCTAAGACTAAAAGGAGAAGAAAATAGGACAAAAACTAAGGAAAACATGCAAAAGAGAACCAAAACATGTACTAAATGCAAGCCTAAATGGTGTAAATACAAGAGATATCAACACCCACACACTTGCCTTTTACTTGTCCTCAAGCAAATAAGGAAAAATGGGAGAGTGATGTTTAAAGGTGAGAGCTCAAAACTAAAGATGTCAATGGAAAAACTGATTCAATGCCCAAGTTATAGGTTCTAGGATGCATAGAGGTTGTTCTACTTTAAAAGCTTTAGCCATACCTATCATAGCAAACAATGAACATTAGCTTAGCCTACACAAGCATTCAAATCAACCATCTCTTTAACATTCATTAATCAGTAACCAATGGATCAAGTTTGTGCAAATCAAGAGAAAACTTTTGGTCAAGGGACAAGGTTATGAGATGAAAATGATCTCATTCAAATAAGGGTTCAAAGATTCAGGGATCACTCAATGAAATGATTATATCTTAGGCAAAATGCTAAAGGTTAAATCACACATATGCATGCAAGTCAAAGCTCTCTTCTACCTTTTTCACCCAAGATGAACCTAATAACTTCTAAAACCCCAAGTGAAACTCCTAAATCTACCCTTTACCAAAGCACTTGATCTCTTCCTTCTTCATATTTGGGGGAAACTCCTTCTTCTTTTACTTGTGTGGTTGACTTCTTTTTGGAACTTTCTCTTCTTTGTTGTATGATTGACGCCATTTTCATCACCTTTGGTGGATTGCTTGGTCTGATTTCTCCTTTTGGATGACCTTTTGTAAGCTTTGTTGTTGTTGGCACCTTTCTTCTTTAACACTTAGAGCTTTCTTCCTAATTAACTTAACCACAAAATGAACTGTTCCCCCATACTACCAATCCCATACTTCTTCTTCTTCTTCTCAAAGACGTAAACAATTAAAGCTCAAACCACTTACACTACCCTTTCCCAAACTCCTAACCTAATACCAAGCTCAAAAGGCAAGCTGGTGTCTACAAGAGAGCTTCTCCTTGCCAGGCTTATTCCTAACACTTTTTGCCAAGATAAGATCGAAAATAATGCAATGCAAGGCCTCATAACTCTCACAATAGTGTTCAGATTCAGAAAGAAGGATGGTTTAGGGTGTGGCTAACTGTCCCATAATGATGAGGATCAGCTGCTTGGATTAACAAGAGTGGTAAGAAGGGAAGAAGATAATCCAAGTATGTATATAGGTAGCCAAGTAATCACTCTCAATGCACAAACAAGATAGTTCTAAGTCAGGATTATGGTTCTAATAAGATAGAGTTGGAATCAAATCAAAGCAAGCTTCAGCATAATACAAGAATATCAATGCAAGTAGTCAAGATATGGTGCAGCCTTAACTTCAAACTTACTACAATGCAATCAGACAACAGGTAACCAAGGTATTGAAAACAATTCAAACATTAACATCTTGACAAGTGTCTATCATTTACTCCCTGTGCAAATGTATGCAAACCTATATAAAATACATCTAGACTCAATCTAAGTTATGTAAATGCAACTAAATGATCTTTTTGGTTTGCAAAAACATGCAAATTTGTTGTCAAAATTTTCGATTTTTTGGTGCTTTTCTATGCCTTATATGAATGCATGATGTGCATGAGACTCAA
This sequence comes from Thlaspi arvense, assembly GCA_911865555.2. Classification (NCBI taxonomy): domain Eukaryota; kingdom Viridiplantae; phylum Streptophyta; class Magnoliopsida; order Brassicales; family Brassicaceae; genus Thlaspi; species Thlaspi arvense. The sequence continues at coordinate 44,068,581 of OU466862.2, read as the reverse complement.
GATGAAAGAAAAAGAAAAACTAAGAAAACAAAACACAAAGTCAAACCCCAAATCTCTCCCCCACACTTAAATTACACAGTCCCTTGTGTAATGAAAGCAATGAGTGAGAGAAGAAACAAAATATAATGCAGTGGTATAAACAATGAGTAGGATGTGGTACCTGTTCAATAAGTGGAGTGGTGGGAGGATTGATGAGATGATCCCTCTTGTGTGTCTGCACCACTCTCATTTTGCTCTTCAACTACTGATCTTCCTTGGTAGAGTTGGCTCTCATCAGGGCAAAAACTGAGGTTGCTTCTTATATTGATGCATGTTTGCTGTGGGTTTTGGAGGAGGAACCGTGCTGGTGCTTGGGGACCCTAGAAAAAGTTGTAAACATGTTTGCTTTTGATGCTCCTCTCAAGGAAATGACTTCTTCTTAGGTAGTCCAAGTCCATCCATAGTGGTTGTAAGGCAGCTTCGGTATGCTCCTCGCGGTTCACTCCACATGCCATTAAGATAGCTGCCACTACGCCTCCGATGTGTATATGTGGTTTGCTTGCCCTCTCAGTTAAAACCCAGCGTTTTTAGGAGAAGAGGTGCTCCATCAACTTTGTAGGCGGCCTTGGAGGTGTTCAATTGGTGCTGTAAATCACTAGTGGCTGCATGGCATTGTACATGAAGTCTTTCTCCTTATCTGTGAGGGTATCTGTATCTTCTCTTGCAAAGAATGTGTTTGCAAGAGCCATTTGGGCGTACCTCACTACTGGATGCTTCAAATGTTGGTTCCTTGAGGTTCTGCAACGGATTTACCAGCCCCTAACACCTTCCATAGCATCTTGTGTTGCCTCTGGCTGATCTTGAAGTGGTCCTTCCACTCAGTATATCTGTATGTACTTAGGGCCAGTGTAAGCTTGAAGAAGGTTGCTGTAAAATTTTGATCGCCAATTCGGAATGATATCCAGCCGTCTCTATTCACCAGCTCACTGTCATCATAGTGCACCACCTTCAAAGTGGAGAGAAATTGGTAGGTGAGGTCCTTGTAAGATGGAAGTGCCCTCTCCATAAAGTCAGTGAGCCCCATGCCTTCAAAGATTGTGTTGGAATCTAAGTGTATCCCAAGCTCTTGCATAGTGGAGGCGCAAGGATATCTTGTGGGCCTGAAAGTGCATTGGTTGAATCTTTCCATGAGCTGCTCAGCACTTGGCGCATTGTGAGAGACTTCCTCTACAGTTGTTCCCTTTCCTTTTGACTTGGCGACCCTTCCTGCAACTGGTCTTAGTACATCATCTCTTGAGAACTGCCCTTCAGCAACGCCCTTGCCCTTCCTTCTTCTAGCTCTTGGGGAAATAGGTGCCTCCCCTTGTTGTGCTCTCTTTTTGCTTTCAGCAGAGCTGTTCATTCTTCTCATTGTACCTGAAAGAACAAGGCTTGAAGGTACTATAAGTAAAACAGGAACAGCTGAAAAAACCAATAACTGTTTGCTTTAGAAAGAATTACTCTAAGCTAAAAGAAGTTTAGCTAGCCCATAGACAAAATTAAACTTCCAAAAAAGGGCAAGAGGAATTTATAATCTAACAGTTGAGACATGCTAGAGCTCAATTGAATGAAACAATGATGCATGTTAACCTATCTTGGTGGTGCTAAGCAAAAGAGAAGATGGTGATGCAAAGGGGCAGCAAACAGGCAATAAATGAGATTTGAGAACAGTAAACAAAGCTTAAACACTTAACATGCCCATTTTAAACAAATCCACAATGCAAAATTAAAGCACATCATCTTAAACTAAGGAAAACTTGTTCTTAAAACCATAGATAAAGCAGTTTCAAGTACATGAATATGTAAGAACAAGATATAAATAGTCGAGAAGGCAAACTTCAAAGGAGCTTCTAAGCACTTGAAAGAGTTAAAATAAAGAGAAAGAGGGCTTAAAATTTTCGTGCTAACCAATGAGAGAAGTAGAGAGATGAAGTGTGAAGAGAGTAGAAAGAATTTGTTGATTTATAAAGAGGTGGGTGGGGAACTAAGGGGATCTAAAGAGTAGGGGACAAAGACAAAAGTGCTCAAGAGCTCTGCAAAGTGGCAGGGAGGAGCCAAAATTTTAATTTAAACCTCCTTGGCTCCAAACCAAAGGAGGGAATATTTTTTGAGAATTTAAGCACTTACCTCGCGGGGGTATCGGACATAATGTGACCGATACGAATGACCGATATGCTGCGTATCGTTCCCAAGTAATCGATAGCAATGACCGATACATTTCCTGGGAGTCCTATCGGTCTCTCTCTGATCGATAAACTGACCGAAGTATATTCGATGGATTTGTATCGACCAATGTCCGATCAATATGAATGACCGATAGGAAAATTTCTTGCAAACTCCGTTCCCTATCGATAGGTTGACTGGTGCAATCTGGCTCTACTGCTATCGATCACAAATGACCGATATTCATGACCGATACGATCTGTATCGGTCTCGCCTTGACCGATACAGTTGATCGATACCAGCCAAAATGCACCTGTTTTTGCCTCTTTAACTCATAACAATTTGCCCTTAGACCACTCTTGCTCCTGCTGATGAAAGAAAAATACAAAGGGAAACGTAAAATGCAAGAATATGTACAAGGATAACAGGGGAATACTTTCCAAGTGTGCTAGTTTAATGTCCCTAGCTTGACTTTCCTTGATTGGTCACTCTGGTGGAGGGTCCTCAAGGTTAATGTCTACTTCATCACCAAGACACTCACTTGCCATGTATGGTTTTAGCCTGTGCCCATTCACTGTGAAGTCTCTTCCATCCTTGCTAAGCAAAGTCACAGCCCCATATGGCAATAGTTCTTTGATCTTGAATGAACCTGACCATCTTGACTTCAGCTTTCCAAGAAACAGCCTCAACCTTGAGTTGAATAGCAACACCTGATCCCCTGCCTTGAAGTCCTTGTTCTTGATCCTCTTGTCATGGAAGGCCTTTGTCCTTTCCATATAAATCCTAGAGCTCTCAAAAGTTTCAAGGCGGTTTTTCTCTAGCTCATGCAAGTTGATTAGTCTCTTTTCTTGAGCTGTCTTAATGTCAAAATTCAGCAACTTTGTTGCCCACAAAGCCTTATATTCCAGCTCAACAGGTAGATGACAGGACTTCCCATAAAAGAGTGAGAAAGGAGTTCTGCCAGTGGGTGTCTTGAAGGCTGTCCTGTAAGCCCACAAAGCATCATCAAGTTTATTAGACCAGTCCTTTCTTGTAACACCAACTGTTTTCTCTAAAATGGCCATGATCTCTCTGTTAGACACCTCTACTTGGCCACTTGTTTGAGGATGGTAAGGAGTAGCAACCTTATGCTTGACACCATTCTTCTTGAGCAAACTCTCAAAAACCTTGTTGATGAAGTGTTTTCCACCATCACTGATCACACACCTTGGAACACCAAACCTTGGGAAGATTATTGTCTTGAAGAGATTCAGAACAACTCTAGCATCATTTGTTCGACAGGCAATGGCTTCAACCCACTTTGACACATAATCAACAGCCACCAGAATGTACTTTTTCCCATAAGAGGAAGTGAAAGGTCCCATAAAATCGATCCCCCACACATCAAACAGATCCACTTCAAGAATAGGGTTCAGAGGCATCTCATCTCTCTTGAAGATGTTTCCCTTCCTTTGACATGCATCACAAGAGGAGATGTGGGCTTGGGCGTCCTTGAAGAGACTAGGCCACCAAAAACCAGCTTGGAGGACCTTGGAGGCTGTCTTGAATGTTGCAAAATGTCCTCCATAGGCTGAGCCATGGCAATGATGCAGAATTCCTGGAACTTCTTCTTCAGCTATACACCTCCTTGAATTCCTGAGCCATGGCAATGAGCCTTAGCCTTGTCCACTTCTATCCCTTTCTCTGAGATCTTGTGACCCAAAACAATGCCTTCTTGCACCATGAAGTGGCACTTCTCCCAATTCAGGACTAGTTTTGTGTCTTCACACCTTTGGAGGATCTGAGAAAGGTTAGACAAGCAGACACAAAAGGAGGATCCATAGACACTAAAGTCATCCATGAATACCTCCACCATTTCTTCAAGCAAGTCAGAAAAGATAGAAGTCATACACCTTTGAAAGGTAGCAGGGGCATTGCATAAACCAAAAGGCATTCTCCTATAAGCAAATGTTCCATAAGAGCAAGTAAAGGTTGCTTTTCTTGATCGTTAGGATGGATAGGGATTTGAAAGAATCCATTATAACTATCTAAAAAGCAGTAATACTTATGATTTGCTAATCTTTCTAACATCTGGTCTATGAATGGCAAAGGGAAGTGATCTTTCCTAGAAGCAGAATTAAGTTTTCTGTAATCTATGCACATCCTATGAGCAGTAATTGATCTAGTTGGAATTAGCTCATCATTTTCATTTTTAACAACATTGATCCCTCCTTTCTTAGGTACCACATGGTCTGGTGAGACCCATGTGCTATCTGAGATGGGATAGATCACTCATGCTTCAAGCAACTTCAAGATTTCCTTTTTTATTACTTCTTTTAAATTAGGATTCAGCCTTCTCTGAGGTTCAATAGAAGTTCTTGTCTCATCCTCTAGATGGATCCTATGAGTGCAGAGGTTAGGAGTGCTTTAGATATCATCTAGTGAATATCCAATAGCTTTCCTAAACCTCTTTAACACCTTGACAAGAGCCATGATCTCATCATCATTGGGGTTGTCATTGACTATAACAAGGTAAGTGGAGTTAGGACCTAAGAAGACATACCTTAGCCCTGTAGGGAGAGGTTTTAGCTCCACCTTGGGTGCCTTGAGCTCACTCCAGTCCTCTTCTGATCTGTTCTGCCCTTTGGCTCCAGCTTCCTTGCTTGGGGAGTAAACTGCTTGAGCTGAGAAGGCTTCCTTTCGTGTGTATTCCAACTTTTCAAATGGCTCTTCCTCTTCAAAGAACTGATGTTATTGCACATTGCATACATTTTGCATACTTATTAGTTAGCTTTTCATGCATTTGTATCATGTTTTAGGTTAGATTGCATCACTTAGGGTCCTAGAGCATTCTTGCATCAGCATACGCATTTTTCTTGCATTTTGCATCACATTCAGGTTGTTTCTGGCTGCTTTGGAGTCGTGGAGGTTCGTGGACGTGTTGAAGCTGATGTAGCAGTTCGTGGGAGCTCGGAAATATGCTAAGGACCAGAGATCGAGGAGCAGATCGAGCATGGCCGGTCGATCTAGGAGTTGGTCGACCAGAAGATCGAGCCAACTAGGCGATCCAAGGAAAATGATCGAGACGGAGATCGAGTGAAGCAATCGATCAATCGGTACAGACGTAAATGACGCCATGCAGAGCGAGAGACAGATCGAGTACACCACTCGATCCAGCCGAAGATCGATACTGAGATCGGATGCAACACTCGATTCGCCGATGAAGATCGAGACCCAGATCGAGCCGAAGACACGATGTCCGGATATGATCGAGAGGACCACTCGATCTTGGAGTCGATTTCTGTCCTTTCAACCGTTTTTGGCTGCTAGCGAAGGGGGGACCATTGGCTTGTTTGGGCATTTTAGGCAAGGCGGCGACACCTTTTTTCGAGAACTTTTTAGATCCTTATCTTTTTCCTTATGTTTTCTCTCTCGTTTTCGAAAAGAACACCATTGTTGAAACTCGTTTTTCTCTTAAGCTTTTGTATTCGAATCATTATCGTTTAATCCAGTTTTTCTTTCATGTTTATCGTCTCATTTCATATGCTTTGCTTGATTTACTCTATGTGTAGTGAGTAGTTACTTTGGGTTCGGGGTTGAGAGTATTAAGGGGTTGAAAGGGTTTCGATCTTGGGATTTTTCTAAACGTTTTTAAAGGCTATCTCTTCTAAGGTGTTGAAAGCTTAATGCTTGAAGACTCTCATGCCAAGAGCTTCATGATCCGAGAGGTTCCTTACCTTGACAGGATCCAGGAATCTCGGAAGATCACACATTAGAGACTAGTTACCCCTTCCCAAAAGCCATGGAAGTTTGGGGGATTAGTTAAGCCATTTACTTGAAATCTGTTTTCCTCGCCTTTCGACCTCTCTTTCCACCAAAAGCCATTGGTTTGGAGGAGAGGATGAAAGAGTGATCTATACCGAAAGCCACATATAGATCTTGTTTTGTTTTCAAGGCTTAGAGATCCTCACCAAGTGAGTCGATCTAAAGTTTTAAAACCAAGGTCGAACCTTTGAAACCCCTAACCATGAATCTCAACCCTAGGCCCTTTCTTTTAGCATCTTTACGTCTATTCTCATCATTCGCTTGTTATCTGATAGCATCCTGGTCATTAGCTTTACTGTTCTTACGATTTTAGACGAGATCGATTGTTACTGCTCGATCTAGTGGTCGATCTCGTGGTCGATCCACTAGTCAAATTTTAATAATTCGAAGCTCTTTCTTTTAATCAATCCGTTTGTTTCTCGTGGTAGTTGCTTCCTTTCTAGTATTTTTAAAATAGATTTCACTCTGTTTAGGTTGCTGCATCTAGTTCTTAGATATTTTCTCATAAACTTTCTGATTTTGCTTAGATTTGCTTTAGTCCTTGCATTCTGTGTGCATTCTCTATCTCCTAGAAGTGGATTGACTCTCTCTTGCTTGCTATACTATGACATTGCTTGCATTAGAGTTTGATAACCTCTTTGCATCATAAACCCGAGCTAGAAAAGCGTTTATCAAGAACCTATGAGAGTCTAACCTCAGCTGATAACCCAATCTTTCCTTATCCAAGTATCCATCATCTACATGCTCCTTTGTCAAAGCTACTTGAAGTTTGTCTCCACAACACAACTCTTGAAATTCATCATGCAGCTTTTCTAGAATATCAATCTGGAACACTTGACCTTCAATAGTAGGATGCTGCATAATTTGCTTGATGTCAAATTTCAGAGACATGTCTTTATCCAATTTTAGCTCAATCTTCCCTTTCTTGACATCAATAAAAGCTCCTGTTGTGGCTAGGAAGGGTCTCCCAAGGATGAGAGGATCTCTAGGCTCCACATCCATATCTAAAAACATAAAATCAGTAGGTATCTCTACACTCCCAATTCTGAGTGGTACATCTTCAAGCAAACCTTTGGGGAGTCTCACTGATCTATCAGCCAACACCAAAGAGATTCTACAGTCTTTGAACTTGGTGAAGCCTAGGCGCTGTGCTACAGAGTAGGGCATCAAGCTGACACTAGCTCCAAGATCACACAAACATTTGTCAAACAGAAGTGGACTGATATTGCTGCATATTTCATGTGTTTTGCATACATATAAGATAGTTTTGCATGCATTTACTTTGCACTCTAGGCTAGTTTGCATCACTTTAGGTCCTAGAGTACTTTTGCACCAGCATTTGCATGTTTCTTGCATTTTGCATCGCATTCAGGTTGTTTTCGGCTACTTTGGAGCTATGGATGATTCGTGGACGTGCTGAGGCTCGTGAGGAAGTTCGTGGAGACTTGGAGAGATCAGGATTGCATGCTTGGGACCCGAGATCGAGTAGCAGATCGAGCAAGGCGGGTCGATCCAGACGAGATTGACCAGAAGATCGAGTAATCAAGTCGATGCAAGCAGATGGATTGAGACCAAGATCAAGGGTGGAGATCGATCTGAAGTACGGACGTAAATGACGCCATGCAGATCGAAGACCGGATCGAGCTTCCAACCCGATCAGCAGAAGATTGACTAAGAACCATCCGATCCAACACAAGATCGAGTGCCAGATCGAGCTTCGTGACCGATCCCAGACCAACCTTATCAGTCCAGCTGGTTTTGGACCGTAGCGAAGGGGGGGGGACCATTTGCGGTTTGGCCATTTTTGGCAAAAGTCAACGATCCCTTTCATTATCCCCATTCTGTCTTCTACCTTTTTATCTCTCTCGTTTTTAGGCGAATCGCCATTGTAGACTTTCGAGCTTTTCTTGCTTTTTATGTTTTGAATATTGAATCTTTGTTTTTAATAAATTGTTAATCATGTTTAAGAGATCATCCTTTACGCTTTCATCGGTTCTCTTTATGAATCGCGAGTAGTCTTGTTGGGTATTGGGGTTGGGGCGATTCGAAAGGGTCAAAAAGGTTAAAGTTTTGTGTGTTTCTTTGTTCTTCATCACCATCTCTTCTAGGATTTCAAACGCTTAAGGCTTAGAGACTCTCACGCCAAGATCTCTAAGATCCGAGGGATGTCTTACCTTGACAGGATCCAGATGTCCTGGAAAATCGAATCCTAGAGGCTAGTCTATCTTTCCCACACGCCATGGTTGTAAAGAGGACTAGTTAGGTCGTTTATTTGAAATCTGCGTTCGTTGCCCTTCAATCTATTTTTCCACCAAACACCATGGGTTTGGAGAAGAGAATGAAGGAGTGACTCATACCACACGCCATGGATGAGTCTCGTTTCGTTTTCAAGGCCTAGAGAACCTCTCAAAGAGAGTAGATCTAATGTTTTCAAACAAGCCTTGACCTTTGAGACCCACGAACATGACCCTAAACCTTAGACCCTCTTTCTAAATATCTTAAGCCGTTTAATATCATCCCATCGTCATAAAGTTTTGTTCTTGTCAATCGCATTCTGAATAGTTTTATCATTCTAGGTTGTTTAGACAAGATCGATCGTTGTGGCTCGATCTAGTGGTCGATCCCGTGGTCGATCAACTAGTCGATTTTTAGTAATTTGTAGCCTTGCATTTTAAATACTCCGCTTGTTCCTCGTGGTAGTTAATTCGTCTCTGGTAATTTTAAAATAGTTTTGCTTTGCATTTGATCGCTGCATCTAGTTTTTAAGGAATTTACCAATCATTTTCATATTTAGCTTAGATTTGCTCATTCCTTTGCATTCTTAGTGATCTTGCTACCCCTAGGTGTGGATTGATTCCTCTCTTGCATCACTATACTACATCTCTGTGTGAATTAGAGTTTTGATAACCTCTCTGTTGCATCTTGATAATCATTACATGCTAAAAGCTTGTTATCAAATGGCGCTGTTGCCATCTTAGGGGATAGAAAGCATTGAGATTTGGGGTTTGGTAAATACTAAGCCTTTACTTAAATTAAGTTACTGATTTCTGTACCTTCACACTTGTGTTTTTCAGGTACATGAATCTACGTTCAAGGGGAGACAACAACTTACTTCAACCCTTGGACAACATTCATCAACTTGGACATTCAAGACAAAGAAGAGTAAGAGAGCAAGCTAGACCTTTTGAGGAGATTGTTCAGCAAGGTTCAGTGGATTTTGAAGCAATGGCTGAGCACGAGCATCCTGAGGGACCTCATGAAGGTGTGGGAAGGGGTAATGGAAACCCCCACCACGCGGCTAGACCACCACGCATCATTGGAGCAGGAGATGCTCCCAATACTCACCATAATAGGTTTGGGATCACTCCTCCTCCAGTGCAGAACAATAATTTCGAGATCAAGCCAGGGTTTGTTCAGATGGTGCAAAACAACAAATTTCATGGGTTAGCTTTGGAGGACCCATTGGCGCATCTAGACAACTTTGAGGTGCTTTGTGGAATGCTCAAGATAAATGGCATCTCGGAAGACTGCTTCAAGCTGCGCTTGTTCCCCTTTTCCTTAGGCGACAAGGCACGGCATTGGGAGAAGACTCTTCCACAAGGCACTATCACTTCTTGGGCAGATTGTAAGAAAGCTTTCCTCTCCAAGTTTTTCTCCAGCTATCGGACAGCAAGGTTAAGAAGCGAGATCAGTGGCTTCACTCAGAGACAGAATGAGTCATTCAACGAGGCTATGAAGCGCTTTAAGGATTACACAATCGATTGCCCTCACCACGGATTCAGTGAGGAGACCTTATTGAGTACTATCTTCCGCGGAGCACTTCCAAAGATCAGACTACTACTAGACACGGCAAGCAAAGAAAACTTCCTTGGTCAAGAGGTTGAGGAAGGCATGGAGCTAATTGAAAACTTGGCGTTAAGTGATGAAAATTATTCAGAGGACTATGACCGTGCACCAAGGGTATTCACAAGGCTACAACCAGAACAACAATCTTTCCTATAGAAGCACCAATATCGCGAACCCTAAAGATCAAGTGTACCCTGCTCAACAAGCAAAACCATTTGTTCTCTACAACAAAGGGTTTCAGCCGAGTGGTGGTTTCCAAGGGCAAGGGCAAGGCAACTTCCAAGGAAAACAGCAAGGAAACAAGGGTTATACACCAATGTACCCTTCGGGCTTTGCTCCTCAACAACCGATACAACAACAACAAGTTGATCCTGTCCAAGCCATGTTTCAACAACTGATTCAAGGGAAAGCCTTTACAAACCAGAAGTTTGCCGAGATGAACACTCGCTTAGACTCCTCCCTCACTGACTTCTCTACTCAGATTACAAACTTGAATATCAAGATCAAGCAGCTAGAGAAGGGAAAGGAGAGTACAAGTGGTCAGAATAGCTTACCGCGAAAGTGTGAGCAGAATCCGAAGGAATACGCCAACGCCATTACTCTAAGAAGTGGGAAAGAGCTTGCACCGACGGTTACTCCTAAGAACAACAAGGACGTTGTGATTCAAGAGGAGAAGGGTAAGCTTTCAGCGGATGATGAGATCTACTTCCACAATGTTTGGATTGAGAGACCAAGAAAGGGTAAGGAGGTTGCTGTAGAGAAGAAAGTGGAGCAAGCTGCTAAGGAGAAGGATACTTATGTGCCTCCACCGTATGTACGCAAGCTACCTTTTCCTGGCCGCTTCAAGAAGCAACTAATAGAGAAGCACAGGATCTTGTTTGAGAAGCATCTAAAGGACGTAGAGATCAAGCTACCTCTCGTAGACTGACTTGCAATGATGCCTAAATGTGCAAAAAATTTCAAAGACATGCTTGCAAAGAAGAATAAGGAAAGCAAGGAAGTGCTGGTGCTTAGTGAGGAATGTAGCGCAATCATACATAAGGAGATAGTTCCCAAGAAGTTGGGAGATCCAGGGAGCTTCACTATACCATGTGCTCTCGGCCCTTTGACGTTTCAGAGCTGTTTATGCGACCTCGGCACTAGTATAAATCTGATGCCACATTCCGTAGCAAAGAAACTTGGGACTGTAGAATCTCCTTGGTGTTAGCTGACAGAAGTGTGAGGTTACCCGTGGGTTTGCTTGAGGACTTGCCAGTGAGAATCAGTGGTGTAAACGTGCCTACGGACTTCGTTGTGTTGGAAATGGATGAAGAACCTAAGGATCCGCTCATCCTTGGTAGACCGTTCTTAGCCACTGCTGGAGCCATCATCGACCTCAAGAATGGGAAGATAGCTATACATCTAGGCAAGGACATCAGACTTGATTTTGAAATCAATGAGGTTTTGAAGAAGCCTACAATAGAGGGGCAAGCTTTCTACATTGAAACGTTGGACACTTTGACGGATGAGTCCCTCTATTTCAAAATCAATGAGGTTTTGAAGAAGCTGGCATTGACTAAGAAGCCAAGGGAGTTCGGTTTCGTGGATCAGAGGACTCAAGAGTACGTTAATCTACTTGATTCAAGGAAAGTTGTGCTAGAAGATGAAGGTGGATGCCTAGAGATCGATCAGGAAATCGAGAAGATCACTCGATCCAAGTCAGCAATCGACAAGAAGATCGAGGATACTGGTCGATCCAGAGGAGAGAACGACTCAGACACCAGAACCATTACTAGATACATTCTAAATCGAGTGAGTGATCGAGTTGAGAGCAGTCGATCCAGAAAAACAATCGATGGAAAGATCAAGGGAAGTCAACCGATCAGTTCAGTGATCGAGACGGGGACTCGATCTCCTGCTCGATCCCAATAAAATCGAGTGGGAGAATCGAGTGAAATTGCTTGATCCGAGCCAGAACGAGAGCAAGATCGATTGAAGGACTCGATCTCGGAGGGGACAACAGTACAAGAAAGCAGTCTTTTGGGTCATGTCTCGGGTTCTAAGGAGGCTACTGAGGATGGGAATGTCAACAAGAGCCACGAGGATGATTGGAGCGAGCTGCTAGCCCCAAAGGTGGACCTTAAGGAGCTCCCAAAAGGGCTAAGGTATGCTTTCTTAGGGCTTAACGAAACCTATCCTGTGATTGTGAATGAAAACTTAAGTGATGATGAGTTGCACTTGCTCCTAACTGAGCTGAGAAAGTATAGGAAGGCCATTGGGTACTCTCTAAGTGACATCAAGGGCCTTTCACCAATGCTATGCACTCATAGGATTCACTTGGATAATGAGAACGCCTCTTCTATAGATCATCAAAGGCGTTTGAATCCGAATTTAAAAGAGGTTGTTAAGAAGGAGATTCTTAAGCTGTTAGAGGCTGACGTGATATATCCCATAAGTGACAGCACGTGGGTTTCTCCCGTACACGTGGTGCCTAAGAAGGGAGGGATCACGGTCATTAAGAATGATAAAGATGAGCTTATACCTACTAGGACTATTACAGGACACCGTATGTGTATTGACTGTAGGAAGCTTAATCTTGCTACTAGAAAGGATCATTTTCCCTTGCCTTTTGTTGATCAAATGCTTGAAAGACTTGCTAATCATCCCAACTATTGCTTTCTTGATGGATATAGTAGAGTTTTCCAAAATACTAATCCATCCAAACGATCAGGAGAAGACGACTTTTACATGCCCTTATGGCACCTTCGCGTATCTGATATCATTGCATATTGCATACATTCTGCATACTCATTAGGTAGTTTTTCATGCATTTGCATCATGTTTTAGGCTAGATTGCATCACTTAGGGTCCTAGAGCACTCTTGCATCAGCATATGCATTTTCTCTGCATTTTGCATCCATTCCAGGTTGTTTCTGGTTGCTTTGGAGACACAGAGGTTCGTGGAGGTGTGGAGGCTGATGTAGCAGTTCATGGAAGCTCGGGAGTGTGCTAAGGACCAGTGATCGAGGAGCAGATCGAGCATGGCTGGTCGATCTAGGAGTTGATCGACCAGAAGATCGAGCCAACTAGGCGATCCAAGGATAATGATCGAGATGGAGATCGAGTGAAGCAATCGATGTATCGGTACGGACGTAAATGACGCCATGCAGAGCGAGAGCCGGATCGAGTACACCACTCGATCCTCCCAAAGATCGATACCGAGATCGGATGCAGCACTCGATTCACCGAAGAAGATCGAGGCCCGGATCGAGCCGAAGACACGATGGCCGGATATGATCGATAGAACAACTCGATCCAATGGTCGATCTCTGTCCTTTCAACCGTTTTTGGCTGTTAGCGATGGGGGGACCATTGGACTGTTTTGACATTTTAGGCAAGGCGGCGAATGCTTTTTCGATAACTTTGAGATTTCTTATCTTTTTCTTTCAAGTTTTCTCTCTCGTTTTCGGAAGAACACCATTGTTGAACCAGTTTTCTTTTCAAGCTTTTGTATTCTCGAACCTTATCGTTTAATCTAGTCGTTGTTTCATGTTTATCGTTTCATTTCTTCCACATTGCTTGATTTACTTTATGTGTAGTGAGTAGTTTACTTTGGGTTAGGGGTTGAGAGGATTAAGGGGTAGAAAAGGTTCGATCTTGGTTTGTTTTCTAAACGTTTTTAAGGCTATCTCTTCTAAGGTGCTGAAAGCTTAATGCTTGAAGACTCTCACGCCAAGAGCTTCATGATCCGAGAGGTCCCTTACCTTGACAGGATCCAGGGGCCTCGGAAGATCTCACCTTAGAGACTAGTTACCCCTTCCCAAAAGCCATGGAAGTTTGGGGGACTAGTTAAGCCATTGTTCGAAATCTGTTTTCCTTGCCTTTCGACCTCTCTTTCCACCAAAAGCCATGGGTTTGGAGGAGAGGATGAAAGAGTGATCTATACCGAAAGCCACGAATAGATCTTGTTTTGTTTTCGAGGCTTAGAGATCCTCACCAAGTGAGTCGATCCAAAGTTTCAAACCCAAGATCGACCTTTAAAACCCCTTATATGAATCTCAACCCTAAAGCCCTCTCTTCTAGCATATTTACGTCTCATATCATCTTTAGCTTGTTACCTGATAGCATCCTGGTCTATAGATTCATTGTTCTTACGGTTTTAGACGAGATCGATCATTTATGCTCGATCTAGTGGTCGATCTTGTGGTCGATCCACTAGTCGAATTTTAACAATTCGAAGCTCTTCCCTTTAATTTATCTGTTTGTTCCTCGTGGTAACTGCTTCCTTTCTAGTATTTTTAAAATAGGTTTCCTTCCGTTTAGGTTGCTGCATTTAGTTTTTAGATTATTTCTCATAAACTGTCTCATTTGCTTAGATTTGTCTTAGACCTTGCATTCTCTGTGGATTCTCTATCATCTAGAAGTGGATTGACACTCTCCTGCTTGCCTTACTACAACATTGCTTGCGTTAGAGTTTTGATAACCTCTCTGCTGCATTAGACCGTAAGAAAGACGCTTATCAAATGGCGCCGTTGCCATTCTAGGTTGCTTAGAGAACATAGAGATTTGGGTCTTAGCAAAGACTAAGTCTTTACCTTTTTCAAGTTACTAATCCTACTACTCTAAACCGTGTGTTTTCAGGTACATGAATCTTCGTTCAAGGGGAGACAACAATCTTCTACAACCCTTAGACAACATTCATCAGCTTGGTCACTCACGGCAAAGAAGAGTCAGAGATCAAACAAGAGCCTTTGAGGAGATTGTTCAGCAAGGTCTGGTTAACTTTGAAGACATGGCTGCACACGAGCATCCAGAAGGACCACCTCCAGCAGGACGGGGCAATGGAAACCCCCAACACACGGCTAGACCTCCGAGGATCATAGGAGCCAGAGATGCTCCCAATACCCACCACAATAGGTTTGGGATCACTCCTCCTCCGGTACAAAACAATAACTTTGAGATCAAGCCGGGGTTCATATCTATGGTGCAAAACAACAAGTTCCACGGCTTAGCAATGGAAGACCCTTTGGAGCACTTGGATAATTTCGAGCAAGTGTGTGGAATGATTAAGATCAACAGTATATCAGAAGATGCCTTCAAGCTGCGTCTCTTCCCCTTTTCACTCGGAGACAAAGCTAGACATTGGGAGAAGACCCTCCCACAAGGCACCATCACATCATGGGCTGAATGTAAGAAGGCTTTCCTCTCAAAGTTCTTCTCAAGCACCAGGACTGCTCGGTTGAGAAACAAAATCAGCGGTTTCACTCAAAGGAACAATGAGACATTCAATGAGGCTCTGGAGCGTTTCAAAGATTACACGATCCAATGCCCTCATCACGGGTTCAGTGAGGAGACTCTACTCAGTACCATATACCGAGGGGCTTCACCAAAGATCCGGTTGTTGCTTGATACAGCTAGCAAAGGGAACTTCATCGGTCAAGAAGTAGAAGAGGGTATGGAGCTGATAGAGAACCTGGCGTTGAGTGATGGAAACTATGCTGAGCATTATGACCGAGCACCGAGTTGATCAGAACTAGAGTCTCACAAGAAGGAGCTCAAATCGTTGCATGAGAAGATTGACAAGTTGGTTTTAGCTAACCAGAAGCATGTTCACTTCGTTGGTGAAGCTGATGAAAACCAAGAGGAGTTAGAGCTAAGCCAAGAAGAAGCAAATTGGGTGGCTGGACAAAACAACTACAAGTCTCAAGGCTACAACCAAGGCTTACCAAAACACCAATGTAGCCAACCCTTAAGATCAAGTGTACCCTGCTAATCAAGCTAAGCCTTTCATCCCTTACAACAAAGGTTTTCAACCGAGCAGTGGTTTCCAAGGTCAAGGGCAAGGCAACTTCCAAGGTCAAGGGCAACAACAACAAAACAAGGGTTACACTCCCAACTACCCTCCGGGCTTTGCACCTCAACAGCAACAACAACCGATGCAACAACAAGTTGATCCGGTTCAAGCAATGTTCCAACAGCTAATACAAGGGCAAGCTTCTACAAATCAGAAGTTCGCTGAAATGAACACTCGGCTAGATTCATCCTTAACCGACTTCTCCACTCAAATCACAAACCTCAACAACAAAATAAAGCAGCTGGAAAAGGGCAAGGCAAGCACGAGTGGACAGAACAGCCTCCCGGGAAAGTGTGAGCAAAACCCCAAGGAGTATGCCAATGCTATTACGTTACGAAGTGGCAAAGAGCTTGAGCCTCCGGTCTCTACCAAGAACAACGAGGACGTTGTAATTTAAGAGGGGGAGGATAAACTTTCCTCTGATAATGAGGAGATAAACTTTGACAACGTATGGATCCAAGGACCGAGAAGAGGTGACAAGGCATTCATTGAGAAAAAGGCTGAGAAAACCACCAAGGAAAAGGATGACTACGTGCCCCCACCTTACGTACCGAAGTTGCCATTCCCGGGTCGTTTCAAAAAGCAGTTAATAGAGAAGCACCGGATCCTGTTTGAGAAGCACTTGAGAGACGTGGAGATAAAGTTGCCTCTTGTAGACTGTCTCGCTATGATGCCCAAGTGCGCCAAGTTTTTCAAGGACACCCTTGTGAAGAAGAACAAAGAAAGCAAAGAGGTGCTTGTACTAAACGTAGAGTGTAGCGCGTTCATTCATAAGGAGATAGTGCCTAAGAAGCTGGGAGATCCTGGAAGCTTCACTATACCTTGTGCTTTAGGTCCTCTAGAGTTCAAGAGTTGCTTGTGTGATCTCGGAGCTAGCATAAACTTGATGCCTCACTCCGTGGCTAAGAAGCTTGGTTTCACTCGGTTTAAGGAATGTCGGATCTCATTAGTGCTGGCTGATAGGAGCGTGAGATTACCGGTAGGGCTGCTCGAAGACTTACCGGTGCGAATCAGTGGTGTGAATGTACCTACAGACTTTGTAGTGCTGGAGATGAACGAGGAGCCGAAAGACCCACTCATCTTAGGGAGACCATTCCTCGCAACCGCCGGAGCCATAATAGACGTGAAGAATGGGAAGATTGCCTTGCATTTGGGGAAAGAGATCAGGCTAGACTTTGACATCAACGAGGTTCTAAAGAAGCCAACCATTGAAGGACAAGCTTTCTATATCGAAACGATGGATGCCTTGGCGGATGAGTTGCTGGAAGAGCTAGCTTTAGAAGACCATTTGAAGCTAGCACTCACTAAGGAGCCAGGAGAGTTTGGCTATGTGGACCAAAGGACCCAAGAGTACGTGAACCTGCTAGATTCGAGGAGAATCATCAAGAATAAAGAAGGATGTTGCCTAGAAATCGACCCCGAGATCGACGCTATCACTCGATCCAGGAGTCAGATCGACAAGCCAATCGAGAACCCAACTCGATCCGGTGCAACAATCGACCAACAGATCGAGAATGATGCTCGATCAGAAGAAACAATCGAGTTGACGATCGAGAAAGACCTCCCGATCATTTTGGAGTCCAATCAAGAGATCGACTCAACGTCTCGATCTCTTACTCGATCCATATCAAATCGAGTAAGTGAATCGAGTGAAATAGCTCGATCTAGACGACATCGAGAGGAGAATCGACCGGAAGACTCGATCACAGAAGGGATAGCGATAGAGGAAAGCAGTCTGAAGGGCCATGCCTCGAGTTCAAAGGAGAGTTCCAAGGAGGAGAACAACAACAACAGCCAAGAGGATGACTGGAGTGAGCTGTTAGCCCCAAAGGTGGACCTTAAGGAGCTCCCAAAAGGGCTAAGGTATGCTTTCTTAGGACCTAATGACACCTATCCCGTGATAGTAAACGAAAACCTTAGTGATGATGAGTTGCACTCGCTCTTAACTGAGCTGAGAAAGTATAGGAAGGCCATTGGGTACTCTTTAAGTGACATCAAAGGCCTTTCACCAATGCTTTGCACTCATAGGATTCACTTGGATAATGAGAACGCCACTTCTGTAGAACATCAAAGGCGTTTGAATCCTAACTTGAAAGAGGTTGTTAAGAAGGAAATCCTTAAGCTTTTAGAGGCTGACGTGATCTATCCCATAAGTGACAGCACGTGGGTTTCACCTGTACATGTGGTGCCTAAGAAGGGAGGGATCACGGTCATAAGGAATGAAAAGGATGAACTTATCCCTACTAGGACCATTACTGGTCATAGAATGTGTATTGACTATAGAAAGCTTAACCTTGCGACTAGAAAAGACCATTTCCCTTTGCCTTTTATTGATCAGATGCTTGAGAGACTTGCAAATCACCCTTACTACTGTTTTCTCGATGGGTATAGCGGTTTCTTTCAAATACCTATTCACCTAAACGATCAGGAGAAAACGACTTTTACATGTCCCTACGGTACCTTTGCATATCGAAGGATGCCGTTTGGATTGTGTAATGCACCGGCTACCTTTCAGCGGTGTATGATGTCAATCTTCTCCGATCTTATAGAGGAGATGGTAGAGGTGTTTATGGATGACTTCCCTGTGTATGGTGCGTCCTTTCCTGCGTGTTTGTTGAATCTTTGCAGGGTACTTAAACGTTGTGAAGAAACAAACCTGGTGCTGAACTGGGAGAAATGCCACTTCATGGTCAAGGAAGGGATAGTGCTCGGTCACAAGATTTCAGAGAGGGGTATTGAGGTTGATCAGGCTAAGGTTGAGGTTATGATGGGTTTGGAGCCGCTGGTTAATGTTAAAGGGATTAGAAGCTTCTTGGGACACGCAGGGTTCTATAGGCGCTTCATCAAAGATTTCTCCAAGATTGCACGCCCCCTTACACGGCTGTTATGCAAGGAAGCTGAGTTTGTATTCGATGAGGAGTGTTTGAAGGCTTTCGTAACTATCAAGGAAGCCCTCACGTCAGCCCCTATAGTCCAAGCACCAGACTGGTCTCTCCCTTTTGAGATTATGTGTGATGCTAGTGACTATGCTGTAGGAGCAGTCCTTCGTCAGAAGAAGGACAAGAAGCTACATGTGATCTATTATGCTTCAAGG
Source organism: Thlaspi arvense (assembly GCA_911865555.2). NCBI lineage: Eukaryota > Viridiplantae > Streptophyta > Magnoliopsida > Brassicales > Brassicaceae > Thlaspi > Thlaspi arvense. Next base: position 44,049,823 of record OU466862.2, on the reverse strand, counting down.
ACCTTGGATGACACGCAATCACGATACACCACTACGGAGAAGGAGCTGCTTGCAGTAGTCTTCGCCTTTGAGAAGTTCAGATCGTATCTCGTTGGCTCCAAGGCTATTGTATACACGGATCATGCTGCTCTACGATACATCTACTCAAAGAAAGACACTAAGCCTCGGCTCTTAAGATGGATTCTCTTACTTCAGGAGTTTGACATGGAAATTAAAGGCAAGAAGGGGATAGAAAATGGAGTCGCTGACCACCTCTCAAGACTAAGGATCAACGGGTCTCTCCCTTTAGACGATTCTCTTCCAGAAGAACAACTTATGGCGATTACTACTGCTGTTTGTGGGAAGCTAGAAGGAAAGTTTGAGGAAGTGTTGAGTTTTAAAGAGGAGGATCTTCCATGGTATGCTGATATGGTGAACTACCTAGCATGTGGTGAGGAGCCAACACATCTCAACAACTATCACAAGAAGAGGTTTTTGAGGGAGGCTAGTGACTACTTTTGGGATGAGCCTTACCTATACAAAAGAGGAGTAGACAGCTTGTACCGAAGATGTGTTACAAAGGAAGAAGCCAGGGATATCCTCTATCATTGCCATGGCTCTTCCTACGGAGGACACTTCGCTTCATTCAAAACTGCCACGAAAGTGTTGCAAGCGGGTTTCTGGTGGCCGTCTATCTTCAAAGATGCACACGAGTTTGTGAAGAGCTGTGAGGCATGTCAGCGAGCAGGGAACATTACTAAGAGGAATGAAATGCCTCAAGTTCCTGTCTTCGAGGTTGACGTGTTCGATGCGTGGGGTATTGACTTCATGGGGCCTTTTCCTTCTTCATACGGCAACAAGTACATCTTAGTAGCTGTGGATTATGTCTCCAAATGGGTTGAGGCTGTCGCTTCCCCTACAAACGACTCTAAGGTTGTGATCAAGTTGTTCAAGAGTATCATCTTTCCAAGGTTTGGGGTACCCAAGGTTGTTATAAGTGATGGAGGAAGCCATTTTGTAAACAAGGTTTTTGAGAGCCTCTTGAGAAAGTATGGGGTTAAGCATAAGGTGGCTACACCGTATCATCCTCAAACGAGCGGTCAGGTGGAAGTCTCTAACAGGCAGATCAAAGCTATTCTGGAGAAGACCGTTGGAGCAACAAGGAAGGACTGGTCAGTGAAGCTGGACGATGTTCTTTGGGCCTACCGTACTGCCTTCAAGACGCCGATTGGTACAACCCCTTTTACTCTACTCTATGGCAAGGGTTGTCACCTCCCGGTTGAGCTGGAACACCGTGCATTGTGGGCTGTGAAGAGGCTGAATTTGATCTCAAGACGGCTCAGGAAAGGCGTCTTATTCAGCTACACGAACTGGACGAGTTGAGGTTGAATGCTTACGAGAGTTCCAAGATCTACAAGGAGCGGACTAAGGAGGCTCATGACAAGAAATTGGTTGCCAAGGAGCTTAAGGAAGGAGGACTGGTGTTGCTGTACAACTCGAGGCTGAAGCTCTTCCCGGGCAAGCTGAAATCAAGGTGGAGCGGACCGTTCGTGATTCAAGAGGTCTTGCCATATGGAGCTGTTACTCTGATGGGAAGAAGTGGTAGTCCATTCACCATCAATGGACACAGAGTCAAGCCCTACCTGGCGGACAGCTTTGACAAGGAGAGTACCTCGGTGCTTCTCCAAGACCCACCATCCGCCTAGACCAAGTAAGGTCTAGCTAAAGACGTTAAAGAAAGCGCACTTGGGAGGCATTCCCATGTTTATCTTGTACATATTTTTGCTTTCATTTCTCTTTCAGTTTTCAGTTTTTATGTTTTTAGTGTGTAGGAACAGGTATAAGAAATCTAAACCTTATCTTTGGGTTCCAAAAGGGGCAATAGGGGTTAAGATAAAGCTATAGATCGAGTGCTAGATCGACTGATCCTGGCTCGATCTTTGCTAGATCGAGCCAGTGAATCGAGAGGAGCCAGTCGATCTAGACGAGAACGAGTGACAAGATCGACCTTGACGAAAAAGGATCGATCGATCCAAATCGGATCGACCGATCTAATTTCTCTCGGGAAAATCTGTTGAAAATTGATCGATCACTCGACTCGATCCATCACTCGATCTATGCTAAATCGACCCCTAAATCGAGGACATAGCTCGATCAGCGGGACTTAGCCGAGAAGCCGACATCTCAATGATCGAGAGAGCCAATCGATCCAGGGCTCGATTCACCTTGAATCGAGTCACAAATCGAGTAACCCTCTCGATCTAAGCCATTTTAGGCATGAGATCGAGTCCTAGATCGACCAAAAGGACTCGATCTCATGCCGAGGTAACAATTTTCTTTCCCTCCTTTACTCCTTTCCCTCCAATTTTTAAATTCAAAACTTGGTCAAGGCAAGCATCTTTGACCATGAAAGATGTGCCTTGACCAAGACTTTTGTCAGAATCCACTTTGACCACCCATTGTTTTGGTTTGTTAAACTCTTTAAATGTTTCAATCTATTCCTCACCCTCTCATTTCTGTTTGCTCGAGTTTTTCTTACAAAGAGAGTGAGAATTTAAAAGCTTTTAAAGTTTAGCAAAGATATCCTCTACTCTTGCAAAGGTATTTTCAAGGCTTAATGGTTTTATTTTAAGAAAATCTCCTTAAAAATCGCAAGTTCTTGTTCTAGGATATAGGATCGGATTTGAATTTTTAAAATTAGCTAAGTAATAGGAAAAATTCTTAATTTTCAGTATCTCAAAGATTTTATTTCCTTTTATCTAGCTATTATTTTTATTTGATCCCCAAAATTCTAGAGTAGTTTATATAAATCTTCTTCTCCTCTTCTCTTATTCTCATTCAATCGCCTCTTGCTAATCATTCTCTAGAAAAATTTGTTTCAGGAGCAATGGCACCAAAGAGAACAAGAGAGGAGCGAGTGCAAGAAGGAGAAACACAAGAAGTGATGGTTCAAGAGAGGGTCCGGTGGAGCAAAGATGAGAAGAGGGATAAGAAGCGGTTGGAGAGGCTCCGGTTTGAACCTACAAAGTTTGCTGATCGAGAGCTTCTGTCCAGGCTCGGGATCCTTGGAGACTTCGACCAACTCCTCAAGAACATTGGTCTGAGGTGCTTATCGCGGATGGACTGCCCTACAATTCCCGAGGTGACGATAGATTTCCTAGCCACTTTGGAGTTCCGGTACGAGAATCCGAGTGCACCTGTTCCTTCTCAAGGCCGTCTCTATTTCAAGGTTGGCCGCCAAGCCTACACACTATCCATCCCCGAGCTATGCCAAGCCTACGGTCTCAAGGCTGATGCACACAAGGTGGAGTTCCCAGCCTTCAAGAAAGCCGACGAGTTTTGGGACCTAATCAGCAATGAAGACTACAAAGCCAACACCGCCAAGATCAAGAGAGTTAGGAGTCCGGTGCTGAGGTATACTTTGAAGCTGATAGCTAATACATTCAGTGGGAGGTCTGTTGCTCCTACTGTCACGAAGACGGAGCTGTGCTTCCTTTTCCATGGCGTGAAGCATTTGGTGTCTGATCCGGATGCGAATGAAGAACCCATAGAAGATGAACTCGGTGATGAAGTGAATTACGGCTGTGTGCTCGCGGCTTCTCTGGTGAAGTACAAGGCTTATGCCTTACGGTGCAAGGCAACCTCTTCCTATATTAGCGGTTTCCTTACTCCTTTGTTCGTGCAAGCCGGTGTGCCCATCCATGACTTTGCTCACGTCCCAAACAGAGCTTTCATGGATGAAGCATACATGAGAAACACTGATAGCTTGGGACGCACGCCAGCAGAAGGGTTTTATGCTTACCTCTTCATAGATGAGGAAGACAAGAAGAGAGTGTGCATCCTCCCCAACAAAGACGAGACCGAGCTGCTTGGTGTTGGGAACATCGAGTTCTTACCCACGGAGGAAGAATGCTTTGCCCCTTTAGGAGGACCGCCTGCTTCAGCCATTGCCCCGCGCCAAAGGTCAGAGTCTCCAGGAACAGAGGATGAGATGCCCGAGGTTTACACACTTCCCAAGCTGGATTTTGAGCCTAGGACCAAAACCGAGAAGTTCTTAGCCTCGGTGGTGGAGATGCAGCGGAAGATCAACAAGTGGCAAGGGAAGATGCTTAAGAAGCTGGGGAAGAAGGTCAAACAACTCCAAGGAAGCCAGCCTAAGCCAGCTACAAGCCAGGAGATACAACAACCCGAGAAGAGGAGACTCTCAACCGGAGGAGTTGTGATCCGCGAGACCCAAGGAGACAACATTCAACCGGCTCGCCACTCCCTCCAAGAACCAGGCAACAAAGGAAAGGCAACAATCTCTAGCTCCTCTGGAACGTCCTCAAGTTCCAGCCGAGTCTAGACAAGAGGTAACAACCTTCCTCCATTGTATATAACCGTACATCTTTGTTTCTTGCATTGTGTTTGTTTGCTTCTTCGGATGAGTTTGCCACCGGGACGGTGTCAAGCAAGTTTGGGGGAGTACTTGTGTGATTTAATCTTGTGTTCTTTGATCTTATTTTCCTTTTTTGCATCCTTGAGTCTTAGTTCATGAAAAATTGGTAAAATTTTTAAAATTTTTTTCAAGATTCATGTAGTTGCATTCATCTCTTTAAAAACATGTTAGGATTGAGTCTAGAATTTCTCATATCACCTAGGTTGTTTGCATTTTGCATAAGGGGTTAGAATTTCTTAAAAAGGTGCTTTACTTATGAATCATTTCAATGCCCTAGTTAGTAGTTCTCTAATGCTTTGTTTATGCTTTGAAAGTAAGTTCTAACTATGCTTGGATCACTAGTTAGGATTTTCGTGGCTTGAATTGAACTCTCATGATTTGAAACTCATCCTACTAAGTGAAAACCTTAATTTGAAAATCTAATTATCATTCTTATGCATTTGAAAATGAACACATGGTTTTAAAATATTTAGGCTCTCTTTTTCCTTTTCACCACTCTTTGTGAGCCTAAGTAGAACTCCCTCCTTGAACCTTACCCTCCTTTGAAGCCAAATGTTCTTGTGTGACATCTTTGTGAGGCCTTATTTTTCGGTTTGAACTTGGCATAAAGTGTTAGGTTTAGGCGACATCATTTGGTTTTCATAATTGATTGCTAGCTTTACATTTTGAAGCTAGGTATAGGCTTAGGATAAGTTTGGGGGATCATTGGGGTTGCTTTCTTGTGAATTTGTTTTCGGTTCAAAAGAGTTTGTGTTTTAAGGAAAGAAATAAGGTTTTAAGTGAAAGGTTTGTTTTTAAAACATAAGTATGCTCTAATTTCAGGAGGTAGCTCTCCATAATAAAAAAAAAAAAAAAAAAAAGAAAGAAAAAAAGAAAAGAAGAAAAATAAAAGAGCCTAGGTGCCAAGTAAATAAAAAAAAAAAAGAAAAAAAAATGAAGAGAAAAATAGTAATAATAAGAGAGCTACTAATAAGAAATTCCTAAGAGCAAAAATATTTTTCAAGACCTTTTCACTAGCCTAAAAAATTTAAAAATGTCTTTATTTTGAATTGGGGATTGCTAAGTTGAGAAGAAGGGGGTAGACTCTTAAGTGGTGAGTGAGGATTAAATTTCTTAAATGAGAGGGGTATAGGACTGTTTGATAGTTTACATGGGTAGATGAGAATCTAATCATGTATGCATAAATTGCCTTTACCTTTAGCATTATGCATTAGTTCAAACCATTTTTGAGAGAAACCCTTGTCTAATTGTAAACCCTTTTCAAATGAGATCATTCTATGCTCATAACCATAACCCTTAGCCAAATGTGTTTTGCTTTAAAGTGCATAAGTTTGATTCATGGTTCGAATGTTAATGAATGTTAAAGGATGAATTTCTTTGATTGTTAGGAATAAGAGACTCATGATTTGAATTTCTTTGTGTGATGAGTATGGCTAAGTCCTTTGGAGTATGAGTGTAAGCTTAGCATTTTAGAACTGTTAACTAGGACATTGAGATGATCTATTCGAAAGGCACCTTTGCAAAAAGTTTAAAACCCCTTTGAATTTTCTGAAAACCTCACTTCCTTACTTGTTTTTTTCGTTGCTTGGGGGCAAGCAAGAAGTAAGTTTGGGGGAGTTGATATCATTGCATATTGCATACATTCTGCATACTCATTAGGTAGTTTTTCATGCATTTGCATCATGTTTTAGGCTAGATTGCATCACTTAGGGTCCTAGAGCGCTCTTGCATCAGCATATGCATTTTCTCTGCATTTTGCATCCATTCCAGGTTGTTTCTGGTTGCTTTGGAGACACGGAGGTTCGTGGAGGTGTGGAGGCCGATGTAGCAGTTCATGGAAGCTCGGGAGTGTCGTAAGGACCAGTGATCGAGGAGCAGATCGAGTATGGCTGGTCAATCTAGGAGTTGATCGACCAGAAGATCAAGCCAACTAGGCGATCCAAGGATAATGATCGAGATGGAGATCGAGTGAAGCAATCGATGTATCGGTACGGACGTAAATGACGCCATGCAGAGCGAGAGCCAGATCGAGTACACCACTCGATCCTCCCAAAGATCGATACCGAGATCGGATGCAGCACTCGATTCACCGAAGAAGATCGAGACCCAGATCGAGCCGAAGACACGATGGCCGGATATGATCGATAGAACAACTCGATCCAATGGTCGATCTCTGTCCTTTCAACCGTTTTTGGCTGTTAGCGAAGGGGGGACCATTGGACTGTTTTGACATTTTAGGCAAGGCGGCGAATGCTTTTTCGATAACTTTGAGATTTCTTATCTTTTTCTTTCAAGTTTTCTCTCTCGTTTTCGGAAGAACACCATTGTTGAACCAGTTTTCTTTTCAAGCTTTTGTATTCTCGAACCTTATCGTTTAATCTAGTCGTTGTTTCATGTTTATCGTTTCATTTCTTCCACATTGCTTGATTTACTTTATGTGTAGTGAGTAGTTTACTTTGGGTTAGGGGTTGAGAGGATTAAGGGGTAGAAAAGGTTCGATCTTGGTTTGTTTTCTAAACGTTTTTAAGGCTATCTCTTCTAAGGTGCTGAAAGCTTAATGCTTGAAGACTCTCACGCCAAGAGCTTCATGATCCGAGAGGTCCCTTACCTTGACAGGATCCAGGGGCCTCGGAAGATCTCACCTTAGAGACTAGTTACCCCTTCCCAAAAGCTATGGAAGTTTGGGGGACTAGTTAAGCCATTGTTCGAAATCTGTTTTCCTTGCCTTTCGACCTCTCTTTCCACCAAAAGCCATGGGTTTGGAGGAGAGGATGAAAGAGTGATCTATACCGAAAGCCACGGATAGATCTTGTTTTGTTTTCGAGGCTTAGAGATCCTCACCAAGTGAGTCGATCCAAAGTTTCAAACCCAAGATCGACCTTTGAAACCCCTTATATTAATCTCAACCCTAAAGCCCTCTCTTCTAGCATATTTACGTCTCATATCATCTTTAGCTTGTTACTTGATAGCATCCTGGTCTATAGATTCATTGTTCTTACGGTTTTAGACGAGATCGATCGTTTCTGCTCGATCTAGTGGTCGATCTTGTGGTCGATCCACTAGTCGAATTTTAACAATTCGAAGCTCTTCCCTTTAATTTACTATAAGTAAAACAGGAACAGCTGAAAAAACCAATAACTGTTTGCTTTAGAAAGAATTACTCTAAGCTAAAAGAAGTTTAGCTAGCCCATAGACAAAATTAAACTTCCAAAAAAGGGCAAGAGGAATTTATAATCTAACAGTTGAGACATGCTAGAGCTCAATTGAATGAAACAATGATGCATGTTAACCTATCTTGGTGGTGCTAAGCAAAAGAGAAGATGGTGATGCAAAGGGGCAGCAAACAGGCAATAAATGAGATTTGAGAACAGTAAACAAAGCTTAAACACTTAACATGCCCATTTTAAACAAATCCACAATGCAAAATTAAAGCACATCATCTTAAACTAAGGAAAACTTGTTCTTAAAACCATAGATAAAGCAGTTTCAAGTACATGAATATGTAAGAACAAGATATAAATAGTCGAGAAGGCAAACCTCAAAGGAGCTTCTAAGCACTTGAAAGAGTTAAAATAAAGAGAAAGAGGGCTTAAAATTTTCGTGCTAACCAATGAGAGAAGTAGAGAGATGAAGTGTGAAGAGAGTAGAAAGAATTTGTTGATTTATAAAGAGGTGGGTGGGGAACTAAGGGGATCTAAAGAGTAGGGGACAAAGACAAAAGTGCTCAAGAGCTCTGCAAAGTGGCAGGGAGGAGCCAAAATTTGAATTTAAACCTCCTTGGCTCCAAACCAAAGGAGGGAATATTTTTTGAGAATTTAAGCACTTACCTCGCGGGGGTATCGGACATAATGTGACCGATACGAATGACCGATATGCTGCGTATCGTTCCCAAGTAATCGATAGCAATGACCGATACATTTCCTGGGAGTCCTATCGGTCTCTCTCTGATCGATAAACTGACCGAAGTATATTCGATGGATTTGTATCGACCAATGTCCGATCAATATGAATGACCGATAGGAAAATTTCTTGCAAACTCCGTTCCCTATCGATAGGTTGACTGGTGCAATCTGGCTCTACTGCTATCGATCACAAATGACCGATATTCATGACCGATACGATCTGTATCGGTCTCGCCTTGACCGATACAGTTGATCGATACCAGCCAAAATGCACCTGTTTTTGCCTCTTTAACTCATAACAATTTGCCTTAGACCACTCTTGCTCCTGCTGATGAAAGAAAAATACAAAGGGAAACGTAAAATGCAAGAATATGTACAAGGATAACAGGGGAATACTTTCCAAGTGTGCTAGTTTAATGTCCCTAGCTTGACTTTCCTTGATTGGTCACTCTGGTGGAGGGTCCTCAAGGTTAATGTCTACTTCATCACCAAGACACTCACTTGCCATGTATGGTTTTAGCCTGTGCCCATTCACTGTGAAGTCTCTTCCATCCTTGCTAAGCAAAGTCACAGCCCCATATGGCAATAGTTCTTTGATCTTGAATGAACCTGACCATCTTGACTTCAGCTTTCCAAGAAACAGCCTCAACCTTGAGTTGAATAGCAACACCTGATCCCCTGCCTTGAAGTCCTTGTTCTTGATCCTCTTGTCATGGAAGGCCTTTGTCCTTTCCATATAAATCCTATAGCTCTCAAAAGTTTCAAGGCGGTTTTTCTCTAGCTCATGCAAGTTGATTAGTCTCTTTTCTTGAGCTGTCTTAATGTCAAAATTCAGCAACTTTGTTGCCCACAAAGCCTTATATTCCAGCTCAACAGGTAGATGACAGGACTTCCCATAAAAGAGTGAGAAAGGAGTTCTGCCAGTGGGTGTCTTGAAGGCTGTCCTGTAAGCCCACAAAGCATCATCAAGTTTATTAGACCAGTCCTTTCTTGTAACACCAACTGTTTTCTCTAAAATGGCCATGATCTCTCTGTTAGACACCTCTACTTGGCCACTTGTTTGAGGATGGTAAGGAGTAGCAACCTTATGCTTGACACCATTCTTCTTGAGCAAACTCTCAAAAACCTTGTTGATGAAGTGTTTCCACCATCACTGATCACACACCTTGGAACACCAAACCTTGGGAAGATTATTGTCTTGAAGAGATTCAGAACAACTCTAGCATCATTTGTTCGACAGGCAATGGCTTCAACCCACTTTGACACATAATCAACAGCCACCAGAATGTACTTTTTCCCATAAGAGGAAGTGAAAGGTCCCATAAAATCGATCCCCCACACATCAAACAGATCCACTTCAAGAATAGGGTTCAGAGGCATCTCATCTCTCTTGAAGATGTTTCCCTTCCTTTGACATGCATCACAAGAGGAGATGTGGGCTTGGGCGTCCTTGAAGAGACTAGGCCACCAAAAACCAGCTTGGAGGACCTTGGAGGCTGTCTTGAATGTTGCAAAATGTCCTCCATAGGCTGAGCCATGGCAATGATGCAGAATTCCTGGAACTTCTTCTTCAGCTATACACCTCCTTGAATTCCTGAGCCATAGCAATGAGCCTTAGCCTTGTCCACTTCTATCCCTTTCTCTGAGATCTTGTGACCCAAAACAATGCCTTCTTGCACCATGAAGTGGCACTTCTCCCAATTCAGGACTAGTTTTGTGTCTTCACACCTTTGGAGGATCTGAGAAAGGTTAGACAAGCAGACACAAAAGGAGGATCCATAGACACTAAAGTCATCCATGAATACCTCCACCATTTCTTCAAGCAAGTCAGAAAAGATAGAAGTCATACACCTTTGAAAGGTAGCAGGGGCATTGCATAAACCAAAAGGCATTCTCCTATAAGCAAATGTTCCATAAGAGCAAGTAAAGGTTGCTTTTCTTGATCGTTAGGATGGATAGGGATTTGAAAGAATCCATTATAACTATCTAAAAAGCAGTAATACTTATGATTTGCTAATCTTTCTAACATCTGGTCTATGAATGGCAAAGGGAAGTGATCTTTCCTAGAAGCAGAATTAAGTTTTCTGTAATCTATGCACATCCTATGAGCAGTAATTGATCTAGTTGGAATTAGCTCATCATTTTCATTTTTAACAACATTGATCCCTCCTTTCTTAGGTACCACATGGTCTGGTGAGACCCATGTGCTATCTGAGATGGGATAGATCACTCATGCTTCAAGCAACTTCAAGATTTCCTTTTTTATTACTTCTTTTAAATTAGGATTCAGCCTTCTCTGAGGTTCAATAGAAGTTCTTGTCTCATCCTCTAGATGGATCCTATGAGTGCAGAGGTTAGGAGTGCTTTAGATATCATCTAGTGAATATCCAATAGCTTTCCTAAACCTCTTTAACACCTTGACAAGAGCCATGATCTCATCATCATTGGGGTTGTCATTGACTATAACAAGGTAAGTGGAGTTAGGACCTAAGAAGACATACCTTAGCCCTGTAGGGAGAGGTTTTAGCTCCACCTTGGGTGCCTTGAGCTCACTCCAGTCCTCTTCTGATCTGTTCTGCCCTTTGGCTCCAGCTTCCTTGCTTGGGGAGTCAACTGCTTAAGCTGAGAAGGCTTCCTTTCGTGTGTATTCCAACTTTTCAAATGGCTCTTCCTCTTCAAAGAACTGATGTTATTGCACATTGCATACATTTTGCATACTTATTAGTTAGCTTTTCATGCATTTGTATCATGTTTTAGGTTAGATTGCATCACTTAGGGTCCTAGAGCATTCTTGCATCAGCATACGCATTTTTCTTGCATTTTGCATCACATTCAGGTTGTTTCTGGCTGCTTTGGAGTCGTGGAGGTTCGTGGACGTGTTGAAGCTGATGTAGCAGTTCGTGGGAGCTCGGAAATATGCTAAGGACCAGAGATCGAGGAGCAGATCGAGCATGGCCGGTCGATCTAGGAGTTGGTCGACCAGAAGATCGAGCCAACTAGGCGATCCAAGGAAAATGATCGAGACGGAGATCGAGTGAAGCAATCGATCAATCGGTACAGACGTAAATGACGCCATGCAGAGCGAGAGACAGATCGAGTACACCACTCGATCCAGCCGAAGATTGATACTGAGATCGGATGCAACACTCGATTCGCCGATGAAGATCGAGACCCAGATCGAGCCGAAGACACGATGTCCGGATATGATCGAGAGGACCACTCGATCTTGGAGTCGATTTCTGTCCTTTCAACCGTTTTTGGCTGCTAGCGAAGGGGGGACCATTGGCTTGTTTGGGCATTTTAGGCAAGGCGGCGACGCCTTTTTTCGAGAACTTTTTAGATCCTTATCTTTTTCCTTATGTTTTCTCTCTCGTTTTCGAAAAGAACACCATTGTTGAAACTCGTTTTTCTCTTAAGCTTTTGTATTCGAATCATTATCGTTTAATCCAGTTTTTCTTTCATGTTTATCATCTCATTTCATATGCTTTGCTTGATTTACTCTATGTGTAGTGAGTAGTTACTTTGGGTTCGGGGTTGAGAGTATTAAGGGGTTGAAAGGGTTTCGATCTTGGGATTTTTCTAAACGTTTTTAAAGGCTATCTCTTCTAAGGTGTTGAAAGCTTAATGCTTGAAGACTCTCACGCCAAGAGCTTCATGATCCGAGAGGTTCCTTACCTTGACAGGATCCAGGAATCTCGGAAGATCACACATTAGAGACTAGTTACCCCTTCCCAAAAGCCATGGAAGTTTGGGGGATTAGTTAAGCCATTTACTTGAAATCTGTTTTCCTCGCCTTTCGACCTCTCTTTCTACCAAAAGCCATTGGTTTGGAGGAGAGGATGAAAGAGTGATCTATACCGAAAGCCACGGATAGATCTTGTTTTGTTTTCAAGGCTTAGAGATCCTCACCAAGTGAGTCGATCTAAAGTTTTAAAACCAAGGTCGAACCTTTGAAACCCCTAACCATGAATCTCAACCCTAGGCCCTTTCTTTTAGCATCTTTACGTCTATTCTCATCATTCGCTTGTTATCTGATAGCATCCTGGTCATTAGCTTTACTGTTCTTACGATTTTAGACGAGATCGATTGTTACTGCTCGATCAAGTGGTCGATCTCGTGGTCGATCCACTAGTCAAATTTTAATAATTCGAAGCTCTTTCTTTTAATCAATCCGTTTGTTTCTCGTGGTAGTTGCTTCCTTTCTAGTATTTTTAAAATAAATTTCACTCTGTTTAGGTTGCTGCATCTAGTTCTTAGATATTTTCTCATAAACTTTCTGATTTTGCTTAGATTTGCTTTAGTCCTTGCATTCTGTGTGCATTCTCTATCTCCTAGAAGTGGATTGACTCTCTCTTGCTTGCTATACTACGACATTGCTTGCATTAGAGTTTGATAACCTCTTTGCATCATAAACCCGAGCTAGAAAAGCGTTTATCAAGAACCTATGAGAGTCTAACCTCAGCTGATAACCCAATCTTTCCTTATCCAAGTATCCATCATCTACATGCTCCTTTGTCAAAGCTACTTGAAGTTTGTCTCCACAACACAACTCTTGAAATTCATCATGCAGCTTTTCTAGAATATCAATCTGGAACACTTGACCTTCAATAGTAGGATGCTGCATAATTTGCTTGATGTCAAATTTCAGAGACATGTCTTTATCCAATTTTAGCTCAATCTTCCCTTTCTTGACATCAATAAAAGCTCCTGTTGTGGCTAGGAAGGGTCTCCCAAGGATGAGAGGATCTCTAGGCTCCACATCCATATCTAAAAACATAAAATCAGTAGGTATCTCTACACTCCCAATTCTGAGTGGTACATCTTCAAGCAAACCTTTGGGGAGTCTCACTGATCTATCAGCCAACACCAAAGAGATTCTACAGTCTTTGAACTTGGTGAAGCCTAGGCGCTGTGCTACAGAGTAGGGCATCAAGCTGACACTAGCTCCAAGATCACACAAACATTTTTCAAACAGAAGTGGACTGATATTGCTGCATATTTCATGTGTTTTGCATACATATAAGATAGTTTTGCATGCATTTACTTTGCACTTTAGGCTAGTTTGCATCACTTTAGGTCCTAGAGTACTTTTGCACCAGCATTTGCATGTTTCTTGCATTTTGCATCGCATTCAGGTTGTTTTCGGCTACTTTGGAGCTATGGATGATTCGTGGACGTGCTGAGGCTCGTGAGGAAGTTCGTGGAGACTTGGAGAGATCAGGATTGCATGCTTGGGACCCGAGATCGAGTAGCAGATCGAGCAAGGCGGGTCGATCCAGACGAGATTGACCAGAAGATCGAGTAATCAAGTCGATGCAAGCAGATGGATTGAGACCAAGATCAAGGGTGGAGATCGATCTGAAGTACGGACGTAAATGACGCCATGCAGATCGAAGACCGGATCGAGCTTCCAACCCGATCAGCAGAAGATTGACTAAGAACCATCCGATCCAACACAAGATCGAGTGCCAGATCGAGCTTCGTGATCGATCCCAGACCAACCTTATCAGTCCAGCTGGTTTTGGACCGTAGCGAAGGGGGGGGGGACCATTTGCGGTTTGGCCATTTTTGGCAAAAGTCAACGATCCCTTTCATTATCCCCATTCTGTCTTCTACCTTTTTATCTCTCTCGTTTTTAGGCGAATCGCCATTGTAGACTTTCGAGCTTTTCTTGCTTTTTATGTTTTGAATATTGAATCTTTGTTTTTAATAAATTGTTAATCATGTTTAAGAGATCATCCTTTACGCTTTCATCGGTTCTCTTTATGAATCGCGAGTAGTCTTGTTGGGTATTGGGGTTGGGGCGATTCGAAAGGGTCAAAAAGGTTAAAGTTTTGTGTGTTCTTGTTCTTCATCACCATCTCTTCTAGGATTTCAAACGCTTAAGGCTTAGAGACTCTCACGCCAAGATCTCTAAGATCCGAGGGATGTCTTACCTTGACAGGATCCAGATGTCCTGGAAAATCGAATCCTAGAGGCTAGTCTATCTTTCCCACACGCCATGGTTGTAAAGAGGACTAGTTAGGTCGTTTATTTGAAATCTGCGTTCGTTGCCCTTCAATCTATTTTTCCACCAAACACCATGGGTTTGGAGAAGAGAATGAAGGAGTGACTCATACCACACGCCATGGATGAGTCTCGTTTCGTTTTCAAGGCCTAGGGAACCTCTCAAAGAGAGTAGATCTAATGTTTTCAAACAAGCCTTGACCTTTGAGACCCACGAACATGACCGTAAACCTTAGACCCTCTTTCTAAATATCTTAAGCCGTTTAATATCATCCCATCGTCATAAAGTTTTGTTCTTGTCAATCGCATTCTGAATAGTTTTATCATTCTAGGTTGTTTAGACAAGATCGATCGTTGTGGCTCGATCTAGTGGTCGATCCCGTGGTCGATCAACTAGTCGATTTTTAGTAATTTGTAGCCTTGCATTTTAAATACTCCGCTTGTTCCTCGTGGTAGTTAATTCGTCTCTGGTAATTTTAAAATAGTTTTGCTTTGCATTTGATCGCTGCATCTAGTTTTTAAGGAATTTACCAATCATTTTCATATTTAGCTTAGATTTGCTCATTCCTTTGCATTCTTAGTGATCTTGCTACCCCTAGGTGTGGATTGATTCCTCTCTTGCATCACTATACTACATCTCTGTGTGAATTAGAGTTTTGATAACCTCTCTGTTGCATCTTGATAATCATTACATGCTAAAAGCTTGTTATCAAATGGCGCTGTTGCCATCTTAGGGGATAGAAAGCATTGAGATTTGGGGTTTGGTAAATACTAAGCCTTTACTTAAATTAAGTTACTGATTTCTGTACCTTCACACTTGTGTTTTTCAGGTACATGAATCTACGTTCAAGGGGAGACAACAACTTACTTCAACCCTTGGACAACATTCATCAACTTGGACATTCAAGACAAAGAAGAGTAAGAGAGCAAGCTAGACCTTTTGAGGAGATTGTTCAGCAAGGTTCAGTGGATTTTGAAGCAATGGCTGAGCACGAGCATCCTGAGGGACCTCATGAAGGTGTGGGAAGGGGTAATGGAAACCCCCACCACGCGGCTAGACCACCACGCATCATTGGAGCAGGAGATGCTCCCAATACTCACCATAATAGGTTTGGGATCACTCCTCCTCCAGTGCAGAACAATAATTTCGAGATCAAGCCAGGGTTTGTTCAGATGGTTCAAAACAACAAATTTCATGGGTTAGCTTTGGAGGACCCATTGGCGCATCTAGACAACTTTGAGGTGCTTTGTGGAATGCTCAAGATAAATGGCATCTCGGAAGACTGCTTCAAGCTGCGCTTGTTCCCCTTTTCCTTAGGCGACAAGGCACGGCATTGGGAGAAGACTCTTCCACAAGGCACTATCACTTCTTGGGCAGATTGTAAGAAAGCTTTCCTCTCCAAGTTTTTCTCCAGCTATCGGACAGCAAGGTTAAGAAGCGAGATCAGTGGCTTCACTCAGAGACAGAATGAGTCATTCAACGAGGCTATGAAGCGCTTTAAGGATTACACAATCGCTTGCCCTCACCACGGATTCAGTGAGGAGACCTTATTGAGTACTATCTTCCGCGGAGCACTTCCAAAGATCAGACTACTACTAGACACGGCAAGCAAAGAAAACTTCCTTGGTCAAGAGGTTGAGGAAGGCATGGAGCTAATTGAAAACTTGGCGTTAAGTGATGAAAATTATTCAGAGGACTATGACCGTGCACCAAGAGGAGCTGATCTTGAAGCCAACAAGAAGGAAATGAAATCTGTACAAAAGAAGATCGATAAGCTAATGCTTGCTAACCAAAAGCATGTCCATTTTGTTGGTGAAGCCGCGGATGTCTTGGATGAGCTAGAGCAATGCCAAGAAGAAGAAGCTAATTGGGTAACTGGTCAGAACAACTACAAACCTCAAGGGTATTCACAAGGCTACAACCAGAACAACAATCTTTCCTATAGAAGCACCAATATCGCGAACCCTAAAGATCAAGTGTACCTGCTCAACAAGCAAAACCATTTGTTCTCTACAACAAAGGGTTTCAGCCGAGTGGTGGTTTCCAAGGGCAAGGGCAAGGCAACTTCCAAGGAAAACAGCAAGGAAACAAGGGTTATACACCAATGTACCCTTCGGGCTTTGCTCCTCAACAACCGATGCAACAACAACAAGTTGATCCTGTCCAAGCCATGTTTCAACAACTGATTCAAGGGAAAGCCTTTACAAACCAGAAGTTTGCCGAGATGAACACTCGCTTAGACTCCTCCCTCACTGACTTCTCTACTCAGATTACAAACTTGAATATCAAGATCAAGCAGGTAGAGAAGGGAAAGGAGAGTACAAGTGGTCAGAATAGCTTACCGCGAAAGTGTGAGCAGAATCCGAAGGAATACGCCAACGCCATTACTCTAAGAAGTGGGAAAGAGCTTGCACCGACGGTTACTCCTAAGAACAACAAGGACGTTGTGATTCAAGAGGAGGAGGGTAAGCTTTCAGCGGATGATGAGATCTACTGTTTCAGAGCTGTTTATGCGACCTCGGCACTAGTATAAATCTGATGCCACATTCCGTAGCAAAGAAACTTGGGACTGTAGAATCTCCTTGGTGTTAGCTGACAGAAGTGTGAGGTTACCCGTGGGTTTGCTTGAGGACTTGCCAGTGAGAATCAGTGGTGTAAACGTGCCTACGGACTTCGTTGTGTTGGAAATGGATGAAGAACCTAAGGATCCGCTCATCCTTGGTAGACCGTTCTTAGCCACTGCTGGAGTCATCATCGACCTCAAGAATGGGAAGATAGCTATACATCTAGGCAAGGACATCAGACTTGATTTTGAAATCAATGAGGTTTTGAAGAAGCCTACAATAGAGGGGCAAGCTTTCTACATTGAAACGTTGGACACTTTGACGGATGAGTCCCTCTATTTCAAAATCAATGAGGTTTTGAAGAAGCTGGCATTGACTAAGAAGCCAAGGGAGTTCGGTTTCGTGGATCAGAGGACTCAAGAGTACGTTAATCTACTTGATTCAAGGAAAGTTGTGCTAGAAGATGAAGGTGGATGCCTAGAGATCGATCAGGAAATCGAGAAGATCACTCGATCCAAGTCACCAATCGACAAGAAGATCGAGGATACTGGTCGATCCAGAGGAGAGAACGACTCAGACACCAGAACCATTACTCGACACATTCTAAATCGAGTGAGTGATCGAGTTGAGAGCAGTCGATCCAGAAAAATAATCGATGGAAAGATCAAGGGAAGTCAACCGATCAGTTCAGAGATCGAGACGGGGACTCGATCTCCTGCTCGATCCCAATAAAATCGAGTGGGAGAATCGAGTGAAATTGCTTGATCCGAGCCAGAACGAGAGCAAGATCGATTGAAGGACTCGATCTCGGAGGGGACAACAGTACAAGAAAGCAGTCTTTTGGGTCATGTCTCGGGTTCTAAGGAGGCTATTGAGGATGGGAATGTCAACAAGAGCCACGAGGATGATTGGAGCGAGCTGCTAGCCCCAAAGGTGGACCTTAAGGAGCTCCCAAAAGGGCTAAGGTATGCTTTCTTAGGGCTTAACGAAACCTATCCTGTGATTGTGAATAAAAACTTAAGTGATGATGAGTTGCACTCGCTCCTAACTGAGCTGAGAAAGTATAGGAAGGCCATTGGGTACTCTCTAAGTGACATCAAGGGCCTTTCACCAATGCTATGCACTCATAGGATTCACTTGGATAATGAGAACGCCTCTTCTATAGATCATCAAAGGCGTTTGAATCCGAATTTAAAAGAGGTTGTTAAGAAGGAGATTCTTAAGCTGTTAGAGGCTGACGTGATATATCCCATAAGTGACAGCACGTGGGTTTCTCCCGTACACGTGGTGCCTAAGAAGGAAGGGATCACGGTCATTAAGAATGATAAAGATGAGCTTATACCTACTAGGACTATTACAGGACACCGTATGTGTATTGACTGTAGGAAGCTTAATCTTGCTACTAGAAAGGATCATTTTCCCTTGCCTTTTGTTGATCAAATGCTTGAAAGACTTGCTAATCATCCCAACTATTGCTTTCTTGATGGATATAGTAGAGTTTTCCAAATACTAATCCATCCAAACGATCAGGAGAAGACGACTTTTACATGCCCTTATGGCACCTTCGCGTATCTGATATCATTGCATATTGCATACATTCTGCATACTCATTAGGTAGTTTTTCATGCATTTGCATCATGTTTTAGGCTAGATTGCATCACCTAGGGTCCTAGAGCACTCTTGCATCAGCATATGCATTTTCTCTGCATTTTGCATCCATTCCAGGTTGTTTCTGGTTGCTTTGGAGACACAGAGGTTCGTGGAGGTGTGGAGGCTGATGTAGCAGTTCATGGAAGCTCGGGAGTGTGCTAAGGACCAGTGATCGAGGAGCAGATCGAGCATGGCTGGTCGATCTAGGAGTTGATCGACCAGAAGATCGAGCCAACTAGGCGATCCAAGGAAAATGATCGAGATGGAGATCGAGTGAAGCAATCGATGTATCGGTACGGACGTAAATGACGCCATGCAGAGCGAGAGCCGGATCGAGTACACCACTCGATCCTCCCAAAGATCGATACCGAGATCGGATGCAGCACTCGATTCACCGAAGAAGATCGAGGCCCGGATCGAGCCGAAGACACGATGGCCGGATATGATCGATAGAACAACTCGATCCAATGGTCGATCTCTGTCCTTTCAACCGTTTTTGGCTGTTAGCGATGGGGGGACCATTGGACTGTTTTGACATTTTAGGCAAGGCGGCGAATGCTTTTTCGATAACTTTAAGATTTCTTATCTTTTTCTTTCAAGTTTTCTCTCTCGTTTTCGGAAGAACACCATTGTTGAACCAGTTTTCTTTTCAAGCTTTTGTATTCTCGAACCTTATCGTTTAATCTAGTCGTTGTTTCATGTTTATCGTTTCATTTCTTCCACATTGCTTGATTTACTTTATGTGTAGTGAGTAGTTTACTTTGGGTTAGGGGTTGAGAGGATTAAGGGGTAGAAAAGGTTCGATCTTGGTTTGTTTTCTAAACGTTTTTAAGGCTATCTCTTCTAAGGTGCTGAAAGCTTAATGCTTGAAGACTCTCACGCCAAGAGCTTCATGATCCGAGAGGTCCCTTACCTTGACAGGATCCAGGGGCCTCGGAAGATCTCACCTTAGAGACTAGTTACCCCTTCCCAAAAGCCATGGAAGTTTGGGGGACTAGTTAAGCAATTGTTCAAAATCTGTTTTCCTTGCCTTTCGACCTCTCTTTCCACCAAAAGCCATGGGTTTGGAGGAGAGGATGAAAGAGTGATCTATACCGAAAGCCACGAATAGATCTTGTTTTGTTTTCGAGGCTTAGAGATCCTCACCAAGTGAGTCGATCCAAAGTTTCAAACCCAAGATCGACCTTTAAAACCCCTTATATGAATCTCAACCCTAAAGCCCTCTCTTCTAGCATATTTACGTCTCATATCATCTTTAGCTTGTTACCTGATAGCATCCTGGTCTATAGATTCATTGTTCTTACGGTTTTAGACGAGATCGATCGTTTATGCTCGATCTAGTGGTCGATCTTGTGGTCGATCCACTAGTCGAATTTTAACAATTCGAAGCTCTTCCCTTTAATTTATCTGTTTGTTCCTCGTGGTAACTGCTTCCTTTCTAGTATTTTTAAAATAGGTTTCCTTCCGTTTAGGTTGCTGCATTTAGTTTTTAGATTATTTCTCATAAGCTGTCTCATTTGCTTAGATTTGTCTTAGACCTTGCATTCTCTGTGGATTCTCTATCATCTAGAAGTGGATTGACACTCTCCTGCTTGCCTTACTACAACATTGCTTGCGTTAGAGTTTTGATAACCTCTCTGCTGCATTAGACCGTAAGAAAGACGCTTATCAAATGGCGCCGTTGCCATTCTAGGTTGCTTAGAGAACATAGAGATTTGGGTCTTAGCAAAGACTAAGTCTTTACCTTTTTCAAGTTACTAATCCTACTACTCTAAACCGTGTGTTTTCAGGTACATGAATCTTCGTTCAAGGGGAGACAACAATCTTCTACAACCCTTAGACAACATTCATCAGCTTGGTCACTCACGGCAAAGAAGAGTCAGAGATCAAACAAGAGCCTTTGAGGAGATTGTTCAGCAAGGTCTGGTTAACTTTGAAGACATGGCTGCACACGAGCATCCAGAAGGACCACCTCCAGCAGGACGGGGCAATGGAAACCCCCAACACACGGCTAGACCTCCGAGGATCATAGGAGCCGGAGATGCTCCCAATACCCACCACAATAGGTTTGGGATCACTCCTCCTCCGGTACAAAACAATAACTTTGAGATCAAGCCGGGGTTCATATCTATGGTGCAAAACAACAAGTTCCACGGCTTAGCAATGGAAGACCCTTTGGAGCACTTGGATAATTTCGAGCAAGTGTGTGGAATGATTAAGATCAACAGTATATCAGAAGATGCCTTCAAGCTGCGTCTCTTCCCCTTTTCACTCGGAGACAAAGCTAGACATTGGGAGAAGACCCTCCCACAAGGCACCATCACATCATGGGCTGAATGTAAGAAGGCTTTCCTCTCAAAGTTCTTCTCAAGCACCAGGACTGCTCGGTTGAGAAGCAAAATCAGCGGTTTCACTCAAAGGAACAATGAGACATTCAATGAGGCTATGGAGCGTTTCAAAGATTACACGATCCAATGCCCTCATCACGGGTTCAGTGAGGAGACTCTACTCAGTACCATATACCGAGGGGCTTCACCAAAGATCCGGTTGTTGCTTGATACAGCTAGCAAAGGGAACTTCCTCGGTCAAGAAGTAGAAGAGGGTATGGAGCTGATAGAGAACCTGGCGTTGAGTGATGGAAACTATGCTGAGCATAATGACCGAGCACCGAGGGGATCAGAATTAGAGTCTCACAAGAAGGAGCTCAAATCGTTGCATGAGAAGATTGACAAGTTGGTTTTAGCTAACCAGAAGCATGTTCACTTCGTTGGTGAAGCTGATGAAAACCAAGAGGAGTTAGAGCTAAGCCAAGAAGAAGCAAATTGGGTGGCTGGACAAAACAACTACAAGTCTCAAGGCTACAACCAAGGCTTACCGAAACATCAATGTAGCCAACCCTTAAGATCAAGTGTACCCTGCTAATCAAGCTAAGCCTTTCATCCCTTACAACAAAGGTTTTCAACCGAGCAGTGGTTTCCAAGGTCAAGGGCAAGGCAACTTCCAAGGTCAAGGGCAACAACAACAAAAACAAGGTTACACACTCCCAACTACCCTCCGGGCTTTGCACCTCAACAGCAACAACAACCGATGCAACAACAAGTTGATCCGGTTCAAGCAATGTTCCAACAGCTAATACAAGGGCAAGCTTCTACAAATCAGAAGTTCGCTGAAATGAACACTCGGCTAGATTCATCCTTAACCGACTTCTCCACTCAAATCACAAACCTCAACAACAAAATAAAGCAGCTGGAAAAGGGCAAGGCAAGCACGAGTGGACAGAACAGCCTCCCGGGAAAGTGTGAGCAAAACCCCAAGGAGTATGCCAATGCTATTACGTTACGAAGTGGCAAAGAGCTTGAGCCTCCGGTCTCTACCAAGAACAACGAGGACGTTGTAATTTAAGAGGGGGAGGATAAACTTTCCTCTGATAATGAGGAGATAAACTTTGACAACGTATGGATCCAAGGACCGAGAAGAGGTGACAAGGCATTCATTGAGAAAAAGGCTGAGAAAACCACCAAGGAAAAGGATGACTACGTGCCCCCACCTTACGTACCGAAGTTGCCATTCCCGGGTCGTTTCAAAGAGCAGTTAATAGAGAAGCACCGGATCCTGTTTGAGAAGCACTTGAGAGACGTGGAGATAAAGTTGCCTCTTGTAGACTGTCTCGCTATGATGCCCAAGTGCGCCAAGTTTTTCAAGGACACCCTTGTGAAGAAGAACAAAGAAAGCAAAGAGGTGCTTGTACTAAACGTAGAGTGTAGCGCGTTCATTCATAAGGAGATAGTGCCTAAGAAGCTGGGAGATCCTGGAAGCTTCACTATACCTTGTGCTTTAGGTCCTCTAGAGTTCAAGAGTTGCTTGTGTGATCTCGGAGCTAGCATAAACTTGATGCCTCACTCCGTGGCTAAGAAGCTTGGTTTCACTCGGTTTAAGGAATGTCGGATCTCATTAGTGCTGGCTGATAGGAGCGTGAGATTACCGGTAGGGCTGCTCGAAGACTTACCGGTGCGAATCAGTGGTGTGAATGTACCTACAGACTTTGTAGTGCTGGAGATGGACGAGGAGCCGAAAGACCCACTCATCTTAGGGAGACCATTCCTCGCAACCGCCGGAGCCATAATAGACGTGAAGAATGGGAAGATTGCCTTGCATTTGGGGAAAGAGATCAGGCTAGACTTTGACATCAACGAGGTTCTAAAGAAGCCAACCATTGAAGGACAAGCTTTCTATATCGAAACGATGGATGCCTTGGCGGATGAGTTGCTGGAAGAGCTAGCTTTAGAAGACCATTTGAAGCTAGCACTCACTAAGGAGCCAGGAGAGTTTGGCTATGTGGACCAAAGGACCCAAGAGTACGTGAACCTGCTAGATTCGAGGAGAATCATCAAGAATAAAGAAGGATGTTGCCTAGAAATCGACCCCGAGATCGACGCTATCACTCGATCCAGGAGTCAGATCGACAAGCCAATCGAGAACCCAACTCGATCCGGTGCAACAATCGACCAACAGATCGAGAATGATGCTCGATCAGAAGAAACAATCGAGTTGACGATCGAGAAAGACCTCCCGATCATTTTGGAGTCCAATCAAGAGATCGACTCAACGTCTCGATCTCTTACTCGATCCATATCAAATCGAGTAAGTGAATCGAGTGAAATAGCTTGATCTAGACGACATCGAGAGGAGAATCGACCGGAAGACTCGATCACAGAAGGGATAGCGATAGAGGAAAGCAGTCTGAAGGGCCATGCCTCGAGTTCAAAGGAGAGTTCCAAGGAGGAGAACAACAACAACAGCCAAGAGGATGACTGGAGTGAGCTGTTAGCCCCAAAGGTGGACCTTAAGGAGCTCCCAAAAGGGCTAAGGTATGCTTTCTTAGGACCTAATGACACCTATCCCGTGATAGTAAACGAAAACCTTAGTGATGATGAGTTGCACTCGCTCTTAACTGAGCTGAGAAAGTATAGGAAGGCCATTGGGTACTCTTTAAGTGACATCAAAGGCCTTTCACCAATGCTTTGCACTCATAGGATTCACTTGGATAATGAGAACGCCACTTCTGTAGAACATCAAAGGCGTTTGAATCCTAACTTGAAAGAGGTTGTTAAGAAGGAAATCCTTAAGCTTTTAGAGGCTGACGTGATCTATCCCATAAGTGACAGCACGTGGGTTTCACCTGTACATGTGGTGCCTAAGAAGGGAGGGATCACGGTCATAAGGAATGAAAAGGATGAACTTATCCCTACTAGGACCATTACTGGTCATAGAATGTGTATTGACTATAGAAAGCTTAACCTTGCGACTAGAAAAGACCATTTCCCTTTGCCTTTTATTGATCAGATGCTTGAGAGACTTGCAAATCACCCTTACTACTGTTTTCTCGATGGGTATAGCGGTTTCTTTCAAATACCTATTCACCTAAACGATCAGGAGAAAACGACTTTTACATGTCCCTACGGTACCTTTGCATATCAAAGGATGCCGTTTGGATTGTGTAATGCACCGGCTACCTTTCAGCGGTGTATGATGTCAATCTTCTCCGATCTTATAGAGGAGATGGTAGAGGTGTTTATGGATGACTTCCCTGTGTATGGTGCGTCCTTTCCTGCGTGTTTGTTGAATCTTTGCAGGGTACTTAAACGTTGTGAAGAAACAAACCTGGTGCTGAACTGGGAGAAATGTCACTTCATGGTCAAGGAAGGGATAGTGCTCGGTCACAAGATTTCAGAGAGGGGTATTGAGGTTGATCAGGCTAAGGTTGAGGTTATGATGGGTTTGGAGCCGCCGGTTAATGTTAAAGGGATTAGAAGCTTCTTGGGACACGCAGGGTTCTATAGGCGCTTCATCAAAGATTTCTCCAAGATTGCACGCCCCCTTACACGGCTGTTATGCAAGGAAGCTGAGTTTGTATTCGATGAGGAGTGTTTGAAGGCTTTCGTAACCATCAAGGAAGCCCTCACGTCAGCCCCTATAGTCCAAGCACCAGACTGGTCTCTCCCTTTTGAGATTATGTGTGATGCTAGTGACTATGCTGTAGGAGCAGTCCTTCGTCAGAAGAAGGACAAGAAGCTACATGTGATCTATTATGCTTCAAGGACCTTGGATGACACGCAATCACGATACACCACTACGGAGAAGGAGCTGCTTGCAGTAGTCTTCGCCTTTGAGAAGTTCAGATCGTATCTCGTTGGCTCCAAGGCTATTGTATACACGGATCATGCTGCTCTACGATACATCTACTCAAAGAAAGACACTAAGCCTCGGCTCTTAAGATGGATTCTCTTACTTCAGGAGTTTGACATGGAAATTAAAGGCAAGAAGGGGATAGAAAATGGAGTCGCTGACCACCTCTCAAGACTAAGGATCAACGGGTCTCTCCCTTTAGACGATTCTCTTCCAGAAGAACAACTTATGGCGATTACTACTGCTGTTTGTGGGAAGCTAGAAGGAAAGTTTGAGGAAGTGTTGAGTTTTAAAGAGGAGGATCTTCCATGGTATGCTGATATGGTGAACTACCTAGCATGTGGTGAGGAGCCAACACATCTCAACAACTATCACAAGCAGAGGTTTTTGAGGGAGGCTAGTGACTACTTTTGGGATGAGCCTTACCTATACAAAAGAGGAGTAGACAGCTTGTACCGAAGATGTGTTACAAAGGAAGAAGCCAGGGATATCCTCTATCATTGCCATGGCTCTTCCTACGGAGGACACTTCGCTTCATTCAAAACTGCCACGAAAGTGTTGCAAGCGGGTTTCTGGTGGCCGTCTATCTTCAAAGATGCACACGAGTTTGTGAAGAGCTGTGAGGCATGTCAGCGAGCAGGGAACATTACTAAGAGGAATGAAATGCCTCAAGTTCCTGTCTTCGAGGTTGACGTGTTCGATGCGTGGGGTATTGACTTCATGGGGCCTTTTCCTTCTTCATACGGCAACAAGTACATCTTAGTAGCTGTGGATTATGTCTCCAAATGGGTTGAGGCTGTCGCTTCCCCTACAAACGACTCTAAGGTTGTGATCAAGTTGTTCAAGAGTATCATCTTTCCAAGGTTTGGGGTACCCAAGGTTGTTATAAGTGATGGAGGAAGCCATTTTGTAAACAAGGTTTTTGAGAGCCTCTTGAGAAAGTATGGGGTTAAGCATAAGGTGGCTACACCGTATCATCCTCAAACGAGCGGTCAGGTGGAAGTCTCTAACAGGCAGATCAAAACTATTCTGGAGAAGACCGTTGGAGCAACAAGGAAGGACTGGTCAGTGAAGCTGGACGATGTTCTTTGGGCCTACCGTACTGCCTTCAAGACGCCGATTGGTACAACCCCTTTTACTCTACTCTATGGCAATGGTTGTCACCTCCCGGTTGAGCTGGAACACCGTGCATTGTGGGCTGTGAAGAGGCTGAATTTGATCTCAAGACGGCTCAGGAAAGGCGTCTTATTCAGCTACACGAACTGGACGAGTTGAGGTTGAATGCTTACGAGAGTTCCAAGATCTACAAGGAGCGGACTAAGGAGGCTCATGACAAGAAATTGGTTGCCAAGGAGCTTAAGGAAGGAGGACTGGTGTTGCTGTACAACTCGAGGCTGAAGCTCTTCCCGGGCAAGCTGAAATCAAGGTGGAGCGGACCGTTCGTGATTCAAGAGGTCTTGCCATATGAAGCTGTTACTCTGATGGGAAGAAGTGGTAGTCCATTCACCGTCAATGGACACAGAGTCAAGCCCTACCTGGCGGACAGCTTTGACAAGGAGAGTACCTCGGTGCTTCTCCAAGACCCACCATCCGCCTAGACCAAGTAAGGTCTAGCTAAAGACGTTAAAGAAAGCGCACTTGGGAGGCATTCCCATGTTTATCTTGTACATATTTTTGCTTTCATTTCTCTTTCAGTTTTCTGTTTTTATGTTTTTAGTGTGTAGGAACAGGTATAAGAAATCTAAACCTTATCTTTGGGTTCCAAAAGGGGCAATAGGGGTTAAGATAAAGCTATAGATCGAGTGCTAGATCGACTGATCCTGGCTCGATCTTTGCTAGATCGAGCCAGTGAATCGAGAGGAGCCAGTCGATCTAGACGAGAACGAGTGACAAGATCGACCTTGACGAAAAAGGATCGATCGATCCAAATCGGATCGACCGATCTAATTTCTCTCAGGAAAATCTGTTGAAAATTGATCGATCACTCGACTCGATCCATCACTCGATCTATGCTAAATCGACCCCTAAATCGAGGACATAGCTCGATCAGCGGGACTTAGCCGAGAAGCCGACATCTCAATGATCGAGAGAGCCAATCGATCCAGGGCTCGATTCACCTTGAATCGAGTCACAAATCGAGTAACCCTCTCGATCTAAGCCATTTTAGGCATGAGATCGAGTCCTAGATCGACCAAAAGGACTCGATCTCATGCCGAGGTAACAATTTTCTTTCCCTCCTTTACTCCTTTCCCTCCAATTTTTAAATTCAAAACTTGGTCAAGGCAAGCATCTTTGACCATGAAAGATGTGCCTTGACCAAGACTTTTGTCAGAATCCACTTTGACCACCCATTGTTTTGGTTTGTTAAACTCTTTAAATGTTTCAATCTATTCCTCACCCTCTCTCATTTCTGTTTGCTCGAGTTTTTCTTACAAAGAGAGTGAGAATTTAAAAGCTTTTAAAGTTTAGCAAAGATATCCTCTACTCTTGCAAAGGTATTTTCAAGGCTTAATGGTTTTATTTCAAGAAAATCTCCTTAAAAATCGCAAGTTCTTGTTCTAGGATATAGGATCGGATTTGAATTTTTAAAATTAGCTAAGTAATAGGAAAAATTCTTAATTTTCAGTATCTCAAAGATTTTATTTCCTTTTATCTAGCTATTATTTTTATTTGATCCCCAAAATTCTAGAGTAGTTTATATAAATCTTCTTCTCCTCTTCTCTTATTCTCATTCAATCGCCTCTTGCTAATCATTCTCTAGAAAAATTTGTTTCAGGAGCAATGGCACCAAAGAGAACAAGAGAGGAGCGAGTGCAAGAAGGAGAAACACAAGAAGTGATGGTTCAAGAGAGGGTCCGGTGGAGCAAAGATGAGAAGAGGGATAAGAAGCGGTTGGAGAGGCTCCGGTTTGAACCTACAAAGTTTGCTGATCGAGAGCTTCTGTCCAGGCTCGGGATCCTTGGAGACTTCGACCAACTCCTCAAGAACATTGGTCTGAGGTGCTTATCGCGGATGGACTGCCCTACAATTCCCGAGGTGACGATAGATTTCCTAGCCACTTTGGAGTTCCGGTACGAGAATCCGAGTGCACCTGTTCCTTCTCAAGGCCGTCTCTATTTCAAGGTTGGCCGCCAAGCCTACACACTATCCATCCCCGAGCTATGCCAAGCCTACGGTCTCAAGGCTGATGCACACAAGGTGGAGTTCCCAGCCTTCAAGAAAGCCGATGAGTTTTGGGACCTAATCAGCAATGAAGACTACGAAGCCAACACCGCCAAGATCAAGAGAGTTAGGAGTCCGGTGCTGAGGTATACTTTGAAGCTGATAGCTAATACATTCAGTGGGAGGTCTGTTGCTCCTACTGTCACGAAGACGGAGCTGTGCTTCCTTTTCCATGGCATGAAGCATTTGGTGTCTGATCCGGATGCGAATGAAGAACCCATAGAAGATGAACTCGGCGATGAAGTGAATTACGGCTGTGTGCTCGCGGCTTCTCTGGTGAAGTACAAGGCTTATGCCTTACGGTGCAAGGCAACCTCTTCCTATATTAGCGGTTTCCTTACTCCTTTGTTCGTGCAAGCCGGTGTGCCCATCCATGACTTTGCTCACGTCCCAAACAGAGCTTTCATGGATGAAGCATACATGAGAAACACTGATAGCTTGGGACGCACGCCAGCAGAAGGGTTTTATGCTTACCTCTTCATAGATGAGGAAGACAAGAAGAGAGTGTGCATCCTCCCCAACAAAGACGAGACCGAGCTGCTTGGTGTTGGGAACATCGAGTTCTTACCCACGGAGGAAGAATGCTTTGCCCCTTTAGGAGGACCGCCTGCTTCAGCCATTGCCCCGCGCCAAAGGTCAGAGTCTCCAGGAACAGAGGATGAGATGCCCGAGGTTTACACACTTCCCAAGCTGGATTTTGAGCCTAGGACCAAAACCGAGAAGTTCTTAGCCTCGGTGGTGGAGATGCAGCGGAAGATCAACAAGTGGCAAGGGAAGATACTTAAGAAGCTGGGGAAGAAGGTCAAACAACTCCAAGGAAGCCAGCCTAAGCCAGCTACAAGCCAGGAGATACAACAACCCGAGAAGAGGAGACTCTCAACCGGAGGAGTTGTGATCCGCGAGACCCAAGGAGACAACATTCAACCGGCTCGCCACTCCCTCCAAGAACCAGGCAACAAAGGAAAGGCAACAATCTCTAGCTCCTCTGGAACGTCCTCAAGTTCCAGCCGAGTCTAGACAAGAGGTAACAACCTTCCTCCATTGTATATAACCGTACATCTTTGTTTCTTGCATTGTGTTTGTTTGCTTCTTCGGATGAGTTTGCCACCGGGACGGTGTCAAGCAAGTTTGGGGGAGTACTTGTGTGATTTAATCTTGTGTTCTTTGATCTTATTTTCCTTTTTGCATCCTTGAGTTTTAGTTCATGAAAAATTGGTAAAATTTTTAAAATTTTTTCAAAGATTCATGTAGTTGCATTCATCTCTTTAAAAACATGTTAGGATTGAGTCTAGAATTTCTCATATCACCTAGGTTGTTTGCATTTTGCATAAGGGGTTAGAATTTCTTAAAAAGGTGCTTTACTTATGAATCATTTCAATGCCCTAGTTAGTAGTTCTCTAATGCTTTGTTTATGCTTTGAAAGTAAGTTCTAACTATGCTTGGATCACTAGTTAGGATTTTCGTGGCTTGAATTGAACTCTCATGATTTGAAACTCATCCTACTAAGTGAAAACCTTAATTTGAAAATCTAATTATCATTCTTATGCATTTGAAAATGAACACATGGTTTTAAAATATTTAGGCTCTCTTTTTCCTTTTCACCACTCTTTGTGAGCCTAAGTAGAACTCTCTCCTTGAACCTTACCCTCCTTTGAAGCCAAATGTTCTTGTGTGACATCTTTGTGAGGCCTTATTTTCGGTTTGAACTTGGCATAAAGTGTTAGGTTTAGGCGACATCATTTGGTTTTCATAATTGATTGCTAGCTTTACATTTTGAAGCTAGGTATAGGCTTAGGATAAGTTTGGGGGATCATTGGGGTTGCTTTCTTGTGAATTTGTTTTCGGTTCAAAAGAGTTTGTGTTTTAAGGAAAGAAATGAGGTTTTAAGTGAAAGGTTTGTTTTTAAAACATAAGTATGCTCTAATTTCAGGAGGTAGCTCTCCATAATAAAAAAAAAAAAAAAAAAAGAAAAAAAAAAAGAAAAGAAGAAAAATAAAAGAGCCTAGGTGCCAAGTAAATAAAAAAAAAAAGAAAAAAAAATGAAGAGAAAAATAGTAATAATAAGAGAGCTACTAATAAGAAATTCCTAAAAGCAAAAATATTTTTCAAGACCTTTTCACTAGCCTAAAAAGTTTAAAAATGTCTTTATTTTGAATTGGGGATTGCTAAGTTGAGAAGAAGGGGGTAGACTCTTAAGTGGTGAGTGAGGATTAAATTTCTTAAATGAGAGGGGTATAGGACTGTTTGATAGTTTACATGGGTAGATGAGAATCTAATCATGTATGCATAAATTGCCTTTACCTTTAGCATTATGCATTAGTTCAAACCATTTTTGAGAGAAACCCTTGTCTAATTGTAAACCCTTTTCAAATGAGATCATTCTATGCTCATAACCATAACCCTTAGCCAAATGTGTTTTGCTTTAAAGTGCATAAGTTTGATTCATGGTTCGAATGTTAATGAATGTTAAAGGATGAATTTCTTTGATTGTTAGGAATAAGAGACTCATGATTTGAATTTCTTTGTGTGATGAGTATGGCTAAGTCCTTTGGAGTATGAGTGTAAGCTTAGCATTTTAGAACTGTTAACTAGGACATTGAGATGATCTATTCGAAAGGCACCTTTGCAAAAAGTTTAAAACCCCTTTGAATTTTCTGAAAACCTCACTTCCTTACTTGTTTTTTCGTTGCTTGGGGGCAAGCAAGAAGTAAGTTTGGGGGAGTTGATATCATTGCATATTGCATACATTCTGCATACTCATTAGGTAGTTTTTCATGCATTTGCATCATGTTTTAGGCTAGATTGCATCACTTAGGGTCCTAGAGCGCTCTTGCATCAGCATATGCATTTTCTCTGCATTTTGCATCCATTCCAGGTTGTTTCTGGTTGCTTTGGAGACACGGAGGTTCGTGGAGGTGTGGAGGCCGATGTAGCAGTTCATGGAAGCTTGGGAGTGTGCTAAGGACCAGTGATCGAGGAGCAGATCGAGCATGGCTGGTCGATCTAGGAGTTGATCGACCAGAAGATCGAGCCAACTAGGCGATCCAAGGATAATGATCGAGATGGAGATCGAGTGAAGCAATCGATGTATCGGTACGGACGTAAATGACGCCATGCAGAGCGA
The DNA here is from genome assembly GCA_911865555.2 of Thlaspi arvense. Taxonomy (NCBI): domain Eukaryota; kingdom Viridiplantae; phylum Streptophyta; class Magnoliopsida; order Brassicales; family Brassicaceae; genus Thlaspi; species Thlaspi arvense. The sequence goes on along the minus strand of OU466862.2, from coordinate 44,018,751 downwards.
GAGCCAGATCGAGTACACCACTCGATCCTCCCAAAGATCGATACCGAGATCGGATGCAGCACTCGATTCACCGAAGAAGATCGAGACCCGGATCGAGCCGAAGACACGATGGCCGGATATGATCGATAGAACAACTCGATCCAATGGTCGATCTCTGTCCTTTCAACCATTTTTGGCTGTTAGCGAAGGGGGGACCATTGGACTGTTTTGACATTTTAGGCAAGGCGGCGAATGCTTTTTCGATAACTTTGAGATTTCTTATCTTTTTCTTTCAAGTTTTCTCTCTCGTTTTCGGAAGAACACCATTGTTGAACCAGTTTTCTTTTCAAGCTTTTGTATTCTCGAACCTTATCGTTTAATCTAGTCGTTGTTTCATGTTTATCGTTTCATTTCTTCCACATTGCTTGATTTACTTTATGTGTAGTGAGTAGTTTACTTTGGGTTAGGGGTTGAGAGGATTAAGGGGTAGAAAAGGTTCGATCTTGGTTTGTTTTCTAAACGTTTTTAAGGCTATCTCTTCTAAGGTGCTGAAAGCTTAATGCTTGAAGACTCTCACGCCAAGAGCTTCATGATCCGAGAGGTCCCTTACCTTGACAGGATCCAGGGGCCTCGGAAGATCTCACCTTAGAGACTAGTTACCCCTTCCCAAAAGCTATGGAAGTTTGGGGGACTAGTTAAGCCATTGTTCGAAATCTGTTTTCCTTGCCTTTCGACCTCTCTTTCCACCAAAAGCCATGGGTTTGGAGGAGAGGATGAAAGAGTGATCTATACCGAAAGCCACGGATAGATCTTGTTTTGTTTTCGAGGCTTAGAGATCCTCACCAAGTGAGTCGATCCAAAGTTTCAAACCCAAGATCGACCTTTGAAACCCCTTATATTAATCTCAACCCTAAAGCCCTCTCTTCAAGCATATTTACGTCTCATATCATCTTTAGCTTGTTACTTGATAGCATCCTGGTCTATAGATTCATTGTTCTTACGGTTTTAGACGAGATCGATCGTTTCTGCTCGATCTAGTGGTCGATCTTGTGGTCGATCCACTAGTCGAATTTTAACAATTCGAAGCTCTTCCCTTTAATTTATCTGTTTGTTCCTCGTGGTAACTGCTTCCTTTCTAGTATTTTTAAAATAGGTTTCACTCCGTTTAGGTTGCTGCATTTAGTTTTTAGATTATTTCTCATAAACTGTCTCATTTGCTTAGATTTCTCTTAGACCTTGCATTCTCTGTGGATTCTCTATCATCTAGAAGTGGATTGACACACTCCTGCTTGCCTTACTACAACATTGCTTGCATTAGAGTTTTGATAACCTCTCTGCTGCATTAGACCGTAAGAAAGACGCTTATCAGTATCGAAGGATGCCTTTTGGGTTGTGTAATGCACTGGCTACGTTTCAGCGGTGTATGATGTCGATCTTCTCCGATCTAATATAAGAGATGGTAGAGGTGTTTATGGATGACTTCTCTGTCTATGGTCCTTTTCTGCATGTTTGTTGAATCTTTGCAAGGTACTAAAGCGTTGTGAGGAGACAAACTTGGTGCTTAATTGGGAGAAATGTCACTTCATGGTGAAGGAAGGGATCGTGCTTGGTCATAAGATATCAGAGAAGGGCATTGAGGTTGATAAGGCTAAGGTTGAGGTCATGATGAGTCTTGAGCCGCCAGTTAATGTCAAAGGGATCAGGAGTTTCTTGGGGAACGCTGGCTTTTACAGGCGCTTCATCAAATATTTCTCCAAGATTGCATGCCCTCTCACACAGCTGTTGTGCAAGGAAGCCGACTTTGTCTTTGATGAGGAGTGCTTGCAAGCTTTCAAGACCATTAAGGAAGCTCTTATCACGGCACCAATAGTTCAAGCACCAGACTGGAGTCTACCGTTTGAGATCATGTGTGATGCTAGTGACTATGCTGTGGGAGCTGTTCTAGGGCAGAGAAAAGACAAGCGGTTGCATGTGATTTACTATGCTTCAAGAACCTTGGATGACAAGCAAACAAGATACGCTACTACGGAGAAAGAGCTATTGGCAGTAGTATTTGCCTTTGAGAAGTTCAGAGCTTATCTAGTGGGAGCCAAGGTTGTTGTCTACACAGATCACGCGGCGCTTAGATACATCTACTCCAAGAAGGATACAAAGCCGAGACTCTTGAGATGGATAATTCTTCTTCAGGAGTTTGACATGGAAATCAAGGACAAGAAAGGGATAGAGAACGGTGTTGCTGCTCACCTCTCTAGGTTGAGGATCGATGAAGCCTCTCTTGATGATTCACTTCCGGAAGAGCAACTGATGATGATCACCATGGCGGTTTGTGGAAGGCTAGAAGGGCGGTTTGAGGAGGTTTTGAGTTTCAAAGAAGAGGATCTTCCTTGGTATGCTGACGTTGTTAACTACTTGGCATGCGGAGAGGAGCCGACTCATCTCGACATATATCACAAGAAGAAGTTCATGAGAGACGCAAGCAACTACTTTTGGGACGAGCCTTACTTGTACAAGAGGGGCGTGGACAGTTTATACAGGAGATGTGTTACAAAGAAAGAAGCCAAGGACATTCTCTTTCACTGCCATGGCTCTTCATACGGCCGACACTTTGCTTCGTTCAAAACCCCTACAAAAGTCTTACAAGCCGGTTTCTGGTGGCTGTCTATCTTCAAGGATGCCTATGAGTTTGTGAAGAGTTGTGAAGCTTGTCAACGAGCAGGGAACGTCACGAAGAGGAACGAGATGCCTCAGGTTCCTATCTTTGAGGTTGACGTCTTTGACGCATGGGGCATAGACTTCATGGGGCCTTTCCCATCTTCCTACGGCAACAAGTTCATTTTGGTGGCTGTTGACTACGTTTCTAAATGGGTTGAGGCCATTGCTTCCCCTACAAACGACTCTAAGGTGGTGATCAAGCTCTATAAGAGCATCATATTCCCGAGGTTTGGAGTACCCAAGGTGGTGATAAGCGACGGAGGAAGTTATTTCATCAACAAGTTGTTTGAAAACCTCTTAAAGAAGTATGGCGTGAAGCACAAGGTAGCCACGCCTTACCATCCTCAAACGAGTGGCCAAGTGGAGGTCTCTAACCGGCATATCAAGGCGATACTTGAGAGAACAGTTGGGACGACTCGGAAGGATTGTGCAGTGATGTTAGACGATCCTTTGTGGGCTTACCAGACTGCATTCAAAACGCCCATTGGTACTACACCTTTCACTCTTCTCTACGGCAAAGGATGTCACCTCCCCGTTGGGCTGGAACATAGAGCATTGTGGGCTGTGAAGCGGCTGAATTTTGATCTAAAGATGGCTCAGGAGAAGCGCTTGATCCAGCTTCACGAACTTGATGAGCTAAGGCTAGATGCTTATGAAAGCGCTAGGATCTACAAGGAGCGCACTAAGGCTGCTTATGACAAAAAGTTGGTACACAAGGAGCTTAAGGAAGGGAGTTTGGTGCTGCTTTACAATTCAAAGCTCAAGCTATTCCCTGCGAAGCTGAAATCTAGGTGGAGTGGGCCGTATGAAATCAAGGAGGTATTGCCCTACGGAGCTGTCACGTTAGTAGGCAAGAGTGGGAATGCATTCACACTGAACGAACACAGAGTTAAGCCATACATGGCGAGTGCATTTGACAAGGAGAGCACCTCAATGCTTCTCCAAGACCCACCATCTGCCTAAACCAAGTAAAGTCTAGCTAAAGACATTAATGAAAGCGCACTTGGGAGGCATTCCCATGTCTATCTAGTACATATCTTTGCTTTATCTCTCTTTCAGTTTTATGTTCTTATCCTCTGAGTATGTAGGAATATGTATAAGGGATTGCAGGCAATGATCTTAGATCCAAAAGGAGTAAGAAGGGGCGAAAATAGGCTAGAGATCGAGTGCTTGATCGACTCATTCTGGCTCGATCTTTGCTAGATCGAGCTAGTGAATCGAGAGGAGTCAGTCGATCTAGGCGAGATCGAGTAGACAAATCGAGTGGAACGGTTGATCATGAGAGGACAATTCACCAATGCGTTCAGCCTGAAAGGCGAACAAGGTGTAGATCGACTGAGTCACTCGATCCTTGAAAAGATCGAGCAGTCTACTCGATCTGCCATTCGATCTCAGCCAAATCGACCCCCGAATCGATCAAGGAAATCAATCCAAGGAGTACAGCCTAGTTGACCAAAAGTCAAGGAACGAGAGAGTATAATCGATCTACGACTCGATTCTAAAACAATCGAGTCACTGATCGATTAAATCTCTCGATCCAGCTAACATGGGCATGAGATCGATTCCCAGATCGACCCAATGGACTCGATCTCGTGCCGAGGTAACAAATTGTTTCCCTCCATTTTCCTTTTCCCTCTCTTTTTGATTTTGAATGGTGGTCAAGACAAGAATCTTTGACCACGAAAGATGTGCCTTGACCACACTTTTTGTCAGAAAACCGCTTTCCTTGCCCATGGTTTTAGATTTTTTTGGCCTTTATGTTTTCAACAACTTCACACTCTCTCATTTTTGTTCTTGCGGATTCTAAATCGAGAGAGAGTGCTATTTTTCTTTTCCTAAAGGTCATTAGCTTCTGTTTTCAATTCTGCAAAGGTATTTTAAGATTTTTAATTAAAATCTTTTCAAAATTCCTTTAATAATCGCATGGATGATTTAAGTTGCTAGAGATTTTAACAAATTTTTAAAAGTAGCTAGAAATCAGGAAATATTATAGATTTAAGCTCATATCTAGATTTTCTTTTCTTTTATCTAGTTACAATTTTTATAAATCTCCCAAAAATCTAGGGTATTAGTTGCGAATTTCTTTCTCTTCCTTGCGTTCTCTTCGTGTTCGTCGCCTATTCTAACTCTCTCTTCCGAGAATTACCTTTCAGGCACCAATGGCACCTAAGAGAACCAGAGAAGAGGATACCCAAAGAGAAGAAGAGCAGCAAGCGGTTCAAGACGAAGGAACTCAACAAGTTCAAGAGGAAAAACCTCAGCAAGTTCACGAGAGGGTCCGTTGGACTAAGGAGGAAAAGTCAGCGAAACAAAGGCTAGAGAGGCTACGCTTTGAGCCTACTGATGTTACTTCATATTGCATACATTTTGCATACATATTAGTTAGCTTTTTATGCATTTACATCACACTTTAGACTAGATTGCATCACTTAGGGTCCTAGAGCATTCTTGCACCAGCATAAACATGTTCCTTGCATTTTGCATCATATTCAGGTTGTTTCTGGCTACTTTGGAGTCGTGGAGGTTCGTGGACGTGCTGAAGCTGTTGTAGCGGTTCGTGGAAGGTCGAATGTTTGCTAAGGACCAGAGATCGGGGAACAGATCGAGCATGGCAGGTCGATCTAGGATGAGATCGACCAGAAGATCGAGAAGACCAGGTGATCCAAGGAGAATGATCGAGACGAAGATCGAGTGAAGCAATCGATCAAACGGTACAGACGTAAATGACGCCATGCAGAGCGAGAGCCGGATCGAGTCCACCACTCAATCCAACTGAAGATCGATACCAAAATCTGATTCAACACTCGATCCGCCGAAGATGATCGAGACCCAGATCGAGTTGAAGACGCGATGTCCGAAGATGATCGAGAGAGCCGCTCGATCCTGAAGTCGATCTCTGTCCTTTCAACCGCTTTTGGCCGCTAGCGAGGGGGGGACCATAAGGTTTTTTTCGCCATTTTGGGAAGGCGGCGAAGTCCTTTTCACACACAACTTTTTAGTCTTATCTTTTTATGCTTTTCTCTCTGGTTTTTTCGGAGATTATCCACCATTGTAGAACTTGAAGTTTTTCTTGCTTTTGTAATCGAATCGTTTGAGTTTAATCTAGTTTCTTTTCATGTTCATCGTTTCTTTCTTCATGCTTTGCTTGATTTATCTTATGTGTAGTGAATAGTTCATTTGGGTTCGGGGTTAAGAGGATTTAAGGGGTCAAAAGGGTTTTCGATCTTGGGGTTTTCTAGTGTTTAATGGCTATCTCTTCTAGGGTGTCGAGTTCCTAAAGCTTAAAGACTCTCACGCCAAGAGCTTTATGATACGAGAGGTTCCTTACCTTGACAGGATTCAGGGACCTCTGAAGATCACACCCTAGAGACTAGTTACCCCTTCCCAAAAGCCATGGAAGTTTGGGGGACTAGTTAAGCCATGCGTTTGAAATCTGTTTTCCATGCCCTTCAACCTGTCTTTCCACCAAAAGCAATGGGTTTGAAGGAGAGGATGAAGGAGTGATCTATACCGAAAGCCACAGATAGATCTTATTTCGTTTTCAAGGCTTAGAGATTCTCACAAAGTGAGTCGATTTAAAGTTTTCAACCCAAGTTCGGACCTTCGAAACCCCTGACCATGAATCTCAACCCTAGACCCTCTTTCTTAGCATCTTTACATCTTCTCTCGTCATTCGCTTGATCTTTGATAGCATCCTGGTCGTTAGTTTTACTGTTCTTGCATTTTTAGACGAGATCGATCTCTTTCCCTTTTCACTCGGAGACAAGGCTAGGCATTGGGAGAAGACCCTCCCACAAGGCACCATCACCTCATGGGCCGAGTGTAAGAAGGCCTTTCTCTCAAAATTCTTCTCTAGCACCAGGACCGCACAGTTGAGAAGCGAAATCAGCGGCTTCACTCAACGAAACAACGAGACATTCAACGAGGCAATGGAACGTTTCAAAGACTACACGTTCCAATGTCCTCATCACGGTTTCAGCGAGGAGACCCTACTCAGCACCATATACCGCGTAGCTTCACCAAAGATCAGGTTGTTGCTTGACACAGCTAGCAAAGGGAACTTCATTGGTCAGGAGGTAGAGGAGGGCATGGAGCTGATAGAAAACTTGGCATTGAATGATGGCAACTACGCTGAGGATTATGACCGTGCACCGAGAGGATCCGAGCTAGAGTCTCATAAAAAGGAGCAGAAATCTTTGCATGAGAAGATAGATAAGCTGGTGTTAGCCAACCAGAAGCATGTTCACTTTGTTGGTGAAGCGGATGAGAATCAAGAGGAGCTAGAGTTGAGCCAGGAAGAAGCCAATTGGGTGGCAGGACAGAACAATTACAAACCTCAAGGCTACAACCAAGTCTACAACCAGAACAAGAATCTCTCCTACCGAAGCACCAACGTTGCCAACCCTAAGGACCAAGTGTACCCTGCTAAGCAAGCAAAACCTTTCATCCCATACAACAAAGGTTTTCAGTCGAGTGGTGGTTTCCAAGGTCAAGGGCAGAACAACTTCCAAGGGCAACATCAAAGTAACAAGGGTTATACGCCTAACTACCCTCCAGGCTTTGCACCTCAGCAGCAACAACCGATGCAACAACAGGTTGATCCGGTTCAGGCCATGTTTCAGCAGCTGATACAAGGGCAAGCCTCTACAAACCAGAAGTTCGCCGAGATGAACACTCGTCTAGACTCGTCTCTCACTGACTTCTCCACTCAGATCACCAACTTAAACAACAAGATCAAGCAGCTAGAGAAGGGGAAAGCGAGTACAAGTGGTCAGAATAGCCTACCGGGCAAATATGAGCAGAATCCTAAGGAATATGCCAACGCCATCACGTTAAGAAGCGGCAAAGAGCTAGAACCTCCGGTTACTCCTAAGAACAACGAGGACGTTGTAATTCAGAAAGGGGAGGGTAAGCCTTCAGTTGATGATGAGATTAACTTTGACAATGTCTGGATCCAAGGGCCAAGAAGAGGAGACAAAGCAATTGGTGAGAAGAAAGCTGAGCAAACTACTAAGGAGAAGAATGCTTATGTACCTCCGCCGTATGTACCTAAGCTGCCTTTTCCTGGCCGCTTCAAGAAGCAACTCATAGAGAAGCATAGAATCCTCTTTGAGAAGCATCTTAAGGACGTGGAGATCAAGCTACCTCATGTTGACTGCCTTGCAATGATGCCTAAATGCACCAAATTCTTCAAAGACACTCTCGTGAAGAAGAATAAGGAAAGCAAGGAGGTGCTTGTTCTAAGTGAAGAGTGTAGTGCTGTGATACATAAGGAGATAGTCCCTAAGAAGTTGGGAGACCCTGGAAGCTTCACTATACCCTGCGCTTTAGGTCCTCTGGAGTTCAAGAGTTGTCTTTGTGATCTCGAAGCTAGCATAAACCTGATGCCTCATTCCGTGGCGAAGAAGCTTGGCTTTACTCGTTTCAAAGACTGTAGGATCTCGTTGGTACTAGCTGATAGGAGTGTGAGGCTACCAGTGGGGCTGCTTGAAGATCTACCTGTGCGAATCAGCGGTGTGAACGTGCCTACGGACTTCGTCGTGTTGGAAATGGATGAAGAGCCTAAGGATCCACTCATCCTAGGAAGACCATTCCTTGCAACCGCCGGGGCTATCATCGACGTCAAGAACGGGAAGATTGCCTTGCACTTGGGAAATGACATAAGGCTGGACTTCGATATCAATGAGGTTCTGAAGAAGCCGACCATAGAAGGGCAAGCTTTCTACATTGAAACAATGGATGCCTTAGCGGATGAGTTGCTAGAAGAGCTGGCTCAGGAAGACCATCTGAAGCTGGCACTGACAAAGGAGCCAGGGGAGTTTGGCTATGTGGATCAGAGGACCCAGGAGTACGTCAACTTGCTGGATTCTAGGAAGATTGTTAAGAAGGACGAAAGCTGCTGCCTAGAGATCGACCCCGAGATCGACGCTATCACTCGATCCAGGAGTCAGATCGACAAGGCAATCGAAAACACAACTCGATCCGGTGCGGCAATCGACAGATAGATCGAGAGGAATGATCGATCCGGAAAAACAATCGAGTCGACGATTGAGAGAGACCTTCCAATCATTATGGGGTCTCATCAGGAGATCGACTCAGCGTCTCGATCCCTTATTCGATCCACATCCAATCGAGTAAGTAAATCGAGCGAAACTGCTCGATCTAGACGACATCGAGAGCAAGATCGACTGGAGGACTCGATTTCAGAAGGGATAGCGGTTGAGGAAAGCAGTCTGAAGGGCCATGCCTCGGGTTCTAAGGAGGGTTCCAAGGAGGAAGTCAACAACAACAGCCACGAGGATGACTGGAGCGAGCTGTTAGCCCCAAGGGTGGACCTTAAGGAGCTCCCAAAAGGGCTAAGGTATGCTTTCTTAGGGCCTAATAAGACATATCCCGTGATTGTGAATGAAAACTTAAGTGATGATGAGTTGCACTCGCTCCTGACTGAGCTGAGAAAGTATAGGAAGGCCATTGGGTACTCTTTAAGTGACATCAAGGGCCTTTCACCAATGCTTTGCACTCACAGGATTCACTTGGATAATGAGAACGCCTCCTCTATAGAACATCAAAGGCGTTTGAATCCTAATTTGAAAGAGGTTGTTAAGAAAGAGATCCTTAAGCTATTAGAGGCTGACGTGATATATCCCATAAATGACAGCACGTGGGTTTCTCCTGTACACGTGGTGCCTAAGAAGGGAGGGATCACGGTCATAAGAAATGAAAAAGATGAGCTTATTCCTACTAGAACCATTACTGGTCATAGGATGTGTATTGATTATAGGAAACTTAACCTTGCAACTAGGAAAGATCATTTACCTTTGCCTTTTATTGATCAAATGCTTGAGAGACTTGCTAATCACCCTTACTACTGTTTCCTCGATGGGTATAGCGGTTTCTTTCAGATACCAATTCACCCAAATGATCAGGAGAAGACGACCTTCACATGTCCCTACGGTACCCTCGCGTATCGAAGGATGCCGTTTGGATTGTGTAATGCACCGGCTACGTTTCAGCGGTGTATGATGTCGATCTTCTCCGATCTAATAGAAGAGATGGTAGAGGTGTTCATGGATGACTTCTCTGTTTATGGTGCGTCCTTTTCTGCGTGGTTGTTGAATCTTTGCAGGGTACTAAAGCATTGTGAAGAGACAAACTTGGTGCTAAACTGGGAGAAATGCCACTTTATGGTTAAGGAAGGAATCGTGCTTGGTCATAAGATATCAGAGAAGGGCATTGAGGTTGATCAGGCTAAAGTGGAGGTCATGATGGGTCTTGAGCCGCCGGTTAACGTTAAGGGAGTCAGAAGTTTCTTGGGACACGCCGAGTTCTATAGGCGCTTCATCAAGGATTTCTCCAAGATTGCACGCCCTCTTACACGGTTGCTGTGCAAAGAAGCTGAGTTTGTGTTTGATGAGGAGTGCTTGCGAGCTTTCGTGACAATCAAGGAAGCCCTTACATCATCCCTTATAGTTCAAGCACCAGACTGGACACTACCCTTTGAGATCATGTGCGATGCTAGTGACTACGCCGTAGGAGCCGTTCTTGGTCAGAGGAAAGACAAGAAGCTACACGTGATCTACTATGCTTCAAGAACCTTTGATGACACGCAAACAAGGTACACTACTACAGAGAAGGAGTTGCTTGCAGTAGTGTTCGCCTTTGAGAAGTTCCGGTCATATCTTGTTGGTTCCAAGGCTATTGTCTACACGGATCACGCGGCTTTGCGATACATCTATTCGAAGAAAGACACTAACCCTCGGCTTTTAAGGTGGATTCTCTTGCTCCAGGAGTTTGACATGGAGATTAAAGACAAGAAGGGAATAGAAAACGGAGTCGCTGACCATCTCTCACGGCTAAGGATCAACGAGTCTCTCCCCTTAGATGACTCTCTTCCAGAAGAGCAACTCATGGCGATCACCACGGCTGTTTGTGGAAAGCAAGAGGGGCGGTTTGAAGAGGTGTTGAGTTTCAAAGAGGAGGATCTACCGTGGTATGCTGATGTGGTGAACTATTTAGCATGTGGTGAGGAGCCAACACATCTCAACAGCTATCACAAGAAGCGGTTCATGAGAGAAGCTAGTGACTACTTTTGGGACGAGCCCTACTTATACAAGAGAGGAGTGGACAGTTTGTACCGGAGGTGTGTTACAAAAGAAGAAGCTAGAGACATCCTCTATCACTGCCATGGCTCTTCCTACGAGGGACACTTCGCTTCATTCAAGACTGCCACGAAAGTGTTGCAAGCCGGTTTCTGGTGGCCGTCCATCTTCAAAGACGCACACGAGTTTGTGAAGAGCTGTGAGGCATGTCAACGAGCAGGGAATATCACTAAGAGGAACGAAATGCCTCAGGTTCCCATCTTCGAGCTTGACGTGTTCGACGCGTGGGGCATAGACTTCATGGGGCCATTTCCTTCTTCATATGGCAACAAGTACATCTTAGTAGCAGTGGATGATGTCTCTAAATGGGTTGAGGCTGTTGCTTCCCCTACAAACGATTCTAAGGTGGTGATCAAGCTGTTCAAGAGTATCATTTTCCAGAGGTTTGGGGTACCTAAGGTGGTTATAAGCGATGGAGGAAGCCACTTCATAAACAAGGTCTTTGAGAACCTCTTGAGAAAGTATGGCGTTAAGCATAAGGTGGCTACACCGTATCATCCTCAAACAAGCGGTCAAGTGGAAGTCTCCAACCGGCAAATCAAGGCTATACTAGAGAAGACTGTCGGAGCAACAAGGAAAGACTGGGCAGTGAAGCTGGACGACGCTCTTTGGGCCTACTGTACCGCTTTCAAAACGCCGATTGGTACAACCCCTTTCACTCTGCTCTATGGCAAGGGCTGTCATCTCCCGGTTGAGCTGGAACACCGTGCGTTGTGGGCAGTGAAGAGGCTGAACTTTGACCTCAAGACTGCTCAAGAGAGGTGCCTCATTCAGCTACATGAACTGGACGAGTTAAGACTGAACGCTTATGAGAGCTCTCTGATATACAAGGAGCAGACTAAGGAAGCTCATGACAAGAAGTTGGTTGCCAAGGAGCTTAAGGAAGGAGGTTTAGTGTTGCTGTACAATTCAAGACTCAAACTCTTCCCGGGAAAGCTGAAGTCAAGGTGGAGCGGGCTCTTTGTGATCCAAGAAGTGCTGCCTTATGGAGCTGTTACATTGATGGGAAAGAGTGGCAGTGCATTCACCGTCAACGGACACAGGGTCAAGCCTTACTTGGCGGACAGCTATGACAAGGAGAGTACCTCAGTGCTTCTCCAAGACCCACCATCCGCCTAAACCAAGTAAAGTCTAGCTAAAGACGTTAAAGAAAGCGCACTTGGGAGGCATTTCCATGTCTATCCTGTACATATTTCTGCTTTATTTCTCTTTCAGTTTTATGTTTTTATTTTGCAAGTGTGTAGGAGCAGGTATGAGGAGTCTAGACCTCGATCTTGAAGTCCAAAAGAGGCGATATAGGTTAAGAAAAGGCTAGAGATCGAGTGCTATATCGACTGATCCTGACTCAATCTTTGCTAGATCGAGTCAGTGAATCGAGAGGAGCCAGTCGATCTAGACGAGAACGAGTGATAAGATCGATCTAGACGAAAATGGATCGGTCGATCCATTTTGGAAAATCCGTTGAAAATAGATCGATCACTCGACTCGATCCATCACTTGATCTATGCCAAATCGACCCCCAAATCGAGGAAGTAGCTCGATCATGAGGACTTAGCCGTGGAGCCAACATCTCAACGATCGAGGGAGCCAATCGATCTAAGACTCGATTCATCAACAATCGAGTCACAAATCAAGTAACCCTCTCGATCTACGCCATTATGGGCATGAGATCGAGTCCTAGATCGACCAAACGGACTCGATCTCATGCCGAGGTAACATTTTCTTTCCCTTCTTTATTCTTTTCCCTCCAATTTTTAAATTAAAAACTTGGTCAAGGCAAGCATCTTTGACCATGAAAGATGTGCATTGACCAAGACTTTGTCAGAAAACCACCTTTACTACCCATGGTTTTGCCTCTTGCTTAGCCTTTAAATATTTCAACAACTTCTCACCCTCTCATTCTTGTTTTCTCAGAAATTTTAAACAAAGAGAGTGAGAGTTTTTTGTTTTCAAAGGCTAGCAAGGCTCTTTAACATTCTTGCAAAAAGGCATTTTCAGAGTTTAATGAAATATTTTTAGGAAAATTTCCTTTTAATTCGCAAGATATTGTTCTAGATGATAGGGCCGTTTTTGAATTTTAAAATTTAGCTAAGTAAAAGGAATAATTCTAGATTTTCTAGTATCTAAAGATTTGATTCTCCTTTATTTTTCTATAATTTTTATTAATTCCCTAAAATTCTAGGGTAGTAGTTATAAGCTTTCTCCTTCTCCTCTCTTATTCTCTCATCAAACCGCCGTTTTGTTTATCAAACTTCTTGAGAAATTTGTTTCAGGTACATAGGCCCCCAAAAGAACGAGAGAAGAGACAGCACAAGAGGGAGAAGGACAAGAGGTGGCTGTTCAAGAGAGGGTCAGATGGAGTAAGGATGAGAAGAGGGACAAGAAACGGCTTGAAAGGCTTCGGTTTGAGCCTACCAAGTTTGCGGATCGGGAGCTGCTGTTCAAGCAGGGGATTCTTGGGGATTTCGACCAACTCCTCAAGAACATTGGCTTAAGATGTCTGTCATGGATGGATTGCCCAACCATTCCAGAAGTGACAATAGACTTCCTTGCCACGTTGGAGTTTCGTACGAGAACCCTAGCGCACCCGTTCCTTCACAAGGTCGCCTCTCCTTCAAGGTTGGACGTCAAGCCTTCACCTCTCCATCCCCGAGCTATGTCAAGCGTATGGTCTCAACGCAGCTGCCACCAAGGTCGAGTTCCCCTCCTTCAAGCGAGCAAACGACTTTTGGGACCTGATTAGCAATGAAGACTACAAAGCCAACATCGCCAAGATCAAGAGGGTGAGAAGCCCGGTGCTGAGGTACACTTTGAAGCTGATCGCCAACACGTTTAGTGCAAGATCAGTTGCTCCCACGGTCACAAAGACCGAGCTTTGCTTCCTGTTCCAAGGCGTGAAGCACTTGTTGTGTGACCCGGATGAGAATGACGAGCCTATGGAGGATGAGCTCGGCGACGAGGTGAACTATGGATGTGTGCTTGCTGCCTCCTTGGTGAAATACAAGGCTTATGCCTTGCGGTGCGAGGCAACCTCTTCTTTCATTGGCGGCTTCCTCACTCCTTTATTCTTGCAAGCTAGTGTGCCTATACACGACTTCGCACACGTACCAGCCAGAGCTTTCATGAATGAGATCTACATGAGAAATACCGACAGCTTGGGACACACGCCAGCAGAAGGGTTCTATGCTTACCTCTTCATAGATGACGAAAACGAGAAGAGAGTGTTCATCCTGCCAAACAAAGACGAGACCGAGCTGCTTGGTGTAGGGAACATCGAGTTCTTGCCAATGGAAGAGGAGTGTTTTGCTCCTCTAGGAGGACCGCCTGCCCCAGCGATTGCTCCTCGTCAAAGGTCCGAGTCTCCAGCCACGGAAGATGAGATGCCCGAAGCCTACACCCTTCCCAAGTTAGACTTTGAGCCGAGAACCAAAACAGAGAAGTTCCTAGCATCTGTTGTGGAGATGCAAAGGAAAATCAACAAGTGGCAAGGCAAAATGCTCAAGAAACTTGCCAAGAAGGTCAAGGCACTTCAAGGAGGCTCGCCTAAGAAGGATGCAAGTGAGGAGGTTCACCAACCCGAGAAGAGGAGGCTCTCAACCGGTGGAGTTGTCATCCGTGAGACTCAAGGAAGCAACATTCAGCCGGCGCGTCTTTCTCTCCAAGAACCAACCGACAAGGGCAAAACCATAGTCTCTAGCTCCTCTGGAACATCCTCAAGTTCCAGCCGAGACTAGACCAGAGGTAACAACCTTTTTCTATTGTACATAACCGCTCATATTTGCTTCTTTTTGCTTTGTGTTTTGGTGCTCCTTTGAATGCGTTTGCCATCGGGACGGTGTCAAGCAAGTTTGGGGGAGTACATGTGTGGTTTGACATGTGTTTTCTGATCTTATTTTCCTTTAGCATCCTTGAGTCTTTAGTTCATGAAAAATTAGTAAAATTTTTAAAAAATTTTCAAAGATTCATGTAGTTGCATTCATCTTGTCAAAACATGTTAGGATTGAGTCTAGAATTTTTCTTAGCATCTAGGTTGTCTGAATTATTTCTTCATTGCATACTCACCCTTGCAAAGAAATTAGTTATCACCTACCAAGTTCGCAAGTAGAGACTTGTTGGCAAGGATGGGTGTTCTAGAAGATTTTGACTTCCTTCTCCAAGACATGGGGCTTGCTTGCCTTTCAAGGATGGATTGCCCAACATATCCGCAAGTCACTTTGGTCTTCCTCTCCACCTTGGCGTTTTCCTTTGAGAATCCAAGCCTTCGCACTCCTTTACAAGGTCATCTCACCTTCAAAGTCAAGAAGCGGTCTTATCACCTTTCCATTGAGGAGCATTGCCAAGCATATAGACTCAACGCCGCGGCTAAGCAAGTGGAGTTTCCCCCTCTCAAGAACGCCAGCATCATATGGGACGTGCTTTGTGATGAAGAATACAAAGCCAACACGGCTAAGATCAAGAAAGTAAGGAATCCTGTTCTGAGGTACACTCTCAAGCTGTTGGCTAACACTTTCAGTGGGCGGGCCGTGTCTCCTACAGTGACAAAGACCGAGTTATGCTTCCTTTTACAAGGGATCAAGAGGATACTATGCAGCAGCGAAGAAGAGAACCACGATCCGCTGCTGGATGACCTTGGGAATGATGTTAACTACAAGCGTATTCCAGCATCCTCCTTGGTGAAGTACAAGGCATACGCTCTGAGATGCAAAGCGAGTTCGGCTTACATCAGAGGCTTCCTCACGCCGCTCTTCATCCAAGCCGGTGTACCTCTCCAACGCTTCGAGCCTTGCGCGGATAGAGCATTCATGGACAAAACGTACATGCACAACACAGATAGCTTGGGACCTACGGCAGCTCCAGGATTCTTTGCTTATCAGTTCTATAATGACGAGAAGAAGAAGAGTGTGTGCATCTTGCCCAACGTTGATGAGACGCACTTGGATAGCATCGGTACAATCGAGTTTTGCCCAACCCAAGAAGAGTGTTACGCCCCACTTGGTACGGCCATGATGCCTATTCAGTCCGCGCGTGAGCAGTCAGAGTCACCACCCTTAGATGGCGCAATGCCAGCCCACTTTGAGCTTCCCAGGATGGACTTTGAACCACGGACCAAGGCAGAGAAGTTTCTTGCTTCGGTGGTGGAGGTGCAGCGTAAGATTACTAAGTGGCAAGGGAAGATGATCAAGAAGCTTGCCAAGAAAGTCAAGGCCCTTCAAGGAAGCTCATCGAAGTCTAAGCAGTCCATGAGTGTAGAGGTCGAGCAGCCCGAGAAGAGGAGGAGATCAACTGGCAGTGTTGTCATTCGTGAACCGCAAGGCAGCACACAACAAGCTCGTCATTCCGTCCATGGCTTACCGACCGGTGACAAAGGCAAGGACATAGCCCGACGTTCCTCTAGCAAGAGCAGCTCCGCTGGAACATCCTCAAGTTCCAGCCGAGTTTAGCTCCAAGGTACCAACAACCAATCCTTGTAAATACCACGCATATTTTCTTTGATTTTGCTTTGCGTTTTTGAACTCTCTTGAATTTGTTTGCCACCGAGACGGTGTCATTCAAGTTTGGGGGAGTGTGTGTGTGGTTTGACATGTTTATTTTGCTCTTATTTTCTCTTTGCATCCCTTGAGTCTTCATTGCATCTAAGGCATAGAAAAGAACAAAAAGACTTGGTAAAAAGTTTTAAAATTTTCAAAAACAAATTCATGTAGTTGCATTCACTTTGTTAAACATTTTAGGATTGAGTCTAAAATTTTTAAGCATCTAGGTTGTTTACATTTGCATAAGGGGTTAAAGTTTTCTTAAAAAGGTGTTTTAAGCTTATGAATTGTTTCAATGCCCTAGTTAGTAGTTGTTTGATGTTTTGCTCACATTTTGAAAGTAAGTCCTTACCATGCTTGGATCACTTGTTTTGATTTTCGTGACTTGAATTGAACATTCATGATTTGAAAGTTGTCCTAATAAGTGAGAACCCTTATCTGAATTTTTAAATATCATTCTTATGCATTTGAAAATGAACACATGGATCTTATACATATTTAGGCTCTCTTCCTCCTTTTACCACTCTTTGTGAGCCTAAGTAGAACTCCCACCTTAACCCTTACCTTTTTTTCAAGCCATGCTTTCTTGTGTGACATCATTGTGAGGCCTCTTTTCGGTTTGAACTTAGCATAACGTGTTACGTTTATGCGACATGATTAGGTTCTCATATGATTGCTAGCTTTGCATTTTGAAGCTAGTTGTAGGTTTAGGATAAGTTTGGGGGTTTGATGGGATTGCT
The DNA here is from genome assembly GCA_911865555.2 of Thlaspi arvense. Classification (NCBI taxonomy): domain Eukaryota; kingdom Viridiplantae; phylum Streptophyta; class Magnoliopsida; order Brassicales; family Brassicaceae; genus Thlaspi; species Thlaspi arvense. The sequence goes on along the minus strand of OU466862.2, from coordinate 44,001,630 downwards.
TTCTTGTTTATATGCTTACGGTTTCAAAAGGGTTTGGTAATTGAAGTGAATAAAAGGTTTTAAGTGAAAGGCTTGTTTTCAAAATGTATAATGCTCTAAGTATTTCAGAAGATAGCTCTCTCAAGTAAAATAAAAAGAAAAGAAAAGAGCCTAAGTGCCAAAATAAAAAGAAAAGAAAATGAAAGAAAAGAATAGAGAGCTATCAATAATAAAAAAACAAAGAGCTAAAATGTTTTCAGCCCTTTTCACTAGCCTAAAAGAGTAAGAATGTTTTCTGTTTGGGTTTGAGCTTAATAAGGGTAGTCTCTAGGAGGGTGAGTGAGCTGAAAAGAAAAAAAAATGAGAGGGGTTTAGGATCATTGTTAGCATATAAGGGTAGATGAGAATCTAATCATGTATGCATCAATTGCATTTACCTTTAGCATTATGCATAAAGTTCATACCATTCGTGAGAGAAACCCTTTGCATTGTACAACCCTTTTTAAAATGAGATCATTTTATGCTCATAGCCTTCGCCTTTAGCCAAATGTGTTTTGCTTTAAAGTGCATAAGTTTGATTCACAGTTCGATCATTAATGAATGTTAAAGGATGAGATTCTTTGATTGTTTGGAATAGGAGAATCATGTTTTGAAATTCATTGTGTGATGAGTATGGCTAAGTTCTTTGGAGTATGAGTGTGTGCATTGCATCTTAAAATTATTAACTAGGACATTGAGATTGATTCATTTGAAAGATACCTTTGCAAGAAGCTTAAACCCCCGTCTGTTTTAAAACCTCTCTCCCTTCTTGAATTTTGTTTGCTTGAGGACAAGCAAAAGGCAAGTTTGGGGGAGTTGATATTGCTGCATATTTCATGTGTTTTGCATACATATAAGATAGTTTCGCATGCATTTACTTTGCACTTTAGGCTAGTTTGCATCACTTTAGGTCCTAGAGTACTTTTGCACCAGCATTTGCATGTTTCTTGTATTTTGCATCGCATTCAGGTTGTTTTCGGCTACTTTGGAGCTATGGAGGATTCGTGGACGTGCTGAGGCTCGTGAGGAAGTTCGTGGAGACTTGGAGAGATCAGGATTGCATGCTTGGGACCCAAGATCGAGTAGCAGATCGAGCAAGGTGGGTCGATCCAGACGAGATCGACCAGAAGATCGAGTAATCAAGTCGATGCAAGCAGATGGATCGAGACCAAGATCGAGGGTAGAGATCAATCTGAAGTACAGACGTAAATGACGCCATGCAGATCGAAGACCGGATCGAGCTTCCAACCCGATCAGCAGAAGATCGACTCAGAGATCGACTAAGAGCCATCCGATCCAACACAAGATCGAGTGCCAGATCGAGCTTCGTGATCGATGCCAGACCAACCTTATCCATCCAGCTGGTTTTGGACCATAGCGAAGGGAGGGGGACCATTTGTGGTTTGGCCATTTTTGGTAAAAGGCAGCGATCCCCATTCTGTCTTCTACCTTTTTTATCTCTCTCGTTTTTAGGCGAATCGCCATTGTAGACTTTCGAGCTTTTCTTGCTTTTTATGTTTTGAATATTGAATCTTTGTTTTTAATCAATCTTTAAATTATGTTTAAGAGATCGTCCTTTACGCTTTCATCGGTTCTCTTTATGAATCGCGAGTCGTCTTGTTGGGTTTTGGGGTTGGGGCGATTCGAAAGGGTCAAAAAGGTTAAAGTTTTGTGTGTTCTTGTTCTTCATCACCATCTCTTCTAGGATTTCAAACGCTTAAGGCTTAGAGACTCTCACGCCAAGAACTCTAAGATCCGAGGGATGTCTTACCTTGACAGGATCCAGATGTCCTGGAAAATCGAATCCTAGAGGCTAGTCTATCTTTCCCACACGCCATGGTTGTAAAGAGGACTAGTTTGGTTGTTTATTTTGAAATCTGCGTTCCTTGCCCTTCAATCTCTTTTTCCACCAAACGCCATGGGTTTGGAGAATAGAATGAAGGAGTGACTCATACCACACGCCATGGATGAGTCTCGTTTTGTTTTCAAGGCCTAGGGAACCTAAGAGAGTAGATCTAATGTTTTCAAACAAGCCTTGACCTTTGAGACCCACGAACGTGACCCTCAACCCTAGACCCTCTTTCTTAATATCGTAAGCTGTTTAATATCATCCCATCGTCGTAAAGTTTTGTTCTTGTCAATCGCATTCTGAATAGTTTCATCATTCGAGGTTGTTTAGACGAGATCGATCGTTGTTGCTCGATCTAGTGGTCGATCCCATGGTCGATCCACTAGTCGATTTTTAGTAATTTGTAGCCTTGCATTTTAAATATTCCGCTTGTTCTTCGTGGTAGTTAACTCGTCTCTGGTATTTTTAAAATAGTTTTGCTTTGCATTTGATCGCTGCATCTAGTTTTTAAGGAATTTACCAATCATTTTCATATTTAGCTTAGATTTGCTCATTCCTTTGCATTCTTAGTGATCTTGCTACCCCTTGGTGTGGATTGATTCCTCTCTTGCATAACTATACTACATATATGTGTGCATTAGAGTTTTGATAACCTCTCTGTTGCATCTTGATAATCATTACATGCTAAAAGCTTGTTATCATGGACTTATAGAGTAGGGTAAGGTAAAGCTTCCTGGATCTCCAAGCTTGTTGGGAGTCACTCTCTTCTGTTGAATAATGGCACTACACTCATGTGTGAGGATCACCATCCTTGTAGGTCCTTGGTTCTTTCAGCAACAACATCCTTTAAGAATTTCTGATAAGGAAGAACTAGAACAAAGGCATCCAGTAGTGGCATTGTGAGCTGGATCTTCTTCATATATTCATCAAAGAGCCCTTTGTATTTAGCAACCAGCTGTTTCTTAAATCTACCAGGGAAAGGTATGGTGGGTTGATAAGGGGGAGGGATGAACTTTGGTTCCTTGACTAACTCCTTAGAAGCTTCCTTTGCTTTGCCCTAAGCCACTTCCTTATCTTCGGCTTTTTCTGGAATCTTTTCAGCTTCAATCATCTCGTCCTCTGGAGTGTCTTCATTTTCTTTAACCTCCACACCCTGTTCTTGTTTCTCAATGTGATTATTGGGTATAGAGGGCGCTAATCTTGGGGGAAGCTGCTTCCCACTTCTTAAAGTGACAGCTTTGACACATTCTTGTGTTAGTGAAGTGGTGGATGGTGGAGTCATGCTCTCTTGTTTGTTGATCTTCATATTCATAGGACCTATGTGTGATTGTAGTCTTGAGTCAATACCTTTGTGTATTTCATCAGTCATACTTCTTTGAATATCAGTCAAACTCTTTTGGATCTCAACAGCCATCATCTTTTGGAGTCCTCCATTAGTAAGTTGTTGGAGGCTGATGAGCATCTCTTTATAGTCCAAATCATGTGAAGGTGGGGAGGTGTTGATGCCAACTGGTTGAGAAGAGGAACCTTGATGCTGGTGAAAGATGAGTGTCTCCATAGGACTGGTGTACACAAACATCATGGTCTTGGTTCATTATTGGCGCCTCTTGTAGTTGAACAGCTTTGAACTGATGCTCTTTGTAGTAATTTTGTGGAGCAACACTAGGAAGAGGTTTAGTGCTCTCATTGAGCAGCAAGTCAACTTTATGCTGCAAGGCTTTCATCTCATACAATGTTGTCCCTAGCTTCTCTTCAGTGGCTTTGGAATGTTGCTACTTGTCATCCACATAATCCCAATTGCTGAGTGCCATGTTCTCCACTAGAGTCCAACCTTCATCAACATCTTTTCCAAGGAAGTAACCATTACTAGCTGTATCTAGGAGGATTCTTATCTTTGGGAAAACATCTCTATAAAGTGTAAATAATAGCATTTCCTTGGTAAAGCCATGGTGAGGGCATTGATGAGTCAAACCTCTAAACCTTTCCCATGTGTCTCCAAAGCTTTAATTAGACCACTGCTTGATGTTTGTGATCTCACTTCTGAAGTGTGCAGTTATTGAGGGAGAGAAGAATTTGGTTAAGAAAGCACATTTACATTGTTCCCAAGTGGTGATGCTGCCTTGTACTAGAGATTTCTCCCATAATCTAGCTCTATCACCAAGAGAAATTGGGAATAACTTGAGCTTCAAACCATCATCTGAGACTCCACTAAGCTTTGTCAAAGTGCATATCCTCTCAAACTGATCCAAGTGCTCTAGAGGGTCCTGGTTTGGCAATCCAAAGAACTGACTTTCTTGGATCATGGTGATGAGACTGCTCTTGATTTGATATTGCTGAGTTTCCATAGGTGGAAGGATACCATGTCTTGAAGCATAGTTGGAAGGTATATCAGAAGCACCAATAGGCCTTCTTGGTCTTTGAACTCTCATTCCCCAATCACCTTGTAGACCAGCTTGACCTTGTTCACCTTGCAGGCCTTGAATCCCTTGAGGACCTTGTAAACCTTGTGGGCCTTGCAACCCAAAATCAGCAGCATACTGATGTTCTTCCATGCTTCAACAGCTGAGTTCTACCTTAGCAAACCCCAAATCGTTGACCTTAAACCTCAGTTGTAGCTGTAGACACTTAAGAGTAAGTGTTGTGGTACCTACAAAAGAAATTCTAAACCAAAAGAGAAATCAGTAACCAAAAACAAAAATAGCAAATCTTGATCTCAAGATCTCTACAAATCCTACTGAACAAAGCATTCTCCTAATGGCAACGGCGCCAAATTGATACAAGAGTTTTGACTCTCTTGGTCAATCACTCATTGTACAAGTCATTGTAGCATTGGGTTTTAATGTCAATCTATTGAAACAGCAGGATTATAGCAGATTTCTTAATTCAAGCAGATATAAAAGGGGTTTTAGAATATCTAGCAACCTAAGTGATCAAGCAGAAATCAAGCAAACACAAAACAAAGGGTAACAAGCAAGCAAAGCAACCAAAATAAAGGAAAAACAGAGCAGATCCGATATAGAGCTAAAAACAGAGAAAAGATGAGACTTGAGATGAGATAATTGGTTTTAGGGAACTCTTGACTAAACCTATGATGCTTACAAACTCACATAATGCTATTCTTTATGTATATAATTCATATATATGACTAATCCAATGTCTTGGCACTAATCTCTTTGCTAATTACGAAGTCAAAAACTAATTCTCATTAGTGAAATGATAAAGAGAAAGCATTAAGACAAATCTATCAATCCTATATTGCCAAATCACTCCCTAGACAGTCAATCTCTTGAGCTAGGATAAGCAATTCTCTTGCAAAGCAGTTCAGGCATTTCATCAAACACTTGGTGGGCATTAAATGAGCCTAAGATCTTAATCAACTTAGCTAGGGCTAATTAAGCATTAAACACAGAAATCAAGAAAGGAAATGGAAGAAATAACACTAAGCAATCATAGATAGAGTCTCAAATTCTCTAAACCTAACCCATCTCAGATCCCTAAAAAGACTACTCACTAAGCACCATTAAAACCATCAATTCAAAGACAGAAAGATGACTTATCATGATTAGAGAGCTTAAACAAGATGAAAGATGCAAACTTTATTTAAAATCAAGCAAAGATTCAAATTACAAAATCCAAAGGTCTAAACAAGGAAGAAAGAACTGCTGGATAAAAGCTTGTCCCTAGAAATTAGGGATTTTTCGTATTTATAGGAGTCTAAGAAAAAATGGAAAATTATAAATAAATGGTCTTTAGTCTGGGATCCTATCGATCAGTTTTATCGGTCTAGGCTTGATCGATATGATTTGTAGCGGTCTGGAAGGTGACCGATATGGTGACCGAAATATATTCGGTGCATTTGTATCGGTCACTCCTGACCGATAGCTTTGATCGATATGGCTTGTATCGGTCACTCCTTAACCGATATTTTTGATCGATTCGGCTTGTATCGGTCACTCCTTGACCGATAGCCTCTGCGCACAGACCGATAAGCTCCTTTTGGTCCAGCTAGCTTCCTGGATCATCCTCAAAGCTCCTCCAAGCTTTTTTTAGCTTCATAAGCACCTAAAACATCCATAATGCAAGAAAAATGCAAACTCTATCCTAAATGCAACCTAAGTCTAAAAGGAGAAGAAAATAGGACAAAAACTAAGGAAAACATGCAAAAAAGAACCAAAACATGTACTAAATGCAAGCCTAAATTGAAAACTTGGCCTGCAGTAACAACACCAAGAATGCTGACTTTCAGAGGATGCAACAGGCTGGTTTGAATGATGGAAACCAGATTGCTGAGGTTAAGGCTAAGATGGACAGTATGCACAACCTTTTGGCAGGAAAGAAATCAGTCCAGTTTTCTGCAGAAATGGAGAGTTTCAAAAATCTTGAAGAATTTGAACATAAAGATGTTAATTTCATCAATGGAGGTTTTCAGAACCAAAGGTTTGGAAATCAACAGTGGAACAAATGTTACAATGGCAACAGTCAGAAGAGCACCTTCCCAGGACACCAGAATGCAACTGGTTATACTCCAATGCCATAGTTCCAGAAGACTGAAGTTGAGAAACCTTACCAAAACAGCATGGATTTTGGTTCTTCTTTCTACCAAACTGCACCTCCACAAGACACTAAGATGGAATCTATGCTGGAGCAGATACTTGAAGGACAGCAGAAGATGACAGTGAACTTCAGTGGCAAGCTAGATTTGCTGTACAAGGACCTGAATGGAAAAATTGAGAGTCTGAACTCTCATATGAAGAAGCTTGATGTGCAGTTTGCTCAAACTGCAGGAGCTGTTCAAAGGCAAGAAGGATTCCTTCCTGGAAGAACTGATATCAATCCCAAGCACCAGGTTAATTCCATCACAGTCAGGAGTGAAAAAGAGCTTGAAACAGTGCAGGAAAAGAGGTTGAGTGCAGAGCAAATCGTGCAGCATATGAAGTTTGAAGATGAAAATTTTGCAGTCTCAGAGATCAGTGACGAGCGTCACCAAGGAGGGTGTCGCTCGTCACCCCATTTGCAAGACCCCGACAAATTTTCTTCACAAACTCGTGACGAGCGTCACCACCCTGGTGACGGTCGTCACCTGCCCCAGAACGAAGCTGCTTCGCCTATAACTGCATATAATGGTCAGGAACGAGTCTATAAACCCAAGATACTATTCCCCAAGCATCCTAGGAAGTCTAAACAGGAGATATAAGAAGCCAGATGCAAGGCTATGATAGACAAGCTGATGCTTGAAATTCCTCTTGTTGATGCAGTCAAGCTTTCACCAGTATTAAGAAGGTATGTTAAGAGGATGGTTGTGAATGGTGTAAGTCATGAGGAAGGAGCATTGCTTACCAGAGACATCAGTACAATTCTCTTAGGCACAATTCCAAAGAAGAAGAAGAAGGTGACTGTTTCTGAACAAGTCAATGCCATCATTCAAAGCAGAGTTCCAGAGAAGCAATCTGATCCAGGGACCTTTGTTCTTGATTGCTCAATCTCTGCAGGACGTTTTCCTCATTCTCTTTGTGATATAGGGTCAAGTATCAACTTGATGTCTTCCTCTGTTGCTGCTAGACTTGGATTGACTGATTTTAAGCCAGCTGGGATCTCTCCCATCCTAGCAGATCGATCCATAAGGACCCCATAACGCATGTTAGAGGATGTTTCTGTTAACATTGAAGGCTGCATAATTCCTACAGATTTTGTGGTTATGAAATATGCTGAAGAACCTAAAGATCCTCTTATTCTGGGAAGATCATTTTTGGCTATCTGCTGGCGACATCATTGATGTGAGAAAGGGGAACATTGAGCTTGGTCTTGGTGATGTTGTCATAAACTTTGACATGGATAAGTTAAGAGGAAGTTCTACCATTGATGGTCAGACTTTTTCTGTAAGGACTTCCAGAGATGAAGAGAATGTAATGGAGCATTCAGAAGACACTACTGCTTGGTATGTCACTGAATTTGATACAAGTGGTTAAGTGAACAACATGGCTATTGAAGAGGCAATATCTGAAACTTCTGCAAAAGCTGTTGGGTTTGAGGATTGGAGTGAAGATGATATCTTTGACATTAGGCTCGAAACAAAGGTTCCAATGAATGCCAAGTTGCTGGAGGAAGACGTGTTTGTGATGGAGGCAAGACTTGCAGAGCTGGATTGCAGAAAAACTACAGAAACTCGAACTGCAGGGTCAGTGACGACCATCACTGACCTGGTGATGCTCGTCACCAATTTAGACACAAAATAACGACAAGATCTATTAGCTACAGGTCCATCTTATGTTGCCAAACCAAAAATCTAACATTCCACAAACCAGAAACCTGCAACTAAGCAAAGGTATGCACTTCCTGGAACCACTTCCAAACCTCCTAATCTCATCAATAAGAACTTAAAAGATGCAAAATCTGCTTCACACTTATGCAAGCAACGAGATTCTCGTAGAAAGCTTGGTGGTTCTTTTGATGATTTTGCAGGAAAACGAAGTGTATCACCCACAGTCACGACCCACCCTGCGGATGTTCCTCACTTCTTTGGAAGAATTCATGCATCTACTGCTTATAAACCACCATGGATGAGGAGACATACTTCTCCAAGGCATTCAATGCCACCTTCTGTTCCACCAGCTGTCTGAGCAGCATTCAAAGTCGAGCTAATGACTTTAATCAAGCGCTTAGTGGGAGGCAACCCACTGGTAAGGTTTAAGTTCTTAGAGAATCTGGAAAATTTGCTGTTAGCTCCACCTTAACGAACTTTAAACTTCTTATCTTGGGGCTTGATTCTCATTGATCTTGATTCTCTCTTTCAACACTGACAAGTATGTTTAGATGCAGTCTCTCTTTGATCTTCCCTGATGCAGTTTTTAGAAGTCTTCCCTGTTCTCTGTCTGATGTTTGCTTGAGGGCAAGCAAAAGCTAAGTCTGGGGGAGTTGATATATCATAGTTTTTATGGTTTTTAACCATGGTATAAGTCCTTTTTATTGAGTTTTTTTGGTCTTTTTAGAGTCATAGTAGAGTCTTTGCAGGTTGTAGCATGTATGGAGCATAATTGGAGATATTGAAGCCTTTTGGAGCATTGCAAGATGAAGCCACAAAGTGTGCAACTCGGAAAAGAAAGTATGGATTTGGGTGACGCTCTTCACCCATAAGGGTGACGCTCGTCACCAGTAGAGGAAGGAGTCGTGGCCTGGTTTTTACAAGATTGGAAAGAAATTGTAGTTTTGGCCCAGAAGTTCTAGTATTTGCAAAAAGGCCCCAGATCGTGTTTACCTTGTATATTAGGTTTTTCAGTCATTCTTTTGGCAGATATCTTGTATCTTATTCTTTTGAAGAGCTTGAGAGAGAGATTTGTAGCAGAGCTTTTGGAGAGACAATTAGACTCCTTCAGAGCAGATTTCGAACTCCTTTATTTCTATTTGTTATTTCTTATATGCAATCTATTCTTTTCATGATGTTTGTTTCATTCACCATGTCTGAGTAGTTTGTTAGTTAAGTTAGGGCTTTTCAAAGGTTGAAGAAGAGTTTGTAGAATTGCTAAACTTATAGGAAATCGATTGATTCTTCATCTGTGCTTGCATTCATATCGATTTCTTACACACATCATCTGGATTTCGAAACCCTAGGTTGTTTGATAGATGTGAGAGCATTATTAATCACATGAACTAGTATTAGATGAGCAAAACACCCTAGTGCAAAGAGATTTGGCTTAGGAGTTTTGTGAACAGTTGAACCTGATCATTACTGCATGTTTAGGTTGTTAGGGTTTGCAAAGAGATTTGAAACTCAGTGATTTAGGCATAGTTAACTTCTGAAATGAGAATTGATTAGTTATACCTTTGCGATACATGTTCAAGACGGTTTTAATGCATTCCTGATTGCATGCATTCTACACTCTCGGATTCAACCTGCGAATTATCCTGACTTAGCGGCTTTAGCTTTCTGAACTTTAAGAACAAGCATAAAACGCCCACTTGCATTTATTTTATGGTTTCACATTACATTCATTACTTATTGCTTAGCTTAATCCGAACCTGAACTCTTTAGTGTAGTTTACTTACTACCTTGGGATTCGATAACCCCTTGTACTACAACTGCTTTGCTGTGCACTTGCAGTAGTTTTATTTGGGTAAAACCTGAGCCCTATCATTTTGCTCATCAAATACTAGTTCAGCTGATTAATAATGTTCTCACATCTATTAAACAACCTAGGGTTTCGAAATCCAGATGATGTGTCTAAGAAATCGATGTGAATGCAAGAACAGATGAAGAACCAATGATTTTCCTATCAGTTTAGCAATTCTACAAACTCTTCATCAACCTTTGAATAATCCTAACATAACTAACAAACTACTCAGATATGGTGAATTGAGAAAACATCATAAATAGAAAAGATTGCATAAAAGTAATAAGAAGTAAAGATAAAGGAGTTTCATATTTTGCTCTGAAGGAGTCTGATTTGTCTCTCCAATAGCTCTGCTATAAATCTCTCTCTAAAGCTCTCTAGAAAATGAGATACCAGACAAAAGCCAACAATGACTGAAAACCTAATATATACAGGCCAAAACACGAGCTGGGGTCTTTTTGTAAATACTGGAACTTCTGGGATAAAACTGTAATATCTTCTCCATCTTTTAAAATAAGTTGCGATTCTCTTTAGAGGTGGGTGACGAGCGTCACCCATAAGTGGTGACGAGCGTCACCCACTGCAGGACAACGGTTCTGAGCTGCTAACTTTAGGGATAATCCTTGCAATGATCCAAAAAACTCCAGAATCTCCATATGTGCTCCAGTTGTGCTATAACCTGCAAAGACTCTACTAGGATTCTAAAAAGACCAAAAAGGCAATAAAAAGGACTTATACCATGGTTAAAAAAACCATGATATATCAGACGGTCATACTAAATATATGATAAAAGACTCGTCCGACTTCACCACGCATCCGGAGGAATATGTTCCTTATCGGAGGAGTACATTGCTGATCAAAGGAGTTAGGCTTCCAGAGAGAATAGATGATGGGGTCCTACCCTGGCTGGGGCATGCATCCCGGGGAAGTACGGTACTTGCTCAGGATAGGAGGATATTGGCCCTCCCGGAGGAACTGATAGCTCGTCCACAGATGGACATCTCTCTGGAGAAAGTTTACTATTTACTTCGTGGGGGCGCTAGACAAGGAGCCGTTTTACCCCCCTCTCATCGGGGTCATGAGAGATGTTATAGTCTTATGTGACCATGGGGATCGACACAAGACGGCGACGCGGTTTAAAACACCGACCCAAGTGCCAAGGGTGGCACCATTAAGCGGATTAACAGATGGTCCCTGCATTGCAGAGCGCTAACGCAAGGGGCTACTCGAGTGCAGCTAGTGCGGAGTAGGACGTTTCCCGAGGGCATTACCTCGACTCCCTTACTACCTGGAAAGTCTTTGTGTTGTGTTTACGTGGAAGTTTATAAGTTTTAAAACTGTTCTTGTGACGTACCCCGGAGGGAAGAGGTCAGGGAATTTATCAGGAAGAGAAAGCTTGTGAGTAGGCGACCTCAATTCATGAGGTGCCTGAATGGCAGCCTATCATTGGGAGGAGCATGCTGTTTTGTTGTGCGGCCCACTGGGGGGTGCTGGCGAGGAAGACCCGTAGGTCTGTGAGGCTGGAACCTCAAAATCACGGAGAAAACAGATTGATCTGTGAGGTCTGTGCGCACCATGTTGATCAACCCAAGATTGATCTCGAAGTGGTTTTGATGTACAATTGGAGCGTGAATGCCATTCATGTTGTGGTGAGTATCAGGTGCATCACCAGCTCATATTGGTCTTGCAGCTCTAGGTGCGTGAACTGGTACTCGTAATCCCTGAATTCCAGCCGCTTGGTTCAAAGCTTCTTGTGCTTCATATATGTGTGCTGCAGCTTGTTGGAGTGATGCTTTTCCAACAACACCAACATGTGGTAACTGAGCTTCTTGCTCTGCCATCCTCTGTCCTTCTATCTCTTGAACTCTCTGTCTTACAGCTCTTCTCCTATGAATGTTGTCAATGAAAGGAGTCAGATTTCATAAGTCTTTAGACCTCAAATTCATACAAGTACCTGAAAAAACAGAGCAAATTAGTAACTTTTAAAGTAAAGAACTTAGTCTAACCGCAATGTTAAACTCAAACAATCCACAATGGGAATGGCGCCAATTTGGAACAAGACTTTTTTGGTCACTAGATCAAATGTGCTTTGCCTCTAATCAGTTGTAGAATAGAGATCAGGTATCAATCCAGTTGTGGGAGATGAGATGCAAACAATGCTGTAAGCTAAGCAAGATTGGGGTTTGATTATGTAAGAACAAGTCTAATAACCTAATGGTGCAATGAAAGAAAAGCATAAACTAAATGCAAGTGAACATAACTAAACAATGAACTTAAAGCAATGACTAAACAAGAACTAAGCAAAAAGTGACTATTAAAGCAAGAACTAAGCAAGATGACTTTGAAGACAATTAATTAAAAGCAAGACTCAAGATTCTAAGCAATTATGGGATTGTGGTTTTCAAGAGTGAAAAGGGGATTTCTATTAAGGTACTCAACAAGCATTAACAAGCAAGCAATTCTCAATGTTATGCTCCTAGACAAGGTATCTAAAAGGAACTACTTGGTGTCAATAAGCAATTTATATTTAACAAGATCGAAGTGTCAGACCCACTTGTGATGGCGTATCCTTCAACCATGAGCATAAAGATCAGAACCATTCTAGACTAAGAGATGCAACAATCAAGCAACTACTCTCTCACCCAAGCAAGAATTCAGATCAACTTATCCATCTTGTGAACCAATAAGGACCTAAGCAGCTATACACAAATCAAGATTATGGACTTAAGCACAAACTTGCAACATCCTAACAAAGCTAAGCAATGAACAAGAATGAAGCAAAAGCAAGATCTTATATGCATACTATCTAACCATCAAGTCAAGAATCTCAAAACCAGCATTATCTAGCCCTAAGCGAATCATCTAGCAAGGTGAACTATCAATTTGGTGTCAGTGAACAAATGAAACATTGACCAAGCTAGATTATCAAGCCAAAAGCAAACTGTACTTAGAGAAGAGATATCAAGATATCAAAGTGAACCATATGCATCTATCAAACCATATTCAATCAAAAGGAGCAAGCTTTATCAACATTAATTACTTTGCAAGAGAAGAGATAACAGAAAACCATTAAACAATCCTAATACCCCCCTAATCACATCTTAATCACCACTTTCCCTACTTAGAACCCTAAATCTAAGGAATACTACTCACTAATCATGCTTAATCTCATTGATTTAGAGTTAAACATAACTAGATGAGTTTGAAATGCAAAAGATGATAAATATAAGCTACCAAGATGCAAGAACAAAGGATTAAAGACAAGATTAAACCATAAAATTGCAAACTTTATTAAAGATAAAGATCCTTAAGGCAAATCGCCCTTTAAGGTTTAGGAAAGGTTTTTGATTGAAAGCTAAACTTGGATAAGATTGAACATGATAAAGATAATGTTTTGTGGCTTTCCTTTTATAGTAGGGAGCCAAAATAAGCATAAAAACCTAAAAAGGTAAGATAAGGTTAACAAAAGTCAAATGATCAACGCGGATGAGTTGCATCGAGGTCGTACGGTCGATGTTCTGCTTGATATGCGACCTCGATATGGTCCGTGCAGCATGTATCGACGTCCTTCCTCGATGCTGGTCTTCGATGCAGACCAACGGCTTGAAATCCTCGTGCGGATCCTTCTCCTCTCGTCCTGCTGCTTGCATCGAGCATACTCCACAAGTGTTCTGCTCGATATGCTTGCTCGATATGGACCAGACTTTGCAAGAACTCCATTTCTGACATCTCCTTTGATCATGAGCTGCTTCCATCCCTTCCTTAGATCCAAGAAACTCCAGAAACACCTGAAAACCACCACAAACATGCACATGTATTGCAAATGTATGCAATCCTAAGCTAAATGCATGCAATGTTTATTCTATGTGCAAATGATACCTAAATGCTAAACTATAATGCAAAAACAGAGGAGAAGATGCATGAAATGCAGCCTAAAAGGATCTAAAATAGCAAGCTATCAAATACCTCCCAGGTGTGCTTGTTTAACGTCCTTAGCTTGACTTTCCTTGGCGAATCACTCTTGTAGAGGATCTTGAAGATGGATGTCTACATTATCTCCAAGAGACTCACTTACCATGCATGACTATAGCATGTGCCCATTCGCTGTGAAGTCTCCTCCATCCTTGTCAAACAAAGTTGCAGCTCCATCTGGCAACACTTCCTTGATCTTGAATGGTCCAGACCACCTTCACTTAAGCTTTCCAGGAAACAACTTCAGCCTTGAGTTGAACAAAAGCACCTGATCTCCAGCCTTGAAGTCCTTGGGTCTTTGATAAACTCATAATTTAGCATATTTTAGCACTCATTTAGGATAGATTTTTGCATTCATATTGCATTCATACTTAGATTATCTGTAACTTTTGCTCCATTTTAGGTTTTAGACATGTTTGCATTAGCATTTGCATATTTCTTGCATATATGTATTGTTTTTAGGTAATATGGAGTACATGGAGATGTGTTGGACGCTGAGCATGGACAAGGAGTCAAAAGAAGAGCTTGGGAGTTGCTGGGAGTCAAGAAAGAGTTTGGCCAAAAAGAATTAGGCCGAGATCGACCACCAGATCGACCATCCCACTCGTTTCAGGCAGAGATCGACCACCAGATCGACCATCCCACTTGTTTCAGGCAGAGATCGACCACCAGATCGACCATCCCACTCGTTTCAGCCTCAGATCGACCACTAGATCGACCAGGCCACCCGTTTCAGCTCAGATCGACCACTAGATCGACCAGGCGGGTCGATCTTCTGTCCAGATGTCTGCTTCCTTCCTTGGACAGCTCAGACTTTGTCTTTTAGTGAGGGGACCAGTTGAGTGGTCCTATATGAACACTCTAAACCTAAAATTTTGGGGGATCCACGAATTTTACAGCCTCCATCCCCATTTTTGGATTTTGTGGATCACCATTAAAGCATCTTTTTCTATTTTCAAGCTTTATCTTTTGTAAAAATTTGATTTTGAATTTAAGAACTTCTCTTTAAGCTTTAATCTTTATTTCTTGTTATCTTAATCATGTTTAACTCTTCTTATCTTATGATTAAGAGGGGTTTGAAAATGATAATAGAGTAGTTCTTTAGGATTTAAGGATGAGGTGATTAGGAAGGTTTTAAAGGTTAGATCTTGGTATTTTGTTGCTCTTAACTTTATCCTTTCTTGGTTTGGAGTATCAAATGCTTAAAGACCTTGAGAGAGGCTTTATGATCCAAGAGATTTCTTTTTCTCATAAGAACTTATGAGATCTCTTATGTCCAAACCAAGAGACTAGTATGCCTTAAAGACCACGGAAGTGGCAAGTAAGGGCTAGTTAAGCCATGTTAAGATCCGTGCTTCAGCTCCATCAACCATCCTTTTCCACCACAAGCCATGGGTTTGGAGGGGATGAATGATGAGAGGAATTTATCTTACCCACAAGCCATGGGAAGATTGCTTCTTAGGCTTAAGGATAGCTCATTTTGAAATGTGTAGATTTACTTTTTGCAAACCAAGATCGAATCTTGAGCTTCCCTAAGCATGAACCTCATCCTTGGATCTGTTATTTATCATTCAAGTAGTTTCAAAAGTTTTCTCCTTTAGATTTAAAGTTTGCTCATTTAAGTTGCTAGAAATAGACTTAATTGCCTGTTTTCAGTTTTTGAATTTTCATAATCAGTAGTCTTGCACTTTAAATTACTAGTTTTCTTCTAGTAGTTGCTAACCCTTAAAGGGGATTTTAAAATTATTTTCTTGCTCATTTCGTATTGCATTTAGTTTTTGTTGAATTTCTCCCTCATTTACCCGAATTTGACTTAGCTCTACTTTGCTCTTGTATTCCTAGTATCTTTCTCACCTAGGCTGGATTGACACCTAAAGTACTACAGCAACACTAAGAGGCTTTAGGATTGATAATTAGAACTGTGAAAAAAGCTCTCTATCAATTGGCGCCGTTGCCAACTTAGGTTTTGCTGAAATTACTAGGATTTGGAGCTTAGTATAGACTAAGTTTTTATTTTTCATTTTGGTTACTAACTCTCTTTCAAGTGTTTGTTCTTTTTTCAAGGCACAATCACAAGGAAGACAGTATGGATTCGGATATAGCATCAATGTTTGAGGCCTTATTAGCGAATCAAGAGAGAATGCTGGCTTGGGACCCAACTAGCAACCATGGTTTTGAAAGGTCATCCACTTATCAAAGAGGGCTTATGGATGAACATTCTTCTCCAGAGAATCACTATGGATATGCTGAGGAATACCAATCCTGGGACATGGAGGACGAACAAGGAGCAGCCTATTCTTCCCACATCTCTAAAGAGGAAGAAACTCTCAACATGATGAAGTTGCTTTTGGAGCAGCAAGAACAGCTTAATGAGAGCATTAGCATGCTTGACTTCAAACTAGGCTCTCCTGCTCCATTTTCAAGAGTTGCTGAACAACACATGTGGAGTCTATCAACACCGAAATCTCACAAGAGAATGAGGAACAAGAAGATAAAGCTCTCACCAATGATGAATTCCAACAAGAAGCTGAAGAACTTGAAGCTCTTCTTAGGTACATTGTTGATGAAAATCTTGAGCAAAGATTTGAAGATCCTTGTGAAGAAAGTTTGGTTGTTGAATGTTTAGAGGACGCTAATGAGAGCTCATTTGTTGAGCAAGAGCCCTCCACCAAGAAAGAAACACATTTGCAACTCATTCCCAGGAAGGAGGCAAAGGAGAATCCCATTGCATTAGCCTCCAAGGAGGGTGAAGAAGAAAAATCTCCAATGCAACAACCTTTTGCCAAGCACCTCGGTTTCACCCTCACCAATGAAGAAAGCATTGATGATCCACGGCAGTTACACTTTGAGGAGATAAGGATGCACACATTTGGGGGATGGTTCTATGATGAGTATGAGCCTGGTGATACAAGCCTCAACATGACCGAGGAGGAGAGCCTTGAGGATCCATGGAAGCTACCCTTTGAGGAGATAAGGATGCACACATTTGAGGGATGGTTCTATGATGAGTATGAGCCTGGTGATACAAGCCTCAACATGACCAAGGAAGATGGAGATTCAAAGGCACGCTCTTGGAAGCTCTTAAATACAGGAAAACTGAAGCATGTCCAGTAGATCGATGGCTACATCGAGTGACAAGGTCGATCTAAGAGAACGGATCGATCGGTCCAAAAATGGATCGACCGATCTAATTTCTCTCGGGAAATTCTCAGAGTTTGGACCGATCGGTCCTATCTAGATCGACCTCTTGATCGAGCATGATCCTCGATCTTCTGCCCAGAACGACCCTCAGATCGATCCTCTAGCTCGATCCACAACACAGCCCAAGGTACACTATTCCAACACCTTGTATATATCATGAATTCTTGGCTTTTTGAATTTTATTTCTTGTTGCTGGTCTCTCTTGAACTTTTATTACACAAGGGACTGTGTAATTTAAGTTTGGGGGAGAGGTTGAGAGATTTAATTTTGTGTTTTGTTTTCTTATTTTTCCTTTAAGCATATTTGAGTCTTCATGCATATTCATTTGCATAGAAAATCAGAAAAAAATTCAAAATTTTCGAAAAAATTCATGTAGCTTGCACTTGCATTGGTAAATATTTTAGGATGGAGTCTAGATATTATCATATAGGTTGCTTGCATTCACGTGCATATGGGGCAATTTTTCTTAAAAAAGTGTTTTATGCTCATGAATTAGTTCAAGGCCCTAGTTAGTAGTTCTTTGATGCTTGTGCAAACTTGAAGTTAAGTTCTAACCATATTTGGATCATTTGTTTTGATTTTCGTGGCTTAAGTTGAACAGACATGAATTGAATCCTTTCCTACTAAGTGAGAACCTTAATCTGAATTTGAATTATCACACTTGTGCATTTGAAATGGAATACATGGATCACATATACATATTCAGGCTTTCTTACCCCTTTCTACCACTCTTTGTAAGTCTGAATAGAACTCCATACCCTGAACCTTGCCTTCCTTTCAAGCCAAATATTTCTTGTGTGATGTGAGGCCTTATTTTTGGATTGAACTTGGCATAAAGTGTTAGGTTTAGGCGACATGATTAGGCTTTCATATTGATGCTAGCTTTGCATTTTGAAGCTAGTTTTAGGTTTGTTTTGGGGCAGGGATTTGCTGGTGTTAAAAGAATTTTGCTTATGTGTTTTCAGTTTAATAAGAAATGGTGTTTGGGGTTTGAAAATAAAGGACTCATGGTTTTAAGTGGTGGTGTTGTTCTGTTTTTAAATAAAAGCTCAGTTTTAAAAGAGAAAGAGGTAGCTCTCAAAAAAATAAAAGAAAATCAGAAAGAAATGAGCCAAAGGCCAAAGTTTAAAAAGAAAAAAAAAATAATAATAATAATAAGAGAAGAGAGCTACCAAGATTTAAAGAAAGAGCTTTAAGTTTGTGTTTGACCACCACTAGCCTAAGCAGAGTAAAGATGTCTTCTGTTTTTGTGGGTTATGCTTGGCTTCTCGCCTTGTTGTTTGGGTAGTTTCTAGAGGGTGAGTGAGCTTGAAAAAGAAAGAAAATGAGAGGGGTTTAGGATCATTGTTAGTGTATATGGGTAGATGAGAGTCTAGTCATGTATGCATCAATTGTCTTTACCTTTAGCATTATGCATAAGTTCAATCCTTTTTGAGATAACCCATTGTTTGAATTACCCACTTAAATGAGATCATCTTTGTCTCATAACCTTGTCCTTAGCCAAATGTATTATGTTCTAAGTGCATGAGTGTGATTCACGGTTTGATCATTAATTAAATGTTAAAGGTTAGGATTCTTGGATTGTTTGGAATATGAGAGTCATGATCTGAAATTCAACATGTGATGAATATGGCTAAGTTCTTTGAAGTAGAGTTTGTATACTGCATCCTAGAATTAAGAACAAGGACCATTGAGATGATTCATTTGAAAAACACTTTTTCAAGAAATTTGAACCCCCATTTTCAAACCTCTCTCTTGGATTTGTCTTTGTTTGCTTGAGGACAAGCAAAAAGGCAAGTTTGGGGGAGTTGATAAACTCATAATTTAGCATATTTTAGCACTCATTTAGGATAGATTTTTGCATTCATATTGCATTCATACTTAGATTATCTGTAACTTTTACTCCATTTTAGGTTTTAGACATGTTTGCATTAGCATTTGCATATTTCTTGCATATATGCATTGTTTTTAGGTAATATGGAGTACATGGAGCTGTGTTGGATGCTGAGCATGGACAAGGAGTCAAAAGAAGAGCTTGGGAGTTGCTGGGAGTCAAGAAAGAGTTCGGCCAAAAAGAATTAGGCAGAGATCGACCACCAGATCGACCATCCTACTCGTTTCAGGCAGAGATCGACCACCAGATCGACCATCCCACTCGTTTCAGGCAGAGATCGACCACCAGATCGACCATCCCACTCGTTTCAGCCTCAGATCGACCAGGCCACCCGTTTCAGCTCAGATCGACCACTAGATCGACCACTAGATCGACCAGGCGGGTCGATCTTCGGTCCAGATGTCTGCTTCCTTCCTTGGACAGCTCAGACTTTGTCTTTTAGTGAGGGGACCAGTTGTGTGGTCCTATATGAACACTCTAAACCTAAAATTTTGGGGGATCCACGAATTTTACAGCCTTCATCCCCATTTTAGGGTTTTGTGGATCACCATTAAAGCATCTTTTTCTATTTTCAAATTTTATCTTTTGTAAAAAAATTGATTTTGAATTTAAGAACTTCTCTTTAAGCTTTAATCTTTTTTTCTTGTTATCTTAATCATGTTTCACTCCTCTTATCTTATGATTAAGAGGGGTTTGAAAATGATAATAGAGTAGTTCTTTAGGATTTAAGGATGAGGTGACTAGGAAGGTTTTAAAGGTTAGATCTTGGTATTTTGTTGCTCTTAACTTTATCCTTTCTTGGTTTGGAGTATCAAATGCTTAAAGACCTTGAGAGAGGCTTTATGATCCAAGAGATTTCCTTTTCTCATAAGAACTTAGGAGATCTCTTATGTCCAAACCAAGAGACTAGTATGCCTTAAAGACCACGGAAGTGGCAAGTAAGGGCTAGTTAAGCCATGTTAAGATCCGTGCTTCAGCTCCATCAACCATCCTTTTCCACCACAAGCCATGGGTTTGGAGGGGATGAATGATGAGAGGAATTTATCTTACCCACAAGCCATAGAAAGATTGCTTCTTAGGCTTAAGGATAGCTCATTTTGAAATGTGTAGATTTATTTTTTGCAAACCAAGATCGAATCTTGAGCTTCCCTAAGCATGAACCTCATCCTTAGATCTGTTATTTATCATTCAAGTAGTTTCAAAAGCTTTCTCCTTTAGATTTAAAGTTTGCTCATTTAAGTTGCTAGAAATAGCCTTAATTGCCTGTTTTCAGTTTTTGAATTTTCATAATCAGTAGTCTTGCACTTTAAATTACTAGTTTTCTTCTAGTAGTTGCTAACCCTTAAGAGGGGATTTTAAAATTGTTTTCTTGTTCATTTCGTATTGCATTTAGTTTTTGTTGAATTTCTCCCTCATTTACCCGAATTTGACTTAGCTCTACTTTGCTCTTGTATTCCTAGTATCTTTCTCACCTAGGCTGGATTGACACCTAAAGTACTACAGCAACACTAAGAGGCTTCAGGATTGATAATTAGAACTGTGAAAAAAGCTCTCTATCAGTCTTATCCTCTTATCATGAAAAGCCTTGGTTCTCTCTTTATAGATCTTGGAGCTCTCAAAAGCTTCAAGACGATTTTCTTTTAACTCATGTAAGTTGATGAGTCTCTTCTCCTGAGCTGTCTTAATGTCAAAATTCAACAACTTTGTTGTCCACAAAGCTTTGTATTCTAGCTCCACAGGTAGATGACAAGCCTTCCCATAATGGAGTGAAAAGGGTGTTCTACCAATGGGTGTCTTGAAGGCTGTTTTGTATGCCCACAAGGAATCATCAAGCTTATTAGACCAATCTTTTCTTATTACACCTACTGTCTTCTCTAAGATCGCTTTAATCTCTCTATTAGACACCTACCACTTGGCCACTTGTTTGAGGATGGTAAGGAGTGGCAACCTTATGCTTGACACCACTATTCCTTAGCAAACTCTCAAAAACCTTCTTGATGAAATGGCTCCTTCCAACACTTATAACGCACCTTGGAACACCATCCCTTGGGAAGATGATTGTCTTGAAGAGCTTCAGCACAACCCTAGCATCATTTGTTGGAATGGCAAAGGCTTCAACCCACTTTGAAACATAATCCACAGCAACAAGGATATACTTATTCCCATAGGATGAAGGGAAATGACCCATTAAGTCAATTCCCCACACATCAAACAGATCCACCTCAAGAATAGAGTTTGGAGGCATCTCATCTCTCTTGGAGATGCTTCCCTTCCTTTGGCATGCATCACATGAGGAGATGTAAGCCTGGATGTCCTTGAACAAACTAGGCCACCAAAAACCACCTTGAAGTACCTTTGAGGCTATCTTGAAGGTCGCAAAGTGACCCCCATAAGCTGAACCATGGCAATGATGTAGAATTCCGTGAACTTCTTCCTCAGCTATGCATCTTCTGAACAATCCATCATTCCCTTTCTTGTAGAGATAAAGTTCGTCCCAATAGAAGTGAGAGACATCTCTGAAGAACTTCTTCTTTTGATGTGAGTTAAGGTTCAGTGGTATCTTGCCAATAACCAAATAGTTCACAAAGTCAGCATACCAAGGCAGTTTGTTCTTTTCTAAACTCATTACTTCAGCTGTCTTCACTCCTAAAACATGTAGCTGCTCTTCTGGTATGGTATCATTAATGGGGAAAAAATCATCAATCTTCAGCCTTGAAAGGTGACCAGCTACACCATTTTCAATGTCTCTCTTATCCACAATCTCCATGTCAAACTCTTGCAATAGGAGTATCCATCTAAGGAGTCTTGGCTTGGTGTCCTTCTTAGCATAGATATGCCTTAGTGCAGTATGATCAGTGTTGACTATCACCTTAGACCCCACTAAGTAGCTTCTAAATTTTTCAAATGCAAAGACAACTGCTAGGAGCTCCTTTTCTGTTGTAGCATATCTTTTTGAGCTTTATCCATTATCCCATTGGCATAGTAGATAACATGAAGCTTCTTGTCTTCCCTCTGCCCCAAAACTGCTTCAACAGCATAGTCATTTGCATCACACATGATCTCAAAGGGGAGATCCCAGTTTGGAGCTTGCACTATGGTCGCACTGACTTAGGCCTCCTTGAGGGGGAGGAAAGCTTGTAAGCAGTCTTCATCAAAGACAAATTCTGTTTCTTTGCATAGAAGCCTTGTGAATGGTCTTGCTATCCATGAGAAGTCCTTGATGAACCTCCTATAGAAGCCAGCATGACCAAATAAGCTTCTGATTCCTTTGACTGAATTTGGAGGCTTTAAGTGCAGCATCACATCTATCTTGGCCTTGTCCACTTCTATCCCCTTCTCTGAAATCTTGTGACCCAACACTATGCCTTATTGAACCATGAAATGGCATTTTTTCCAATTCAGAACTAGCATAGTGTCTTCACATCTCTGTATAAAATGAGAAAGATAGGACAAGCAGACACCAAAGGAGGATCCATAGACACTAAAGTCATCCATGAATACCTCCACCATCTCTTCAAGTAAATTAGAGAATGTAGAGGTCATACACTGATAACAAGATTTTTAGCATGTGAAGTTGTATCAAAGCCCAAATGCAACACTGAGATGTAGTATAGTATGCAAGTGAGTGTCAATCCACACAAAGGAGCAAGAAAAAGCAATGAGAATGCAAAGATTGAGTAAAGTTAAGCAAATGATGAACGGTTTTGTAAAAATCCTAAAAACTAGATGCAATGACTAAATGCAAGGCAAAATTATTTTAAAAATACCAGGAATGAGTTAACTACCACGACGAACAAACAGAATGATTAAAAATAAAGCTATGAATTTATAAAAATCGACTAGTGGATCGACCACAAAATCGACCACTAGATCGAGGAACAACGATCGATCTCGTCTAAAAATTCAACAGAAACAAATCTAATGACCAGGATGCGAACATATAGCAAGCGAATGATTAACAGAGATGTAAGAATACTAAGAAAGAGGGTCCAGGGTTGAGACTCATCTTCAAGGGTCTCAAAGGTCCAAGCTTGGTTTGAAAACTCTAAATCTACTCACTTTGTGCGATTCTCTAAGCCTTGAAAACAAAATGATAACAAGATTTTGGAATGTGATGTTGTATCAAAGCCCAAATGCAACACTGAGATGTAGTATAGTATGCAAGTGAGTGTCAATCCACACCTAGGAGCTAGAAAGTGCAATGAGAATGCAAGAATCGAGTAAAGCTAAGCAAATGATGAACGGTTTTGTAAAAATCCTAAAAACTAGATGCAACAACTAAATGCAAGGAAAAACTATTTTAAAAATCCAGGAATGAGTTAACTACCACGACGAATAAACAGAATGGTTAAAAAGCAAAGCTATGAATTTATAAAAATCGACTAGTAGATCGACCACAAGATCGACCACTAGGTCGAGCAACAACGATCAATCTCGTCTAAAAGTTCACAGAAACGAATCTAATGACCAGGATGCAAACAGATAGCAAGCGAATGATTGACAGAGATGTAAGAATACTAAGAAAGAGGGTCCATGGTTGAGATTCATGTCCAAGGGTCTCAAAGGTCCAAGCTTGGTTTGAAAACTCTAAATCTACTCACTTTGTAAGATTCTCTAAGCCTTGAAAACAAAACAAGATCCATCCATGGCGTGTGGTATGGATCACTCCTTCATTCTCTCCTCCAGACCCATGGCGTTTGGCAGAAAAAGAGATTGAAGGGCAAAGAACTCAGATTTCAAACATGCGGCTTAACTAGTCCCCTAAACTACCATGGCGTTTGGAAAAGGGTAACTAGTCTCTAGGATGCGATTTTCAGAGACCTCTGGATCCTGTCAAGGTAAGAGGCCTCTCTGATCATAAAGATCTTCGCGTGAGACTCTTTAAGCCTTAAGAGCTCGACATCCTAGAAGAGAAAGCCATGAAGAACAAGAAAACACCAAACTTTGAAAACCTTTTCGACCCCTTTGAATCCTCTCAACCCCAAAACCCGATGAAACTACTCAGTACACATAAAGTAAACCGAATAAAGTATAAACGATGGACTAATAATCATGAGGAACGATGGATTTAAACTTAAACGATTCAAAGATTCAAGAACAAAGCTTCCATGTCTAACAATGGCGAAATCGCCTTCGAACAGAGAGAAAAAGATGAAAATGATAAAGTGAAAAACGTGTGTTCAAAAGCATGATCGCCGCCTTCCCGAAATAGGCCAAACAGCTCCATGGTCCCCCCCCTCGCTAGTGGCCAAAAACGGTTAAAGTGCACTGAGATCGACCTCGAGATCGAGCATCTCGCTCGATCATCTTCGGACATCGTGCCTTCAGCTCAATCTGTGTCTCGATCTTCTTCGGTGGATCGTGTGCTTCGTTTGATCTTGGAGTCGATCTTTGGAGGATCGAGTGGTGGACTTGATCCGGCTCTCGCTCTGCATGGCGTCATTCACGTCTGTACTCCTTGATCGATCACTTCACTCGATCTCCATCTCGATCAGTTCCCTTGGATCAGATGGACTACTCGATCTTCTGGTCGATCTCATCTAGATCGACCGGCCATGCTCGATCTGCCTCTCGATCTCTGGTCCTTAGCAAGCCTTCCTGAATTCTCCAAGCTCCCACGAGCCTCCTCTCGAGCCTCAGCACGTCCACGAACCCTCCAAGACTCCAAAGTAGCCGAAAACAACCTGTATGCGATGCAAAATGGAAGAAATATGCATATGCTGGTGAAAGAATACTCTAGGACCTAAAGTGATGCAAACTAGTCTAAAATTCAATGTATATGCGTGAAAAACTAACTTATATGTATGCAAAATACATGAAATATGCAGCAATATCAACTCCCCCAAATTTGCCTTTTGCTTGCCCTCAAGCAATCAAAATTCAAGAAGGGAGAGAGGTTTTCAAAACAAACGGGGGTTTAAGCTTCTTGCAAAGGTATCTTTCAAATGAATCAATCTCAACGTCCTAGTTACTAGTTCTAAAATGCAATACACACACTCATACTCCAAAGAACCCTAGCCATACTCATCACACAAAGAATTTCAGATCGTGACTCTCCTATTCCAAACAATCAAAGAAACTCATCCTTTAACATTCATTAATGACCGAACCATGAATCAAACTTATGCACTTTAAAGCAAAAACACATTTGGCTAACGGTAAAGGCTATGGGCATAGAATGATCTCATTTTAAAGAGGGTTTATTTTAAGTACGGGTTTCTCTCAAAAATGGTAAGAACTTTATGCATAATGCTAAAGGTAAAGGCAATTAATGCATACATGATCAGATTCTCATCTACCCATGCAAGCTAACCCCCTCTCATTTTCTTTCTTTTTAGCTCACACACCCTCCTAAAATCTACCGTTATCTCCAAAGCAAAAGCTTAGCAAACCCTAAATCAAATTAGAAAACATTTTAACTCTTTTAGGCTAGTGAAAAAGTTTGAAAATATTTTAGCTCTATATATATTTTTTTTCTTATTGATATCTCTCTTATTATTTTTTCTTTCTTTTTCTTTTCTTTTTATTTTGGCACTTAGGCTCTTTTCTTCTTCTTTTATTTTTATTTTGAGAGAGCTATCTTCTGAAATTATTAGAGCATTATACATTTTAAACACAAAACCTTTCACTTAAAACCTTTTGTTCACTTCAAATACCAAACTCTTTTGAAACCGAAAGCATATAAACATGAAAGCAATCTCATTGATCCCCCAAACTTATCCTAAGCCTACATCTAGCTTTAAAATGCAAAGCTAGCAATCATATGAGAACCTAATCATGTCGCCTAAACGTAACACGTTATGCTAAGTTCAAACCAAAATAGGCCTCACAATGTTGTCACACACGAAAACTTGGCTTGAAAGAAAGGTAAGGGTGATGGTGGGAGTTCTACTTAGGCTCACAAAGAGTGGTAAAAGGAGGAAGAGAGCCTAAATATTTTTAAGATCCATGTGTTCATTTTCAAGTGTATAAGAATGATATTTAAAAATTCAAATTAGGGTTCTCACTTATTAGGACAAGTTTCAAATCATGAGTGTTCAATTCAAGTCACGAAAATCAAAAAAAGTGATCCAAGCATGGTAAGGACTTACTTTCAAAGTGTGAGCAAAGCATTAGAGAACTACTAACTAGGATATTGAAACCATTCATAAGCTTAAAACACCTTTTTAAGAAAACTCTAACCCCTTATGCAAATGTAAACAACCTAGATGCTTAAAAATTCTAGACTCAATCCTAAAATGTTTAACAAGATGAATGCAACTACATGAATTTTTTTGAAAATTTTTAAAAATTTTACCAATTTTTTTCCTTTTCTTTTCTATGCCTTAGATGCATGCAAAACTCAAGGGATGCAAAGATAAAATAAGAACAGAATAAACATGTCAAACCACACACATACTCCCCCAAACTTGAATGACACCGTCCCTGTGGCAAACAAATTCGAGAGAGCACAAAACACAAAGCAAAAATCAAGAAAACATGAACGGTATGTACAATGGAAGGTTGTTGTTACCTCGGGTCTAGTCTCGGCTGGAACTTGAGGATGTTCCAGAAGAGCTAGATACTATGGCTTTGCCTTTAGAGCCTGGGTCTTGGAGAGAAAGAGACGCCCCGGCTGAATGTTGCTGCCTTGAGTCTCACGGATGACAACTCCACTGGTTGAAAGCCTCCTCTTCTCGGGTTGTTGGACCTCTTCACTCGCAGCCTGCTTTGGTGAACCTCTTTTAAGCGCCTTGACCTTCTTGGCAAGCTTCTTGATGACTTTGCTTTGCCACTTGTTGATCTTCCTTTGCATCTCCACAACAGAAGCAGAGAAATTTTCTGTCTTGGTCCGCGGCTCAAAGTCTAGCTTAGGGAGGACAAAGGCTTCGAGCATCTCATCATCCGTGGCTGGAGACTCTGATCTTGGGCGAGTAGCCTGCTGAATCGTTGCCGCGGCTCCTAGAGGAGCAAAGCACTCCACTATATTCGGGAGAAACTCGATGTTCCCAATGCCCAACAGCTCGGTCTCGGTTTGGTTTGGCAAGATGCATGTCCTCTTCTCATTTTCCTCATCAACGAACAACTACTCAAAGAAGCCCTCGGCTGGCGTGCGTCCCAAGCTGTCAGTGTTCCGCAGATACATCTCTTCCATGAAGGCTCTATCCGGAATGGGAGTGAAGTTCTGAAGCGGCACGTCGGCTTGCACGAACAAGGGTGTGAGGAAACCGCCAATGAGTGACGAGCTTGCCTTGAATCTCAACGCATAAGCCTTGTATTTGACCAATGAAGCGGCGAGGATACACCCGTAGTTCACGTTATCTCCGAGCTGGTCTTCCAATGGCTCATCGTTCTCATCCGGATCACAAAGGAGATGCTTAAGGCCTTGGAACAAGAAGCAAAGCTCCGTCTTGGTCACCGTGGGGGCTATGGACCGACCACTAAAATTGTTGGCCATTATCTTCAAGGTGTAACGTAGCACCGGGTTCCTCACTCTCTTGATCTTTGCGGTATTAGCCTTGTAGTCTTCATTGGCTATGAGATCCCAAAAATCGTTCGCTTGAGTGAAGGAGGGGAACTCCACTTTTGTGGCTTCTGCATCGAGGCCATAGGCTTGGCAAAGATCGGGGATTGAGAGACTGAAGGCTTGGCATTTTATCTTGAAGGAGAGGCGGCCTTGAGAAGGATCAGGGACACTAGGATTCTCGTACCCAAACTCCAAAGTGGCAAGGAAGTCGATTGTCACTTCGGGAAAGGTTGGGCAATCCATCCGTGACAAACACCTCAGCCCTATCTTCTGGAGGAGCTGATCAAAATCTCCTAGAATCCCCATCTTGGCCAGCAATCCTCTGTCCGCAAACTTAGTCGCCTCGAACCTCAGCCCTATCTTCTAGAGGAGCTGATCAAAATCTCCTAGAATCCCCATCTTGGCCAGCAATCCTCTGTCCGCAAACTTAGTCGCCTCAAACCTCAGCCTTTGAAGCCGTTCTTTGTCCTGTTTCTCATCCTTACTCCAACGAACCCTCTCCTGAACAGCTATTTCTTGGTTTCCTCCCTATTGTGCTGTCTTTTCTCTCGTTCTTTTGGGAGCCATTGTGCCTGAAACAAGTTTCTCAAACAAAGCAATGAGCAAAAACGGCGATATGATGAGAGAAAGAGAGAAGCAAAGGAGAAAACTTATAACTAATACCTTAGAATTTTGGGAGATTTATAAAAATTATAGCAAAATAATAGAGAATCAAATCTAGAGATAGAGAGAAATCTAGAATTTTTCCTATTATCAAGCTATTTTTAAAAACTTAAAACCACCCTAGCATCTAAAATAATCAAAGCGAATACAAAGAATATTTTCTTAAAGATTTTCTTAAAGATTTGAAAATACCTTTGCAAACATTGAAAGAAAATGCTGTTAGCCTTTAGAAAACAAGAATTCACACTCTCTTTTGCTTAACAACTCGAGAAAACAAGAATGAGAGAGTGTGAAAGTAGTTGAAAACATTTAAAGGCCAACAAAAACAAAACCATGAGTAAAAGAAGTGGTTTTCTAACAAAAGCTGTGGTCAAGGCACATCTTTCATGGTCAAAGATGTTTGCCTTGACCAATTTTTGAATTTAAAAACCGGAGGGAAAGAGTAAGAGAGGGAAAAGAAAATGTTACCTCGACACGAGATCGAGTCCTTTTGGTTGATCTGGGACTCGATCTCATACCCATAATGGCGTGGATCGAGAGGGTTGCTCGATTTGGGACTCGATTCGAATTGAATAGAGTCTTGGATCGATAACATCTCTCGTTCCTTGAATTTTTGGCACGACGGCTAAGTCCTCATTATCGAGCTACGTTCGCGATTCAGGGGTTGATTTAAGCTTGGATCGAGTGGTGGATCGAGTAGACTATTCGATCTAGCCTTGAGAATCGAGTGACGCAGTCGATCCACCTCTCGTTTGCTTTTCAGGCTAAACGTATAGGGTGTTCGTCCTCTCGTGATCAACTGTGTCACACGATCTGTCTATTCGATCTCGTCTAGATCGACTGACTCCTCTCGATTCACTAGCTCGATCTAGCAAAGATCGAGCCAGGATGAGTCGATCTAGCACTCGATCTCTAGGTTATACTCGCCCCTTCTTACTCCTTTTGGATCTGGGATCATGGCTTGCAATCCCTCATACTTGTTCCTACACACTCAGAAGTTAAAACATAAAACTGGAAAAGAAATAAAGCAAAAATATATACAGGATAGACATGGGAATGCCTCCCAAGTGCGCTTTCTTTAATGTCTTTAGCTAGACTTTACTTGGTTTAGGCAGATGGTGGGTCTTGGAGAAGCATTGAGGTGCTCTCCTTGTCAAATGCACTCGCCATGTATGGCTTAACTCTGTGTCCGTTCACTGTGAATGCATTCCCACTCTTGCCGACCAACGTGACAGCTCCGTAGGGTAATACCTCCTTGATTTCATACTGACCGCTCCATCTAGATTTCAGCTTCCCTGGAAAGAGCTTAAGCCTCGAATTGTAAAGCAGCACCAAACTCCCTTAATTAAGATACTTGGGTACCAACTTCTTGTCGTGAGCAGCCTAAGTACGCTCCTTGTAGATCCTAGCGCTTTCGTAAGCATCCAGCCTTAGCTCATCAAGCTCGTGCAACTGGATCAAGCGCTTCTACTGAGCCTTCTTTAGATCAAAATTCAGCCGCTTCACAGCCCACAATGCCCTATGTTCCAGCTCAACGGGGAGGTGACATCCTTTGCCGTAGAGAAGAGTGAAAGGATTAGTACCAATGGGTGTTTTGAAAGCAGTCCGGTAAGCCCACAAAGCGTCATCTAACTTCACCGCCCAATCCATCCGAGTAGTCCCAACTGTTCTCTCGAGTATTACCTTTATCTGTCGGTTAGAGAACTATAATTGGCCACTCGTTTGAGGATGGTAAGGTGTAGCTACCTTGTGCTTCATGCCATACTTCCTTAGAAGATTTTCAAACAGCTTGTTGATGAATTGGCTTCCTCCGTCGCTTATCACCACCTTGGGTACTCCAAACCACGGGAAAATGATGCTCTTAAAGAGCTTGATCACCACCTTAGAATCCTTTGTAGGGGAAGCAATGGCCTCAATCCATTTAGAGACGTAATCAAAAGCTACTAGGATGAACTTGTTGCCGTATGATGAAGGAAACGGCCCTATGAAGTCTATGCCCCACGCGTCAAAGACGTCTACCTCAAAGATAGGTACTTGAGGCATCTCGTTCCTCTTAGTGATATTTTGCTCTTTGACAAGCTTCGCAACTCATCACGAACTCATGGGTATCTTTGAAGATGGACAGCCACCAGAACCGGCTTGCAAGACCTTGGTGGCGGTTTTGAACAAATCAAAGTACCCGCCATACGAAGAACCGTGGCAATGAAAGATGATATATCTTGCTTCCTCCTTTGTCACGCATCTTCTGTATATGCTATCAACACCTCTCTTGTATAAATAGGGTTCATCCCAAAAGTAATGGCCCACGTCACTCATGAACTTTTTCCTATGATAGTTGTCAAGATGCGAAGGCTCTTCCCCACATGCCAAGTAGTTCACAATGTCCGCGTACCAAGGGAGATCCTCCTCTTTGAAGCTCAGAACCTCCTCAAACCGCCCTTCTAGGTTCCCACAAACAGCCGTAGTGATCGCCATGAGTTGTTCCTCGGGGAGCGAATCATCTAAAGGTAGAGACTCGTTGATTCTTAACCGAGAGAGATGGTCAGAAACGCTGTTCTCTATCCCTTTCTTGTCTTTGATCTCCATGTCAAACTCCTGAAGAAGAAGGATCCATCTCCAAAGCCTCGACTTAGTGTCCTTCTTGGAATAGATGTACCTCAAAGCCGCGCGATCTGTGTAGAAAATGGCCTTGGAACCCACGAGGTATTACCGGAACTTCTCAAAGGCAAACACTACTGCCAATAGCTCCTTGTCCGTAGTAGTGTACCTTGTTTGCGTGTCATCCAAGGTTCTTGAAGTATAGGAAATCACGTGCAGCTTCTTATGTTTCCTCTGACCTAGAACGGCTCCCACGGCGTAGTCACTAGCATCACACATAATCTCCAACGGTAGAGTCCAGTCCGGTGCTTGCACTATAGGCGCGGATACTAGAGCCTCCTTGATGGTCACGAAAGCTTGCAAACACTCATCATCCAAGATGAAATCAGCTTCCTTGCACAAGAGTCATGTAAGAGGGCGTGCAATCTTAGAGAAATTCTTGATGAAGCGCCTGTAGAAGCCAGCATGTCCCAAGAAACTCCTCACTCCTTTAACATTAACCGGCGGCTCAAGACTCATCATGACCTCAACCTTAGCCTTGTCAACCTCAATGCCCTTTTCTGATATCTTCTGACCAAGCACGATCCCTTCATTCACCATGAAATGGCATTTTTCCCAATTAAGCACCAAGTTTGTCTCCTCACAACGCTTTAGTACCTTGCAAAGATTCAACAAACATGCAGAAAAGGACGCACCATAGACCGAGAAGTCATCCATAAACACCTCTACCATCTCTTCTATTAGATCGGAGAAGATCGACATCATACACCGTTGAAACGTAGCCGGTGCGTTACACAACCCGAATGGCATCCCTCGATACGCGAAGGTACCATAGGGGCATGTAAAGGTCGTCTTCTCCTGATCATTTGGATGGATTGGTATTTGGAAAAATCCACTATATCAATCAAGAAAGCAATAGTATGGGTGATTAGCAAGTCTTTCAAGCATTTGATCAATAAAAGGCAAGGGAAAATGATCCTTTCTAGTAGCAAGATTAAGCTTCCTATAATCAATACACATACGATGTCCTGTAATAGTTCTAGTAGGTATAAGCTCATCTTTATCATTCTTAATGACCGTGATCCCTCTCTTCTTAGGCACCACGTGTATGGGAGAAACCCAGGTGCTGTCACTTATGGGATAGATCACGTCAGCTTCTAATAACTTAAGAATCTCTTTCTTGATGTCACTTACAGAGTACCCAGTGGCCTTCCTATACTTTCTCAACTCAGTTAAGAGCGAGTGCAACTCATCATCACTTAAGTTTTCATTCACAATCACGGGATAGGTTTCGTTAAGCCCTAAGAAAGCATACCTTAGCCCTTTTGGGAGCTCCTTAAGGTCCACCTTTGGGGCAAGCAGCTCGCTCCAGTCATCCTCGTGGCTGTTGCTGTCGATTTCCTCCTTAGAACCTTCCTTAGAACCCGAGACATGACCCTTAAGGCTGCTTTCTCCAACCGCTGTCCCTTCTGAAATCGAGTCATCCAATCGATCTTGCTCTCGATGTCGTCTAGATCGAGCAGATTCGCTCGATTCACTTACTCGATTTAATGTGGATCGAGTGAGAGATCGAGTCGTTGGGTCGATCTCCAGATTGGTCCCTGAACTGATCGGAAGGCTTCTCTCGATCTCGGACTCGATTTTTTTCCTGGATCGATCACCCTCCTCGATCTGACTGTCGATTGTTGCACCGGATCGAGTTGTGTTCTCGATTGTCTTGTCGATTTGACCCCTGGATCGAGTAATGCCATCGATCTCTGAGTCGATCTCTAGGCAAGCGCCTTCATCTTCTAGCACAACCTTCCTTGAATCAAGCAAGTTAACGTATTCCTGAGTCCTCTGATCCAAGTAACCGAACTCTCTTGGGTCCTTAGTCAATGCCAGCTTCAAATGATCCTCCTGAGCCAACTCTTCTAGCAACTCAACCGCTAAACCGTCCAACGTCTCAATGTTGAAAGCTTGCCCTTCTATCGTAGGCTTCTTCAAAACCTCATTGATATCAAAGTCTAGCCTTATATCTTTACCCAAGTGCAGGGCTATCTTCCCATTATTGACTTCTAAGATGGCGCCGGCGGTGGCTAAGAAAGGTCTACGGAGAATGAGCGGATCTTTAGGTTCCTCATCCATTTCCAACACAACGAAGTCCGTAGGCACGTGTACACCACTGATTCTCACAGGCAAGTCCTCAAGCAAACCCACGGGTAACCTCACGCTCCTGTCAGCTAGTACCAACGAGATTCTACAATCTTTGAACCGGGTAAAGCCAAGTTTCTTTGCTACGGAATGAGGCATCAGATTTATACTAGCTCCGAGATCACAAAGGCAACTCTTGAACTCCAAAGGACCTAAAGCGCAAGGTATAGTGAAGCTTCCAGGGTCTCCCAACTTCTTAGGAACTATCTTCTTGTGTATCACATCACTACATTCCTCACTAAGAACAAGCACTTCCTTGCTTTCCTTGTTCTTCTTCACAAGCGTGTCTTTGAAGAATTTGGCGCACTTAGGCATCATTGCAAGGCAGTCTACGAGAGGTAGCTTGATCTCTACATCCTTATGATTCTTCTCAAACAAGATTCTATGCTTCTCTATGAGTTGCTTCTTGAAGCGGCTGGGAAAAGGTAGCTTAGGTACATACGGTGGAGGCACATAAGCATCCTTCTCCTTAGCAGCTTGCTCCGCTTTCTTCTCAACAACCGCTTTCTCACCTCTCCTTGGTCCTTGAATCCAAACGTTGTCAAAGTTGATCTCATCATCAGCTGAAAGCTTACCCTCCCCCTCTTGAATAACAACGTCCTCGTTGGTCTTGGGAGTAACCGTAGGTGCAAGCTCTTTCCCACTCCTTAGCGTAATGGCGTTGGCGTATTCCTTGGGATTTTGCTCACACTTGCCCGGTAAGCTATTCTGACCACTTGTACTCGCCTTTCCCTTCTCTAGCTGCTTGATCTTATTATTCAAGTTTGTAATCTGAGTAGAGAAATCCATGAGAGACGAGTCTAGACGAGTGTTCATCTCGGCAAACTTCTGATTTATAGATGCTTGCCCTTGAATCAATTGTTGAAACATCGCTTGGACAGGATCAACTTGTTGTTGTTGCATCGGTTGTTGTTGAGGAACAAAGCCCAGAGGGTACATTGGCGTACAACCCTTGTTTCCTTACAGTTGGCCTTGGAATTTTCTTTGCCCTTGCCCTTGGAAGCCACCACTCGGCTGAAAACCTTTGTTGTATGGTACGAAAGGCTTTGCGTGCTGAGCAGGGTACACTTGATCCTTAGGGTTCGCGACATTGGTGCTACGGTATGAGAGAGTGTTGTTCTGGTTGTAGCCTTGGGAATATCCTTGAGGTTTGCAGTTGTTCTGACCCGCCACCCACTTGGCTTCTTCTTGACTCAATTCAAGCTCCTCCAAGGTTTCATCCGCTTCACCAACAAAGTGTACATGCTTCTGATTAGCTAACACCAGCTTATCAATCATCTCATGCAATGACTTAAGCTCCTTCTTGTGAGACTCTAGCTCCGAACATCTCGTTGCACGGTCGTAGTCTTCAGCATAGTTGCCGTCACTCAATGCCAAGTTCTCAATCAGCTCCATGCCCTCTTCTACCTCTTGACCAAGGAAGTTTCCCTTACTTGCCGTGTCAAGCAACAAGCAAATCTTTGGTGAAGCTCCGCGGTAGATAGTGCTTAGAAGAGTCTCTTCGCTGAAGCCGTGGTGAGGACACTGAATGGTGTAGTCCTTGAACCGCTTCATGGCTTCATTGAAAGTCTCATTGTTCCTTTGAGTGAAGCCGCTGATCTCACTTCTTAACCTTGCTGTTTTGGTGCTAGAAAAAAACTTTGAGAGGAAAGCCTTCTTACACTCAGTCCAAGATGTAATGGTGCCTTGTGGAAGGGTCTTCTCCTAATGTCTAGCCTTGTCTCTAAGAGAAAATGGAAAGAGACGCAGCTTGAAAGCATCTTCGGATATGCCATTAATCTTGATCATCCCACTTACTTGCTCGAAGTTATCAAGATGCTCCAAGGGATCTTCCATTGCTAGCCCGTGAAACTTATTGTTTTGCACCATTGAGATGAATCCCGGCTTAATCTCGAAGTTGTTGTTCTGTACAGGAGGAGGAGTGATCCCAAACCTATTGTGATGAGTATTGGGAGCATCTCCCGCTCCTATGATCCGTGGGGGTCTAGCCGCATGTTGGGGGTTTCCATTAACCCTTCCCACTGCCCCGTGAGCTGGAGGAGGTCCCTCTGGATGTTCGTGCTCAGCCATCGCTTCAAAATCCAGTGAACCTTACTGAACAATCTCCTCAAAAGCTCTAGCTTGCTCTCTTACTCTTCTTTGTCGTGAATGACCGAGTTGATGAATGTTGTCCAAGGGTGGAAGTAGATTGTTGTCTCCCCTTGAACAAAGATTCATGTACCTGAAAGAAACAGGTTTGAGAGTAGAGAAATCAGTAACCAAAAGAAAAAGAAAGGCTTAGTCTTTACTAAACCTCAAATCTCATTGCTTTCTAAACACTCCTAAGATGGCAACGGCGCCATTTGATAACAAAATTTTTAGCATGTGAAGTTGTATCAAAGCCCAAATGCAACACTAAGATGTGGTATAGTATGCAAGTGAGTGTCAATCCACACCTAGGAGCTAGAAAGTGCAATGAGAATACAAGGATCGAGTAAAGCTAAGCGAATGATGAACGGTTTTGTAAAAATCCTAAAAACTAGATGCAACGACTAAATGCAAGGCAAAACTATTTTAAAAATACCAGGAATGAGTTAACTACCACGGTGAAAAAACAGAATGATTAAAAAGCAAAGCTATGCATTTATAAAAATCGACTAGTGGATCGACCACAAGATCGACCACCAGATCGAGCAACAACGATCGATCTCGTCTAAAAGTTCAACAGAAAAGAATCTAATGACCAGGATGCGAACAGATAGCAAGCGAATGATTAACAGAGATGTAAGAATACTAAGAAAGAGGGTTCAGGGTTGAGATTCATGTTCAAGGGTCTCAGAGGTCCAAGCTTGGTTTGAAAACTCTAAATCTACTCACTTTGTGAGATTCTCTAAGCCTTGTAAACAAAACAAGATTCATCCATGGGGTGTGGTATGGATCACTCCTTCATTCTCTCCTCCAGATCCATGGCGTTTGGCAGACAAAGAGATTGAAGGGCAAAGAACTCAGATTTCAAACACGTGGCTTAACTAGTCCCCTAAACTATCATGGCGTTTGGGAAAGGGTAATTAGTCTCTAGGATGCGATTTTCAGAGACCTCTGAATCCTGTCAAGGTAAGAGGCCTCTCTGATCATAAAAATCTTGGCATGAGACTCTTTAAGCCTTAAGAGCTCGACATCCTTGAAGAGAAAGCAATGAAGAACAAGAAAACACCAAACTTTGAAAACCTTTTCGACCTCTTTGAATCCTCTCAACCCCAAAACCCGATGAAACTACTCACTACACATAAAGTAAACCAAATAAAGCATAACCGATGAACTAATAAACATGAAGAACGATGGATTTAAACTTAAACAACTCAAAGATTCAAGAACAAAGCTTCCATGTCTAACAATGGCGAAATTGCCTTCGAACAGAGAGAAAAAGATGAAAAAGATAAAGTGAAAAACATGTGTTCAAAAGCGTGATCGCCGCCTTCTCGAAATAGGCCAAACAGCTCGATGGTCCCCCCCCCCCTCGCTTGCGGCCATAAACGGTTAAAGTGCAATGAGATCGACCTCGAGATCGAGCATCTCACTCAATCATCTTCGGACATCGTGCCTTCAGCTAGATCTGTGTCTCGATCTTCTTCGGTGGATCGAGTGCTTCG
Organism: Thlaspi arvense; assembly: GCA_911865555.2. Taxonomy (NCBI): domain Eukaryota; kingdom Viridiplantae; phylum Streptophyta; class Magnoliopsida; order Brassicales; family Brassicaceae; genus Thlaspi; species Thlaspi arvense. The sequence goes on along the minus strand of OU466862.2, from coordinate 43,965,002 downwards.
TTCGATCTTGGAGTCGAACTTTGGAGGATCGAGTGGTGGACTCGATTCGGCTCTTGCTCTGCATGGCGTTATTCACGTCCGTACTCCTTGATCGATCGCTTCACTCGACCTCTGTCTCGATCAGTTCCCTTGGATCAGATGGACTACTCGATCTTCTGGTCGATCTCATATAGATCGACCGGCCATGCTCGATCCGCTTCTAGAATCTCTGGTCCTAAGCAAGCATTTCAGAATTCTCCAAGCTCCCACGAGCCTCCTCTCGAGCCTCAACACGTCCACGAACCCTCCAAGACTCCAACGTAGCCGAAAGCAACCTGTATGCGATGCAAAATGCAAGAAATGTGCATATGCTGGAGCAAGAATAATCTAGGACCTAAAGTGATGCAAACTAGTCTAAAATGCAATGTATATGCGTGAGAAACTAACTTATATGTATGCAAAATACATGAAATATGCAGCAATATCACAAGACAAGATCCATCCATGGGGTGTGGCATGGATCACTCCTTCATTCTCTCCTCCAGATCCATGGCGTTTGGCAGACAAAGAGATTGAAGGGCAAAGAACTCAGATTTCAAACACGCGGCTTAACTAGTCCCCTAAACTACCATGGCGTTTGGGAAAGGGTAATTAGTCTCTAGGATGCGATTTTCAGAGACCTCTGAATCCTGTCAAGGTAAGAGGCCTCTCTGATCATAAAAATCTTGGCATGAGACTCTTTAAGCCTTAAGAGCTCGACATCCTTGAAGAGAAAGCAATGAAGAACAAGAAAACACCAAACTTTGAAAATCTTTTCGACCTCTTTGAATACTCTCAACCCCAAAACCTGATGAAACTACTCACTACACATAAAGTAAACCAAATAAAGCATAAACGTTAAACTAATAAACATGAAGAACGATGGATTTAAACTTAAACGACTCAAAGATTCAAGAACAAAGCTTCCATGTCTAACAATGGCGAAATTGCCTTCGAACAGAGAGAAAAAGATGAAAATGATAAAGTGAAAAACGTGTGTTCAAAAGCGTGATCGCCGCCTTCTCGAAATAGGCCAAACAGCTCGATGGTCCCCCCCCCCCCCCCCCTCGCTAGCGGCCATAAACGGTTAAAGTGCAATGAGATCGACTTCGAGATCGAGCATCTCGCTCAATCATCTTCGGACATCGTGCCTTCAGCTCGATCTGTGTCTCGATCTTCTTCGGTGGATCGAGTGCTTCGTTCGATCTTGGAGTCGAACTTTGGAGGATCGAGTGGTGGACTCGATTCGGCTCTTGCTTTGCATGGCGTCATTCACGTCCGTACTCCTTGATCGATCGCTTCACTCGATCTCCGTCTCGATCAGTTCCCTTGGATCGGATGGACTACTCGATCTTCTGGTCGATCTCATCTAGATCGACCGGCCATGCTCGATCCGCTTCTCGATCTCTGGTCCCTAGCAAGCATTTCTGAATTCTCCAAGCTCCCACGAGCCTCCTCTCGAGCCTCAACTCGTCCACGAACCCTCCAAGACTCCAAAGTAGCCGAAAACATCCTGTATGCGATGCAAAATGCAAGAAATGTGCATATGCTGGAGCAAGAATAATCTAGGACCTAAAGTGATGCAAACTAGTCTAAAATGCAATGTATATGTGTGAGAAACTAACTTATATGTATGCAAAATACATGAAATATGCAGCAATATCACAAAACAAGATCCATCCATATGGTGTGGTATGGATCACTCCTTCCTTCTCTCCTCCAGATCCATGGCGTTTGGCGGACAAAGAGATTGAAGGGCAAAGAACTCAGATTTCAAACACGCGGCTTAACTAGTCCCCTAAACTACCATGGCGTTTAGGAAAGGGTAACTAGTCTCTAGGATGCGATTTTCAGAGACCTCTGGATCCTGTCAAGGTAAGAGGCCTCTCTGATCATAAAAATCTTGGCGTGAGACTCTTTAAGCCTTAAGAGCTCGTCATCCTAGAAGAGAAAGCCATGAAGAACAAGAAAACACCAAACTTTGAAAACCTTTTCGACCTCTTTGAATCCTCTCAACCCCAAAACCCGATGAAACTACTCACTACACATAAAGTAAACCAAATAAAGCATAAACGATGAACTAATAAACATAAAGAACGATGGATTTAAACTTAAACGACTCAAAGATTCAAGAACAAACCTTCCATGTCTAACAATGGCGAAATTGCCTTCGAACAGAGAGAAAAAGATGAAAATGATAAAGTGAAAAACGTGTGTTCAAAAGCGTGATCGCTGCCTTCTCGAAATAGGCCAAACAGCTCGATGGTCCCCCCCCCTCGCTAGCGGCCATAAACAGTTAAAGTGCAATGAGATCGACCTCGAGATCGAGCATCTCACTCAATTATCTTCGAACATCGTGCCTTCAGCTCGATCTGTGTCTCGATCTTCTTCGGTGGATCGAGTGCTTCATTCGATCTTGGAGTCGAACTTTGGAGGATCGAGTGGTGGACTCGATTCCGCTCTTGCTCGGCATGGCGTCATTCACGTCCGTACTCCTTGATTGATCGCTTCACTCGATCTCCGTCTCGATCAGTTCCCTTGGATCGGATGGACTACTCGATCTTCTGGTCGATCTCATCTAGATCGACCGGCCATGCTCGATCCGCTTCTTGATCTCTGGTCCTTAGCAAGCATTTCTGAATTCTCCAAGCTCCCACGAGCCTCCTCTCGAGCCTCAACAGGTCCACGAACCCTCCAAGACTCCAAAGTAGCCGAAAACAACCTGTATGCGATGCAAAATGCAAGAAATGTGCATATGCTGGAGCAAGAATAATCTAGGACCTAAAGTGATGCAAACTAGTCTAAAATGCAATGTATATGCGTGAGAAACTAACTTATATGTATGCAAAATACATGAAATATGCAGCAATATCACAAAACGAGATCCATCCATGGGGTGTGGTATGGATCACTCCTTCATTCTCTCCTCCAGATCCATGGCGTTTGGCGGACAAAGAGATTGAAGGGCAAAGAACTCAGATTTCAAACATGCGGCTTAACTAGTCCCCTAGACTACCATGGCGTTTAGGAAAGGGTAATTAGTCTCTAGGATGCGATTTTCAGAGACCTCTGGATCCTGTCAAGGTAAGAGGCCTCTCTGATCATAAAAATCTTGGCGTGAGACTCTTTAAGCCTTAAGAGCTCGTCATCCTAGAAGAGAAAGCCATGAAGAACAAGAAAACACCAAACTTTGAAAACCTTTTCGACCTCTTTGAATCCTCTCAACCCCAAAACCCGATGAAACTACTCACTATACATAAAGTAAACCAAATAAAGCATAAACGATGAACAAATAAACATGAAGAATGATGGATTTAAACTTAAACGACTCAAAGATTCAAGAACAAAGCTTCCATGTCTAACAATGGCGAAATTGCCTTCGAACAGAGAGAAAAAGATGAAAATGATAAAGTGAAAAACGTGTGTTCAAAAGCGTGATCGCCGCCTTCTCGAAATAGGCCAAACAGCTCGATGGTCCCCCCCCTCGCTAGCGGCCATAAACGGTTAAAGTGCAATGAGATCGACCTCGAGATCGAGCATCTCGCTCAATCATCTTCGAACATCGTGCCTTCAGCTCGATCTGTGTCTCGATCTTCTTCGGTGGATCGAGTGCTTCGTTCGATCTTGGAGTCGAACTTTGGAGGATCGAGTGGTGGACTCAATTCGGCTCTTGCTCGGCCTGGCGTCATTCACGTCCGTACTCCTTGATTGATCGCTTCACTCGATCTCCGTCTCGATCAGTTCCCTTGGATCGGATGGACTACTCGATCTTCTGGTCGATCTCATATAGATCGACCGGCCATGCTCGATCCGCTTCTCGATCTCTGGTCCTTAGCAAGCATTTCTGAATTCCCCAAGCTCCCACGAGCCTCCTCTCGAGCCTCAACAGGTCCACGAACCCTCCAAGACTCCAAAGTAGCCGAAAACAACCTGTATGCGATGCAAAATGCAAGAAATGTGCATATGCTGGAGCAAGAATAATCTAGGACCTAAAGTGATGCAAACTAGTCTAAAATGCAATGTATATGCGTGAGAAACTAACTTATATGTATGCAAAATACATGAAATATGCAGCAATATCACAAAACGAGATCCATCCATGGGGTGTGGTATGGATCACTCCTTCATTCGCTCCTCCAGATCCATGGCGTTTGGCGGACAAAGAGATTGAAGGGCAAAGAACTCAGATTTCAAACACGCGGCTTAACTAGTCCCCTAAACTACCATGGCGTTTGGGAAAGGGTAATTAGTCTCTAGGATGCGATTTTCAGAGACCTCTGAATCCTTTCAAGGTAAGAGGCCTCTCTGATCATAAAAATCTTGGCATGAGACTCTTTAAGCCTTAAGAGCTCGACATCCTTGAAGAGAAAGCAATGAAGAACAAGAAAATACCAAACTTTGAAAACCTTTTCGACCTCTTTGAATCCTCTCAACCCCAAAACCCGATGAAACTACTCACTACACATAAAGTAAACCAAATAAAGCATAAACGATGAACTAATAAACATGAAGAACGATGGATTTAAAATTAAACGGCTCAAAGATTCAAGAACAAAGCTTCCATGTCTAAAAATGGCGAAATTGTCTTCGAATAGAGAGAAAAATATGAAAATGATAAAGTGAAAAACGTGTGTTCAAAAGCGTGATCGCCGCCTTCTCGAAATTGGCCAAACAGCTCGATGGTCCCCCCCCTCGCTAGCGGCCATAAACGGTTAAAGTGCAATGAGATCGACCTCGAGATCGAGCATCTCGCTCAATCATCTTCGGACATCGTGCCTTTAGCTCGATCTGTGTCTCGATCTTCTTCGGTGGATCGAGTGCTTCGTTCGATCTTGGAGTCGAACTTTGGAGGATCGAGTGGTGGACTCGATTCGGTTCTTGCTCTGCATGGCGTCATTCACGTCTGTACTCCTTGATCGATCGCTTCACTTGATCTCCGTCTCGATCAGTTCCCTTGGATCAGATGGACTACTCGATCTTCTGGTCGATCTCATCTAGATCGACCGGCCATGCGCGATCCGCTTCTCGATCTCTGGTCCTTATCAAGCATTTCTGAATTCTCCAAGCTCCCACGAGCCTCCTCTCGAGCCTCAACACGTCCACGAACCCTCCAAGACTCTAAAGTAGCCGAAAACAACCTGTATGCGATGCAAAATGCAAGAAATGTGCATATGCTGGAGCAAGAATAATCTAGGACCTAAAGTGATGCAAACTAGTCTAAAATGCAATGTATATGCGTGAGAAACTAACTTATATGTATGCAAAATACATGAAATATGCAGCAATATCACAAAACAAGATCCATCCATGGGGTGTGGTATGGATCACTCCTTCCTTCTCTCCTCCAGATCCATGGCGTTTGTTGGACAAAGAGATTGAAGGGCAAAGAACTCAGATTTCAAACACGCGGCTTAACTAGTCCCCTAAACTACCATGGCGTTTGGGAAAGGGTAATTAGTTTCTAGGATGCGATTTTCAGAGACCTCTGAATCCTGTCAACGTAAGAGGCCTCTCTCATCATAAAAATCTTGGCATGAGACTCTTTAAGCCTTAAGAGCTCGACATCCTTGAAGAGAAAGGAATGAAGAACAAGAAAACACCAAACTTTGAAAACCTTTTCGACCTCTTTGAATCCTCTCAACCCCAAAACCCGATGAAACTACTCACTATACATAAAGTAAACCAAATAAAGCATAAACGATGAACAAATAAACATGAAGAACGATGGATTTAAACTTAAACGACTCAAAGATTCAAGAACAAAGCTTCCATGTCTAACAATGGCGAAATTGCCTTCGAACAGAGAGAAAAAGATGAAAATGATAAAGTGAAAAACGTGTGTTCAAAAGCGTGATCGCCGCCTTCTCGAAATAGGCCAAACAGCTCGATGGTCCCCCCCCCCTCGCTAGCGGCCATAAACAGTTAAAGTGCAATGAGATCGACCTCGAGATCGAGCATCTCGCTCAATCATCTTCGAACATCGTGCCTTCAGCTCGATCTGTGTCTCGATCTTTTTCGGTGGATCGAGTGCTTCGTTCGATCTTGGAGTCGAACTTTGGAGGATCGAGTGGTGGACTCGATTCGGCTCTTGCTCGGCATGGCGTCATTCACGTTCGTACTCCTTGATTGATCGCTTCACTCGATCTCCGTCTCGATCAGTTCCCTTGGATCGGATGGACTACTCGATCTTCTGGTCGATCTCATATAGATCGACCGGCCATGCTCGATCCCCTTCTCGATCTCTGGTCCTTAGCAAGCATTTCTGAATTCTCCAAGCTCCCACGAGCCTCCTCTCGAGCCTCAACAGGTCCACGAACCTTCCAAGACTCCAAAGTAGCCGAAAACAACCTGTATGCGATGCAAAATACAAGAAATGTGCATATGCTGGAGCAAGAATAATCTAGGACCTAAAGTGATGCAAACTAGTCTAAAATGCAATGTATATGCGTGAGAAACTAACTTATATGTATGCAAAATACATGAAATATGCAGCAATATCACAAAACGAGATCCATCCATGGGGTGTGGTATGGATCACTCCTTCATTCGCTCCTCCAGATCCATGGCGTTTGGCGGACAAAGAGATTGAAGGGCAAAGAACTCAGATTTCAAACACGCGGCTTAACTAGTCCCCTAAACTACCATGGCGTTTGGGAAAGGGTAATTAGTCTCTAGGATGCGATTTTCAGAGACCTCTGAATCCTTTCAAGGTAAGAGGCCTCTCTGATCATAAAAATCTTGGCATGAGACTCTTTAAGCCTTAAGAGCTCGACATCCTTGAAGAGAAAGCAATGAAGAAGAAGAAAACACCAAACTTTGAAAACCTTTATGACCTCTTTGAATCCTCTCAACCCCAAAACCCGATGAAACTACTCACTACACATAAAGTAAACCAAATAAAGCATAAACGATGAACTAATAAACATGAAGAACGATGGATTTAAACTTAAACAACTCAAAGATTCAAGAACAAAGCTTCCATGTCAAACAATGGCGAAATTGCCTTCGAACAGAGAGAAAAAGATGAAAATGATAAAGTGAAAAACTTGTGTTCAAAAGCGTGATCGCCGCCTTCTCGAAATAGGCCAAACAGCTCGATGGTCCCCCCCTCGCTAGCGGCCATAAACGGTTAAAGTGCAATGAGATCGACCTCGAGATCGAGCATCTCGCTCAATCATCTTCGGACATCGTGCCTTCGGTGGATCGAGTGCTTCGTTCGATCTTGGAGTCGAACTTTGGAGGATCGAGTGGTGGACTCGATTCGGCTCTTGCTCTGCATGGCGTCATTCACGTCCATACTCCTTGATCGATCGCTTCACTCGATCTCCGTCTCGATCAGTTCCCTTGGATCGGATGGACTACTCGATCTTCTGGTCGATCTCATCTAGATCGACCGGCCATGCTCGATCCGCTTCTCGATCTCTGGTCCTTAGCAAGCATTTCTGAATTCTCCAAACACCCACGAGCCTCCTCTCGAGCCTCAACACGTCCACGAACCCTCCAAGACTCCAAAGGAGCCGAAAACAACTTGTATGCGATGCAAAATGCAAGAAATGTGCATATGCTGGAGCAAGAATAATCTAGGACCTAAAGTGATGCAAACTAGTCTAAAATGCAATGTATATGCGTGAGAAACTAACTTATATGTATGCAAAATACATGAAATATGCAGCAATATCACAAAACAAGATCCATCCATGGGGTGTGGTATGGATCACTCCTTCATTCTCTCCTCCAGATCCATGGCGTTTGGCGGACAAAGAGATTGAAGGGCAAAGAACTCAGATTTCAAACACGCGGCTTAACTAGTCCCCTAAACTACCATGGCGTTTAGGAAAGGGTAACTAGTCTCTAGGATGCGATTTTCAGAGACCTCTGGATCCTGTCAAGCTAAGAGGCCTTTCTGATCATAAAAATCTTGGCGTGAGACTCTTTAAGCCTTAAGAGCTCGTCATCCTAGAAGAGAAAGCCATGAAGAACAAGAAAACACCAAACTTTGAAAACCTTTTCGACCTCTTTGAATCCTCTCAACCCCAAAACCCGATGAAACTACTCACTACACATAAAGTAAACCAAATAAAGCATAAACGATGAACTAATAAACATGAAGAACCATGGATTTAAACTTAAACGACTCAAAGATTCAAGAACAAAGTTTCCATGTCTAACAATGGCGAAATTGCCTTCGAACAGAGAGAAAAAGATGAAAATGATAAAGTGAAAAACGTGTGTTCAAAAGCGTGATCGCCGCCTTCTCAAAATAGGCCAAACAGCTCGATGGTCCCCCCCCTCGCTAGCGGCCATAAACGGTTAAAGTGCAATGAGACCGACCTCGAGATCGAGCATCTCGCTCAATCATCTTCGGACATCGTGCCTTCAGCTCGATCTGTGTCTCGATCTTCTTCGGTGGATCGAGTGCTTCGTTCGATCTTGGAGTCGAACTTTGGAGGATCGAGTGGTGGACTCGATTCGGCTCTTGCTCTGCATGGCGTCATTCACGTCCATACTCCTTGATCGATCGCTTCACTCGATCTCCGTCTCGATCAGTTCCTTTGGATCGGATGGACTACTCGATCTTCTGGTCGATCTCATCTAGATCGACCGGCCATGCTCGATCCGCTTCTTGATCTCTGGTCCTTAGCAAGCATTTCTGAATTCTCCAAGCTCCCACGAGCCTCCTCTCGAGCCTCAACACGTCCACGAACCCTCCAAGACTCCAAAGTAGCCGAAAACAACCTGTATGCGATGCAAAATGCAAGAAATGTGCATATGCTGGAGCAAGAATAATCTAGGACCTAAAGTGATGCAAACTAGTCTAAAATGCAATGTATATGCGTGAGAAACTAACTTATATGTATGCAAAATACATGAAATATGCAGCAATATCACAAAACAAGATCCATCCATGGGGTGTGGTATGGATCACTCCTTCATTCTCTCCTCCAGATCCATGGCGTTTGGCGGACAAAGAGATTGAAGGGCAAAGAACTCAGATTTCAAACACGCGGCTTAACTAGTCCCCTAAACTACCATGGCGTTTACGAAAGGGTAACTAGTCTCTAGGATGCGATTTTCAGAGACCTCTGGATCCTGTCAAGGTAAGAGGCCTCTCTGATCATAAAAATCTTGGCGTGAGACTCTTTAAGCCTTAAGAGCTCGTCATCCTAGAAGAGAAAGCCATGAAGAACAAGAAAACACCAAACTTTGAAAACCTTTTCGACCTCTTTGAATCCTCTCAACCCCAAAACCCGATGAAACTACTCACTACACATAAAGTAAACCAAATAAAGCATAAACGATGAACTAATAAACATGAAGAACCATGGATTTAAACTTAAACGACTCAAAGATTCAAGAACAAAGTTTCCATGTCTAACAATGGCGAAATTGCCTTCGAACAGAGAGAAAAAGATGAAAATGATAAAGTGAAAAACGTGTGTTCAAAAGCGTGATCGCCGCCTTCTCAAAATAGGCCAAACAGCTCGATGGTCCCCCCCCTCGCTAGCGGCCATAAACGGTTAAAGTGCAATGAGATCGACCTCGAGATCGAGCATCTCGCTCAATCATCTTCGGACATCGTGCCTTCAGCTCGATCTGTGTCTCGATCTTCTTCGGTGGATCGAGTGCTTCGTTCGATCTTGGAGTCGAACTTTGGAGGATCGAGTGGTGGACTCGATTCGGCTCTTGCTCTGCATGGCGTCATTCACGTCCATACTCCTTGATCGATCGCTTCACTCGATCTCCGTCTCGATCAGTTCCCTTGGATCGGATGGACTACTCGATCTTCTGGTCGATCTCATCTAGATCGACCGGCCATGCTCGATCCGCTTCTTGATCTCTGGTCCTTAGCAAGCATTTCTGAATTCTCCAAGCTCCCACGAGCCTCCTCTCGAGCCTCAACACGTCCACGAACCCTCCAAGACTCCAAAGTAGCCGAAAACAACCTGTATGCGATGCAAAATGCAAGAAATGTGCATATGCTGGAGCAAGAATAATCTAGGACCTAAAGTGATGCAAACTAGTCTAAAATGCAATGTATATGCGTGAGAAACTAACTTATATGTATGCAAAATACATGAAATATGCAGCAATATCACAAAACAAGATCCATCCATGGGGTGTGGTATGGATCACTCCTTCATTCTCTCCTCCAGATCCATGGCGTTTGGCGGACAAAGAGATTGAAGGGCAAAGAACTCAGATTTCAAACACGCGGCTTAACTAGTCCCCTAAACTACCATGGCGTTTACGAAAGGGTAACTAGTCTCTAGGATGCGATTTTCAGAGACCTCTGGATCCTGTCAAGGTAAGAGGCCTCTCTGATCATAAAAATCTTGGCGTGAGACTCTTTAAGCCTTAAGAGCTCGTCATCCTAGAAGAGAAAGCCATGAAGAACAAGAAAACACCAAACTTTGAAAATCTTTTCGACCTCTTTGAATCCTCTCAACCCCAAAACCCGATGAAACTACTCACTACACATAAAGTAAACCAAATAAAGCATAAACGATGAACTAATAAACATGAAGAACGATGGATTTAAACTTAAACGACTCAAAGATTCAAGAACAAAGTTTCCATGTCTAACAATGGCGAAATTGCCTTCGAACAGAGAGAAAAAGATGAAAATGATAAAGTGAAAAACGTGTGTTCAAAAGCGTGATCGCCGCCTTCTCGAAATAGGCCAAACAGCTCGATGGTCCCCCCCCCTCGCTAGCGGCCATAAACGGTTAAAGTGCAATGAGATCGACCTCGAGATCGAGCATCTCGCTCAATCATCTTCGGACATCGTGCCTTCAGCTCGATCTGTGTCTCGATCTTCTTCGGTGGATCGAGTGCTTCGTTCGATCTTGGAGTCGAACTTTGGAGGATCGAGTGGTGGACTCGATTCGGCTCTTGCTCGGCATGGCGTCATTCACGTCCGTACTCCTTGATCGATCGCTTCACTTGATCTCCGTCTCGATCAGTTCCCTTGGATCCGATGGACTACTCGATCTTCTGGTCGATCTCATCTAGATCGACCGGCCATGCTCGATCTGCTTCTCGATCTCTGGTCCCTAGCAAGCATTTCTGAATTCTCCAAGCTCCCACGAGCCTCCTCTCGAGCCTCAACACGTCCACGAACCCTCGAAGACTCCAAAGTAGCCGAAAACAACCTGAATGCGATGCAAAATGCAAGAAATATGCATATGCTGGTGCAAGAACACTCTAGGACCTAAAGTGATGCAAGCTATCCTAAAATGCAATGTATATGCGTGAGAAACTAACTTATATGTACACAAAATACATGAAATATGCAGCAATATCATACACCTCTGAAATGTTGTTGGGGCATTGCATAGTCTAAATGGCATTCTTCTATATGCAAAAGTGCCATTAGGACATGTGAATGTGGTTTTTACCTGATCATTAGGGTGAATGAGAATCTGGAAAAAACCACTATAGCCATCCTAGACGCAATAATATTTATGATTAGCTAATCTTTGTAGCATCTGGTCTATTAAAGGCAAAGGGAAGTGATCTTTTCTAGATGGAGCATTTAGTTTTCTATAATCTATGCACATCCTATGACCAGTTATAGTTCTAGTAGGGATTAGCTTATCATTTTCGTTTTTTACCACTGTGATTCCAACTTTCTTAGGCACCACATGGACCGGTGAGACCCATGTGCTGTCCGAGATAGGGTAAATCACACCAGCTTCAAGCAATTTTAAGATTTCCTTTTTAACAACTTCTTTCGGATTAGGATTCAATCTCCTTTGAGGTTCAACATATGCTTTTGTCTCATCATCTTGATGGATCCTATGAGTGCAGAGGTTAGGAGAAATGCCTTGGATATCATCTAGTGAATACCCACTGGCTCTCCTAAACGTCTTTAACATTTTGACAAGAGCAAGGATCTCATCATCACTGAGGTTATTATTGAAAATTCTAGGATAAGTAGAATTAGAACCTAAGAAGACATACCTTAGCCCTTTAGGAATAGGCTTGAGCTCTACCTTGGGTGCTTTGAGCTCACTCCAGTCCTCTCCTAAGCTGCTCTGCTCCTTGGGGCCAGCTTCATTGCTTGGTGAACCAGCTTCTTGAACTGAGAGCACCTCTTTCTTGGTGTATTCCAGCTTCTCAAATGGCTCCTCTTCTTCCAAGACATTGTGAGAGTCTAGCCTTAGCATGTAACCCAAGCTTTTCTTATCCAAATAACCATCTTCCCCATGCTCCTTTGTCGAAGCCACCTGGAGTTTGTCATCACAGCACAACTCCTCTTGAAGCTCATCATGCAGCCTTTCCAAGATCTCTATCTTGAACACTTGACCTTCTATAGTAGGCTGTTGCATTATCTGCTTGATGTCAAACTTGAGGGACATGTCTTTCCCCAATTTCAACTCAATCTTCCCTTTCTTGACATCTATAACAGCTCATGTTGTGGCTAAGAAGGGTCTTCCTAGTATGAGAGGGTCCTTAGGCTCCTCATCCATCTCTAGGACCATAAAGTCAGTTGGGATCTCCACGTTCCCAATTCTGATTGGCACATTCTCAAGTAGTCCCTTGGGGAGTCTCACTGATCTATCAGTCAACACTAAAGAGATTCTGCAGTCTTTAAATTCAGTGAACTCAAGGCGCCTGGCTATAGAGTAAGGCATTAAGCTTACACTTGCTCCTAAGTCACACAAGCATTTTTCAAACAGTAATGGACCTATAGAGCAGGGCAAAGTAAATCTTCCTGGGTCACTGAGCTTGTTAGGAGTCACCTTTTGTTGTTGAATGATGGTGCTGCACTCATGTGTTTGTACCACCATCCCTTGCAGATCTTTTGCTAGTACCACCATCCCTTGCAGATCTTTTGTTCTCTCAACCACAACATCTTTCAAGAATTTCTGATAAGGTGGAACCAAGACAAAAGCATCTAGCAATGGCATAGTGAGCTGAATCTTCTTCATCTGCTCATCAAAGAGACCTTTATAACTTAGGAATTAGCTGTTTCTTGAACCTTCCAGGAAATGGTATTGAAGGCTGATATGGTAGAGGAATGTATTTTGGTTCTTTGAATAACTCTTTAGGTGCTTCTCTTGGTTTCTCCTTAACCACTTCTTTGGCTTTGCTGTTCTTTGAACCTTTTTCAGCTTCATCCTCTTTAGCTTCTTCAGCATCTTTAACCACCACCCCATCTTCTTGTTCCTCAATGTCCTCATTGGGTTTAGTAGGTACTACCCTTCGAGGAAGTTGTTTCCCACTCCTTAAGACGACAGCTTTTACACTCTCTTGTAGGAGTAGAGAGTGAGATGATTGTGCAAGACTCTCTTGCTTAATTAGTCTCAGATTCAAAGATTCAATACTCCTTTGGATGTCAGCAGTCATGCTTCTCTGAACTTCAGATATATTGCTTTGAATTTCTGCAGCTTGGAGGGCAGAAGTTGCTTTATGTCCAAATCTTGTGAAAGCTGAGAGTTGTTGGCGCTAACTGTTTGAGAAGAAGAAGCTTGATGTTGTTGAATGTAAGGGCCTCCATTGGACTGTTGTTGATGAACATCATAGTCTTGTCTCATAATCTGCTCCTCTTGGACCTGAACAGATTTGACTTGATGTTCCTTGTAGGGGCTATGTGTAGCAACAATTTGAATTGGTTTGGTGGCTCCATTGAACAACATATCCACCTTTTCCTGAAAATACTTCATCTCATGCATTGCTGTTTCAAACTTCTCTTCAGCTGCCTTTGCATATTGCTCAAACTCATCCACATAATCCCAATTGCTTAGCGCCATTTTCTCTACTAATATCCATCCTTCATCAACATCTTTGCCAAGGAAGTAGCCATTACTAGCTGTATCTTGAAGGATTCTTATTTTGGGTAGAGCATCTCTATAGAGAGTGGAGAGAAGCATTTCCTTGGTAAAACCATGATGAGGGCATTGTTGAGTGAAGCCTCTAAACCTTTCCCAAGTGTCTCCAAAACTCTCATTAGACCATTGCTTGAAGTTTGATATCTCATTACTGAATTTTGCAGTTCTAGAAGGAGAGAAGAACTTGGTTAAGAAAGCTCCTTTGCATTGTTCCCAAGTGGTGATGCTTCCTTGTGTCAAAGACTTTTCTCACATTTGAGCTCTATCTCCAAGAGAGAAAGGAAAAATATGATCTTTAATCCATTATCTGAAACTCTACTAAGCTTTGTCATAGCACAAAACTTCTCAAAGTGAACCAAATACTCAAGAGGGTCTTGGTTAGGCAAGCCAAAGAACTTCCTCTCTTGAACCATAGCAATCTTGCTGCTCTTTATTTCATAGTGGTTAGTCTCTATAGGTGAAAGAATACCTTGTCTTGAAACATAGCTTGATGGTATATCTGCAGCACCTATAGGTCTCAATGGTCTTTGAACCCAAGCTCCTTGTAAATCATGTGGACCTTGCTATCCTTGTAAGCCTTGGATCCCTTGAAGACCTTGTGGACCTTGCAACCCACAACCAGCAGCATACTGATGTTCTTCCATGCTTCAACAACTGATTTGAGCAGCTGCAAACCCCAAAATCCTTGACCTTTAACTTCAGTTGTAGTTGTAGACACTTAAGGGCAAGTGTGTTGGTACCTACAAATGAAATTCTAGACCAAGAAGAGAAATCAGTAACCTAAAACGAAAATAATAAAGCTTGATCACAAGATCTCTACAAATCTTACCGAACAAAGCATTCCCCTATTGGCAAAAGCGTCAAATTGATGTAGGTTTTTATCCTATCTCAATCCTCAATCCACATTAGTCATTGTAGCATTGAGTTTAGTCAATCCATAAGGTGAAGTTTGAAGCAGTAAGACTTCAAGGGCAAAGACAAGGAAACTTCCAAGGCCAGCAACATCAAGGGACCAAAAGCTACCCTCCTGTGTTTCCTCCTAGTTTCGTGCCACAGCAGCAACAAGTTCAACCTCCACCTAAAGATCCGGTCCAAGCTATGTTCCAACAATTACTTCAAAGACAAGCATCTACAAATCAAAAATTTGTTGATATGAACAATAGGCTGGACTCTTCTCTTACTGAGGTATTTACACAAATCACCAACATGAACAACAAGATTCACCAGCTAGAGAAAGGAAAGGCCAGTTCAAGCAGTCAAGGTAGCTTACCCGAAAAGTGTGAGACAAACCCTAAGGAGTATGCAAATGCGATCACCTTGAGAAGTGGGAAAGAGCTACCACCACGGTCTATACCTGCGGACAAGGAGGACATTGTGATTCAAGAGGGGGAGAGTAATCTCTCAAATGATCAAGAGATCACATTTGAGAATGTCTACATTGCAAGGCCAAAGAAAGGCAAGGAAGCGGTTTTGGAGAAAAAAGTGGAGGAATTTAGCAAAGAGAACGAAGTTTTCGTGCCTCCACCTTACAAACCAAAGCTCCCCTTCCCTGGACGTTTCAAGAAGCAGTGGTTGAGAAGCATAGAGCCCTGTTTGAGAAGCACTTGAAGGACGTTGAGATAAAACTGCCGTTGCTTGATTGTTTGGCTATGGTGCCAAAATACGCCAAGTTTTTGAAAGACACTCTAGCTAAGAAAGATAAAGAGAGTGAAGAGGTCCTGGTATTGAGTCAAGAAGGCAGTGCAATCATCCACAAGGAGATAGCTCCAAAGAAGCTAGGGGATTCAGGGTCATTCACTATCCCTTGTGCACTAGGCCCTTTGAAGTTTGAAAGTTGCTTATATGATCTTGGGGCAAGCATTAACCTTATGCCTCACTCCATTGCCAAAAAGCTAGGCTTTACCAAGTTTAAGGAGTGCAGAATCTCACTCATTCTGGCTGATCAAAGTATAAGGCTCCCTGTAGGCATGCTTGAAGACCTACCCGTGAGGATTAGCAACGTGAATGTGCCAACAGATTTTGTAGTTCTAGAAATGGATGAGGAACCAAGAGACCCTCTAATCCTTGGTAGAACCTTTCTAGCAACTGTTGGGGCCATCATAGACGTGAAGAATGGCAAGATTTCTCTGCACCTGGGCAAAGACATCAAGCTGAACTTTGACATCAACGAAGTCTTGAAGAAGCCAATGATTGATGGGCAAGTGTTCTACATAGAGCACTTAGCCGATGAGTTACTTGAGGAATTGGGACAAGAGGATCATCTACAGCTGGCTTTGACAAAGGAGTGTGGGGAGTATGGTTTCTTGAGTGAACAAACCCATGAATATGTACACATCCTTGATTCTCGCAAGGTTGTGAACGAAGATGAAGGCCAGTGCCTAGAGATCGACCTGGAGATTGATTAGATTTCTTGATCAAGAAAAGAGATCGATGAGACAATCGACCGAGACAACTCGATCTGTTCAGAGAACGACCTCGTGAATCGATCTCCTGCTCGATCCATATCCAATCGAGCAAGTGGATCATGGGAGTGCACTCGATCCAGCCTAGATAGAGGGAGCGATCGACTGACTGGCTCGATCTCTGCGGTAGGTACGGTCCAAGATGGTAGCCTGAGAGCTCATGACTTGGGTTCAAAAAGGGCGAATGAGGACAGAAACCTCAACATGAGCCAAGAGGAGGACTGGAGTGAGCTGCTAGCCCCAAAGGTGGACCTAAAGCAGCTTCAAAATGGGCTAAGATATGCTTTCTTAGGACCAAATGATACATATCCGGTTATTGTGAATGAAGATCTAAATGATGATGAGTTAGACTCACTCCTTAAGGAGCTGAGGAAGTATAGAAAGGCCATTGGATACTCTCTCAGTGACATCAAGGGCCTTGGACCAATGCTTTATAGTCATAGGATTCATTTAGACAATGAAAACAAATCTTCCACAGAGCATCAAAGACGTTTGAACCCGAATTTGAAAGAAGTAGTTAAGAAAGAAATCTTAAAACTCTTAGAGGCTGACGTGATATACCCGATCAGTGATAGCACATGGGTCCCTCCGGTCCATGTGGTGCCAAAGAAAGGGGGTATCACAGTTATAAAAAATGAAAAAGATGAGTTAATTCCTACTAGGACAATAACCGGACATAGAATGGGTATTCACTATAGGTAACTCAACACAGCCACTAGGAAAGATCATTTCCCTCTTCCCTTCATTGCCCAAATGCTAGAGAGATTAGCCAATCATCCATACTACTGTTTTCTAGATGGCTATAGCGGTTTCTTTCACATGACCAAGAGAAAATCACTTTCACTTGCCCTTATGGTACCTTTGCATATCGAAGGATGCCATTTGGGTTATGTAATGCACCAGCAACCTTTCAAAGGTGTATGATATAGCTGCATATTCCATGCATTTTGCATACATATAAGTTAGTTTCTCATGCATATACATTGCATTTTAGGTTAGTTTGCATCACTTTAGGTCCTAGAGTGTTCTTGCACCAGCATATGCATATTTCTTGCATTTTGCATCACAAACAGGTTGTTTTCGGCTACTTTGGAGCCTTGGAGGGTTAGTGGACGTGTTGAGGCTCATGAGGAAGTTCGTGGGACTTGAAGAACTCGGGAATGCTTGCTAAGGACCAGAGATCGAAAGGAGGTTCGAGCATGGCCGATCGATCTAGATGAGATCGACCAGAAAATCGAGTAGCCCAGCCGATCCAAGGGAATTGATCGAGACTGAGATCGAGTGAAGCGATCGATCAAGGTGTACAGACGTGAATGACGCCATGCAGAGTGAGAGCCGGATCGAGTCCACCACTCGATCCTCCAAAGATCGACTCCAAGATCGAACGAAGCACCCGATCCACCGAGGAAGATCGAGACGAAGATCGAGCTGAAGGCACGATGCCTAAAGATGATAGAGTGAGATGCTCGATCCCGAAGTCGATCTCAGCATACTTTAACCGCTTTTGGACGCTAGCAAAGGGGGGACCATCGAGTGTTTGGCCTGTTTTGGCAAGGCAGCGAGCATGCTTTACAACACACGTTTTCACTTTTATCTTTTTATCATCTTTTTTCTCTCTGTTCGAAGGCGATTTCGCCATTGTTGGATTTTGAAGTTTTTCTTGCTTTGTATCGAATCGTTTAAGCTTAATCTATTGTTTTTCATGTTCGTCATTTCATTCTTCATGCTTTGCTTGGTTTACTTAATGTGTAGTGAGTAGTTTAATCGGGTTTTGGGGTTGAGAGGATTTGAAGGGGTCGAAAAGGTTTTCAAGTTTGGAGTTTTCTTGTTCTTAATTACTTTCTTTTCTAAGATGTTGAGTTCTTAAGGCATAAAGAGTCCACGCCAAGATCTTTATGATCAGAGAGAGCTCTTACCTTGACAGGATCCAGAGATCTCTGAAAGTCACATCTTAGAGGCTAGTTGCTCTTTCCCAAACGCCATGGTAGTTTAGAGGACTAGTTAAGCCGCGTGTTTGAAATCCATTTTCCATGTGATAAACGCTTTTCTAGCTCGGGTTTATGATGCAGAGAGGTTATCAAACTCTAATGCAAGCAATGTCATAGTATAGCAAGCAAGAGAGAGTCAATCCACTTCTAGGAGATAGAGAATGCACAGAGAATGCAAGGACTAAAGCAAATCTAAGCAAAATGAGAAAGTTTATGAGAAAACATCTAAGAACTAGATGCAGCAACCTAAACAGAGTGAAACCTATTTTAAAAATACTAAAAAGGAAGCAACTACCACGAGAAACAAACGGATTGATTAAAGGAAAGAGCTTTAAATTATTAAAATTCGACTAGTAAATCGACCACGAGATCGACCACTAGATCGAGCAGTAACAATCGATCTCGTCTAAAATCGTAAGAACAGTAAAGCTAATGACCAGGATGCTATCAGATAACAAGCGAATGATGAGAATAGACGTAAAGATGCTAAAAGAAAGGGCCTAGGTTTGAGATTCATGGTTAGGGGTTTCAAAAGTTCGACCTTGGTTTTAAAACTTTAGATCGACTCACTTGGTGAGGATCTCTAAGCCTTGAAAACAAAACAAGATCTATCCGTGGCTTTCGGTATAGATCACTCTTTCATCCTCTCCTCCAAACCCATTGCTTTTGGTGGAAAGAGAGGTCGAAAGGCGAGGAAAACAGATATCAAGTAAATGGCTTAACTAATCCCCCAAACTTCCTTGGCTTTTGGGAAGGGGTAACTAGTCTCTAAGGTGTGATCTTCCGAGATTCCTGGATCCTGTCAAGGTAAGGAACCTCTCGGATCATGAAGCTCTTGGCGTGAGAGTCTTCAAGCATTAAGCTATCAACACCTTAGAAGAGATAGCCTTTAAAAACGTTTAGAAAAATCCCAAGATCGAAACCCTTTCAACCCATTAATCCTCTCAACCCCGAACCCAAAGTAACTACTCACTACACATAGAGTAAATCAAGCAAAGCATATGAAACGAGACGATAAACATGAAAGAAAAACTGGATTAAACGATAATGATTCGAATACAAAAGCTTAAGAGAAAAACGAGTTTCAACAATGGTGTTCTTTACGAAAACGAGAGAGAAAACATAAGGAAAAAGATAAAGATCTAAAAAGTTCTCGAAAAAGGGCGTCGCCGCCTTGCCTAAAATGCCCAAACAAGCCAATGGTCCCCCCTTCGCTAGCAGCCAAAAACGGTTGAAAGGACAGAAATCGACTCCAAGATCGAGTGGTTCTCTCGATCATATCCGGACATCGTGTCTTCGGCTCGATCTGGGTCTCGATCTTCATCGGCGAATCGAGTGTTAAATCCGATCTCGGTATCGATCTTCGGCTGGATCGAGTGGTGTACTCGATCTGTCTCTCGCTCTGCATGGCGTCATTTACGTCTGTACCGATTGATCGATTGCTTCACTCGATCTCCGTCTCGATCATTTTCCTTGGATCGCCTAGTTGGCTCGATCTTCTGGTCGACCAACTCCTAGATCGAACGGCCATGCTCGATCTGCTCCTCGATCTCTGGTCCTTAGCATATTTCCGAGCTCCCACGAACTGCTACATCAGCTTCAACACGTGCACGAACCTCCACGACTCCAAAGCAGCCAGAAACAACCTGAATGTGATGCAAAATGCAAGAAAAATGCATATGCTGATGCAAGAATGCTCTAGGACCCTAAGTGATGCAATCTAACCTAAAACATGATACAAATGCATGAAAAGCTAACTAATGAGTATGCAAAATGTATGCAATGTGCAATAACATCACCTTGCCTCTCAATCTCTTTTTCCACCAAACGCCATGGGTCTGGAGGAGAGAATGAGAGAGTGATCCATACCACACGCCATGGATGGGTCTTGTTTTGTTTTCAAGGCTTAGAGAACCTCACAAAGTGAGTAGATCTAGAGTTTTCAAACCAAGCTTGAACCTTTGAAACCCCTGAACGTGAATCTCAACCCTAGACCCTCTTTCTTAGTATTCTTACATCTTTTCTAGTCATTCGCTTGTTACCTGTTGCATCCTGGTCATTAGTTTCGTTGCGCTTGCATTTTAATCATTCTGTTTGTTCGTCCTGGTAGTTCACTCTTTCCTAGTAATTTTAAAATAGTTTTGTCTTGCATTTAGTTGTTGCATTTAGTTTTTAGGAATTTTACAAAATCATTCATCATTTGCCTAGCTTTACTCGATCCTTGCATTCTCAATGATCTTTCTAGCTCCTAGGATTGGATTGATACTCGCTTGCATACTTTACTACAACTAAGTATTGCATTTGAGCTTTGATACATCATTGCATACACTCTTCAAAATCTTGTTATCAAATGACGCAGTTGCCATTCTAGGAGTGTTAGAAAGTATTGAGATTTGGGGTTTAGTAAAGACTAAGCCTTTACTTTGTTTAAGTTACTAATTTCTCTACTCTCAAACGTGTGTCTTTCAGGTACATGAATCTTCGTTCAAGGGGAGACAACAATCTACTTCAACCCTTGGACAACATTCATCAACTTGGTCATTCACGACAAAGAAGAGTACGAGAACAAGCTAGAGCTTTTGAGGAGATTGTTCAGCACGGTTTGATTGACTTTGAAGCTATGGCCGAGCACGAGCATCTGGAGGACCTCCTCCAGCTCACGGGGCAGTGGGAAGGGGCAATGGAAACCCCCAACACACGGCTAGACCCCCAAGGATCATAGGAGCCGGAGATGCTCCCAATACTCATCACAATAGGTTTGGGATCACTCCTCCTCCTTTACAGAACAACAACTTCGAGATTAAGCCGGGTTTCATCTCAATGGTGCAAAACAATAAGTTTCATGGGCTAGCAATGGAAGATCCCTTGGAACACCTTGATAACTTCGAACAAGTATGTGGGATGATCAAGATAAATGGCATATCCGAAGATGCTTTCAAGCTGCGTCTCTTTCCATTTTCTCTTGGAGACAAGGCTAGACATTGGGAGAAGACACTTCCACAAGGCACCATTACATCTTGGGCTGAGTGTAAGAAGGCTTTCCTCTCAAAATTCTTCTCGAGCACCCGAACAGCAAGGCTAAGAAGCGAGATCAGCGGCTTCACGCAAAGGAACAATGAAACTTTCAATGAAGCCATGGAACGGTTCAAGGACTATACTATCCAATGTCCTCACCACGGCTTCAGCGAAGAGACTCTTCTAAGCACTATCTACCGAGGAGCTTCACCAAAGATTCGCTTGTTGCTTGACACGCCTAGTAAGGGAAACTTCCTTGGTCAAGAGGTAGAAGAAGGCATGGAGCTGATTGAGAACTTAGCACTAAGTGACGGCAACTATGCTCAGGATTATGACCGTGCACCAAGAGGTTCTGAGCTAGAGTCTCACAAGAAAGAGTTGAAATCATTGCATGAGAAGATTGACAAGTTGGTTTTGGCAAATCAGAAGCATGTTCACTTTGTTGGTGAAGCGGATGAGAGCCAAGAGGAGCTTGAGTTGAGCCAAGAAGAAGCCAATTGGGTGGCGGGTCAAAACCACTACAAACCTCAAGGATATTCACAAGGCTACAACCAGAACAACAATCTCTCATACCGTAGCACCAATGTCGCAAACCCTAAGGATCAAGTGTACCCTGCTCAGAAAGCAAAGCCTTTCGTACCTTACAACAAAGGCTTTCAGCCGAGTGGTGGCTTCCAAGGGCAAGGGCAGAACAACTTCCAAGGACAACAGCAAGGAAACAAGGGTTATACGCCAATGTACCTCAGCAGCAACTACCGATGCAACAATAAGTTGATCCTGTCCAAGCTATGTTTCAACAATTGATTCACGGGCAAGCCTCTACAAACCAGAAGTTTGCCGAGATGAACACTCGCTTAGACTCGTCTCTCACGGATTTCTCTACTCAGATTACAACCTTGAATAACAAAATCAAACAACTTGAGAAGGGAAAGGCAAGCTCAAGTGGTCAGAATAGCTTACCGGGCAAGTGTGAGCAAAATCCCAAGGAATACGCCAATGCCATTACGCTAAGGAGTGGGAAAGAGCTAGCACATACGGTTACTCCAAAGAACAACGAGGACGTTGTAATTCAAGAGGGGGAGGGTAAGATTTCAGCTGATGATAAGATCAACTTTGACAATGTCTGGATTCAAGGGCCAAGAAGAGGAGACAAAGCGGTTGTTGAGAAGAAAGCGGAGCAAACTACTAAGGAGAAGGATGCTTATGTACCTCCGCCGTATGTACCTAAGCTACCTTTTCCTGGCCGTTTCAAGAAGCAACTCATAGAGAAGCATAGAGTCTTGTTTGAGAAGCATCTTAAGGACGTAGAGATCAAGCTACCTCTCGTGGACTGCCTTGCAATGATGTCTAAATGCGCCAAATTCTTCAAAGACACTCTCGTGAAGAAGAATAAGGAAAGCAAGGAAGTGCTTGTTCTAAGTGAGGAGTGTAGTGCTGTGATACATAAGGAGATAGTCCCTAAGAAGTTGGGAGACCCTGGAAGCTTCACTATACCTTTGCTTTAGGTCCTTTGGAGTTCAAGAGTTGCCTTTGTTATCTCGGAGCTAGCATAAATCTGATGCCTCATTCCGTGGCAAAGAAGCTTGGCTTTACCCATTTCAAAGATTGCAGAATCTCGTTGGTACTAGCTGATAGAAGTATGAGGTTACCCGTGGGATTGCTGGAGGACTTGCCAGTGAAGATCAGTGGAGTAAACGTGCCTACAGACTTGTGTAAAGCATTGTGAAGAGACAAACTTGGTGCTTAATCGGGAAAAATGCCACTTCATGGTTAAGGAGGGGATCGTGCTTGGACATAAGATATCAGAGAAGGGTATTGAAGTCGATAAGGAAAAGATTGAAGTAATGACAAGCCTTGAGCCGCCAGTTAACGTCAAAGGGGTGAGAAGTTTCTTGGGACACGCCGGTTTCTACAGGCGCTTCATTAAAGACTTTTCTAAGATTGCACGCCCTCTCACGCGGCTGTTGTGCAAGGAGGCCGAATTCGTCTTTGATGAGGAGTGTTTGCAAGCTTTCGTGACCATCAAGGAGGCCCTAGTATCCGCGCCTATAGTGCAAGCACCAGACTGGACTATACCTTTCGAGATTATGTGTGATGCTAGTGACTATGCCGTGGGAGCCGTTCTAGGCCAAAGGAAGGATAAGAAGCTGCATGTGATATACTATGCTTCAAGAACCTTGGATGACACGCAAACGAGGTACACCACTACGGAGAAGGAGCTATTGGCGGTTGTATTCGCCTTTGAGAAGTTCAGGGCTTACCTCGTGGGTTCCAAGACCATTGTTTACACGGATCACGCAGCTTTGCGTTATATCTATTCCAAGAAGGACACTAAGCCGAGGCTTTTGAGATGTATCCTCTTACTTCAAGAATTTGACATGGAAATCAAGGACAAGAAAGGGATAGAGAACGGCATTTCTGACCATCTCTCTCGGTTAAGGATCAACGAGTCTCTTCCTTTAGATGATTCTCTCCCTGAAGAACAACTCATGGCAATCACTACGGCTGTTTGTGGAAGCTTAGAGGGGCGGTTTGCCGAAGTTTTGAGCTTCAAAGAGGAGGATCTCCCTTGGTACGCGGATATTGTGAACTACTTGGCGTGTGGGGAAGAGCCGTCGCATCTTGACAACTACCATAGGAAGAAGTTCATGAGAGACGTGAGCCACTACTATTGGGATGACCCCTATTTATACAAGAGAGGAGTGGATAGCCTGCACAGAAGATGCGTGACAAAGGAGGAAGCAAGAGATATCATCTTTCATTGCCACGGTTCTTTGTATGGCGGACACTTTGCTTCATTCAAAACCGCCACAAAAGTCTTACAAGCCGGCTTCTGGTGGCCGTCCATCTTGAAGGACACCCATGAGTTCGTCATGAGCTGCGAGGCATGTCAAAGAGCAGGGAATATCACTAAGAGGAATGAGATGCCTCAAGTTCCCATATTTGAGGTAGACATCTTTGACGCGTGGGGCATAGACTTCATGGGGCCATTTCCTTCATTATATGGCAACAAGTTCATACTAGTAGCTGTTGATTACGTCTCTAAATGGGTTGAGGCCATTGCTTCCCCAACAAACGACTCTAAGGTGGTGATCAAGCTCTTTAAGAACATTATTTTCCCGAGGTTTGGAGTTCCCAAGGTTGTGATAAGTGACGGAGGGAGCTATTTCATCAACAAGCTGTTTGAAAATTTACTAAAGAAGTATGGCGTGAAGCATAAGGTAGCTACGCCTTACCATCCTCAAACGAGTGGCCAAGTGGAGGTTTCTAACTGTCAGATAAAGGCGATACTCCAGAGAACTGTTCGGATAACTCGGAAGGATTGGGCGGTGAAGTTGGATGACGCTTTGTGGGCGTACCGGACTGCTATCAAAACGCCTATTGGTACCACTCCTTTCACTATTCTCTACGGTAAAGGCTGTCACCTCCCTGTTGAGCTGGAACATAGGCCGTTGTGGGCTGTAAAGCGGCTGAATTTTGATCTGAAGACGGCTCAGGAGAAGCGGTTGATCCAGTTGCACGAGCTTGATGAGCTAAGGCTGGACGCTTACGAAAGCGCTAGGATCTACAAGGAGCATACCAAGGCTGCTCATGACAAG
Source organism: Thlaspi arvense (assembly GCA_911865555.2). Classification (NCBI taxonomy): domain Eukaryota; kingdom Viridiplantae; phylum Streptophyta; class Magnoliopsida; order Brassicales; family Brassicaceae; genus Thlaspi; species Thlaspi arvense. The sequence goes on along the minus strand of OU466862.2, from coordinate 43,940,085 downwards.
AAACTGGTGCCTAAGGAGCTTAAGGAAGGGAGTTTGGTGCTGCTTTACAACTCGAGGCTCAAGCTCTTTCCAGGGAAGCTGAAGTCACGGTGGAGCGGTCCGCATGAAATCAAGAAAGTATTACCTTACGGAGCTGTCACGTTGGTCGGCAAGAGTGGGAATGCATTCACAGTGAACGGACTCAGAGTTAAGCTATACATGGCGAGTGCATTTGACAAGGAGAGCACCTCAATGCTTCTCCAAGACTCACCATCTGCCTAAACCAAGTAAAGTTTAGCTAAAGACGATAAAGAAAGCGCACTTGGGAGGCATTCCCATGTCTATCCTGTACATATCCTTGCTTTATTTCTTTTCCAGTTTTATGTTTTTGTCTTATGAGTGTGTAGGAACAAGTATGAGAGACGCAGGCCATGATCTGAGTTCCAAAAGGAGTAAGAAGGGGGCGAGTATAAGGTAGAGATCGAGTGCTAGATCGACTCATCCTGGCTCGATCTTTGCTAGATCGAGCTAGTGAATCGAGAGGAGCCAGTCGATCTAGACGAGATCGAGTAGACAGATCGAGTGACGAAGTCGATCTAAAATGTCTAGGGAAATTCTTGGAGTTCAGATCGATCGATCCAAAAATGGATCGACCGATCTATTTTCTCTCGGGAAAGTCCTTCATAGACAGATCGATTAGTCAACTCGATCCACCACTCGATCCAAGCTAAATCGACCCCTGAATCGATAGCATGGCTCATCACGAGGACTTAGCCGTGATTTCAAAAACTCAAGGAACGAGAGAGCCAATCGATCCACGACTCGATTCAAATCGAACCGTGTCCCAAATCGAGTTACCCTCTCGATCCAAGCCATTATGGGCATGAGATCGAGTCCCAGATCGACCAAAAGGACTCGATCTCGTGCCGAGGTAACACTTTCTTTTCCCTCTCTCTCTCTTTCCCTCCACTTTTTAAATTCAAAACTTGGTCAAGGCAGGAATCTTTGACCATGAAAGCTGTGCCTTGACCAAGACTTTTGTCAGAAACCACTTCGTTTACCCATAGTTTTATTTTTGTTAGCCTTTAATTGCTTTCAACAACTTCACACTCTCTCATTCTTGTTTTCTCGAGTTGCTAAGTAGAACAGAGTGTGAGTTATTTATTTTCTAAAGGCTAATAAGCATTTTTGACAATCTTTGCAAAGGTATTTTCGGATCTTTGAAAATCTTTAGGAAAATCACCTTTTATTTCGCAATTGATTGTTTTAGATGCTAGAGCGATTTCGAATTTTTTGAAAAATTCCGGATGTTCTAGTATCTCTAGATCTGATTCTCTATTATTTTGCTATAATTTTTGTAAATTCCCCAAAATTCTAGGGTATTAGCTATCGACTTTCTTCTTTGCTTCTCTCTTTCTCTTAACATATCGCCTATTTGCTCATTGCTTTGCTTGAGAACTTTGTTTCAGGCGCAATGGCCCCCAAGAGAACGAGAGAAGAGACAGCACAAGAGGGAGAGGGTCAGGAGGTAGCTGTTCAAGAAAGGGTTCGCTGGGGTAAGGATGAGAAAAGGGACAAGAAGCGGCTGGAGAGGCTTCGGTTCGAGCCTACCAAGTTCACAGACAGAGGGCTACTCGCTAAGCTAGGGATTCTTGGAGGTTTCGACCAACTCCTCAAGAACATTGGCTTAAGATGTCTGTCATGAATGGATTACCCCACCATTCCAGAAGTGACAATAGACTTCCTTGCCACGTTGGAGTTTGGATACGAGAACTCTAGCGTCCCTGTTCCTTCACAAGGCCGTCTCTCTTTCAAGGTCGGACGTCAAGCTTTCAGCCTCTCAATCCCCGAGCTGTGTCAAGTATATGGTCTCAACGCAGCTGCCACCAAGATCGAGTTCCCTTCCTTCACGCGCGCAAACGATTTTTAGGACCTGATCAGCAACGATGACTACAAGGCCAACACCGCCAAAATCAAGAGAGTGAGAAGCCCGGTGCTGAGGTACACCTTGAAGCTAATTGCCAACACATTCAGCGGACGGTCAGTTGCTCCCATGGTCACGAAGACCGAGCTTTGCTTCTTGTTCCAAGGCGTGAAGCATTTGTTGTGTGATCCGGCAGAGAATGACGAGCCTATGGAAGATGAACTCGGTGATGACGTGTACTACGGGTGCGTACTTGCTGCCTCTTTGATAAAGTACAAAGCATATGCCTTGCGGTGCAAGGCAAGCTCTTCATTCATCAGCGGCTTCCTCACACCTCTGTTCGTGCAAGCCGGCGTACCAATACACGACTTCACACCCGTCCCAGCTAGAGCTTTCATGGATGAGATCTACATTAGGAATACCGACAGCTTGGGACGTACGCGAGCAGAAGTGTTCTACGCTTACCTTTTCATCGACGTGGATAATGAGAATAGAGTGTGCATCCTGCCAAACAAAGACGAGACCGAGCTGCTTGGTGTTGGGAACATTGAGTTCTTGCCATCCGTAGAAGAGTGCTTTGCTCCTCTAGGAGGAACGCCTGCCCCAGCGATTGCTCCACATCCAAGGTCTGAGTCCCCTGCCACGGAAGATGTGATGCCCGAGGCTTACACCCTTCCGAAGATCGATTTCGAGCCGAGAACCAAGACGGAGAAGTTCCTAGCATCTGTTATGGAGATGCAAAAGAAAATCAACAAATGGCAAGGCAAAATGCTCAAGAAACTTGCCAAGAAGGTCAAATCGCTTCAAGGAGGCTCGCCTAAGCAAGCTGCAAGTGAGGAGGTTCAACAACCCGAGAAGAGGAAGCTTTCAACCGGTGGAGTTGTCATCCGTGAGACTCAAGGCAGCAACATTCAACCGGCGCGCCTCTCTCTTCAAGAGCCAAGCTCCAAAGGCAAGGCCGTAGTATCTAGCTCCTCTGGAACACCCTCAAGTTCCAGCCGAAACTAGACCCAAAGGTAATAACCACCTTCCACTGTATATACCATTCATGTTTTCTTGGTTTTGCTTTGTGTTTTGAGCTCTCTCGAACGTGTTTGCCACCGGGACGGTTGTCATTCAAGTTTGGGGGAGTATGTGTGTGGTATGACTTGTTTATTTTGATCTTATTTCATCTTTGCATAACTTGAGTCTTGCATGCATCTAAGGCATAGAAAAGAAAAGGAAAAAATTGGTAAAATTTTAAAAAACAAAATTTCAAAAAATTCATGTAGTTGCATTCATCTTGTTAAGCATTTTAGGATTGAGTCTATAATTTTTAAGCATCTAAGTTGTTCACATTTGCATAAGGGGTTAAAGTTTTCTTAAAAAAGTGTTTTAAGCTTATGAATGGTTTCAATCTCCTAGTTGGTAGTTCTCTTTGCTCATACTTTGAAAATAAGTTCTTACCATGCTTGGATCACTAGTTTTGATTTTCGTGACTTGAATTGAACTCTCATGATTTGAAACTTGTCCTATTAAGTGAAAACCTTAACTTGAATTTTTAAATATCATTCTTATGTATTTGAAATTGAACACATGGATTTTTAAATATTCAGGCTCTCTTCTTCCTTTTACCACTCTTTGTGACCCTAAGTAGAACTCCCACCTTGACCTTTACCTTTCTTTGAAGCCAAATTTTCATTTGTGACATAATTGTAAGGCCTCTTCCGGTTTGAACTTAGCATAAAGTGTTACGTTTAGGCGACATGATTAGGTTCTCATATGTTTGCAAGCTTTGCATTTTGAAGCTAGATGTAGGCTTAGGATAAGTTTAGGGGATCATTGGGGTTGCTTTCTTGTTTATATGCTTTCGGTTTCAAAAGAGTTTGGTTTTTGAAGTAAGAAAAAGGTTTTAAGTGAAAGGTTTTGTGTTTAAAAAGTATAATGCTCCAATAATTTCAGAAGATGGCTCTCTCAAAAATAAAAAATAAAAGATAAAAATAATAATAAATATATGTAAAAAAGCCTAAGTGCCAACATAAAAAAAAAAAAAAAAAAAAAAAAAAAAAAATAAAAAAAAAATAAGAGAGCTATCAATAAGAAAAAAAAATAAGGAGCTTAATATTTTTAAAAACATTTTCACTAGCCTAAAAGAGTTAAGATGTTTCCTATTTTGATTTGGGGATTGCTAAGCTTTTGCTTTGGGAAAAAGGGTAGACTCCAAGTGGTGAGTGAGCTTAAAAGAAAATAAATGAGAGGGGTTTTTAGGATCATTGTTAGTTTACATGGGTAGATGAGAATTTGATCATGTATGCATCAATTGTCTTTATCTTTAGCATTATGCATAAAGTTCTTATCATTTTCGAGAGAAACCCTTTGCTTAAAATAAACCCTCTTTAAAAATGAGATCATTCTATGCTCATAGCCTTTACCCTTAGCCAAATGTGTTTTGCTTTAAAGTGCATAAGTTTGATTCATGGTTCAGTCATTAATGAATGCTAAAGGATGAGTTTCTTTGATTGTTTGGAATAAGAGAGTCATGATTTGAAATTCTTTGTGCAATGAGTATGGCTAAGTTCTTTGGAGTATGAGTGTGTGTATTGCATTTTAGAACTGGTAACTAGGACAATGATATTGTTTCATTCGAAAAGCACCTTTGCAAGAAGCTTATACCCCCATTTGTTTTAAAACCTCTCTCTCTTCTTTAGTTTTGTTTGCTTGAGGGCAAGCAAAATGTAAGTTTGGGGGAGTTGATATAGCTGCATATTCCATGCATTTTGCATACACATAAGTTAGTTTCTCACGCATATACATTGCATTTTAGGTTAGTTTGCATCACTTTAGGTCCTAGAGTGTTCTTGCACCAGCATATGCATATTTCTTGCATTTTGCATCACAAACAGGTTGTTTTCGGCTACTTTGGAGCCTTTCAGGGTTCGTGGACGTGTTGAGGCTCGTGAGGAAGTTCGTGGGACTTGAAGAACTCGGGAATGCTACTAAGGACCAGAGATCGAAAGGAGGTTCGAGCATGGCCGGTCGATCTAGATGAGATCGACCAGAAAATCGAGTAGCCCAGCCGATCCAAGGGAATTGATCGAGACTGAGATCGAGTGAAGCGATCGATCAAGGAGTACGGACGTGAATGACGCCATGCAGAGCGAGAGCTGGATCGAGTCCACCACTCGATCCTCCAAAGATCGACTCCAAGATCGAACGAAGCACCAGATCAACCGAGGAAGATCGAGACGAAGATCGAGCTGAATGCACGATGTCTGAAGATGATCGAGTGAGATGCTCGATCCCGAAGTCGATCTCAGCGTACATTAACCGCTTTTGGCCGCTAGCGAAGGGGGGACCATCGAGTGTTTGGCCTGTTTTCGCAAGGCGGCGAGCATGCTTTACAACACACGTTTTCACTTTTATCTTTTTATTATCTTTTTCTCTCTGTTCGAAGGCGATTTCGCCATTGTTGGATTTTGAAGTTTATCTTGCTTTGTATCGAATCGTTTAAGCTTAATCTATCGTTTTTCATGTTCGTCGTTTCATTCTTCATGCTTTGCTTGGTTTACTTAATGTGTAGTGAGTAGTTTAATCAGGTTTTGGGGTTCAGAGGATTTGAAGGGGTCGAAAAGGTTTTCAAGTTTGGAGTTTTCTTGTTCTTAATGGCTTTCTTTTCTAAGATGTTGAGTTCTTAAGGCATAAAGAGTCTAGCGCCAAGATCTTTATGATCAGAGAGAGCTCTTACCTTGACAGGATCCAGAGATCTCTGAAAGTCACATCTTAGAGGCTAGTTGCTCTTTCCCAAACGCAATGGTAGTTTAGAGGACTAGGTAAACCGCGTGTTTGAAATCCGTTTTCCTTGCCTCTGAATCTCTTTTTCCGCCAAACGCCATGGGTCTGGAGGAGAGAATGAGAGAGTGATCCATACCACATGCCATGGATGGGTCTTGTTTTGTTTTCAAGTCTTAGAGAACCTCACAAAGTGAGTAGATCTAGAGTTTTCAAACCAAGCTTGAACCTTTGAAACCCCTGAACGTGAATCTCAACCCTAGACCCTCTTTCTTAGTATTCTTACATCTTTTCTAGTCATTCGCTTGTTACCTGTTGCATCCTGGTCATTAGTTTCGTTGCGCTTGAACTTTTAGACGAGATCGATCCAAACTGCTCGATCTAGTGGTCGATCCTTTGGTCGATCCACTAGTCAATTTTTATAAATTCATAGCTTTGCATTTTAATCATTTTGTTTGTTCATCGTGGTAGTTCACTTTTTCCTAGTAATTTTAAAATAATTTTGTCTTGCATTTAGTCGTTGCATTTAGTTTTTAGGAATTTTACAAAATCATTCATCATTTGGCTAGCTTTACTCGATCCTTGCATTCTCATTGATCTTTCTAGCTCCTAGGATTGGATTGATACTCGCTTGCATACTTTACTACAACTAAGTGTTGCATTTGAGCTTTGTTACATCATTGCATACACTCTGCAAAAACCTGTTATCAGTGTATGATGTCTATTTTCTCTGACCTCATAGAGGAAATGGTAGAGGTTTTCATGGATGATTTTCTGTGTATGGTGCTTCGTTTGGTGGTTGTTTGTCAAATCTTTGCAGGGTTCTCAAGATATGTGAGGAGACAAACTTGGTGCTAAATTGGGAATAGTGTCACTTTATGGTGAGAGAAGGCATTGTGTTTGGGGACAAAATTCCTGAGCGTGGGATTGAGGTTGATAAAGCCAAGAAGATAGAGGTTATGACAAGTTTAGAGCCACCGGTTAACGTGAAAGGGATTAGGAGTTTTTTGGGGCATGTTGGCTTCTACAGGAGGTTTATCAAGGATTTCTCCAAGATAGCACGTCCTCTTACAAGGCTACTGTGCAAGGAAACCCTGTTCATCTTTGATGAAGAATGCCTACAAGCCTTTAAGACCATCAAAGAAGCCTTGGTCACTGCGCCTATATTTCAAGCTCCGGATTGGGATTTGCCCTTCGAGATTATGTGCGATGCAAGCGACTACGCTGTGGGTGCTGTTTTGGGTCAGAGGAAGGACAAGAAGCTGCATGTGATCTACTATGCAAGCCGTACCTTTGATGATACGCAAGTGAAGTATGCAACCACCGAGAAATAGCTTCTAGCCGTGGTCTTTGCTTTTGAGAAGTTTAGGTCTTACTTGGTGGGTTCTAAGGTCATTTTGTATACTGATCATGCTGCCTTGAGATACATATATTCCAAGAAAGACACCAAACCGAGACTTTTAAGATGGATCCTTCTCTTGCAAGAGTTTGACATGGAGATCAAGGACAAGAAGGGTATAGAGAACGGTGTAGCGGATCATCTTTCAAGGATGCGGGTGGATGATGTCTTGCCTTTGGATGACTCACTCCCTGAAGAGCAGCTTATGATGGTTAACACCGTGGTATGTGGAAAGCTAGAGGAGAAGCTTGAAGAAGTCTTGAGCCTAAAGGAAGAAGATCTTTTGAGAATGCATGGAGTTAAACACAAGGTGGCCACGCCTTATCACCCTCAAACCAGTGGCCAAGTAGAGGTTTCAAATAGGCAAATCAAGACCATCCTAGAGAGAACCTTGGGAGTGACTAGGAAAGATTGGGCAAGCAAGCTTGATGACGCTCTTTGGGCTTATAGGACGGCTTTCAAGAATCCCATTGGTACCACGCCTTTCAACCTCCTCTATGGTAAATCTTGTCACCTCCCTGTGGAGTTTTGAGCACAAAGTCCTTTGGGCTGTGAAGCAAGTGAATTACACTCTCAAAACGGCACAAGAGAGAAGACTAGTGCAACTTTATGAGCTTGACGAATTGAGGTTGGATGCTTATGAAAGCGCCAAGATCTACAAAGAGAGGACCAAAGCCGTTCATGACAAGAAGCTGGTGCTTAAGGAGCTCAAAGAGGGAAGCCTGGTTCTGCTCTACAACTCACGTTTGAAGTTGTTTCCCGGGAAGCTCAAGTCTTGATGGTGCGGTCCGTTTGAGATAAAAGAAGTGCTACCATATGGGGCAGTGACTTTGATTGGCAAGGGTGGAGAGAGTTTCACAGTGAATGGGCATAGATTCAAGCTTTACATGGCAAGTGATGGCAGCAAGGAGAGCACCACGTTGCTTCTCCAAGATCCCCCTCTAGCCTAACCAAGTAAAGTCAAGCTAAGAGACATAAAACAAGCGCACTTGGGAGGCAATCCGATGACTATCATTGTACATATTTCTAATTTATTTCTGTTTCAATTTTATTCCTTTTAGTTTAAGTGTGTAGGTACAAGGAGATGGGAACCAGAGACCACAATCTTGGATTTAACAAGGCAAGGAAAGGAGACGCAGAGGCAAACAATCGAGTGAAAGATCGACCTGTCCTGGCTCGATCTTTACTAGATCGGGCTAGTAAATTGAGTGAAGTCACTCGATCTAGACGAGATCGAGTAGACAATTGAGTGAATCAGTCGATTGCGAGAGGATGACCCACCCATACATTTAGCTTGAAGTACAAACGGGGTGTGGATCGACTGGTCTCACTCGATCCTCGAACTGAGATCGATGGCAGGATCGATCAGCTTATTCGATCTCCTCCAAAATGACCTCGCGATCGATCAGGGAACTCGATCTAAAGAGCATGGCCACAATCACGTGGAATCTTGAAACGAGAAGGAGACTCGATCTAGGGCTCGATTCAAATCAAATCGAGCCTCCAATCGAGCAAGCTTCTCGATCACAGACAAAATGGGCATGAGATCGAGGTCAAGATCAACCAGTTTGTCTCGATCTCATGCAAAGGTTGGTTCAAATTTTCCCCCTTCTTTCTCCTGCCCTCTCATTTTAAATTTGAATTTCGGTAAAGGCAAGAATCTTTGACCATGAAAAACGTGCCTTGACCATATATTTCAAAAACCCTTGCATGCATAAGTCCAAAAAGATTTTTTCTTTATAAATCCTTTCATCCACACTCTCTCTTCAATTGCATACAAACTGATTTTTAGAAAGAGAGAGTGTAAGTTTCGGTTTTGAAAGACATAGAGCATCTCATAATCATCCCATTTCAAAGGTATTTTCGAATTTCTTGAATTGCATATTTGAGTTTTCAAGAAAACTTCCTTTTTGTTGAAATGGTTGAATGATATTTGCTAGGGATTTTTAGAAATATCTAAGTATTAGGGAAATTTTCTTGATTTAGTCTTATCTCAAGAGATTTTCATCTTCTATTTATTGATATATTTTAGAATATCCCCAAAAATCTAGGACTTATATTTAGAGATTTTCTCTCTTTGCCATATCTTTCTCTCTTAATCGTCACCTATCCTCACTTTCTCTTTGAGAACTTGCGTTTCAGGTACCATGGCACCCAAGAAGAGAAGCAGATATTTGGCAACTCAAGAGGAAACACAACAAGTGGTTGAAGAAAGGGTCAAGTGGAGTAAAGAAGAGAGGAAAACAAAGAAGAGGCTTGAGAGGTTGCGGTTTGAGCCTACAAAGTTTGCAAGCAGGGATCTCTTGGAAAGGCTAGGTTTGTTGGAGGAGTTTGATGAGTTGCTCAGGGGCATGGGCCTTGCTTTCCTATCACAGATGGATTGCCCAACTTACCCCAAGGCCACGCTTGATTTCCTCTCCACCTTGGACTTCTCATATGAAGATCCAAGCATCCAAACTCCATCCAAGGGTCATGTCACTTTAAAGATCAGAAGACAAGCCTACCACCTCTCCATCCCTGAGCTATGCCAAGCTTATGGTCTCAATGCTGCAGCCAAGCTTGTGGAGTTCCCACGGTTCACATCTGCGAATGCTCTATGGGACTTGGTTAGCGATGGGGACTACAAAGCCAATACCGCCAAGATCAAGAAGGTTCGAAATCCTGTGCTAAGGTACACCCTCAAGCTGCTGGCCAACACATTCAGTGGAAGATCCACAGCCCCAACAGTGACCAAGAACGAGCTATGCTTCCTTTACCAACGGATTAAGAAGATTGTATGCGATGGTGAAGAGAAAACGTCAACAACGGCTGCATCTTGGGTTCTTCATTGGTCAAATACAAGGCTTGGGCAATAAGATGTAAGGCAAGCTTCTGCACTCATAGGAGGTTTCCTTACTCCATTGTTCATACAAGCGGGAGTGCCCCTTGCAGATTGTGAGACCTGTGTAGAGTGTGCGTACATGGATGAAATCTACATGCGCCACACCGATTCCTTGGGACCTACTCCAGCTCCAGGCTTCTATGCTTACTTGTTCTACAACCATAACCATGAGACGAAAGTCTGCATTCTGCCCAATCCTGATGAAACGCACCTACAAAGCATCGGCACAATAGAGTTCTTACCAAGCGATGAAGAGTGCTTTGCGCCTCTTGGACACACGGCAGCGCCACCTCAGCTCACTCGTTCACCCTCAGAATCCCCTCCTACAGATGCTGAGATGCCCCCAAGCTTTGATCTTCCCAAGCTGGACTATGAGCCATGGACAAAGGCTGAGAAATTCCTTGCCTCGGTTGTTGAGATTCAACGCAAGGTTAACAACTGGCAAGGCAAGATGATCAAGAAGCTAGCAAAAAAGATCAAAGACCTTCAACAAGGAAGCTCATCTGAGACGACTGTGAGTGACGAGGTTGAGCAAATGAGTGAAACGATGAGGAGAAACTCAACCGGAGGTGTGGAGATCCGTGAGCCTCAAGATGGTAATCAAGCTGGGCGTCTCTCTCTACACGAGGGCACAAGCAGGAGATAGGACAAAGGGATACTTCACGACACTCCAAGAAAGAGCAGGAGGACCAGAGCCACGTCAAGCTCCAGTCATGCCTAGCTCCGAGGTACCAAAACTCAAACCTTTGTATAAATCATGCATTTTTAATTTTTGCTTTGTGGATTTTGATTTTCTCTTGAATTTTGTTTGACACCGAGACGTTGTCATTCAAGTTTGGGGGAGAATGTGTGCTTTGACATGTTTTTGTTTGGATCTTATTTTGTGTTCACATCCTTGAGTCTTCATGCTTCCATCTAAGTGCATAGAAAAATACAAAAAAAAACAGAAAATTCTTTAAAATTTCAAAAAGAAAATCATAAAGCTTGCATTTGCATTGTCAAATATTTTATGATTGAGTCTAGAATTTTTATCATTTAGGTTGCTTGCATTTGCATAGGGGGCAATGATATACAAATTTTTCTTGTAAAGTGTTTTAAGCTCATGAATTGGTTCAAGGCCCTAGTTAGTAGTTCTTTGATGCTTTATACAAAGTTGGAAAGTATGTTCAAACCATATTTGGATCATTTGTCTTGATTTTCTTGTCTTGAGACCGAAACAAACTTGAATTGAATCCTTTCCTATCAAGTGAAACCTTAACATGAATTTTAAATTATCATACTTGGGCATTTGAAAAAGAATACATGGATTACATATACATATTTAGGCTTTCTTATTCCCTTCAACACTCTTTTGTAAGCCTAAATAGAACTCCTCACCTTAACCCTTACCCTCCTTTCAAGCCAAATTTCGTGTGTGATATTGTGAGGCCTTAAATTTTCGGTTGAACTTGGCATAAAGTGTTAGGTTTAGGACGACATGATTAGGCTCTCATATTGATGCTAGCTTTGCATATTGAAGCTAGTTTTAGGCTTAGGTTAGGGTGGGAATTCACGGGTGTTGTTGAGAATGCTTACTTGTTTTGGGTTTGAAAAGAAGTTGGTGTTTGGGGTTTGAATAAAAAAGGATACATAGTTTTAAGTGGGTGGTCTTGAATTGTAAAAGCTCAAGTTGAAAAGAAAAGGAGATAGCTCTCAAAAAAAAAAAAAAAAAAAAAAAAATTAATTAAGAAAAGAGCCAAAAGGCCAAGTGCATAAAAGAAAAAAGTATAAATGAGAAGAGAGCTATCAAAAGAAAAGAAAAGAGCAAAAATTATATACATATGACCATACCACTAGCTATAAGAAAGGTTGAAGATGGTGTTTATGTGGGTTATGCTTGGCGTCTTGCCTTGCTTGATATGGGTAGTCTCTCGATGGTGAGTGAGCTTGAAAAAGAAAATAAATGAGAGAGGGATTATGATCATTGTTAGTATATTTGGGTAGATGAAAGTCTAGTCTTGTATGCATACATTGCCTTTTACCTTTCGCATTATGCATAAGTTCAATCCTTTTTGAGATAAACCATTGCTTGGAGTACCCTCATGAATGAGATCATTTTTATCTCATAACCTTGTCCCTAGCCAAATGTATTCGGTTTTAAATGCATAAGTGTGATTCACTGTTTGAACTTAAATGAATGTTAAAGGATAGGATTGTTGGATTGTTTGGAATGCGAGTCATGATTTGAGATTCAATATGTGATGAATGTGGCTAAGTTCGTTGGAGTAGAAGCTTGTGTACTGCATCTTAGAATTGAGAACTAGGACCATTGAATTGATTCATTTGCTTAAACACTTTTGGAATTTGAGCTCCCATTTTTAAACCTCTCTTCCTAGCTTGATTTTTGTTTGCTTGAAGGCAAGCAAAAATCAAGTTTGGGAGAGTTGATATACTAATATATTTCGCTTATTTAGCATACATTAAGAGCAGTTTTCATGCATACATCTTTCATAATAGGCTAGTCTTCACCATTTATCTCATTTTAGGTCCTAGAACACTTTGCTTTAGCATTTTGCATATTTCTTGCATTCTTGCATCATATTCAGGTTGTTTTGGATACACTGGAGATATGGAGGGTGCGTGGATATGCTAAGGATCAAAAGGGAGCCTATGGATACTTGGAAGAACTCAGCCGTGCAGCCAAGGAACCTTTGCAAGAAGATTTTGCGATATTTAAGGAGATTTTCTTAAAAATAAACCATTAAATCTTTGAAAATACCTTTGCAAGAAGTTAATGATATCTTTGCTAATCTTTAAAGACTTAAAATTCTCACTCTCTTTGTTAAAAATCTCGAGCAAACAGGAATGAGAGGATGAGAGATAATTTGAGATATATAAAGACTTTAGCAAACCAAAACAATGGGTGGTCAAGGTGGTTTCTGACAAAAGTCTTGGTCAAGGCACATCTTTCATGGTCAAAGATGCTTGCCTTGACCAAGTTTTGAATTTAAAAATTGGAGGGAAAGGAGTAAAGGAGGGAAAAAAAATTGTTACCTTGGCATGAGATCGAGTCCTTTTGGTCGATCTAGGACTCGATCTCATGCCCAAAATGGCTTAGATCGAGAGGGTTACTCGATTTGAGACTCGATTCAAGATGAATCGAGTTCTGGATCGATTGGCTCTCTCGATCATTGAGATGTTGGCTCCTCGGCTAAGTCCCTCTGATCGATCTATGTCCTCGATTTAGGGGTCGATTTGGCATAGATCGAGTGGTGGATCGAGTCGAGTGATCGATCAATTTTCAACAGATTTTCCCGAGAGAAATTAGATCGGTCGATCCGATTTGGATCGATCGATCCTTTCTCGTCAAGGTCGATCTTGTCACTCGTTCTCGTCTAGATCGACTGACTCCTCTCGATTCACTGACTCGATCTAGCAAAGATCGAGCCAGGATCAGTCGATCTAGCACTCGATCTCTGGCCTTATCTTAACCCCTATTGCCCCTTTTGGACCTCAAAGTCAAGGTTTAGACTCCTGATACCTGTTCCTACACACTTGCAACATAAAAACATAAAACTGAAAGAGAAATGAAAGCAGAAGTATGTACAAGATAAACATGGGAATGCCTCCCAAGTGCGCTTTCTTTAACGTCTTTAGCTAGACCTTACTTGGTCTAGGCGGATGGTGGGTCTTGGAGAAGCACTGAGGTACTCTCCTTGTCAAAGCTGTCCGCCAAGTAGGGCTTGACTCTGTGTCCGTTGACGGTGAATGCACTAACACTTCTTCCCATCAGAGTAACAGCTCCATACGGCAAGACCTCTTGAATCACGAATGGTCCGCTCCACCTTGATTTCAGCTTGCCCGGGAAGAGTTTGAGCCTCGAGTTGTACAGCAACACCAGTCCTCCTTCCTTAAGCTCCTTGGCAACCAATTTCTTGTCATGAGCTTCCTTAGTCCGCTCCTTGTAGATTTTGGAGCTCTCGTAAGCATTCAACCTCAACTCGTCCAGTTCGTGTAGCTGAATAAGGCGCCTCTCCTGAGCCGTCTTGAGATCAAAGTTCAGCCTCTTCACAGCCTATAACGCACGGTGTTCCAGTTCAACCGGGAGGTGACAGCCGTTGCCATAGAGTAGAGTGAAAGGAGTTGTACCAATCGGCGTCTTGAAAGCAGTACGGTAGGCCCAAAGAGCATCGTCTAGCTTCACTGACCAGTCCTTCCTTGTTGCTCCAACGGTCTTCTCCAGAATAGCTTTGATTTGCCTGTTGGAGACTTCCACCTGACCGCTTGTTTGAGGATGATACGGTGTAGCCACCTTATGCTTAACCCCATACTTTCTAAAGAGGTTCTCGAAGACCTTGTTTATAAAGTGGCTTCCTCCATCACTTATAACAACCTTGGGTACCCCAAACCTTGGGAAGATGACACTCTTGAACTGCTTGATCACAATCTTAGAGTCATTTGTAGGGGAAGCAACAGCTTCAACCCATTTGGAGACATAATCCACAGCTACTAAGATGTACTTGTTGCCGTATGAAGAAGGGAAAGGCCCCATGAAGTCAATACCCCACGCATCGAACACGTCAACCTCGAAGATGGGAACTTGAGGCATTTCATTTCTCTTAGTTATGTTCCCTGCTCGCTGACATGCCTCACAGCTCGTCACAAACTCGTGTGCATCTTTAAAAATGGAGGGCCACCAGAAACCGGCTTGCAACACTTTCGTGGCAGTCTTGAATGAAGCGAAGTGTCCTCCATAGGAAGAACCATGGCAATGATAGAGGATGTCCCTGGCTTCTTCCTTTGTAATGCATCTCCGGTACAAGCTGTCTACTCCTCTTTTGTATAGGTAAGGCTCATCCCAAAAGTACTTACTAGCCTCCCTCAAAAACCTCTTCTTGTGATAGCTGTTGAGATGTGTTGGCTCCTCACCACACGCTAGGTAGTTCACCACATCAGCATACCATGGTAGATCCTCCTCTTTAAAAACTCAACACTTCCTCAAACCTTCCTTCTAGCTTCCCACAAACAGCAGTAGTAATCGCCATAAGCTGCTCTTCTGGAAGAGAGTCATCTAAGGGGAGAGACTCGTTGATCCTTAGCCTTGAGAGGTGGTCAGCGACTCCATTTTCTATCCCCTTCTTGTCTTTAATTTCCATGTCAAACTCCTGGAGTAACAGAATCCATCTTAAGAGCCGGGTCTTAGTGTCTTTCTTCGAGTAGATGTATCGTAGAGCAGCATGATCCGTGTATACAATAGCCTTGGAGCCAACGAGATATGATCTGAACTTCTCAAAGGCGAAGACTACTGCAAGCAGCTCCTTCTCCGTAGTGGTGTATCGTGATTGCGTGTCATCCAAGGTCCTTGAAGCATAATAGATCACATGTAGCTTCTTTTCTTTCTTCTGACCAAGGACGGCTCCTACGGCGTAGTCACTAGCATCACACATGATCTCAAAAGGGAGAGACCAGTCTGGTGCTTGGACTATAGGGGCTGATGTGAGGGCTTCCTTGATGGTCACGAAAGCCTTCAAACACTCCTCATCGAATACAAACTCAGCTTCCTTGCACAACAATCGTGTGAGAGGGCGTGCAATCTTGGAGAAATCTTTGATGAAGCGCCTATAGAACCCTGCGTGTCCCAAGAAGCTTCTGATCCCTTTAACATTAACCGGCGGCTTTAGACCCATCATAACCTCAACCTTAGCCTGATCAACTTCAATACCCTTCTCTGAAATCTTGTGACCGAGCACTATCCCTTCCTTAACCATGAAGTGGCATTTCTCCCAGTTCAGCACCAGGTTTGTCTCTTCACAACGTTTAAGTACCCTGCAAAGATTCAACAAACACGCAGGAAAGGACGCACCATACACAGAGAAGTCATTCATAAACACCTCTACCATCTCCTCTATAAGATCGGAGAATATCGACATCATACACCGCTAAAAGGTAGCTGGTGCATTACACAATCCAAACGGCATCCTTCGATATGCAAAGGTACCGTAGGGACATGTAAAAGTCGTTTTCTCCTGATCGTTTGGGTGAATAGGTATTTGAAAGAAACCGCTATACCCATCGAGAAAACAGTAGTAAGGGTGATTTGCAAGTCTCTCAAACATTTGATCAATAAAAGGCAAAGGGAAATGGTCTTTTCTAGTCGCAAGGTTAAGCTTTCTATAGTCAATACACATTCTATGACCAGTAATGGTCCTAGTAGGGATAAGTTCATCCTTTTCATTCCTTATGACCGTGATCCCTCCCTTCTTAGGCACCACGTGTACAGGGGAAACCCAAGTGCTGTCACTTATGGGATAGATCACGTCAGCCTCTAAAAGCTTAAGGATTTCCTTCTTAACAACCTCTTTCAAGTTAGGATTCAAACGCCTTTGATGATCTACAGAAGTGGCGTTCTCATTCTCCAAGTGAATCCTATGAGTGCAAAGCATTGGTGAAAGGCCTTTGATGTCACTTAAAGAATACCCAATGGCCTTCCTATACTTTCTCAGCTCAGTTAAGAGCGAGTGCAACTCATCATCACTAAGGTTTTCATTTACTATCACGGGATAGGTGTCATTAGGTCCTAAGAAAGCATACCTTAGCCCTTTTGGGAGCTCCTTAAGGTCCACCTTTGGGGCTAACAGCTCACTCCAGTCATCCTCGTGGCTGTTGTTGTTGTTCTCCTCCTTGGAACTCTCCTTTGAACTCGAGGCATGGCCCTTCAGACTGCTTTCCTCTATCGCTATCCCTTCTGTGATCGAGTCCCCCGGTCGATTCTCCTCTCGATGTCGTCTAGATCGAGCCATTTCACTCGATTCACTTACTCGATTGGATATGGATCGAGTAAAGGATCGAGACGCTGAGTCGATCTCTTGATTGGACTCCAAAATGATCGGGAGGTCTTTCTCGATCGTCGACTCGATTATTTCTCCAGATCGAGCATCATTCTCGATCTGTTGGTCGATTGTTGCACCGGATCGAGTTGGGTTCTCGATTGACTTGTCGATCTGACTCCTAGATCGAGTGATAGCGTCGATCTCGGAGTCGATCTCTAAGCAGCAACCTTCTTCATTCTTGATGATCCTCCTCGAATCCAGCAGGTTCACGTACTCTTGGGTTCTCTTGTCCACATAGCCAAACTCCCCTGGCTCCTTAGTGAGTGCTAGCTTCAAATGGTCTTCTAGAGCTAGCTCTTCCAACAACTCATCCGCTAGAGCATCCATCGTTTCAATATAGAAAGCTTGTCCTTCAATGGTTGGCTTCTTTAGAACCTTGTTGATGTCAAAGTCCAGCCTGATCTCTTTCCCCAAATGCAAGGCAATCTTCCCATTTTTCACATCTATTATAGCTCCGGCGGTTGCAAGGAACGGTCTCCCTAAGATGAGTGGGTCTTTCGGCTCCTCGTCCATCTCCAACACTACAAAGTCTGTAGGTACGTTCACACCACTGATTCGCACCGGTAAGTCTTCAAGCAACCCAACCGGTAATCTCACGCTCCTATCAGCCAGCACCAATGAGATCCGACATTCTTTAAACCGAGTAAAACCAAGCTTCTTAGCTACGGAGTGAGGCATCAAGTTTATGCTAGCTCCGAGATCACACAAGCAACTCTCGAACTCTAGAGGACCCAAAGCACAAGGTATAGTGAAGCTCCCAGGATCTCCCAGCTTCTTAGGCACTATCTCCTTATGAATAACCGCACTACACTCTTCGCTTAGCACAAGTACCTCTTTGCTTTCTTTGTTCTTCTTCACAAGGGTGTCCTTGAAAAACTTGGCGCACTTGGGCATCATAGCGAGACAGTCTACAAGAGGCAGCTTTATCTCCACATCTCTCAAGTGCTTCTCAAACAGGATCCGGTGCTTTTCTATTAGCTGCTTTTTGAAACGACCCGGAAATGGCAACTTTGGTACGTAAGGTGGGGGCACGTAGTCATTTTTCTCCTTGGTGATTTTCTCAGCTTTCTTCTCAACGAATGCCTTGTCACCTCTTCTCGGTCCTTGAATCCACACGTTGTCAAAGTTGATCTCCTCATTATCAGCCGAAAGTTTACCCTCCCCCTCTTGAAATACAACGTCCTCGTTGTTCTTTGTAGAGACCGGAGGTTCAAGCTCTTTGCCACTTCTCAATGTAATAGCATTGGCATACTCCTTGGGGTTTTGCTCACACTTTCCCGGAAGACTGTTCTGACCACTCGTGCTTGCTTTACCCTTCTCCAGCTACTTGATCTTGTTGTTAAGGTTGGTGATTTGAGTGGAGAAGTCGGTTAGAGATGAATCAAGCCTAGTGTTCATTTCAGCGAACTTCTGATTGGTAGAAGCTTGCCCTTGTATTAGTTGTTAGAACATTGCTTGAACCGGATCAACTTGTTGTTGCATCGGTTGTTGTTGCTGAGGTGCAAAGCCCGGAGGGTAGTTAGGAGTATAACCCTTGTTTTGTTGTTGTTGCCCTTGAAAGTTGCCTTGCCCTTGTCCTTGGAAACCACTACTCGGTTGAAAACCTTTGTTGTAAGGGATGAAAGGTTTAGCTTGTTGAGCAGGATACACTTGATCTTTAGGGTTGACTACGTTGGTGCTACGTTTAGCCTTGAGATTTGTAGTTGTTCTGTCCAGCCACCCAATTTGCTTCTTCTTGGCTTAGCTCCAACTCCTCTTGGTTTTCATCAGCTTCACCAACAAAGTGAACATGCTTTTGATTAGCTAAGACCAACTTGTCAATCTTCTCATGCAACGATTTGAGCTCCTTCTTGTGAGACTCTAATTCTGATCCTCTTGGTGCTCTGTCATAATCCTCGGCATAGTTTCCATCACTCAACGCCAGGTTTTCTATCAGCTCCATACCGTCTTCAACCTCTTGACCGAGGAAGTTCCCTTTGCTAGCTGTATCAAGCAACAACCGGATCTTTGGTGAAGCTCCACGGTATATGGTGCTGAGTAGAGTCTCCTCACTGAACCCGTGATGAGGACATTGGATCGTGTAATCTTTGAAACGCTCCATAGCCTCATTGAATGTCTCGTTGTTCCTTTGAGTGAAACCGCTGATTTCGCTTCTCAACCGAGCAGTCCTGGTGCTTGAGAAGAACTTTGAGAGGAAAGCCTTCTTACACTCAGCCCATGATGTGATGGTGCCTTGTGGTAGGGTCTTCTCCCAATGTCTAGCTTTGTCTCCGAGTGAAAAGGGGAAGAGACGTAGCTTGAAAGCATCTTCTGATATACCGTTGATCTTTATCATTCCACATACTTGTTCGAAATTGTCCAAGTGCTCCAAGGGGTCTTCCATTGCTAAGCCGTGGAACTTGTTGTTTTGCACCATGGAGATGAAACCCGGCTTGATCTCGAAGTTATTGTTTTGTACTGGAGGAGGAGTGATCCCAAACCTATTGTGGTGGGTATTGGGAGCATCTCCGGCTCCTATGATCCTCGGAGGTCTAGCCGCGTGTTGGGGGTTTCCATTGCCCCGTCCTGCTGGAGGAGGTCCCTCTGGATGCTCGTGTTCAGCCATGTCTTCAAAGTTAACCAGACCGTGTTGAACAATCTCCTCAAAGGCTCTTGTTTGATCTCTGACTCTCCTTTGCCGTGAGTGACCAAGCTGATGAATGTTGTCTAAGGGCTGTAGTAGATTGTTGTCTCCCTTTGAACGAAGATTCATGTACCTGAAAACACACGGTTTAGAGTAGTATGATTAGTAACTTGAAAAAGGTAAAGACTTAGTCTTTGCTAAGACCCAAATCTCTAT
The DNA here is from genome assembly GCA_911865555.2 of Thlaspi arvense. NCBI lineage: Eukaryota > Viridiplantae > Streptophyta > Magnoliopsida > Brassicales > Brassicaceae > Thlaspi > Thlaspi arvense. Next base: position 43,920,426 of record OU466862.2, on the reverse strand, counting down.
GTTCTCTAAGCAACCTAGAATGGCAACGACACCATTTGATAAGCTGTTATTCTTATGCTCTAATGCAGCAGAGAGGCTATCAAAACTCTAGTGCACGCAATGTTGTAGTAAAGCAAGCAGGAGAGTGTCAATCCACTTCTAGATGATAGAGAATCCACAGAGAATGCAAGGTCTAAGACAAATCTAGGTAAATGAGACAGTTTATGAGAAATATTCTAAAAACTAAATGCAGCAACCTAAACAGAGTGAAACCTATTTTAAAAATACTAGAAAGGAAGCAGTTACCACGAGAAACAAACAGACAAATTAAAGGGAAGAGCTTCGAATTGTTAAAATTCAACTAGTGGATCGACCACAAGATCGACCACTAGATCGAGCAGAAACGATCGATCTCGTCTAAAACTGTAAGAACAATGAATCTAAAGACCAGGATGCTGTCAGGTAACTAGCTAAAGATGAAATGAGACGTAAATATGCTAAGAGAAAGGGCTTTAGGGTTGAGATTCATATAAAGGGTTTCAAGGATCGATCTTGGGTTTGAAACTTTAGATCGACTCACTTGGTGAGGATCTCTAAGCCTCGAAAACAAAACAAGATCTATCCGTGGCTTTCGGTATAGATCACTCTTTCATCCTCTCCTCCAAACCCATGGCTTTTGGTGGAAAAAGAGATTGAAAGGCAAGGAAAACAGATTTCGAGTAATGGCTTAACTAGTCCCCTAAACTTCCATGGCTTTTGGGAAGGGGTAACTAGTCTCTAAGGTGTGATCTTCCGAGGCTCCTGGATCCTGTCAAGGTAAGGGACCTCTCGGATCATGAAGCTCTTGGCGTGAGAGTCTTCAAGCATTAAGCTTTCAACACCTTAGAAGAGATAGCCTTAAAAACGTTTAGAAAACAAACCAAGATCGAACCTTTTCTACCCTTAAATCCTCTCAACCCCGAACCCAAAGTAAACTACTCACTACTCATAAAGTAAATCAAGCAAAGCAGAAGAAATGAAACGATAAACATGAAAGAAAGACCAGATCAAACGATAAGGATTCGAATACAAAAGCTTCAAAAGAAAACTGGTTTAACAATGGTGTTTTTTCGAAAAAGAGAGAGAAAACATAAAAAGGAAGCTAAGAAATCTAAAAGTTATCGAAAAAGGGCGTCACCGCCTTGCCTAAAATGTCCAAACAATCCAATGGTCCCCCCTTCGCTAACAGCCAAAAACGGTTGAAAGGACAGAGATCGACCATTGGATCGAGTTGTTCTCTCGATCATATCCGGACATCGTGTCTTCGGCTCGATCCGGGTTTCGATCCGGGTTTCGATCTTCATCGGTGAATCGAGTGTTGCATCCGATCTCGGTGTCGATCTTCGGGTGGATCGAGTGGTGTACTCGATCTGGCTCTCGCTCTGCATGGCGTCATTTACGTCTGTACCGATTGATCGATTGCTTCACTCGATCTCCGTCTCGATCATTATCCTTGGATCGCCTAGTTGGCTCGATCTTCTGGTCGATCAACCCCTAGATCGACCGGTCATGCTCGATCTACTCCTCGATCACTGGTCCTTAGCACATTCCCGAGCTCCCATGAACTGCTACATCGGCCTCCACACCTCCACGAACCTCCATGACTCCAAAGCAACCAGAAACAACCTGGAATGGATGCAAAATGCCGAGAAAATGCACATGTTGATGCAAGAATGCTCTAAGACCCTAAGTGATGCAATCTAACCTAAAACATGATACAAATGCATGAAAAACTATCTAATGAGTATGCAAAATGTATGCAAAATGCAATGACATCAGAACATCGTGACTTCAACTCGATCTGTGTCTCGATCTTCTTCGGTGGATCGAGTTCTTCGTCCGATCTTGGAGTCGATCTATAAAGGATCGAGTAGTTGACTCTATCCGACTCTCGCTCTGCATGGCGTCATTTACGTCCGTACTCCTTGATCGATCTCTTCACTCGATCTCCGTCTCGATCAGTTTCCTTGGATCGGATGGACGACTCGATCTTCTGGTCGATCTCATCTAGATGGACCGGCCATGCTCGATCCGCTTCTCGATCTCTGATCCTTAGCAAACATTCTTGAATTCTCCAAGTTTCCACGAGCCTCCTCACGAGCCTTAGCACGTCCACGAATCCTCCAAGACTCCAAAGTAGCCTAAAACAACCTGAATGCGATGCAAAATGCAAGAAACATGCATATGCTGGTGCAAGAATGCTCTAGGACCTAAAGTGATGCAAACTAGCCTAAAGTGCAAGGTAAATGCATGAGAAACTAACTTATATGTATGCAAAATACATGAAATATGTAGCAATATCAACTCCCCCAAACTTATCTTTTGCTTGCCCTCAAGCAAACAAAATTTAAGAAGGAAGAGAGATTTTTAAAACAAACGGGGGTTTAAGCTCTTGCAAAGGTGCCTTTCAAATGAATCAATCACAACGTCCTAGTTACTAATTCTAAAATGCAATGCACACACTCATACTCCAAAGAACTTAGCCATACTCATCACACAATAAATTTCAAATCATGACTCTCCTATTCCAAACAATCAAAGAACCTTATCCTTTAACATTCATTAATGATCAAACCGTGAATCAAACTTATGCACTTTAAAGCAAAACACATTTTGCTAAGGGCAAAGGTTATGAGCATATAATGATCTCATTTTAAAGAGGGTTTCACAATGCAATGGGTTTCTCTCACGAATGGTATGAACTTTATGAATAATGCTAAAGGTAAAGGCAATTGATGCATACATGATTTGATTCTCATCTATCCTTGTACACTAACGATGATCCTAAAACCCCTCTCATTTTCTTTTCTTTTCAGCTCACTCACCCTCCTAGAGACTACCCTTATTAAGCTCAAACCTAAATAAAAAAGAAAACATTTTTACTCTTTAGGCTAGTGAAAAGGCTTTAAAATATTTTAGCTCCTTATTTTTTTTCTTATTGATAGCTTTCTTATTCTTTTCTTTCTTTTTCTTTTCTTTTTATTTGGCACGCTCTTTTCCTTTTTTATTTTATTTTACTTGATAGATCTATCTTCTGAAATACTTAGAGCATTATACATTTTGAAAACAAAGCCTTTCACTTAAAACCTTTTGTTCACTTCAATTACCAAACCCTTTTGAAACCGTAAGCATATAAACAAGAATGCAATCCCATCAAACCCCCAAACTTATCCTAAGCCTACAACTAGCTTCAAAATGCAAAGCTAGCAATCATATGAGAACATAATCATGTCGCCTAAACGTAACACGTTATGCTAAGTTCAAACCGAAAAGAGGCCTCACAATGATGTCACACAAGAAAGCTTGGCTTAAAAGAAAGGTAAGAGTGATGGTGGGAGTTCTACTTAGGCTCACAAAGAGTGGTAAAAGGAGGAAGAGAGCCTAAATATGTATAAGATCCATGTGTTCACTTTCAAATGCATAAGAATAATATTTAAAAATTCAGATTAGGGTTCTCACTTATTAGGACAAGTTTCAAATCATGAATGTTCAATTCAAGTCACGAAAATCAAAACAAGTGATCCAAGCATGGTAAGGACTTACTTTTAAAGCGTGAGCAAAGAATTAGAGAACTACTAACTAGGGCATTGAAACAATTCATGAGCTTAAAACACCTTTTTAAGAAAACTTTAATCCCTTATGCAAATGTAAACAACCTAGATGCTTGAAAATTCTAGACTCAATCCTAAAATGTTTAACAATGTGAATGCAACTACATGAATATTTGTTTTTTGAAAATTTTTAAAAATTTTACCAATTTTTTTGTTCTTTTCTATGCCTTAAAATGTATGTAAGATTCAAGGGATGCAAAGAGAAAATAAGAGCAAAATAAACATGTCAAACCACACACATACTCCCCCAAACTTGAATGACACCGTCCCGGTGGCAAACAAATTCGATAGAGCTCAAAACACTAAGCAAAAATCAAGAAAACATGAGCGGTATGTACAATGGAAGGTTGTTGGTACCTCGGGTCTAGCCTCGGCTGGAACTTGAGGATGTTCTAGACGAGCTAGATACTACGGCTTTGCCTTTGGAGGCTAGCTCTTAGAGGGAATGACGCGCCGGCTGAATGTTGCTTCCTTGAGTCTCATGGATGACAACTCCACTGGTTGAAAGCCTCCTCTTCTCGGGCTGTTGAACCTCCTCACTTGCAGCCTGCTTTAGCGAAGCTCCTTGAAGCGCCTTGACCTTCTTGGCAAGCTTCTTGATGACTTTGCTCTGCCACTTGTTGATCTTTCTTTGCATCTTCACAACAGAAGCAAAGAAATTTTCTGTCTTGGTCCGCGGCTCAAAGTCGAGCTTGGGGAGGACAACGGCTTCGGACATCTCATCATCCATGGCTGGAGACTCTGATCTAGGGCGAGTAGCTTGTTGAATGGCTGCCGCGGCTCCTAGAGGAGCAAAGCACTCTTCCACGCTTGAGAGAAACTCGATGTTCCCAACACCTTGCAGCTCTGTTTCGTCTTTGTTTGGCAGGATGCACACCATTTTCTCATTCTTCTCGTCGATGAACAGATATGCAAAGAAGCCCTCAGCTGACGTGCGTTCCAAGCTATCAGTGTTCCTTACATATGTCTCATCCATGAAAGCTTTCTCGGGAACTGGACTGAAGTCTTGAAGTGGTACACCAGCTTTCACGAACAAAGGCGTGAGGAAGCCTCCAATGAGTGACGAGCTTGCCTTGCATCTCAAGGCATACGCCTTGTATTTTACCAATGAAGCAGCCAGGATGCATCCGTAGTTCACGTCATCTCCGAGCTGGTCTTCCAACGGCTCATCATTCTCATCCGGGTCACAAACGAGATGCTTAATGCCCTGGAACAAGAAGCAAAGCTCCGTCTTGGTGACTGTAGGGCTACTGACCGTCTGCTGAAGGTATTGGCAAGCAGCTTCAGCGTGTAACGCAGCACTGGACTCCTCACTCTCTTGATCTTGGCGGTGTTCACCTTGTAGTCATCGTTGCTGATGAGGTCCCATAGATCGTTTGCTTGAGTGAAGGAGGGGAACTCGACCTTGGTGGCAGCAGCATCACACAAGATGTTTTCGACTCTCTTATGTTCAATCACCCTTGCATTAGTCAGTTGTAGTAAGGGTTTTATGTCAATCCATTGCGAAGAGTTAAAAGCAGAAGAGTTGAGAGTAAAGTCTCTAAGTCAAGCAGGCAGAGAACTGGTTTTGTTGCCTAAGCAACAGATCTAGCAACCTAAGTGAAACAAGCAGCAAACAAAGTAAAAGCAGATGCAAACTAAGCAATTCTAAGCAAGGAATACAGAGTAAAACAGAGCAAAACAGAACAAATCCGAAATTCAAATAAGAGAAAGGCAAGTCTCTAGATATGGTTATTGACTTTGGAGAATTTTAGACATTAACTAAGGCTGTTTCAACTACATTGATCAAGCAAACAAGCAGGCAATGGTGATTCCTAGACATAGAGTTCACACTTAAGCTAGTTAGATCCAATCTCTTGGCAAATAACCGTTTGCTAAACATTCTAACAAGAACTAACTCTCATTAGTGCTAAAACATCACGCAAGCATGATTAAACAACTCTATTCAAGTCAAAATGTTCCTCAAACAGTCAATCTCTTGAGCCAAGGCCAGCAAATCCTCTATTAACATGATCAGCATTTCATCAAACACTTGGTGGGCATGAGAGAAAGCTAACAACTTAGACAAGTTTGATCAAGACTAATCTAGCATGAATAACAGATTAATAGAGAGGAACCCATAAACTGAAGCTCTTAACAAACCATAATTAAGCCTTAAATCCCCCTAATCTACCACATCTAGAAACCCTAAGATGACTACTCACTCATAATTATGTTTAACACCAAATCACAAAGGGAAAGGATGCTAATCATGATTAAAAGAAAGATTAAAGAAAGTTTAAAGCAAATACTTGATTATATTAAACAAAGCAAAAAAATTGTCTACAAACTTAATGAAAATGCTCAAGAACAGTAAAATGACATGACCCCTCGAAAATCTGGAAAAAGGGGCTATTTATAGTCTAGAGAGGAAAATCCAAGAGTAATAGCATAAATGTAATTAAAAACAGGTTCGGGCTGGGTCAGTATCGGTCAGTTGTGTCATTCTTCAGTGACCGAAATAGGCCCCTATCAGTCTGGAGTGATCGACACACATGACCGAAATTAATTCGGTGTGTTAGTGTCGATCACACTTGACCGATATTGTGGTAACCCAACCCGGTAAACCGTACCACGGCTGTGTCCCACTACATCTTCTAAGTCTGTTTCTATACTTAGCCATATTTTTAAACTTTTTCTTCATTCTTATTCTATCTTATCAATACACATCGGAATATAAAGCAACTCGTTTCTTTCATTTAACTTGCATAAAATCACTTAACAGGATTCGGGATTCAACATAATGAAAGCACAAGGTTCGCTAAAGATTACAACTATTCATTTAGCAACCTAACGATCAAACACCAAAGCCATAAGACCCTAAACACAAGTCTTAAACATAAATAAAACCAAGTCCCGATCCATCCATATCCATCACTGCCGCCTGGTCTCGCCCCTTTACTGCTTAGTACCTGCACACTCAAGATGAGAGGCATAAGTATTTCATAAATACTTAGTGAGTACGGTCATCCCGTAACACCTGGTCAGTACCAAACACGCAATCATACTTTCGGATTGAACATTCAACACAATCAACTCGCAATAGACATAACAATATCAAACGGCCATGATCATCTAACTGAACCAACAAAGTTCAATCCCTTTTTACAACCCATGTCTATTTCAGCGAGAATCCCACATCCCCTAAGCTAGTACATGATCCGGATTACCCTGAGGTTAGCTAAACATCATATATGCCACGGTAAACTCCACAAAACATAAAGATTGCTTATCAGTTCTAAACACATAACATGAAAATCACACAATCAACATGCAAGCATTCAACCCTAGCAATCCTACGGTCCTAGACACCAACCACAGTCACGCACTCACCTTAGACAAGGCTGGAAATAGATTGGTCAGAAGAAATCTCGATGAAAACCGCACCAAAACGAAGATATCCGATCTCCTTAAGAATCTCTCGGTTGTCCGTACGATCCGATCCTTATCCCCTCGGCTATCTCTCTATCCGTTCACCTTTCTTCGAGCCAAACTCTGTTTTCCCTCAGAAACCCTACAAAACAAGGCTATTAGCTCGAGGTTATCCGATGAAAACTCGATACTTAGGGAAATATCCGATCGCTTACCAATTTATCTCGGCAATGGTCAGATCTGCTCGGCGATAACCTGATCTCTCTCGGATGTCCCCGGGATAAACTGTTTTTCGTAGGGTTTTCTCTCAACTATTCTCTTTCTTTGCTTTATTTCTCTCGAATAAACACAACTCTCTCGAGAAAAGTCTCAAAATCCCTTAAATACTCGCAAAACCCTAGATAACCCGGACTTATCCGACGTTTTCCTGGTTCCAGTAAGTTTTATCCCAGTCCGATTCGATTCTCTCGGCTATTCCCTGTACCGGCTCGACCATTCCTTCGATAAACCACAAAATAGCTGACCAAACACTTGGCCCACGGCCCAAATCTCTTCCCACTCGGATAAACCGCCCTTATCCGAGGTGTTTTCCATTTTCACCCCGATATTCCTATTTCTCTCGGACAACTTGTCCCACCTCGGCTAGTCCTCTATTTCTCTCGGCGGTTTCCCTTACTCCCTCGGAGACAGTCCATTGACACTCGGACTAACCTCTCAGACTCTCGGATAAATCCCACTGCACCGGGATAAATCCCATTTCCCACGGACAGGACCCTGTTTTCCCTCAAATATGGTCCATCCGGCTCGGCTATCCAGCCACCATTCGACTATTCCCTCGGTCATCACCCAACCATAGTCAGAACCTCCATTTCCCAGCCAATATCCGACCCTTGGCTCGATTATTCCTCGGACAACGCCCTGTCCGGTACGATCATTCCACATTTTCTCGGATACGGATGCTACAACTCTCCCCCACCCGTTCTGGATTCGTCCTCGAATCCGACTCATCCGTTTGCAACTTGTCAAATCGTTTGGGATACTCAGCTTTCATCCTAGCCTCGTTCTCCCAAGTAACCTGTTCCTGTCCGTCGCAGTCCCATATGACCTGAACCATTATGACTAGCTTCCCACGCTTAGTCTTTTCTTTCCGACCTATTACCCGAACCGGCCTAGCCACTACTGCAAGATCCTCTTGCAAGTCTGCTGGCGGCTCCTCTATAACCGTTTCCCATTCGGTAATGTGCTTTCTCAGCTGTGACACATGAAATACATTATGGAACTCTCCGATTTCTGATGGCAAGTCCAACTTGTAAGCCACTGCGCCAACTCTTTCCAGTATCCGGTACGGCCCCATGTACCTCGGATTCAACTTGGCACTCTTAGCTGCCATATCTGTTCCCTTATAAGCCAGTGCCTTAAGATAAACCATATCACCCACACTGAACTTTAGATCCCTGCGACGCTTGTCCGCATAACTTTTCTGCCTGTCCATAGCCTCTTTCAGCTTAACCTTTAACAGTCTGATCTTTTCTGTAGTAGCCTCGACCACTGCTGGCCCCATTACACTACGCTCCCCCACTTGTGTCCAACACAATGGTGTTCTGCACGGCCTGCCATACAACGCCTCATACGGAGACATATTAATGCTCCTTTTGGTAACTATTGTTGTATGCAAATTCAGCCAACGACAAGTAGTCTTCCCAACTACCGCCCCAGTCCAGTACACACACTCTCAACATATCCTCCAATGTCCTGATCGTCCGTTCTGATTGCCCATCAGTCTGAGGATGATACGCTGTACTCATATGCAACTGCGTTCCACACGCTTCCTGGAATTCCTTCCAGAACCTTGAAGTAAACTTCGGATCACGATCTGAGATGATACTCACTGGCACTCCATGCAACCTCACGATCTGATCAATGTACATTTTCACCAACTTTGGTACTCCATCAGTCTTTTTCATTGCTAAAAAGTGAGCAGACTTAGTCAAACGATCCACAATGACCCATATCCCGTCATGCAACTTCTTAGTCTTAGGTAATCCCAGTACAAAGTCCATGGTGATCATGTCCCATTTCCATTCCGGCATTGGCAACGTTTGCAACAAACCACTCGGAAACTGATGCTCTGCCTTAAACAATTGGCACGTCTCACATCCGGCTACCCACTTAGCCACATCACGTTTCATCCCAACCAAATGATAGTACCGTTTCAAATCCTGATACATCTTGGTCATTCCCGGATGAACAGAAAACCTTGACTGATGTGCCTCCTTTACGATCTCATCCCTTAACTCCTTCACATCTGGAACACAGACCCGTCTGTTCACAACAATGGTCCCATTGTTTGAAGTCTGATATTCCGTCTTATCATTCTATGACACCTTTTTCAGATTCTCATCCTGCTCCTGAGCAATCCAAATCCTAGTCAACAAGTCAGCTCCATCCGCAGCTTCCAGACCCAACGGTTCAACCCCTTCTGTTACTGCATTCAGCTGCAATGTCCTTAGCATGTTCACAATGCTTCCAACATTCTGTTCAGATGATATGCTAGCCCTTCTCCTACTCAACGCATCCGCCACCAAGTTGGCCTTTCCTGGATGGTATGCAATCTCCAAATCATAGTCCGCTACCAACTCCATCCATCTACGCTGTCTCAAGTTCAAATCCGGTTGAGTAAAGATGTACTTTAAACTCTTATGGTCCGTGTATATCTGCATCTTCTCCCCATACAAGTAAGATCTCCATATCTTAAGTGCAAATACCACCGCCACCATCTCTAAATCATGCGTAGGGTAGTTTCCTTCATGCTTCCGTAGCTGCCGCGAAGCATAAGCTATCACCTTTCCATTCTGCATCAGAACACAACCTAGTCCTTTTCTGGATGCATCCGTGTATACCACGTATGGCTCACCCGGTTCTGGTAACGCTAATATGCACTAGTAAGTAACTCCTTTAACTTTGAGAAGCACTCTTCACACTCATCCGTCCAGACATACTCCACGTCTTTAACAGTCAGCTTTGTCATTGGCTGAGCCATGCTTGCAAAACCTTTGACAAACCGCCTGTAGTAACCAGCTAGTCCGAGAAAACTCCTTATCTCTGTAGCATTCTCTGGTCTGGGCCAATCCGCAATAGCCTGAATCTTCTCTGGGTCCATGGACACTCCCTTATCCGAAACAATGTGACCCAAGAACCCTATATGCCGTTGCCAAAAGCTACACTTACTGAGCTTGGCATATAACTTCTGTTCTCTCAACTTCTCCAGAACAGTCCGCAAATGACTCTTATGCTCTTCCTCATCCTTAGAGTAAACTAGAATATCATCTATGAAAATGATCACATACTCATCTAGGTACTCTGAATACGCCATTCATCAACTTCATGAATGCAGCTGGCGCATTGGTCAAACCAAACGGCATGACCACAAACTCGTAATGACCATACCTTGTCCTAAAGGCAGTCTTACGCACGTCTGTCTCCTCTGTGGGTATTTGATGGTATCTGATGCCAAATCGATCTTAGAGAACCAAACAGCTCCCCTGAGTTGGTCCAACAACTCGCCTATCCTAGGAAGTGGATACTTGTTCTTCACGGTCACACGGTTCAATCCGCGTTAATCAATGCAAAGCCTGAAGCTTCCATCCTTCTTCTTCACGAACAACACTGGTGCTCCCCACGGTGAACTACTAGGTCTAATGAAGCCTTTGTCCAACAACTCCGTTAGCTGCTTCTTCAGTTCCGCCATCTCTGCTGGCGCCATCCGGTATGGTGCTTTGGACAATGGAGCTGTCCCTAGCTCAAGTTCAATCGTGAATGGATCTGAACGAGCTGGTGGCAGTCCTGCAAACGCCTGAAAAACATCCTCAAATTCTTGCACCACCGGTATACTGATCAATTCTACATCCGGTCCTCCTTCTGTAGTAGTGATCGTTTCTAGATACGCCTCACAACCCTTCTCTATCAGCCGTTCTGCTTGAATAGCTGAAACCACCAAACTTCCCAAGGTTAGTCTAACTCCCTGATAAACCAAGACCTCTCCATCTCTCTCAAACCGCACCCTTCCACGGTGACAATCCAAGTGAGCTCTGTGCTTGCCTAACCAGTCCATTCCCAAAATGACATCGTACGACTTAACTCTACAGATCACTAGATCCGCTGGCATGTTCACTTCGCCAAACATCACTGGAACATTCTTAACCGTTCCTAATGAAAACATCACTTGGCCTCCAGCCGCCTGTACTAACCCAAAGTCCTCTCCGGGTTCCTTCCGGAACTGTCCCTTTCCGATCATGTCCAGATTAATAAAACAATGACTCGCTCCTGAGTCAAACAGAACATGGGTCTCAACCTCACCCATTTGCAAGGTCCCTACACATTCATTCCCTAGAATGCTAAGACTCTATACTAACAAAGCATTTTAAAGAAAATACTATGTACCACACGTACCAGTAATCGGATGAGAAGTGCTCGGTTCCTCGGCTGCTGCTGCACTCGTCGTGTACACCCTCGGCATAATGGCCTGTCTCTTGGCCTGTGATGCAAGCGCCTCCCCTGCTCTCTTCCCTTGAGCCACGGCCTGCTCCACCACTCCCGCCTTAGGACATTCACGCTTGAAATGCCCTGGTTCTCCACAACCATAGCAAACCCAAACCGCACCATCACTGCCGGACACACGGACCACTCTCTGATCCTCCTCCGGACAGTCTCGTACCCGATGCTCTAAACTCCCGCACCTGTGGCATCCACTACCACCGCGCCTACACTCGCCAACGTGAGCCTTGCCACACTTGCTGCACACGCTGCGTCCCCCAGATCCTTTGTTTGGTACTCCTTTCCCAAACTTCCGGTTCTGTCCACTAGACTGACCCGCCTTGGTCACGGCTGTACTAGCCCCAGCTGACATCAACGCAGCTTCCGCCTGTCCTGACTCCAATAATGCTGCCTTCTCAACAAGCTCAGCAACTGTCCTGAAGTCACGAACAACACACCCATTCCTTAGCTCAACTCGCAGTCCACTCATAAACCTGCGAATCAGCTTCTCTTCCGTGTCAAACTCAGGAGACACATACTTCATCAGCTGATTAAATTGAGTCTCATACTGCCTCACAGTAAGCGTCTCCTGACTAAGGTACAGAAACGCCTTCTCCAACTCGTTGTAAGCTTCCTGTGGGAAGTACTTACTCCTGAACATCGCTGAAAATGTCTCATAAGAACAATTCGCATTCACCAGCCTTCCAACGATTCCTTTCCACCACGTGTGTGCATCACCCTCCAAGTAGTGCACGACTATGTCTCTCTTGTAACCCTCTGGACATCGGATAGACTCAAAATTCCGTTCCAGTCTCATCCTCCACTCATCTGCCTCAATCGGTGTAGAACCTCCAGCAAAGAACTTGGTTCCCAACCGCACCATGTGATCCAAAACCTTGAGGTAACTCGGAACCCTCTCCACTTAGTCCGCTTCCTCCCCAATCACATCCGCGTGAACCCCCACCGGTGGTAGTACTTGTGGTGCTGCTGCAACCGCAGGAGCAGGAGCCACCGCAGGTAGCCTACCTAGTACCTTTGCTAACATCCCAAGCACAGCCTCTAACCCCACTGGTGCTACATTCGCAGTAACCCCAGCTGCACCCGCAGCATTCCTAGCCACGTTCTCAGCATCCGCAGCATTCCTTGCTGCTTCCACGGCTGCCACTCTAGCCGCCTCATTTGCAACCGCAGCTGCCTGTCTCTTGGCTTCTCTTGCCCTCTGAGCAACATCACCGTTGACTGAGTTCAAAGACCCTGCAGCCTGGTTGTCCCCATTGTTCTCACGGTTCTTCTGGTATCAACCATCTGCAAGTACACAATGCCAGTTAGCCGAAGCTAACTCAAAACGTGTTTCACAACACCACACAACAACTTACCGCGAGACCTTGACAGTGAAGAATGGATCGGATCCCCATAAACCCAAAACAAACAAACAACAGCAGTCACCAATTTCAGTCCTAGAAGCGTTAAAACGCTCTGATTCCAACTTGTGGTAACCCAACCCGGTAAACCGTACCGCGGCTGTGTCCCACTACATCCTCTAAGTCCATTTCTATACTTAGCCATATTTTTAAACTTTTTCTTCATTCTTATTCTTTCTTATCAATACACAGCGGAATATAAAGCAACTCATTTTTTTCATTTAACTTGCATAAAATCACTTAACAGGATTCAGGATTCAACATAATAAAAGCACAAGGTTCGCTAAAGATTACAACTACTCATTTAGCAACCTAACGATCAAACACCAAAGCCATAAGACCCTAAACACAAGTCTTAAACATAAATAAAACCAAGTCCCGATCCATCCATATCCATCACTGCCGCCTGATCTCGCCCCTTTACTGCTTAGTACCTACACACTCAAGATGAGAGGCATAAGTATTTCATAAATACTTAGTGAGTACGGTCATCCCGTAACACCTGGTCAGCACCAAACACGCAATCATACTTTCGGATTCAACATTCAATACAATCAATTAGCAATAGACATAATAATATCAAACGGCCATGATCATCTAACTTAACCAACAAAGTTCAATCCCTTTTTAAGACCCATGTCTACTTCAGTGAGAATCCCACATCCCCTAAGCTAGTACATGATCAGGATTACCCCGAGGTGAGCTAAACATCATATATGCAATGGTAAACTCCACAATATATCATAACATAAAGATTGCTTATCAGTTTTAAACACATAACATGAAAATCACACAATCAACATGCAAACATTCAACCCTAGCAATCCTACGGTCCTAGACACCAACCACACTCACGCACTCACCTTAGACAAGGCTGGTAACAGATTGGTCAGAATAAATCCCGATGAAAACTGCACCAAAACGAAGATATCCGATCTCCTTAAGAATCTCTCGTCTGTCCGTACGATCCGATCCTTATCCCCTCGGCTATCTCTTGATCCGTTCACCTTTCTTCGAGCCAAACTCTGTTTTCGCTCAGAAACCCCACAAAACAAGGCTATTAGCTCGAGGTTATCCGATGAAAACTCGACACTTAGGAAAATATCCGATCACTTACCAATTTATCTCGGCGATGGTCGGATCTGCTCGGCGATAACATGATCTCTCTCGGATGTCCTCGGGATAAACTGTTTTTCTTAGGGTTTTCTCTCGACTATTCTCTTTCTTTGCTTTATTGCTCTCGAATAAACACAACTCTCCCGAGAAAAGTCTCAAAATCTCTTAAATACTCGCAAAACCCTAGATAACCCGGACTTATCCGACGTTTTCCTGGTTCCAGTAAGTTTTATCCCGGTCCGATTCGATTCTCTCGGCTATTCCCTATACCGGCTCGACCATTCCTTGGATAAACCACAAAATAGCCGACCAAACACTTGGCCCACGGCCCAAATCCCTTCCCACTCGGATAAACCGCCCTTATCCGAGGTGTTTTCCATTTTTCACCTTGATATTCCTATTTCTCTCGGACAACTTGTCCCACCTCGGCTAATCCTCTATTTCTCTCGGAGGTTTCCCTTACTCCCTCGGAGACAGTCCACTGACACTCGGACTAACCACCCACACTCTCGGATAAATCCCACTGCACCGGGATAAATCCCATTTCCCACGGACTGAACCCTGTTTTCCCTCAGATATGGTCCATCCGGCTCGGCTATCCAGCCACCATCTGACTATTCTCTCAGTCATCACCCGACCATAGTTCGAACCTCCATTTCCAAGCCAATATCCGACCCTTGGGTCGATTATTTGATGTTACTGCATATTGCATGTATTTTGCATACATATAAGTTAGGTTTTCATGCATTTACATCACACTTTAGGCTAGATTGCATCACTGATAGAGAGCTTTTTTCACAGTTCTAATTATCAATCCTAAAGGCTCTTAGTGTTGCTGTAGTACTTTAGGTGTCAATCCAGCCTAGGTGAGAAAGATACTAGGAATCCAAGAGCAAAGTAAAGCTAAGTCAAATTCGGGTAAATGAGGGAGAAATTCAACTAAAACTTTGCAATACGAAATGAGCAAGAGAACAATTTTAAAATCCCGTCTTAAGGGTTAGCAACTACTAGAAGAAAACTAGGAATTTAAAGTGCAAGACTACTGATTATGAAAATTCGAAAACTGAAAACAGGCAATTAAGGCTATTTCTAGCAACTTAAATGAGTAAACTTTAAATCTAAAGGAGAAAGCTTTTGAAACTACTTGAATGATAAATAACAGATCCAAGGATGAGGTTCATGCTTAGGGAAGCTCAAGGTTCGATCTTGGTTTGCAAAAAGTAAATCTACACATTTCAAAATGAGCTATCCTTAAGCCTAAGAAGCAATCTTCCCATGGCTTGTGGGTAAGATAAATTCCTCTCATCATTCATCCCCTCCAAACCCATGGCTTGTGGTGGAAAAGGATGGTTGATGGAGCTGAAGCACGGATCTTAACATGGCTTAACTAGCCCTTACTTGTCACTTCCGTGGTCTTTAAGGCATACTAGTCTCTTGGTTTGGACATAAGAGATCTCCTAAGTTATTATGAGAAAAGGAAATCTCTTGGATCATAAAGCCTCTCTCAAGGTCTTTAAGCATTTGATACTCCAAACCAAGAAAGGATAAAGTTAAGAGCAAACAAATACCAAGATCTAACCTTTAAAACCTTCCTAATCACCTCATCCTTAAATCCTAAAGAACTACTCTATTATCATTTTCAAACCCCTCTTAATCATAAGATAAGAAGAGTTAAACATGATTAAGATAACAAGAAAGAAAGATTAAAGCTTCAAGAGAAGTTCTTAAATTGAAAATCAAAGTTTTTACAAAAGATAAAGCTTGAAAATAGAAAAAGATGCTTTAATGGTGATCCACAAAACCCAAAAATGGGGATGGAGACTGTAAAATTCGTGGATGCCCCAAAATTTTAGGTTTAGAGTGTTCATATAGGACCACACAACTGGTCCCCTCACTAAAAGACAAAGTCTGAGCTGTCCAAGGAAGGAAGCAGAAATCTGGGCCGAAGATCGACTCGTCTGGTCGATCTGAGCTGAAACGGGTGGCCTGGTCAATCTAGTGGTCGATCTGAGGCTGAAACGAGTGGGATGGTCGATCTGGTGGTCGATCTCTGCCTGAAACGAGTGGGATGGTCGATCTGGTGGTCGATCTCTGCCTGAAACGTGTGGGATGGTCGATCTGGTGGTCGATCTCTGCCTAATTCTTTTTGGCCGAACTCTTTCTTGACTCCCAGCAACTCCCAAGCTCTTCTTTTGACTCCTTGTCCATGCTCAACGTCCAACACAGCTCCATGTACTCCATATTTTCTAGAAACAATGCATATGTGCAAGAAATATGCAAATGCTAATGCAAACATGTCTAAAACCTAAAATGGAGCAAAAGTTACAGATAATCTAAGTATGAATGCAATATGAATGCAAAATCTATCCTAAATGAGTGCTAAAATATGTTAAATTATAAGTTTATCAACTCTCCCAAACTTGTCTTTTTGCTTGTCCTCAAGCAAACAAAGACAAATCCAAGAGAAGAGGTTTGAAAATGGGGGTTCAAATTTCTTGAAAAAGTGTTTTTCAAATGAATCATCTCAATGGTCCTTGTTCTTAGTTATAGGATGCAGTATACAAACTCTACTTCAAAGAACTTAGCTATATTCATCACATGCTGAATTTCAGATCATGACTCTCAAATTCCAAACAATCCAAGAATCCTAACCTTTAACATTCAATTAATGATCATACCGTGAATCACACTCATGCACTTAGAACATAATACATTTGGCTAAGGACAAGGTTATGAGACAAAGATGATCTCATTCAAGTGGGTAATTCAAACAATGGGTTATCTCAAAAAGGATTGAACTTATGCATAATGCTAAAGGTAAAGATAATTGATGCATACATGACTAGACTCTCATCTACCCATATACACTAACAATGATCCTAAACCCCTCTCATTTTCTTTCTTTTTCAAGCTCACTCACTCTCTAGAAACTACCCAAACAACAGGGCAAGAAGCCAAGCATAACCCACAAAAACAGAAGACATCTTTACTCTTCTTAGGCTAGTGGTGGTCAATCACAAACGTAAAGCTCTTTCTTTAAAACTTGGTAGCTCTCTTCTCTTATTATTATTATTTTTTTTTCTTTTTAAACTTTGGCTTTTGGCTCTTTTCTTTCTGATTTTCTTTTATTTTTGAGAGCTACCTCCTTCTCTTTTAAAACTGAGCTTTTATTTAAAAACAGAACAACACCACCACTTAAAACCATGAGTTCTTTATTTTCAAACCCCAAACACCATTTCTTTTTAAACTGAAAACACATAAGCAAAATTCTTTTAACACCAGCGAATCCCTACCCCAAAACAAACCTAAAACTAGCTTCAAAATGCAAAGCTAGCATCAATATGAAAGCCTAATCATGTCGCCTAAACCTAACACTTTATGCCAAGTTCAATCCGAAAATAAGGCTTCACATCACACAAGACATATTTGGCTTGAAAGGAAGGCAAGGTTCAGGGTGTGGAGTTCTATTCAGACTTACAAAGAGTGGTAGAAAGGGGTAAGAAAGCCCGAATATGTATATGTGATCCATGTATTTCATTTCAAATGCACAAGTGTGATAATTCAAATTCAGATTAAGGTTCTCACTTAGTAGGAAAGGATTCAATTCATGTCTGTTCAACTTAAGCCACGAAAATCAAAACAAATGATCCAAATATGGTTAGAACTTAACTTCAAATTTGCACAAGCATCAAAGAACTACTAACTAGGGCCTTGAACTAATTCATGAGCATAAAACACTTTTTTAAGAAAAATTGCCCCATATGCACGTGAATGCAAGCAACCTATATGATAATATCTAGACTCCATCCTAAAATATTTACCAATGCAAGTGCAAGCTACATGAATTTTTTTTCAAAAATTTTGAAAATTTTTCTGATTTTCTATGCAAATGTATATGCATGAAGACTCAAATATGCTTAAAGGGAAAATAAGAAAACAAAACACAAAATTAAATCTCTCAACCTCTCCCCCAAACTTAAATTACACAGTCCCTTGTGTAATAAAAGTTCAAGAGAGACCAGCAACAAGAAATAAAATTCAAAAAGCCAAGAATTCATGATATATACAAGGTGTTGGAATGGTGTACCTTGGGCTGTGTTGTGGATCGAGCTAGAGGATCGATCTGAGGGTCGTTCTGGGCAGAAGATCGAGGATCATGCTCGATTAAGAGGTCGATCTAGATAGGACCGATCAGTCCAAACTGTGAGAATTTCCCGAGAGAAATTAGATCGGTCGATCTATTTTTGGACCGATCGATCCGTTCTCTTAGTTCGACCTTGTCACTCGATCTAGCCATCGATCTACTGGACATGCTTCAGTTTTCCTGTATTTAAGAGCTTCCAAGAGCGTGCCTTTGAATCTCCATCTTCCTTGGTCATGTTGAGGCTTGTATCACCAGGCTCATACTCATCATAGAACCATCCCTCAAATGTGTGCATCCTTATCTCCTCAAAGGGTAGCTTCCATGGATCCTCAAGGCTCTCCTCCTCGGTCATGTTGAGGCTTGTATCACCAGGCTCATACTCATCATAGAACCATCCCCCAAATGTGTGCATCCTTATCTCCTCAAAGTGTAACTGCCGTGGATCCTCAATGCTTTCTTCATTGGTGAGGGTGAAACCGAGGTGCTTGGCAAAAGGTTGTTGCATTGGAGATTTTTCTTCTTCACCCTCCTTGGAGGCTAATGCAATGGGATTCTCCTTTGTCTCCTTCCTCGGAATGAGTTGCAAATGTGTTTCTTTCTTGGTGGAGGGCTCTTGCTCAACAAATGAGCTCTCACTAGCATCCTCTAAACATTCAACAACCAAACTTTCTTCACAAGGATCTTCAAATCTTTGCTCACGATTTTCATCAACAATGTACCTAAGAAGAGCTTCAAGTTCTTCAGCTTCTTGTTGGAATTCATCATTGGTGAGAGCTTTATCTTCTTGTTCCTCATTCACTTGTGAGATTTCGGTGTTGATAGACTCCACATGTGTTGTTGCAGCAACTCTTGAAAATAGAGCAGGAGAGCCTAGTTTGAAGTCAAGCAAGCTAATGCTCTCATTAAGCTGTTCTTGCTGCTCCAAAAGCAACTTCATCATGTTGAGAGTTTCTTCCTCTTTAGAGATGTGGGAAGAATAGGCTGCTCCTTGCTGCTCCAAAAGCAACTTCATCATGTTGAGAGTTTCTTCCTCCTTAGAGATGTGGGAAGAATAGGCTGCTCCTTGCTCATACTCCATGTCCCAGGATTGGTATTCCTCAACATATCCATAGTGATTCTCTGGAGCAGAATGTTCATCCATATGCCCTCTTTGATAAGTGGATGACCTTTCAAAACCATGGTTGCTAGTTGGGTCCCAAGCCAGCATCCTCTCTTGATTCGCTAATAAGGCCTCAAACATTGATGCTATATCCGAATCCATACTGTCTTCCTTGTGATTGTGCCTTGCAAAAAGATCAAACACTTGAAAGAGAGTTAGTAACCAAAATGAAAAATAAAAACTTAGTCTATACTAAGCTCCAAATCCTAGTAATTTCAGCAAAACCTAAGTTGGCAACGGCGCCAATTGATAGAGAGCTTTTTTCACAGTTCTAATTATCAATCCTAAAGCCTCTTAGTGTTGCTGTAGTACTTTAGGTGTCAATCCAGCCTAGGTGAGAAAGATACTAGGAATCCAAGAGCAAAGTAAAGCTAAGTCAAATTCGGGTAAATGAGGGAGAAATTCAACTAAAACTAAATGCAATACGAAATGAGCAAGAGAACAATTTTAAAATCCCCTCTTAAGGGTTAGCAACTACTAGAATAAAACTAGGAATTTAAAGTGCAAGACTACTGATTATGAAAATTCGAAAACTGAAAACAGGCAATTAAGGCTATTTCTAGCAACTTAAATGAGCAAACTTTAAATCTAAAGGAGAAAGTTTTTGAAACTACTTGAATGATAAATAACAGATCAAAGGATGAGGTTCATGCTTAGGGAAGCTCAAGGTTCGATCTTGGTTTGCAAAAAGTAAATCTACACATTTCAAAATGAGCTATCCTTAAGCCTAAGAAGCAATCATCCCATGGCTTGTGGGTAAGATAAATTCCTCTCATCATTCATCCCCTCCAAACCCATGGCTTGTGGTGGAAAAGGATGGTTGATGGAGCTGAAGCACGGATCTTAACATGGCTTAACTAGCCCTTACTTGCCACTTCCGTGGTCTTTAAGGCATACTAGTCTCTTGGTTTGGACATAAGAGATCTCCTAAGTTATTATGAGAAAAGGAAATCTCTTGGATCATAAAGCCTCTCTCAAGGTCTTTAAGCATTTGATACTCCAAACCAAGAAAGGATAAAGTTAAAAGCAAGAGAACACCAAGATCTAACCTTTAAAACCTTCCAAATCACCTCATCCTTAAATCCTAAAGAACTACTCTATTATCATTTTCAAACCTCTCTTAATCATAAGATAAGAGGAGTTAAACATGATTAAGATAACAAGAAAGAAAGATTAAACCTTCAAGAGAAGTTCTTAAATTGAAAATCAAAGTTTTTACAAAAGATAAAGCTTGAAAATGGAAAAAGATGCTTTAATGGTGATCCACAAAACCCAAAAATAGGGATGGAGGCTGTAAAATTCGTGGATGCCCCAAAATTTTAGGTTTAGAGTGTTCATATAGGACCACACAACTGGTCCCCTCACTAAAAGACAAAGTCTGAGCTGTCCAAGGAAGGAAGCAGAAATCTGGGCCGAAGATCGACCTGTCTGGTCGATCTAGTGGTCGATCTGAGCTGAAACGGGTGGCCTGGTCGATCTAGTGGTCGATCTGAGGCTGAAACGAGTGGGATGGTCGATCTGGTGGTCGATCTCTGCCTGAAACGAGTGGGATGGTCGATCTGGTGGTCGATCTCTGCCTGAAACGAGTGGGATGGTCGATCTGGTGGTCGATCTCTGCTTAATTCTTTTTGGCCGAACTCTTTCTTGACTCCCAGCAACTCCCAAGCTCTTCTTTTGACTCCTTGTCTATGCTCAGCGTCCAACACAGCTCCATGTACTCTATATTACCTAGAAACAATGCATATGTGCAAGAAATATGCAAATGCTAATGCAAACATGTCTAAAACCTAAAATAGAGTTAAAGTTACAGATAATCTAAGTATGAATGCAATATGAATGCAAAATCTATCATAAATGAGTGCTAAAATATGCTAAATTATGAGTTTATCACACAGCTCGTTCGCTTGAGTGCAATATAACCCCTGCCAAAAAGTGATTATCAAATGCAAGACATGTTGTAGTACAGCAAGCAAGAGAGAGTCAATCCACTTCTAGGATGATAGAGAATGCACAGAGAATACAAGGACTAAAGCAAATCTAAGCGAAATGAGACGGTTTATGAGAAAATCTCTAAAAACTAGATGCAGCAACTTAAACAGAATGAAACCTATTTTAAAAATACTAGAAAGGAAGAAACTACCACGAGGAATAAACAGAATAATTAAAGGAGAAAGCTTCGAATTATTAAAATTCGACTAATGGATCGACCATGAGATCGACCACTAGATCGAGCAGTAACAATCGATCTCGTCTAAAAATGCAAGAACAGTAAAACTAATGACCAGGATGCTATCAGAGATCAAGAGAAAGATGAGATAAGATGTAAAGATGCTAAGAGAAAGGGCCTAGGGTTGAGATTCATGGTTAGGGGTTTCAAAGGTTCGACCTTGCGTTTAAAACTTTAAATCGACTCACTTGGTGAGGATCTCTAAGCCTTGAAAACTAAACAAGATCTATCTGTGGCTTTCGGTATAGATCACTCCTTCATCCTCTCCTCCAAACCCATGGCTTTTGGTGGAAAGAGAGGTCGAAGGGCAAGGAAAACGGATTTCAAACGAATGGCTTAACTAATCCCCCAAACTTCCATGGCTTTTGGGAAGGGGTAACTAGTCTCTAAGGTGTGATCTTCCGAGGCTCCTGGATCCTGTGAAGGTAAGGAACCTCTCAGATCATAAAGCTCTTGGCGTGAGAGTCTTCAAGCATTGAGATCTCAACACCTTAGAAGAGATAGCCATTGAAAACGTTTAGAAAAAAACCCCAAGATCGAAACCCTTTTGACCCCTTAATCCTCTCAATCCCGAACCCAAAGAAACTACTCGCTACACATAGAGTAAATCAAACAAAGCATATGAAACGAGACGATGAACATGAAAAGAAAACTAGATTGAACAGAAATGATTCGAATACAAAGCTTAAGAAAAACGCGAGTTCAAAAAAATGGTGTTCTTCACAAAAACGAGAGAGAAAACATCCAGGAAAAGATAAGGATCTAAAAAGTTATTATAGGAAAAGGACGTCGCCGCCTTCCCAAAATGCCGAAATAAGCTAATGGTCCCACCTTCGCTAGCGGCCAAAAACGGTTGAAAGGACAGAGATCGACTCCAAGATCGAGTGGTTCTCTCGATCATATCCGGACATCGTGTCTTCGGCTCGATCTGGGTCTCTATCAACATCGGCGAATCGAGTGTTGCATCCGATCTCGGTATCGATCTTCGGCTGGATCGAGTGGTGTCCGTACCGTTTGATCGATTGCTTCACTCGATCCTTGTCTCGATCATTCTCCTTGGATCGCCTGGTTGGCTCGATCTTCTGGTCGATCAACTCCTAGATCGACCGGCCATGCTCGATCTGCTCCTCGATCTCTGATCCTTAGCATATATCCGAGCTCCCACGAACAGCTACATCAACCTCAACACGTCCACGAACCTCCACGACTCCAAAGCAGCCAGAAACAACCTGAATGTGATGCAAAATGCAAGGAAAATGCGTATGCTGATGCAAGAATGCTGTAGGACCCTAAGTGATGCAATCTAACCTAAAACGTGATACAAATGCATGAAAAGCTAACTAATGAGTATGCAAAATGTATGCAATATGCAATAACATCAATCACTTTAGGTCCTAGCGCACTCTTGCACCAGCATACACATGTTCCTTGCATTTTGCATCATATTCAGGTTGTTTCTGGCTACTTTGGAGTCGTGGAGGTTCGTGGACGTGCTGAGGCTAGCGTGGAGATTCGTGGGAACGTCGGATGTTTGCTAAGGACCAGAGATCTGGGAGCAGATCGAGCACGGCCGGTCGATATGGATGAGATCGACCAGAAGATCGAGTAGTCCTTCTGATCCAAGGAATCTAATCGAGACACAGATCGAGTGAAGAAATCGATCAAGTGGTACGGACAAAAATGACGCCATGCAGAGCGAGAGCCGGATCGAGTCTACCACTCGATCCGCCGAAGATCGATACCAAGATCGGATGCAACACTCGATCCACTGGAGAAGATCGAGACACAGATCAAGTTGAAGACACGATGTCCGAAGATGATCGAGCAGCATGCTCGATCTCGAGGTCGATCTCAGTCCTTTCAACAGCTTTTGGCCGCTAGCGAGGGGGGACCAACGAGCTGTTTGGCCCATTTTGGGAAGGCGGCGATGATCTTTTCCCAGACACACTTTTTTTTTTCTTATCTTTTTTATGCTTTTTCTCTCTGGTTTGGAGGCGATACGCCATTGTTAGACTTTGGAGCTTTTTCTTTGAATCTTGATATTTTAAGCTTAATCAATCGTTTTTATGTTTATGAGTCTATCGTTCATGCTTATTTCGGTTATTTCCATGTGTAGCGAGTAGTTTCATCTGGGTTTCGGGGTTGAGAGGATTCACGGGGTCTAAAAGGTTTCCAAAGCTTGGTGTTTTCTTGTTTTTAAAGGCTATCTCTTCTAGGATGTCGAGTTCCTAAGGCTGAAAGAGTCTCACGCCAAGATCTTTATGATCAGAGAGGTCTCTTACCTTGACAGGATCCAGAGATCTCTGAAAATCACATCCTAGAGACTAGTTACCCTTTCCCAAACGCCACGGTAGTTTAGGGGACTAGTTAAGCCACGTTTTTGAAATCCGAGTTCATTGCCCTTCAACCTCTCTTTCCACCAAACGCCATGGGTTTGGAGGAGAGGATGAAGGAGTGATCAATACCGCAAGCCACGGTTGGGTCTTGTTTTGTTTTCAAGGCTTAGAGAATCTCACAAAGTGAGTAGATCTAGAGTTTTCAAACCAAGCTTGGACCTTTGAAACCCCTAAACATGAATCTCAACCCTAGACCCTTCTTTCTTAGCATTCTTACATCTTCGTTAATCATTCGCTTGATATTCGTCGCATCCTGGTCGTTAGTTTCATTGCACTTGCACTTTTAGACGAGATAGATCCAAACTGCTCGATCTAGTGGTCGATCCCGTGGTCGATCCACTAGTCGATTTTTATAAATTCATAGCCTTGTTCGTCGTGGTAGTTTACTCTGTCCTAGTAATTTTAAAATAGTTTTGCATTCCATTTTAGTGCTGCATCTAGTTTTCAGGATTTTTACAAAATCGCTTGTCATTCGCTTAGCTTTACACTACAGATATGCTCCGTATCGGTCATCCTTGACCGAAACTCTCTGTGCTCTGACCGAAAACTTCTGCAGAGATTTTCTTCTGTGATCCTTCTTCCTCCTTTTTGCCCAGCTAGCATCTTGTATCATTCCCAAAACTCCTCCAAGCTCCTTTAAGCTCCAAAAGCACATAAAAACATCCAAAATTCAAAGAAAATGCAAACTATACTCTAAATGCAACCTAAGTCTAAAAGGAGAAGAAAATGGGACAAAAGCAAAGGGAAAACATGCAAAAGAGGACCAAAATATGTACTAAATACAGCCATAAATGGTGTAAATACAATGGATATCAACACCCCCACACTTGCCTTTTGCTTGTCCTCAAGCAATTAAGAACAAATGGGAGAGTGAGGTTTGAAAGTGGGCATTCAGATTCCAAAAGTGCAAAGGTAAAGAGATGGTTTCAATGCTCAAGTGCCTAGTTGTAGGATGCAAACATAATCAGCTATACTTTAAAGTTCCTAGCCATGCTCATCATGTTTCAAAATGATCTCAAATCTCAACTTAGGCAAATGCTCAAATCAATCAACTCTTTAACATTCAATTAAGTTCAGAACATGAATCATGCTTATGCAAATCAAGTGAAGACATTTGGTTGAAAAGGGTAAGGTTTCAAACAAAACATAAAGGATCACTCAACGAAATGACTTCATCTTAGGCAAAATGCTAAAGGTAAAAGCACACTTATGCATGCTATTCAAAGCTCTCTTCTACCCTTATTTCCCAAATATGAGTCCTAAGCATTTCTAAACAAAAGAGTAAACCCTCTAAGTCTACCATTTCCTAGATTCTACCCTTTACCCATCTTCATGGCTGGGGAAACTTCTTCTTTTGCTTGTGTGGCTGCTTCTTTTTGGTTGGGACTTGCTCTTCTTTGTTGTGCTGGCACTTTCATCACCTTTGGTGGATTGTTTCTTGGTCAGATTTTTCTTCTTTTGGACCCTTCTAAGGATTGTTGTTGGCGCCAATCTTTCTTTTTAAACGTAGAGCTTTTATTCCCTTTACTTAACCATAATACTAAACTGTTTCCCCTTTTCTACCATTTCAGATCTTTTCCCTTTCTTTCAAAACATAAAAACATGAAGTTCAAACCACTTACTCTACCCTTTTTAAACTCCAAAACTCCTATCCTAGAATCAAGCTCAAGATGCAAGCTGATATCTACAAGAGAGCTAATCATTGCCAGCCTTATTCCTAACACTTTTTGCCAAGACAAAATCGAAAATGCAATGCAAAGGCCTCACAGCTCTCACAATAGTGTTTAGGCTCAAAAGGAGGTTTGGTTAAGGGTGAGGATGTAAATGTCCCATAATTATAAGGATCAGCTATTTGGATCAACAAGAGTGGTAGAAAGGAGAAAGATGATCCAAATATGTATATGGTAGCCATGTAATCACTTTTCAATGCATAAGACATGATAATTAAAAGTCCAAGTTAAAGTTCAAGTTGATAGAGTTGATTTTCAGAGAACAAATGCTTTGAGAATGAGATGAGAAGACCATATCTAGGAGTCTAAGCATGGTTCAGCCTTAACTTCTAGCAATCATATGATGCATCAAACAACTAAGCACTTAAAAACTGAAATCATCTCTAAACACTAAGCACTTTACAAGGAAAACTCATCATAATGCCCTACGCAAATGCAATGCAACCTAAATGTCAACACTAGACTCAATCTTAGAAGAATGAAATACAACTACATGATCAGAGAGGTCTCTTACCCTGACAGGATCCAGAGATCTCTGAAAATCACATCCTAGAGACTAGTTACCCTTTCCCAAACGCCATGGTAGTTTAGGGGACTAGTTAAGCCACATTTTTGAAATCCGAGTTCATTGCCCTTCAACCTCTCTTTCCACCAAACACCATGGGTTTGGGGGAGAGGATGAAGGAGTGATCCATACCGCAAGCCACGGATGGGTCTTGTTTTGTTTTCAAGGCTTAGAGAATCTCACAAAGTGAGTAGATCTAGAGTTTTCAAACCAAGCTTGGACCTTTGAAACCCCTAAACCTGAATCTCAACCTTCGCATTCTTACATCTTCGTTAATCATTCGCTTGATACTCGTCGCATCCTGGTCGTTAGTTTCATTGCACTTGCACTTTTAGACGAGATCGATCCAAACTGCTCGATCTAGTGGTCGATCCACTAGTCGATTTTTATAAATTCATAGCCTTGCATTTTAATCATTCTGTTTGTTCGTTGTGGTAGTTTACTCTGTCTTAGTAATTTTAAAATAGTTTTGCATTCCATTTTACTTCTGCATCTAGTTTTCAGGATTTTTACAAAATCGTTTGTCATTCGCTTAGCTTTACACTGGCCTTGCATTCTCTTTGCACTTTCTAGCTTCTAGGATTGGATTGATTCCTCTTGCATTGTGCTACAACTGTATGCTGCTTGAGTTTTGAAAATCTCCTGTTGCATAGCATCACACCTAAGAAAAACATTGTTATCAAATGGCGCCGTTGCCATTCTAGGAGTGTTAGAAAGCATAAAGATGTGGGGCTTAGTAAAGACTAAGCTTTACTTTGTTTAAGTTACTAATTTCTCTACTCTCCAACGTGTATCTTTCAGGTACATGAATCTTCGTTCAAGGGGAGACAACAATCTACTTCAACCCTTGGACAACATTCATCAACTTGGTCATTCACGGCAAAGAAGAGTACGAGAACAAGCTAGAGCTTTTGAGGAGATTGTTCAGCACAGTTTGGTTGACTTTGAAGCTATGGCTGAACACGAGCATCCAGAAGGACCTCCTCCAGCTCAGGGGGCAGTGGGAAGGGGCAATGGAAACCCCCAACACGCGGCTAGACTCCCAAGGATAAGAGGAGCCGGAGATGCTCCTCACAATAGGTTTGGGATCACTCCTCCTCCTGTACAAAACAACAACTTCGAGATTAAGCTGGGTTTCATCTCCATGGTGCAAAACAACAAGTTCCAGATCCCTTGGAGCACCTCGACAATTTCGAACAAGTATGTGGGATGATCAAGATAAATGGCATATCCGAAAATGCTTTCAAGCTGCGTCTCTTTCCATTCTCTCTTGGAGACAAGGCTAGACATTGGGAGAAAACACTTCCTCAAGGCACCATCACCTCATGGGCCGAGTGTAAGAAGGCTTTCCTCTCAAAGTTCTTCTCTAGCACCAGAATGGCAAGGCTAAGAAGCGAGATCAGCGGCTTCACGCAAAGGTATAATGAGACTTTCAATAAAGCCATGGAACGATTCAAGGACTATACTATCCAATGTCCTCACCAAGGCTTTGGCGAAGAGACTCTTCTAAGCAATATCTACCGAGGAGCTTCACCAAAGATTCGCTTGTTGCTTGACACGGCTAGTAAAGGGAACTTCCTTGGTCAAGAGGTAGAAGAGGGCATGGAGCTGATTGAAAAAATTAGCACTTAGTGACGGCAACTATGCTGAAGATTATGACCGTGCACCGAGAGGTTCTGAGCTAGAGTCTCACAAGAAAGAGTTGAAATCATTACACGAGAAGATTGACAAGTTAGTTTTGGCAAATCAGAAGCATGTTCACTTTTTAGGTGAAGCGGATGAGAGCCAAGAGGAGCTTGAGTTGAGCCAAGAAGAAGCCAATTGGGTGGCGGGTCAAAACAACTACAAACCTCAAGGCTATTCACAAGGCTACAACCAGAACAACAATCTCTCATACCGCAGCACCAATGTAGCAAACCCTAAGGATCAAGTGTACCCTGCTCAGCAAGCAAAGCCTTTCGTACCATACAACAAAGGTTTTCAGCCAAGTGGTGGCTTCCAAGGGAAAGGGCAGAACAACTTCCATGGGCAACAGCAAGGAAACAAGGGTTATACGCCAATGTACCCTCCGGGCTTTGTACCTCAGCAGCAACAATCGATGCAACAACAAGTTGATCTTGCCAAGCTATGTTCCAACAATTGATTCAAGGGCAAGCCTCTACAAACCAGAAGTTTGCCGAGATGAACACTCGTTTAGACTCGTCTCTCACTGACTTCTCTACTCAAATCACCACCTTAAACAACAAGATTAAGCAGCTAGAGAAGGGGAAGGCGAGTACAAGTGGTCAGAATAGCCTGCCGGGCATGTGTGAGCAGAACCCTAAGGAATATACCAACGCCATCACGTTAAGAAGCGGAAAGGAGCTTGCACCTACGGTTACTCCCAAGAACAACGAGGATGTTGTAATTCAAGAGGGGGAGGGTAAGCTTTCAGCTGATGATGAGATAAACTTTGACAATGTCTGGATTCAAGGGCCAAGAAGAGGAGACAAAGCGGTTGTCAAGAAGAAAGCGGAGCAAACTACTAAGGAGAAGGATGCTTATGTATCTCCACCGTATGTACCTAAGCTACCTTTTCATGGCCGTTTCAAGAAGCAACTCATAGAAAAGCATAGAGTCTTGTTTGAGAAGCATCTTAAGGACGTGGAAATCAAGCTACCTCTCGTGGACTGCCTTGCAATGATGCCTAAATGCGCCAAATTCTTCAAAGACACTCTCGTGAAGAAGAATAAGGAAAGCAAGGAAGTGCTTGTTCTAAGTGAGGAATGTAGTGCTGTAATACACAAGGAGATAGTCCCTAAGAAGTTGGGAGACCCCGAAAGCTTCACTATACCTTGCGCTTTAGGTCCTTTGGAGTTCAAGAGTTGCCTTTGTGATCTCGGAGCTAGCATAAATCTGATGTCTCATTCAGTGGCAAAGAAACTTGGCTTTACCCGTTTCAAGGATTGTAGAATCTCGTTGGTACTAGCTGACAGGAGTGTGAGGTTACCCGTGGGATTGCTTGAGGACTTGCCAGTGAAGATCAGTGGAGTGAACGTGCCTACAGACTTCGTTGTGTTGGAAATGGATGAAGAACCAAAGGATCCACTCATTCTCGGTAGACCTTTCTTAGCCACCGCCGGAGCCATAATAGACATCAAGAACGGGAAGATTGCCTTGCACTTGGGTAAAGATATAAGGCTAGACTTCGATATCAATGAGGTTTTGAAGAAGCCTACGATAGAAGGGCAAGCTTTCTACATTGAGACGTTGGATTCTTTAGCGGATGAGTTGCTGGAAGAGCTGGCTCAGGATGATCATTTGAAGCTGGCACTGACTAAGGAGCCAGGAGAGTTTGGTTATGTGGATCAGAGGACTCAGGAGTACGTCAACTTGCTTGATTCGAGGAAGGTTGTGCTTGAAAATGTAGGCGTTTGCCTAGAGATCGACTCCGAGATCGATAACATTACTCGTTCCAGGGGTCAAATCGAGAAAACAATCGAGAGCACAACTCTAACCGGTGCAGCAATCGACAGTCAGATCAAGCAAGTTGATCGATCCAGGAAAACAATCGAGTCCGAGATCGAGAAAGGCCTTCCGATCAGTTTGGGGTCTAATCTGGAGATCGACTCAGCGTCTCGATCCCTCACTCGATCCACATTAAATCGAGTGAGTGAATCGAGCGAAACTGCTCGATCTAGACGACATCGAGAGCAAGATCGACCTGAAGACTCGATTTCAGAAGGGATAGCGGTTGGAGAAAGCACCCTCAAAGGCCATGTCTCGGGATCTAAGGAAGGTTCTAAGAAGGAGAACAACAGCAACAGCCACGAGGATTATTGGAGCGAGCTGTTAGCCCCAAAGGTGGACCTTAAGGAGCTCCTAAAAGGGCTAAGGTACGCTTTCTTAGGGCTTAACGAAACCTATCCTGTGATTGTGAATGAAAACTTGAGTGATGATGAGTTGCAATCACTCTTAACTGAGTTGATAAAGTATAGGAAGGCCATTGGGTACTCTCTAAGTGACATCAAGGGCCTTTCACCAATGCTTTGCACTCATAGGATTCACTTGGATAATGAGAACGCCCCTTCTATAGAACATCAAAGGCGTTTGAATCCAAATTTGAAAGAGGTTGTTAAGAAAGAGATTCTTAAGCTTTTAGAGGCTGACGTGATCTATCCCATAAGTGACAGCACGTGGGTTTCTCCCGTACACGTGGTGCCTAAGAAGGGAGGGATCACGCTCATTAAGAATGACAAAGATGAGCTTATACCTACTAGGACTATTACTGGACACCGTATGTGTATTGATTATAGGAAGCTTAATCTTGCTACTAGAAAGGATCATTTTTCCTTGCCTTTTATTGATCAAATGCTTGAAAGACTTGCTAATCACCCATACTACAGCTTTCTTGCTGGATATAGTGGATTTTTCCAAATACCAATCCATCCCAATGATCAGGAGAAGAAGACCTTTACATGCCCTTATGGCACCTTCGCGTATCGAAGGATGTCATTCGGGTTGTGTAACGCACCGGCTACGTTTCAGCGGTGTATGATGTCGATCTTCTCCGATCTTATAGAAGAGATGGTAGAGGTATTTATGGATGACTTCTCGGTCAATGGTGCGTCCTTTTCTGCGTGTTTGTTGAATCTTTGCAGGGTACTAAAGCGTTGTGAGGAGACAAACTTGGTGCTCAATTGGGAAAAATGCCACTTCATGGTTAAGAAGGGGATCGTGCTTGGACATAAGATATCAGAGAAGGGTATTGAAGTCGACAAAGCAAAGATTGATGTGATGACAAGCCTTGAGCCGCCAGTTAACGTCAAAGGGGTGAGAAGCTTCTTGGACACGCCGGCTTCTACAGGCACTTCATTAAAGACTTCTCTAAGATTGCACGCCCTCTCACTCGGCTGTTGTGCAAGGAGGCTGAATTCGTCTTTGATGAGGAGTGTTTGCAAGCTTTCGTGACAATCAAGGAGGCCCTAGTATCCGCGCATATAGTGCAAGCACCAGACTGGACTCTACCTTTCGAGATTATGTGCGATGCTAGTGACTATGCTGTGGGAGCCGTTCTAGGCCAAAGGATGGATAAGAAGCTGCACGTGATATACTATGCTTCAAGAACCTTGGATGACACGCAAACGAGGTACACCACTACTGAGAAGGAGCTATTGGCGGTTGTATTCGCCTTTGAGAAGTTCAGGGCTTACCTCGTGGGTTCCAAGACCATAGTTTACACGGATCACGCGGCTTTGCGCTATATCTATTCCAAGAAGGACACTAAGCCGAGGCTTTTGAGATGGATCCTCTTACTTCAAGAATTTGACATGGAAATCAAGGACAAGAAAGGGATAGAGAACGGCGTTGTTGACCATCTCTCTCGGTTAAGGATCTACGAGTCTCTTCCTTTGGACGATTCTCTCCCCGAGGAACAACTCATGGCAATCACTACGGCTGTTTGTGGGACCTTAGAGGAGCAATTTGAGGAAGTTCTGAGCTTCAAAGAGGAGGATCTCCCTTGGTACGCAGATATTGTGAACTACTTGGCATGTGGGGAAGAGCCGTCGCATCTTGACAACTACCATAGGAAGAAGTTCATGAGAGACGTGAGCCACTACTATTGGGATGATCCCTATCTATACAAGAGAGGAGTAGATAGCCTGTACAGAAGATGCGTGGCAAAGGAAGAAGCAAGAGATATCATCTTTCATTGCCACGGATCCTTGTATGGAGGGCACTTTGCTTCGTTCAAAACCGCTACAAAGGTACTGCAAGCCGGCTTCTGGTGGCCGTCCATCTTCAAAGACACCCATGAGTTCGTGATGAGCTGCGAGGCATGTCAAAGAGCAGGGAATATTACTAAGAGGAACGAGATGCCCCAAGTTCTCATATTTGAGGTAGATGTCTTTGACGCGTGGGGCATAGACTTCATGGGGCCATTTCCTTCATCATACGACAACAAGTTCATACTAGTGGCTGTTGACTACGTCTCTAAGTGGGTTGAGGCCATTGCTTCCCCAACAAACGACTCTAAGGTGGTGATCAAGATCTTTAAGAGCATTATTTTCCCGAGGTTTGGAGTTCCCAAGGTGGTGATAAGCGACGGAGGGAGCCATTTCATCAACAAGCTGTTTGAAAATCTGTTAAAGAAGTATGGCGTGAAGCATAAGGTAGCTACGCCGTACCATCCTCAAACGAGTGGCCAAGTGGAGGTCTCTAACCGTCAGATCAAGGCGATACTCGAAAGAACAGTTGGGACTACTCGGAAAGATTGGGCAGTGAAGTTGGATGACGCTTTGTGGGCATACCGGACTGCTTTCAAAACGCCTATTGGTACCACTCCTTTCACCCTTCTCTACGATAAAGGATGTCATCTTCCTGTTGAGTTGGAACATAGGGCGTTGTGGGCTGTGAAGCGGCTGAATTTTGATCTGAAGACGGCTCAGGAGAAGCGTTTGATCCAGTTGCACGAGCTTGATGAGCTAAGGCTGGACGCTTACGAAAGCACTAGAATCTACAAGGAGTGTACCAAGGCTGCTCATGACAAGAAACTAGTGCCCAAGGAGATTAAGGAAGAGAGTTTGGTGCTGCTTTACAACTCAAGGCTTAAGCTCTTTCCAGGAAAGCTGAAGTCACGGTGGAGCGGTCCGTATAAAATCAAGGAAGTATTACCTCACAGAGCTGTCACGTTGGTTGGCAAGAGTGGGAGTGCATTTACAGTGAACAGACACAGGGTTAAGCCATACATGGCGAGTGCATTTTACAAGGAGAGCACCTCAATGCTTCTCCAAGACCCACCATCTGCCTAAACCAAGTAAAGTCTAGCTAAAGACGTTAAAGAAAGTGCACTTGGGAGGCATTTCCATGTTTATCCTGTACATATCCTTGCTTAATTTCTTTTTCAGTTTTATGTTTTTGTCTTATGAGTGTGTAGGAAAAAGTGTGAGAGACGCAGGACATGATCCGAGTTCAAAAAGGAGTAAGAAGGGGGCGAGTATAAGCTAGAGATCGAGTGCTAGATCGACTCATCCTGGCTCGATCTTTGCTAGATCGAGCTGGTGAATCGAGAGGAGCCAGTCGATCTAGACGAGATCGAGTAGACAGAACGAGTGACGAACTCGATCTAAAATGTCTCGGGAAATTCTTGGAGCTTAGATCGATCAATCCAAAAATAGATCGACCAATCTATTTTCTCTCGGGAAACTCCCTCATAGACAGATCGATTAGTCAACTCGATCCACCACTCGATCCAAGCTGAATCGACCCCTGAATCGATAGCATGGCTCGATCACGAGGACTTAGTCGCGATTTCAAAAACTCAAGGAACTAGAGACCCAATCGATCCACGACTCGATTCAAATCGAATCGTGTCCTAAATCGAGTAACCCTCTCGATCCAAGCCATTATGGGCATGAGATCGAGTCCTAGATCGACCAAAGGGACTCGATCTCGGGCCGAGGTAACATTTTCTTTCCCTCCTTTATTCTTTTCCCTCCAGTTTTTAAATTCAAAACTTGGTCAAGGCAAGCATCTTTGACCATGAAAGATGTGCCTTGACCAAGACTTTTGTCAGAAAACCACTTTTTTTAGCCATAGTTTTGTTTCTTGTTAGCCTTTAAATGTTTTCAACAACTTCACACTCTCTCATTCTTGTTTTCTCGAAATTTTAAGCAAAGAGAGTGAGAGTTATTTGTTTCTAAAGGCTAACAAGCTTCTTTAACTCTTTGCAAAAGGTATTTTCGGATATTTGATAAAAATCTTTTGGAAAATGTCCTTTTATTTCGCAATTGATTGTTTTAGATGCTAGGGCGGTTTTGAATTTTTAATTTTAGCTAAATAATAGAAACAATTCTGGATTTTCTAGTATCTCTAGATTTGATTTTCTATTATTTTGCTATGATTTTTATAAATTCCCCAAAATTCTAGGGTATTAAGTATAAGTTTTCTTCTTTGCCTTTCTTCTTCTCTCATCCGATTGCCGTTTTGCTCATTACCTTGCTTGAGAAACTTGTTTTAGGCACGATGGCTCCCAAGAGAACGAGAGAGGAGACGGCACAAGAAGAAGAAGGTCAGGAAGTGGCGGTTCAAGAAAGGATTCGATGGAGTAAGGACGAGAAAAGAGATAAGAAGCGGCTGGAAAGGCTTCGGTTCGAGCCTACTAAGTTCGCGGACCGGGAGCTGCTGTTCAAGCTAGGGATCCTTAGAGATTTCGACCAACTCCTCAAGAACATTAGCCTAAGATGTCTGTCACAAATGGATTGCCCAACCATTCCAGAAGTGACAATAGACTTCCTAGCCACGTTGGAGTTTCATTACGAGAACCCTAGCGCCCATGCTCCTTCACAAGGTCGTCTCTCTTTCAAGGTTGGACGTCAAGCTTTCAGCCTCTCAATCCTCGAGCTGTGTCAAGCATATGGTCTCAACGCAGCCGCCACCAAGATCGAGTTCCCCTCCTTCACGCGAGCAAAAGATATTTGGGACCTGATCAGCAACAAAGACTACAAGGCCAACACTGCCAAAATCAAGAGAGTGAGAAGCCCGGTGCTGAGGTACACCTTGAAGCTGATCGCCAACACATTCAGCGGATGGTCAGTTGCTCCCATGGTCACGAAGACCGAGCTTTGCTTCTTGTTCCAAGGCGTGAAGCATTTGTTGTGTGATCCGGCGGAGAATGATGAGCCTATGGAGGATGAACTCGGTGATGACGTGAACTATGGATGCGTACTTGCTGCCTCGTTGGTTAAGTACAAGGCATATGCCTTGCGGTGCAAGGCAAGCTCTTCATTCATTGGCGGTTTCCTCACTCC
Organism: Thlaspi arvense; assembly: GCA_911865555.2. NCBI lineage: Eukaryota > Viridiplantae > Streptophyta > Magnoliopsida > Brassicales > Brassicaceae > Thlaspi > Thlaspi arvense. The sequence continues at coordinate 43,885,306 of OU466862.2, read as the reverse complement.
TCTGTTCATACAAGCCGGCGTACATATACATGATTTCACACCCGTCCCAGCTAGAGCTTTCATGGATGAGGTCTACATGAGGAATACTGACAGCTTGGGACGCACGCCAGCAGAAGGGTTCTACGCTTATCTTTTTCATCGACGACAAAAATGAGAAGAGAGTATGCATCCTACCAAACAAGGACGAGCAGAGCTGCTTGGTGTTGGGAACATCGAGTTCTTGCCAACCGTAGAAGAGTGCTTTACTTCTCTAGGAGGAACGCCTGCCCTAGCGATTGCTCCACGTCCAAGGTCTGAGTCCCCAACCACGGAAGATGAGATGCCCGAGGCTTACACCCTTCCCAAGATAGACATCTAGCCGAGAACCAAAACGGAGAAGTTCTTAGCATCTGTTGTGGAGATGCAAAGGAAAATCAACAAATGGCAAGGAAAAATGCTCAAGAAACTTGCCAAGAAGGTCAAATCGCTTCAAGGAGGCTCGCCTAAGAAAGCTGCAAGTGAAGAGGTTCAACAACCCGAGAAGAGGAGGCTTTCAACTGGTGAAGTTGTCATCCGTGAGACTCAAGGCAACAACATTCAACCAGCGCATCTCTCTCTTCAAGAGCCAGGCTCCAAAGGCAAAGCCGTAGTATCTAGCTCCTCTGGAACATCCTCAAGTTCCAGCCGAGACTAGACCCGAGGTAACAACCTTCTTCCATTGTACATACCGCTCATGTTTGCTTCTTTTTGCTTTGTGTTTTGGTGCTCCTTTGAATTTGTTTGCCACCGGGACGGTGTCAAGCAAGTTTGGGGGAGTATGTGTGTGGTTTGACATGTTTATTCTGATCTTATTTTCCCTTTAGCATCCTTGAGTCTTCATTGCATGAAAAATTGGTAAAAAATTTTAAAAATTTTCAAAGATTCATGTAGTTGCATTCATCTTGTTAAACATTTTAGGATTGAGTCTAGAATTTTAATGCATATAGGTTGTTTGCATTTGCATAAGGGGTTAAAGTTTTCTTAAAAAGGTGTTTTAAACTCATGAATTGTTTCAATGACCTAGTTAGTAGTTCTCTAATGCCTTGCTCATACTTTGAAAGTAAGTTCTTACCATGCTTGGATCACTTGCTATGATTTTTGTGACTTGAATTGAACTCTCATGATTTGAAACTTGTCCTAATAAATGAAAACCTCAATCTGAAATTTTAATTATCATCCTTATGCATTTGAAAATGAACACATGGATTCAAAAATATTTAGGCTCTCTTCTTCCTTTCACCACTCTTTGTGAGCCTAAGTAGAACTCCCACCTTGACCCTTACCTTTCTTTGAAGCCAAGTTTTCTTGTGTGACATCATTGTGAGGCCTTTTTCCGGTTTGAACTTAGCATAAAGTGTTAGGTTTCGGCGACATGATTAGGTTCTCATATGATTGCTAGCTTTGCATTTTGAAGCTAGATTTAGGCTTAGAATAAGTTTGGGGGTTTAAGGGGTTGTTTTCATGTTTATGTGCTCTCGGTTTCAAAAGAGTTTGGTATTTGAAGAAAGAAAAAGGTTTTAAGTGAAAGGTTTGTGTTTTAATTTTTCGCTCTAATAATTTCAGAAGGTAGCTCTCTCAAAATAAAAATAAAAAGAAAAAGAAAAGAGCCTAAGTGCCAAAATAAAAGAAAAGAAAAAGAAAAAAAAATAAATATAAATAAACAGAGAGCTACCAATAAGAAATATGTAAAGAGCAAATTATTTTCAACCTTTTTACTAACCTAAAAGAATTAAAAATGCTTTCTGTTTTGAATTGGGGAATGCTAAGCTTTTGCTTTGAGAAAAGGGTAGATTCTAAGTGGTGAGTGAGCTTAAAAGATAATAAATGAGAGGGGTTTAGGATCATTGTTAGTTTACATGGGTAGATGAGAATCTGATCATGTATGCATCAATTGCCTTCACCTTTAGCATTATGCATAAAGTTCTTACAATTTTTGAGAAAACCCTTGTTTTAAATGAAAACCCTTTTCAAATGAGATCATTCTATGCTCATAACCTGCACCCTTAGCCAAATGTGTTCTGCTTTAAAATGCATAAGTTTGATTCATGGTTCGGTTATTAATGAATGTTAAAAGATGAGTTTCTTTGATTGTTTGGAATATGAGAGTCATGATCTGAATTTCTTTGTGTGATGAGTATGGCTAAGTTCTTTGGAGTATGAGTGTGCGCATTGCATTTTAGAACTAGTAACTAGGACATTGAGATTGATTCATTTGAAAGGCACCTTTGGAAGAAGCTTAAACCCCCGTCTTTTCTAAAACCTCTCTTCTTTTCTTATTTTCTGTTGCTTGAGGGCAAGCAAGAAGTAAGTTTGGGAGAGTCGATGTTACTGCATATTGCATATATTTTGCATACATATAAGTTAGCTTTTCATGCATTTACATCACACTTTAGGCTAGATTGCATCACTTTAGGTCCTAGAGCACTCTTGCACCAGCATACGCATGTTCCTTGCATTTTGCATCATATTCAGGTTGTTTCTGGCTACTTTGGAGGAGGTTCGTGGACGTGCTGAGGCTAGCGTGGAGATTCGTGGGAACGTCAGATGTTTGCTAAGGACCAGAGATCGAGGAGCAGATCGAGCACGGCCGGTCGATCTGGATGAGATCGACCAGAAGATCGAGTAGTCCTTCCGATCCAAGGAATCTAATCGAGACACACATCGAGTGAAGCAATCGATCAAGTGGTACAGACGTAAATGACGCCATGCAGAGCGAGAGCCAGATCGAGTCTACCACTCGATCCGCCGAAGATCGATACCAAGATCGGATGCAACACTCGATCCACCGGAGAAGATCGAGACACAGATCGAGTTGAAGACACGATGTCCGAAGATGATCGAGCAGCATGCTCGATCTCGAGGTCGATCTCAGTCCTTTCAACCGCTTTTGGCCGCTAGCGAGGGGGGGGGGGGGGGGGGGGACCATCGAGCTGTTTGGCCCATTTTGCGAAGGCGGCGATGATCTTTTCCTATACACACTTTTTTTTTCTTATCTTTTTTTATGCTTTTTCTCTCTGGTTTGGAGGCGATACGCCATTGGTAGACTTAATATTTTAAGCTTAATCAATCATTTTTATGTTTATGAGTCTATCGTTCATGCTTATTTCGGTTATTTCCATGTGTAGCGAGTAGTTTCATCTGGGTTTCGGGGTTGAGAGGATTCACGGGGTCTAAAAGGTTTCCAAAGCTTGGTGTTTTCTTGTTTTTAAAGGCCATCTCTTCTAGGATGTCGAGTTCCTAAGGCTTAAAGAGTCTCACGCCAAGATCTTTATTATCAGAGAAGTTTCTTACCTAGACAGGATCCAAAGATCTCTGAAAATCACATCCTAGAGACTAGTTACCCTTTCCCAAACGCCATGGTAGTTTAGGGGACTAGTTAAGCCACGTTTTTGAAATCCGAGTTCATTGCCTTCAACCTCTCTTTCCACCAAACGCCATGGGTTTGGAGGAGAGGATGAAGGAGTGATCCATACCGCAAGCCACAGATGGGTCTTGTTTTGTTTTCAAGGCTTAGAGAATCTCACAAAGTGAGTAGATCTAAAGTTTTCAAACCAAGCTTGGACCTTTGAAACCCCTAAACATGAATCTCAACCCTAGACCCTTCTTTCTTAGCATTTTTACATCTTCGTTAATCATTCGCTTGATACTCGTCGCATCCTGGTCGTTAGTTTCATTGCACTTGCACTTTTAGACGAGATCGATCCAAACTGCTCGATCTAGTGGTCGATCCCGTGGTCGATCCACTAGTCGTTTTTTTATAAATTCATAGCCTTGCATTTTAATCATTCTGTTTGTTCGTCGAATTAGTTTACTCTGTCCTAGTAATTTTAAAATAGTTTTGCATTCCATTTTACTGCTGCATCTAGTTTTCAGGATTTTTACACAATCGCTTGTCATTCGCTTAGCTTTACACTGCCCTTGCATTCTCTTTGCACTTTCTAGCTTCTAGGATTGGATTGATTCCTCTTGCATTGTGCTACAACTGTATGCTGCTTGAGTTTTGATAACCTCCTGTTGCATAGCATCACACCTAAGAAAAACATTGTTATCATTATTCCTCGGACAACGCCCTGTCCGGTACGATCATTCCACATTTTCTCGGATAGGGATGCTACAGATATGCTCCGTATCGGTCATCCTTGACCGAAACTCTCTGTGCTCTGACCGAAAACTTCTGCAGAGATTTTCTTCTGTGATCCTTCTTCCTCCTTTTTGCCCAGCTAGCATCTTGTATCATTCCCAAAACTCCTCCAAGCTCCTTTAAGCTCCAAAAGCACCTAAAAACATCCAAAATTCAAAGAAAATGCAAACTATACTCTAAATGCAACCTAAGTCTAAAAGGAGAAGAAAATGGGACAAAAGCAAAGGGAAAACATGCAAAAGAGGACCAAAATATGTACTAAATACAGCCATAAATGGTGTAAATACAATGGATATCAACACCCCCACACTTGCCTTTTGCTTGTCCTCAAGCAATTAAGAACAAATGGGAGAGTGAGGTTTGAAAGTGGGCATTCAGATTCCAAAAGTGCAAAGGTAAAGAGATGGTTTCAATGCTCAAGTGCCTAGTTGTAGGATGCAAACATAATCAGCTATACTTTAAAGATCCTAGCCATGCTCATCATGTTTCAAAATGATCTCAAATCTCAACTTAGGCAAATGCTCAAATCAATCAACTCTTTAACATTCAATTAAGTTCAGAACATGAATCATGCTTATGCAAATCAAGTGAAGACATTCGGTTGAAAAGGGTAAGGTTTCAAAAAAAACATAAAGGATCACTCAATGAAATGACTTCATCTTAGGCAAAATGCTAAAGATAAAAGTACACTTATGCATACTATTCAAAGCTCTCTTCTACCCTTATTTCCCAAAGATGAGTCCTAAGCATTTTTTAAACCCAAGAGTGAACCCTCTAAGTCTACCCTTTCCTAGATTCTACCCTTTACCCATCTTCATGGCTGGGAAAACTTCTTCTTTTGCTTGTGTGGCTGCTTCTTTTTGGTTGGGACTTGCTCTTCTTTGTTGTGCTGGCACCTTCATCACCTTTGGTGGATTGTTTCTTGGTCAGATTTTTCTTCTTTTGGACCCTTCTAAGCATTGTTGTTGGCGCCAATCTTTCTTTTTAAACTTAGAGCTTTTATTCCCTTTACTTAACCACAATACTAAATTGTTTCCCCTTTTCTACCATTTCAGATCTTTTCCCTTTCTTTCAAAACATAAAAACATGAAGTTCAAACCACTTACTCTACCCTTTTTAAACTCCAAAACTCCTATCCTAGAATCAAGCTCAAGATGCAAGCTATATCTACAAGAGAGCTAATCATTGTCAGCCTTATTCCTAACACTTTTTGCTAAGAAAAAATCGAAAATGCAATGCAAAGGCCTTACAGCTCTCACAATAGTGTTTAGGCTCAAAAGGAGGTTTGGTTAAGGGTGAGGATGTAACTGTCCCATAATTATGAGGATCAGCTATTTGGATCAACAAGAGTGGTAGAAAGGAGAAAGATGATCCAAATATGTATATGATAGCCATGTAATCACTTTTCAATGCATAAGACATGATAATTAAAAGTCCAAATTAAAGTTCAAGTTGATAGAGTTTATTTTCAGAGAACAAATGCTTTCAGAATGAGATGAGAAGACCAAATCTAGCAATCTAAGCATGGTTCAGCCTTAACTTCTAGCAATCATATGATCCATCAAACAACTAAGCACTTAAAAACTTAAATCATCTCTAAACACTAAGCACTTTACAAGGAAAGCTCATCATAATGCCCTATGCAAATACAATGCAACCTAAATGTCAACACTAGACTCAATCCTAGAAGAATGAAATGCAACTACATGCTTTCTTTTTGGTTTGCAAAAATGCAAATTTTGTTTTAAAATATTTTGATTTTTTTGTGTTTTTCTATGCCTTACATATATGCATGATATGCATGAGACTCAAAGTGAAAAGAAAAAAGGAAAAACTAAGAAAACAGAAAACAAAGTCAAACCCCAAATCTCTCCCCCACACTTAAATTACACAGTTCCTTGTGTAATGAAATCAATGGAAGAGAGAAGCAACAAAATATATTACAAAAATAAAAAGATGCAATGGTATAGAACAATGGAAGGGATGTGGTACTTGGTTCAATGGTAGGAGTTGTGGGATGATCCTGAGGTTTGTGGAGACTTGCTAGCTCTCCTCTTCTTTCTCTCATAGACTTTAGTGGAATGCTCTGCTTCTGGAGTTGGTTGAACCCAGCTTGACCATAGCTGTTCAGCTTGTGAAGAAGTCCATTGTGTGCCCCATTGCCATGTTTCCTGAACTTCAGAGGGGTTGGGGATTGGCGCCTCCCAAGCTGATGGAACATGGGCTCTTGGCTCATAAGATGAGGCCCTTGGTTGTGCCCATGTACCCCATTGATCACTTGGTTGTGCATGGAATGAGTGTCTTCCATGGGGGTTCCATACAGCTTCCTCCTCTTCAGTTGGCTCAGCTTGGTGGAATTGCTCTTCTTGTTGAGAGTGGAGCTCTTGGGTGTGGCTGTGGTGGAAAGTTTTTGCTGATGTAGCCTTGTTCTTCCTGAACTTCTCCTTCACCATCTTCATAAGCCCTTTGATGGCTTTGTCCTGCCACTTGCACCACTTCTGTAGTGTGTTAATGTGCTCATGAGCTGATCTCAATGAGCTTCCTTGGTTGGAAGCTTCATAGGGTTGGAAGTGGAACTGCCTTGAGCTGTAGTTCAACACTTCTTCTTCTTCATGCTCATCTTCTTCATGGGTTCTTCCTTGGCCTTCAGCGCCAGCAGTAGCATTCCATTGTTCTTCTTCTTCTTCTTCTCTGATCTCTTCAGTGTGCTCCTCTTCCTCTTCACTGTCTTCTTCTTCTTCTACTGTAGGAACATGGCTGCCTGTGTAGAGCTCCTCAGTGCTTGGGTTGAAGCTGATGTTTCCTTTTCTGAAGAAGGATGTAAGCTTTGGATTGGGGAGGAGGACTTTTGCTGGTGTGTCAAGGCCTGTGATGAAGTTGTACACATGCTTTCCACCAATGGTTCTTTCAAGGTAGTGGCTTCTCTTGAGGTAATCAATGTCAATCCATAGTGGCTCAAGTGCATCACCTTCATGTTTGTCAAGGTCTACTCCACTAGCTTGCAGAACCGCTGTCACAACTCCCCCAATGTGCACTTGAGGGCTGTTCTCCTTCTTTGTCTTACTCAAAACCCAGCCTGGTAGGATAGGAGCTGCTCCATCAACATAGACACATAGCAGGGACAGCTTCTCGGTGCTATGAGAGGTCCCCCATACTCATCGCTTCCCAACACCTGGTGGAATGATGCCTGTCCTGTTGTTGTAGGCATTTAGTGCATCACCAGCACCAATAGGTCTAGCTGCTCTTGGAGCTTATGCAGCGCCTCTTGGTCCTTGCTCACCCTGTAAGCCTTTAACACCTTGATGTCCTTGTATACCCTGAGCGCCTGCAGCTCCTTGAGGACCCATGAATCTGATGTCATCTATGACTTGATCCTGATTGTTCATACCAAGTCTTTGCAAGTGTTGCTGCCTTTCTTGCTGTCTCCTTGCTCTATGTCCTCTATCCAGCAGATTGATGTTGTCTATGCAATCCACAAGATTGCCTGAACATCTAGATCTCAAGTTTATATACCTGAAAGACAGAAGCTAGAGTCAAAGAGAATTAGTAACCAAAGAAAAGGAAAAGCTTGATCTTAAAGATTCTACAAACTCTAATGATTCAAACTGATTCCCAAATGGCAACGGCGCCAAATTGACACAAGATGTTTTTGACTCTCTTATGTTCAATCACCCTTGCATTAGTCAGTTGTAGTAAGAGTTTTATGTCAATCCATTGGGAAGAGTTGAAAGCAGAAGAGTTGAGAGTAAAGTCTCTAAGTCAAGCAGGCAAAGAATTGGTTTTGTTACCTAAGCAACAGTTCTAGCAACCTAAGTGAAACAAGCAACAAACAAAGTAAAAGCCGAAGCAAACTAAGCAATTCTAAGCAAGGAAAACATAGTAAAACAGAGCAAAACAGAGCAAATCCGAAATTCAAATAAGAGAAAGGCAAGTCTCTAGATGTGGTTATTGACTCTGGAGAATTTCAGACATTAACTAAGGCTGTTTCAACTACATTGATCAAGCAAACAAGCAGGCAATGGTGATTTCTAGACATAGAGTTCACACTTAAGCTAGTTAGATCAAATCTCTTGGCAAATAACCCTTTGCTAAACATTCTAACAAGAACTAACTCTCAATAGTGCTAAAACACCAAGCAAGCATGATTATACAACTCTATTCAAGTCAAAATGCTCCTCAAACAGTCAATCTCTTGAGCCAAGGCCAGCAAATTTTCTATTAACATGATCAGCATTTCATCGAACACTTGGTGGGCATGAGAGAAAGCTAACAACTTAGACAAGTTTGATCAAGACTAATCTAGCATGAATAACAGATTAATAGAGAGGAACCCATAAACTGAAGCTCTTAACAAACCTTAATCAAGTCTTAAATCCCCTAATCTACCACATCTAGAAACCCTAAGATGACTACTCACTCATAATCATGTTTAACACCAAATCACAAAGGGAAAGAATGGTAATCATGATTAAAAGAAAGATTAAAGAAAGATTAAAGCATATACTTGATTATATTAAACAAAGTAAAGAATTGTCTTACAAACTTAATGAAAATGCTCAAGAACAGTAAAATGACATGACCCCTTGAAAATCTGGAAAAATGGGCTATTTATAGTCTAGAGAAGAAAACCCTAGAGTAATGGCATAAATGTAATTAAAAACAGGTTCGGGCTAGGTCAGTATCGGTCAGTTGTGTCGGTCTTCATAGACCGAATTAGGCCCCTATCGGTCTGGAGTGATCGACACACATGACCGAAATTAATCCGGTGTGTTTGTGTCGATCACACTTGACCGATACTGGTGACCGATATGCTCCGTATCGGTCACCCTTGACTGAAACTCTCTGTGCTCTGACCGAAAACTTCTGCAGAGATCTTCTGTTGTGATCCTTCTTGCTCCTTTTTGCCCAGCTAGCATATTGTATCAATCCCAAAACTCCTCCAAACTCCTTTAAGCTCCAAAAGCACCTAAAAACATCCAAAATGCAAAGAAAATGCAAACTATACTCTAAATGCAACCTAAGTCTAAAAGGAGAAGAAAATAGGACAAAAGCAAAGGGAAAACATGCAAAAGAAAACCAAAATATGTACTAAATGCAGCCCTAATTGGTGTAAATACAATGGATATCACAGCATCAAGACCATAGGCTTGACAAAGCTCGGGGATTGAGTAAGGTGGGCAAGGAAGTCGATTGTCACTTCGGGAAAGGTTGGGCAATCCATCAGTGACAAACACCTAAGCCCCATGTTCTTGAGGAGTTGGTCAAAATCTCCTAAAATCCCCATCTTAGCCAGCAATTCTCTGTCCGCGAACTTAGTTGGCTCGAACCGAAGCCTTTCCAGCCGCTTCTTGTCTTATTTCTCATCCTTACTCCAACAAACCCTGTCCTGAACAGCCACTTCTTGATTCTCCCCCTCTTGTGCTGTCTCCTCTCTCGTTCTTTTGGGAGCCATTGTGCCTGAAACAAGTTACTCAAGCAAAGCAATGAGCAAATCGGCGATATGTTGAGAGAAAAAGAGAAGCAAAGAAGAGAATCAATAACTAATACCCTAGAATTTTGGGGGATTTATAAAAATCATATCAAAATAATAGAAAATCATATCTAGAGACATAGCGAAATCTAGAATTTTTCCTATAATTAAGCTAGTTTTAAAAATTTAAAACCGCCATAGCATCTAAAACAATCAAAGCAAATAAAAAGGAAATTTTCTTGAAGATTTTCTTGAAGATTCGAAAATACTTTTGCAAGATTGAAAAAGATTGCTGCTAGCCCTTAGAAAACAAGAATTCGCACTCTCTTTTGCTTAAATACTCGAGAAAACAAGAATGAGAGAGTGTGAAAGTGGTTGAAAACATTTAAAGGCTAACAAAAACAAAACCATGGGTAAAAGAAGTGGTTTCTGACAAAACCTGTGGTCAAGGCACATCTTTCATGGTCAAAGATGCTTGCCTTGACCACTTTTTGAATTTAAAAACTGGAGGGAAAGAGGAAGAGAGGGAAAAGAAAATGTTACCTTGGCACGAGATCGAGTCCTTTTGGCTTGGATCTAGGAAACGATCTCATGCCCATAATGGCTTGGATCGAGAGGGTTGTTCGATTAGGGACACGATTCGGATTGAATCGAGTCTTGGATCGATAACACCTCTCGTTCCTTGAGTTTTTGGCACGACGGCTAAGTCCTCGTGACCGAGCCACGTTCTCGATTCTGGGGTTGATTTAAGCTTGGATCGAGTGGCAGATCGAGTAGACTATTCGATCTAGCCTTGAAAATCGAGTGACTCAGTCAATCCACCTCTCGTTTGCTTTTCAAGCTAAACGTATAGGGTGTTCGTCCTCTCGTGATCAAAAATTTTAAAATTTTTACCAATTTTTCATGAACTAAGACTCAAGGGTGCTAAAGGAAAATAAGATCAAAGAACACAAGTCAAATCACACATGTACTCCCCCAAACTTGCTTGACACCGTCCCGGTGGCAAACTCATCCGAAGGAGCATCAAAACACAATGCAAAAGAAACAAACATGAGTGGTTATATACAATGGAAGAAGGTTGTTACTTCTGGTCTAGGCTCGGCTGGAACTTGAGGATGTTCCAGAGGAGCTAGAGATTGTTGCTTTGCCTTTGTCAGCTGGTTCTTGGAGAGAGTGGCGCGCCGGCTGAATGTTGTCTCCTTGGGTCTCGCGGATGACAACTCCACCGGTTGAGAGCCTTCTCTTCTCGGGTTGTTGCATCTCTTGACTTGCAGCTGGCTTAGGCGAGCCTCCCTGAAGCGCCTTGACTTTCTTTCCAAGCTTCTTGAGCATCTTGCCTTGCCACTTGTTGATCTTCCTTTGCATCTCCACAACTGATGCTAGGAACTTCTCGGTTTTTGTCCCCGGCTCAAAGTCTAGCTTGGGAAGTGTGTAAGCTTCGGGCATCTCATCTTCCGTGCCTGGAGACTCTGACCTTTGACCTACCAACGTGACAGCTCCGTGGGGCAATACCTCCTTGATTTCATACGGCCCACTCCATCGTGACTTTAGCTTTCCTGGAAAGAGCTTGAGCCTTGAATTGTAAAGCAGCACCAAACTCCCTTCCTTAAGCTCCTTGGGAACCAACTTCTTGTCATGAACAGCCTTAGTGCGCTCCTTGTAAATCCTAGCGCTTTCATAAACATCCAGCCTTAACTCATCAAGTTCATGTAGGTGGATCAAGCGCTTCTCCTGAGCTGTGTTTATATCAAAATTCAGCCGCTTCACAGCCCACAATGCTCTATGTTCCAGCTCAACGGGGAGATGACATCCTTTGCCGTAGAGAAGAGTGAAAGGTGTAGTACCAATGGGCGTTTTGAAAGCAGTCCGGTAAGCCCACAAAGCATTGTCTAACTTCACTGCCCAATCCTTCCGAGTCGTCCCAACTGTTCTCTCAAGTATTGCCTTGATCTGCCGGTTAGAGAACTCCACTTGGCCACTCGTTTGAGGATGGTAAGGTGTAGCTACCTTGTGCTTCACGCCATACTTCCTTAGAAGGTTTTCAAACAACTTGTTGATGAAATGGCTCCCTCCGTCGCTTATCACCACCTTGGGTACTCCAAACCTCGGGAATATGATGCTCTTAAAGAGCTTGATCACCACCTTAGAGTCGTTTGTAGGGGATGCAATGGCCTCAACCCATTTAGAAACGTAGTCAACAGCCACTAAAATGAACTTGTTGTCGTAGGAAGAAGGGAAAGGCCCCATGAAGTCTATGCCACATGCGTCAAAGACGTCTACCTCAAAGATGGGAACCTGAGGCATCTCGTTCCTCTTAGTGATGTTCCCTGCTCATTGACAATCTTCGCAACTCATCACGACCTCATGGGTGTCTTTGAAGATGGACGGCCACCAGAAACCGGCTTGTAAGACTTTAGTGGCGGTATTGAATGAAGCAAAGTGGCCGCCATACGAAGAGCCACGACAGTGAAAGATGATGTCTCTTGCTTCCTCCTTTGTCACACATCTCCTGTATAGGCTGTCAACACCTCTCTTGTATATATAGGGCTAGTCCCAAAAGTAGTTGCTTACGTCCCTCATGAACTTCTTCCTGTGATAGTTGTCAAGATGCGAAGGCTCTTCCCCACATGCCAAGTAGTTCACAATGTCAGCGTACCAAGGAAGATCCTCCACTTTGAAGCTCAGAACCTCCTCAAACAGCCCTTCTAGCTTTCCACAAACAGCCGTAGTGATCGCCATGAGTTGTTCCTCGGGAAGCGAATCATCTAAGGGTATAGACTCGTTGATTCTTAACCGAGAGAGATGGTCAGCAACGCTGTTTTCTATCCTTTTCTTGTCTTTAATCTCCATGTCAAACTCCTGTAGAAGAAGAATCCATCTCAAAAGCCTCAGCTTAGTGTCCTTCTTGGAATAGATGTACCTCAAAGCCGTGTGATCTGTGTAGACAATGGCCTTGGAACCCACGAGGTATGACCGGAACTTCTCAAAGGCAAACACTACTTCCAATAGCTCCTTCTCTGTAGTAGTGTACCTTGTTTGCGTGTCATCCAAGGTTCTTGAAGCATAGTAAATCACGTGCATCTTCTTATCTTTCCTTTGACCTAGAACGGCTCCTGCAGCATAGTTACTAGCATCACACATAATCTCGAACGGTAGAGTCCAGTCTGGTGCTTGCACTATAGGCGCGGATACTAGAGCTTCCTTGATGGTCACGAAAGCATGAAGGCAATCCTCATCGAACACAAAGTCAGCTTCCTTGCACAACAGCCGTGTGAGAGGGCATGCAATCTAGGAAAAATCCTTGATGAAGCGCCTGTAGAAGCCAGCGTGCCCCAAGAAACTCCTGATCCCTTTGACATTAACCGGCGGCTCAAGACTCATCATGACCTTAACCTTAGCCTTGTCAACCTCAATGCCCTTCTCTATTATCTTATGACCAAGGATGATCCCTTTTTTAACCATGAAGTGACATTTCTTCCAATTAAGCACCAAGTTTGTTTCCTCACAACGCTTTAGTACCTTGCAAAGATTCAACAAACACGCAGAAAAGGACGCACCATAGACAGAGAACTCATCCATAAACACCTATACCATCTCTTCTATTAGATCGGAGAAGATCGACATCATACACCGCTGAAACGTAGCCGGTGCGTTACACAACCCAAATGGCATCCTTCGATACACGAAGGTGCCATAAGGGCATGTAAAGGTCGTCTTCTCCTGATCATTTGGATGGATTGGTAATTGAAAAATCCACTATATCCATCAAGAAAGCAATAGTAGGGATGATTAGCAAGTCTTTCAAGCATTTGATCAATAAAAGGCAAGGGAAAATGATCCTTTCTAGTAGCAAGATTAAGCTTCATATAGTCAATACACATACAATGTCCAGTAATCATCCTAGTAGGTATAAGCTCATCTTTATCATTCTTAATGACCGTGATCCCTCCCTTCTTAGGCACCACGTGTACGGGAGAAACCCACATGCTGTCACTTATGGGATAGATCACGTCAGCTTCTAATAGCTTAAGAATCTCTTTCTTAACAACTTCTTTCAAATTAGGATTGAAACGCCTTTGATTTTCTATAGAAGAGGCGTTCTCATTATCCAAGTGAATCCTATGAGTGCAAAGCATTGGTGAAAGGCCCTTGATGTGACTTAGAGAGTACCCAATGGCCTTCCTATACTTTCTCAACTCAGTTAAGAGCGAGTGCAACTCATCATCACTTAAGTTTTCATTCACAATCACAAGATAGGTTTCGTTAAGCCCTAAGAAAGCATACCTTAGCCTTTTTGGGAGCTCCTTAAGGTCCACCTTTGGGGCTAGCAGCTCGCTCCAATCATCCTCGTGGCTGTTGTTGTTGTTTTCCTCCTTGGAACCTTCCTTAGAACCCAAGACATGACCCTTAAGGCTGCATTCTTGAACCGTTGTCCCCTTTGAAATCGAGTCATCCAGTCGATCTTGCTCTCGATGTCGTCTAGATCGAGCAGTTTCACTTGATTCGCTCACTCGATTTAATGTGGATTGAGTGAGAGATCGAGCTAGCGTGTCGTTCTCCGGAATGGACCCTGAACTGATCGGAAAAACGTCTCTCGATCTTGGACTCGATTGATTCCCTTGATCGATCACCCTCCTCGATCTGACTGTCGATTGTTGCACCGGATCGAGTTGTATTCTCGATTATCTTGTCGATTTGACCCCTGGATCGAGTAATGTCATCGATCTCGGAGTCGATCTCTAGTCAAGCGCTTTCATCTTCTAGCACAACTTTCCTTGAATCAAGCAGTATTCCTGAGTTCTCTGATTCAAGTAACCGAACTCTCCTGGCTCCTTAGTCAATGCCAGCTTCAAATGATCCTCCTAAGCCAACTCTTCTAGCAACTCATCCGCTAAAGTGTCCAACGTCTCAATGTAGAAAGCTTGCCCTTCTATCGTAGGCTTCTTCAAAACCTCATTGATGTCGAAGTCCAGCCTTATATCTTTACCCAAGTGCAGAGCTATCTTCCCATTCTTGACGTCGATGATGGCTCCGGGGGTGGCTAAGAACGGTCTACCAAGAATGAGCGGATCCTTAGGTTCTTTATCCATTTCCAACACAACGAAGTCCATAGGCATGTTTACACCGCTGATTCTCACTGGCAGGTCCACAAGCAAACCCACGGGTAACCTCACGCTTCTGTCAGCTAGCACCAAGGAGATTCTACAATCTTTGGACCGGGTAAAGCCAAGTTTCTTTGCTACGAAATGAGGCATCAAATTTATACTAGCTCCCAAATCGCAAAGACAACTCTTGATCTCCAAAGGACCTGAGGCGCAAGGTATAGTGAAGCTTCCAGGATCTCCCAACTTCTTGGGAACTATCTCCTTGTGTATTACGGCACTACATTCTTCACTAAGTACTAGCACTTGCTTGCTTTCCTTATTCTTATTTGCAAGCGTGTCTTTGAAATTTTTTTCACATTTAGGCATCATGGCAAGGCAATCTACGAGAGGTAGCTTGATCTCTACGTACTTAAGATGCTTCTCAAACAAGATTATGTGCTTCTCTATAAGTTGCTTCTTGAAGCGGCCAGGAAAAGGTAGCTTGGGTACATACGGTGGAGGCACATAAGCGTCTTTCTCCTTAGCAGCTTGCTCCACTTTCTTCTCTACAGCTGCTTTCTCACCTCTCCTTGGCCCTTGAATCCAAACATTATCAAAGTTGATCTCATCATCAGCTGAAAGCTTACCCTCCCCCTCTTGAATTAAAACGTCCTCGTTGTTCTTAGGAGTAACCGTAGGTGCAAGCTCTTTCCCACTCCTTAGTGTAATGGCGTTGGCGTATTCCTTGGGATTCTGCTCACACTTGCCCGGTAAGCTATTCTGACCACTTGTACTCACCTTTCCCTTCTCTAGCTGCTTGATCTTGTTATTCAAGTTTGTAATCTGAGTAGAGAAATCAGTGAGTGAGGAGTCTAAATGAGTGTTCATCTCGGGAAACTTCTGGTTTGTAGATGCTTGCCCTTGAATCAATTGTTGATACATGGCTTGGACAGGATCAACTTGTTGCGGTTGCATCTGTTGTTGTTGAGGGACAAAGCCCGGAGGGTACATTGGCGTATGACCCTTGTTTCCTTGCTGTTGTCCTTGGAAGTTGCTCTGCCCTTGCCCTTGGAAACCACCACTCGGCTGAAAACCTTTGTTGTATGCGACGAAAGGCTTTGCGTGCTGAGCAGGGTACACTTGATCTTTAGGGTTTGCGACATTGGTGCTTCTATAGGAGAGATTGTTGTTCTGGTTGTAGCCTTGTGAATACCCTTGAGGTTTGTAGTTGTTCTGACCCGCCACCCAATTGGCTTCTTCTTGACTCAACTCAAGCTCCTCTAAGGTTTCATCTGCTTCACCAACGAAGTGAACATGCTTCTGGTTAGCCAACACCAGCTTGTCAATCTTCTCATGCAATGACTTATGCTCTTTTTTGTGAGACTCTAGCTCAGAACCTCTTGGTGCACGGTCGTAGTCTTCAGCATAGTTGCTGTCACTCAATGCAAAGTTTTCAATCAGCTTCATGCCCTCTTCTACCTCTTGACCAAGGAGGTTTCCCTTACTCGCCGTGTCAAGTAGCAAGCGTATCTTAGGTGAAGCTCCGCGGTAGATAGTGCTTAGTAGAGTCTCTTCGCTGAAGCCGTGGTGAGGACACTGAATGGTGTAGTCCTTGAACCGCTCCATGGCTTCATTGAACGTCTCATTGTTCCTTTGAGTGAAGCCGCTGATCTCACTTCTCAACCTTGCTGTTATGGTGCTAGAGAAGAACTTTGAAAGGAACGCCTTCTTACACTCAGCCCAAGAGGTAATGGTGCCTTGTGGAAGGGTCTTCTCCCAATGTCTAGCCTTGTCTCCAAGAGAAAATGGAAAGAGACACAGCTTGAAAGCATCTTCGCATATGCCATTAATCCTGATCATCCCACATACTTGCTCGAAGTTGTCAAGATGCTCCAAGGGATCTTCCATTGCTAACCTGTGGAACTTATTGTTTTGCACCATTGAGATGAATCCTGGCTTAATCTCGGAGATGTTGTTCTGTACAGGAGGAGGAGTGATCTCAAACCTATTATGATGAGTATTGAGAGCATCTCCCGCTCATATGATTCGTGGAGGCCTAGCCGCGTGGTGGGGGTTTCCATTACCCCTTCCTACTGCCCCGTGAGCTGGAGGAGGTCCCTCTGGATGTTCGTGCGCAGCCATCGCTTCAAAATCCACTGAACCTTGCTGAACAATCTCCTCAAAAGCTCTAGCTTGCTCTCGAACTCTTCTTTGTCTTGAATGGCCGAGTTGATGAATATTGTCCAAGGGTTGAAGTAAGTTGTTGTCTCCCCTTGAACGTAGATTCATGTACCTGAAAGACACAAGTTTGAGAGTAGAGAAATCAGTATCCAAAAGAAAAACAAAGGCTTAGTCTTTACTAAATCCCAAATCTCAATGCTTCCTAAACACTCCTAAGATGGCAACGGCGCCATTTGATAACAAGATTTTTGCTGTCTAAAGGAGTAATGCAATGCAGGAGGTTATCAAAACTCAAGCAGCACACAGTCGCAATATAGTGCAAGAGGAATCAATCCAACCTAGGAGCTAGAAAGCGCAATGAGAATGCAAGGATCATGCAAAGCTAAGCAAATGATGAACGGTTTTGTAAAAATCCTAAAAACTAGATGCAACGGTCAAATGCAAAGCAAAACTATTTTAAAAATACTTGAAACGAGTGAACTACCACGAGCAACAAACAGAATGATTAAAATGCAAAGCTATAAATTTATAAAAATCGACTAGTGGATCGACCACACGATCGACCACTAGATCGAGCAACAACAATCGATCTCGTCTAAAAGTTCAACAGAAATGAATATAAAGACCAGGATGTGAACAGATAGCAAGCGAATGATTAACAGGGATGTAAGAATACTAAGAAAGAGGGTTCAGGGTTGAGATTCATGTTCAAGGGTGTCAAATGTTCAAGCTTGGTTTGAAAACTTTAGATCTACTTACTTTGTGAGATTCTCTAGGCCTTGAAAACAAAACAAGATCCATCCATGGCGTGTGGTATGGATCAATCCTTCATTCTCTTCTCCAGACCCATGGCGTTTGGCGGAAAAGAGATTGAAGGGCATAAAGCTTAGATTTCAAACGCACGGCCTAACTAGTCCCCTAAACTACCATGGCGTCTGGGAAAGGTAGACTAGCCTCTAGGATTCGATTTTCAAGGACCTCTGGATACTGTCAAGGTAAGAGGCCCTTTGGATCATAAAGATCTTCGCGTGAGAATCTCTAAGCCTTACGAACTCGATATCCTAGAAGAGAAAGCCATGAAGAACATGAAAACACCAAGCCTTGAAAACCTTCTCGACCCCTTTGAATCTTCTCAACCCCAAAACCCGATGAAACAACTCACTACACATAAAGTAAACCGAACAAAGCATAGAAGATGAACTAGTAAACATGAAAAACGATTGCTTTAAACTTAAACGATTCAATATTCAAGAACAAAGCAAGAAAAAGCTTCAATGTCTAACAATGGCGAAATCGCCTTCGAACAGAGAGAAAAAACTCTAAAAAGATAAAGTGAAAACGTGTATGAAAAAGCAAGATCGCCGCCTTCCCAAAATAGGCCAAACAGCTCGATGGTCCCCCCCCCTCGCTAGAAGCCAAAAACGGTTAAAGTGCAATGGGATCGACCTCGAGATCGAGCATCTCACTCGATCGTCTTCGAACATCGTGACTTCAACTCGATCTGTGTCTCGATCTTCTTTGGTGGCTCGAGTGCTTCGTCCGATCTTGGAGTCGATCTATGGAGGATCGAGTAGTTGACTCGATCCGACTCTCGCTCTGCATGGCGTCATTTACGTCTGTACTCCTTGATCGATCTCTTCACTCGATCTTCGTCTCGATCAGTTCCCTAGGATCGGATGGACGACTCGATCTTCTGGTCGATTTCATCTAGATCGACAGGCCATGCTCGATCTGGTTCTCGATCTCTGATCCTTATCAAGCATTCCTGAATTCTCCAAGTTTCCACAAGCCTCCTCACGAGCCTTAGCACGTCCACGAATCCTCCAAGACTCCAAAGTAGCCGAAAACAACCTGAATGCGATGCAAAATGCAAGAAACATGCATATGCTGGTGCAAGAATGCTCTAGGACCTAAAGTGATGCAAACTAGCCTAAAGTGCAAGGTAAATGCATGAGAAACTAACTTATATGTATGCAAAATACATGAAATATGCAGCAATATCAAAGAAGTATGAAGTGAAGCATAAGGTAGCTACACGTTATCACCCACAAACTAGTGGGCAAGTAAAGGTCTCGAACAGACAGATCAAAGCTATCTTAGAGAGGACCGTAGGGGTAACTCGGAAGGATTGGGCAAGTAAGCTAGACGATGCCCTTTGGGCGTATAGAACCGCCTTCAAGACTCCTATAGGTACCACTCCCTTCACTCTCCTCTACGGCAAGGCATGTCACCTCCTAGTAGAGCTAGAGCATAGAGCACTTTGGGCCGTGAAGCAGCTGAACTTCAATCTCAAGACAGCCCAAGTAAAGAGAATGATTCAACTCCACGAGCTTGATGAGTTAAGGCTAGAAGCTTATGAGAGTGCCAAAATCTACAAGGAAAGGACAAAGGCGGTTCATGACAAGAAGTTGGTTCTAAAGGAGCTGAAGGAAGGTAGTCTGGTCCTACTCTACAACTCAAAGCTGAAGCTATTCCCTGGAAAGCTCAAGTATAGGTGGAGCAGACCTTTTGAGGTAAGAGAAGTTCTACCTTATGGAGCGGTTACATTGGTTGGCAAGAGTGGACAGAGCTTCACGGTTAATGGGCATAGTGTCAAGCCCTACCTGGCGAGCGAATGCAGCAAGGAGAGCACCACGATGCTTCTCCAAGATCCACCTCTAGCCTGAACCAAGTAAAGTCAAGCTTAGGACGTTAAATAAGCGCACTTGGGAGGCATTCCCATGTCTATCTTGTACATATTTTTGCTTTCTTTCTATTTCAGTTTTATGCTTTTTATGTTTAAGTGTGCAGGTGAAAGGATAAGGGATTGGAGATCATGATCTTGGAGTCAAAATGGCAAGGAAAGGAGAAGTAGAGGCAAGAGATCGAGTGATGGATCAACCTATCCTGGCTCGATCCTTGCTAGATCGAGCTAGTTAATCGAGTGGAGTCACTCGATCTAGATGAGATCGAGTAGGAAATCGAGTGTGTCAGTCGATCAAGAGAGGATGACCCACCCATGAGTTCAGCTTGAAAAGCAAACGGGGTGTGGATCGACTGACCTCACTCGATCCTCGTTGAATCGATCATTTCACTCGATCAGTCACTCGATCCTTGACCAAAACAACCTCCAAATCGATCACGTGGCTCGTTCCAAGGACAATAGCCATAATGACGTAGAATCATGGAACGAGGGGGCACACTCGATCTAGGACTCGATGCAATCTAAATCGAGTCCCTAATCGATCAACCGTCTCGATCCTAGCCAACATGGGCATGAGATCGAGGTCAAGATCGACCAAATTTACTCGATATCATGCCGAGGTAAGTCAAAATTTTTCCCTCCTTTCTCTTTTCCTCCTGTTTTAAATTTGAATTGTAGTCAAGGCAAGCATCTTTGACCAATAAAAAAGTGCCTTGACCACACTTTTTCAGAAACCACTTGTTTTTGCCCATGTTTTGCTTGGCTTTTATAAACACATGCATCCACACTCTCTCTCATTGTGTTCGAACTGTTTTCTAAAAGTAAAGAGAGAGTGTGAACTTTGCTTTAAAACGAAGAACTTTTTGCTTTCATCCCTTGCAAAGGTATTTTCGGTTATTTGAATTACTTGTTTAAATTTTTTGGAAAATTAGCTTAGGGTGAATGTTAGAAGTTAAGGGATTAGGATAATTTTTAGAAGCAGACAAATATTAGAAAAATTGCTAGATTTAATCCTATCTAGAGATATTTCCTTCTAGTATTTAGCTTCAATTTTTATAAAATCCCTAAAAATCTGAGCTTATTGTTATGAGTTTTTCTTTCTTGCTCTCTCATTATCTTTATTTAGCCGCCTATACTTATCCTTCTCGTTGAGAATTTTAATCTCAGGTACCAATGGCACCAAAGAGAAGCAGAGATGTGGCAACTTCAACCAAAGAGAAAGAAACTCAGCTAGTGGTGCAAGAGGAAGGTCAACAAGTGGTTCAAGAGAGGGTTAGATGGAGCAAGGAGGAGAAAAAGGCTAAGAAGAGACTTGAGAGGCTGTGCTTTGAACCAACCAAATTTGCAAGCAGAGACCTCTTGGAGAGGATGGGGCTATTAGGAGACTTTGACGAGCTTCTCAAAGACATGGGGCTTCCTTGCCTCTCAAGGATGGATTGCCCCACATATCCAGAAGTCACGCTTGACTTCCTCTCAACCTTGGAGTTTTCCTATGAGAATCCGAGCCACCCTACTCCATCACAAGGTTGCCTCACCTTCAAGATCAGGAGACAGGCTTATCAGCTCTCTATCCTAGAGCTTTGCCAAGCCTACGGTCTTAATGCAGCAGCCAAGCAAGTGGAGTTCCCTCCTTTCACACAGCCAACGACCAATGGGACTTGCTTTGCAACGAAGGCTACAAGGCTAACACCGCAAAGATCTAGAAGGTTCGCAACCCCGTGTTGAGATACGCCCTCAAACTCCTTGCCAACACCTTCAGTGGGCGATCCGTGGTTCCAACAGTCACCAAGAATGAGCTGTGCATTCTCTTCCAAGGGATTAAGAAGATCTTATGCAGCCAAGAAGAGAATGATGTGCCGATGAATGATGAGCTTGGCAATGATGTCAACTACGGTTGTATCTTGGCCTCTTCTTTGGTCAAGTACAAGGCGTGGGCAATGCGATGCAAGGCAAGCTCAGCACTCATTGGAGGCTTCCTCACGCCGATGTTCATACAAGCGGGGGTACCTATCTCGGAGTTTCAACCTTGTGCGGAGAGAGCTTACATGGACAAGACTTACATGCGCAACACTGACTCCTTGGGACGCACGCCAGCTCCAAGTTTCTATGCCTACTTGTTCTACAGCGTAAACAACACAAAGAGAGTGTGCATCCTGCCTAACGTGGATGAGACACACCTAGAGAGCTGTGGCACCATCGAGTTCGTTCCGAATGAAGAGGAATGTTTTGCGCCTCTTGGAGCCACAACCGCGCCGCCTCAAGTTGCTCGTGCACCTTCAGAGTCACCTCCCTCAGATGCCGTGATGCCAGCCAGCTTCGACCTCCCTAAGCTTGATTTTGAGCCAAGGACCAAAACCGAGAAGTTCCTTGCATCCGTGGTAGAGATTCAGAGAAGGTGAAAACGTGGCAGAGTAAGATGATTAAAAAGCTTGCTAAGAAGATCAAAGACTTGCAAGGAAGCTCATCTGATGCATCTTCAAGTGAGGAGGTTGAGCAACCAGAGAAGAGAAGGAGATCCACCGGAGGGATTGAGATCCGTGAGCCTCAAGGAAACGCTCAAGCTCCTCGCCCTTCTCTACATGAAGGCACGAGCAAGGAGAAGGGCAAGGCGATCACCCACGACCCTCCTAGCAAGAGCAGGAAGTCTGGAGCATCCTCAAGCTCCAGCCGTGCTTAGCTCCAAGGTACCAATACACAACCTTGTAAATAACATGCATTTTCTTGTTTTTGCTTTGAGTTTTTGAACTCCTCTTGAATTTGTTTGCCACCGAGACGGTGTCATTCAAGTTTGGAGGAGTATGTGTGTGCTTTGACATGTTTTCTTTGATCTTATTTTGTGTTATCATCTCTTGAGTCATCATGCATCATGTAAGGCATAGAAAATAACAAAAAAATTAATAAAACTTTTTAAAATTTTCAAAAAAAATTAATGTAGCTTGCATTTGAATTGTTAAACATTTTAGGATTGAATCTAGAATTTTAAAGCATTTAGATTGTTTGCATTTGCATAAGGGGCAAAAACTTTTCTTGAAAAGTGTTTTAAGTTCATGAATTGTTTCAAGGCCCTAGTTAGTAGTTCTTTGATGCATTGTTCACACTTTGAAATTAAGGTCTAACCATATTTGGATCATTTGTTTTGATTTTCGTGGCTTAACTAGAACATTCATGAATTGAATCCTTTCCTAATAAGTGTAACCTTAATTTGAATCTTTGAATTATCACACTTGTGCATTTTAAAAAGAATACATGGATCACTTATACATATTCAGGCTTTCTTATCCCTTTCACCACTCTCTTTTAAGGCTGAGTAGACTTCCCACCTTAACCCTTACCCTCATTTCAAGCCAATTTTCTTGTGTGACATCTTTAGGAGGCCTTATTTTCGGTTTGAACTTGGCTTAAAGTGTTAGGTTTAGGCGACATGATTACGCTCTCATATGATTGCTAGCTTTGCATTTTGAAGCTAGTTTTAGGCTTAGGATAGGGCGGGGATTCATGGGAGTTGTTTACTTTGGTTTCGGTTTGAAAAGATTTTTTGTGTTTGGGGTTTGAACAAAAGGGAAATGAATGGTTTTAAGTGGTAGGCCTTGTGTTTAAAAATGAATGCTCTTGTTTAAAAAGAAGGTAGCTCTCAAAGAAAATAATAAAGAAAAAAAAAATCAAAAAAGAAAAGAGCCAAAAGTCCAAGTTTAAAAAGAAAAAAAATACGAGAAGAGAGCTACCAAAAGTATGTAAAAGAGCTTAGTATGTTTATAGCCATACCACTAGCCAAAAGAGTTTTAAAATGATGTTTTTATTTGGGTTTTTGCTAGGCGAATTGCCTTGTTAATGTGGGTAGTCTTTAGGAAGGTGAGTGAGCTTAAAAAGAAAAGAAAAATGAGAGAGGGATTAGGATCATTGTTAATATATATGGGTAGATGAGAGTCTAGTCATGTATGAATCAATTGTCTATACCTTTAGCATTATGCATAAGTTCAACCTTCTTTGAGAGAACCCATTGCTTGATTTACCCTTATAAATGAGATCATTTTTATCTCATGACCTTGTCCCTAGCCAAATGTATTTGGTTTTAAAGTGCATAAGTGTGATTCACGGTTTTGATCTTAATGAATGTTAAAGGATAGGATTCTTGGATTGTTTGGGATATGAGAGTCACGATTTGAGATTCAACATGTGATAAATATGGCTAAGTTCTTTGGAGTATGAGTGTGTGCATTGCATCTTAAGATTAAGAACTAGGACCATTGAATTGATTCATTTGAAAAACACTTTTGCAAGGAATTTGAGCCCCCGTTTTAAAACTTCTCTTCCTTTCTTGAATTTTGTTTGCTTGAAGGCAAGCAAAAGGCAAGTTTGGGGGAGTTGATATACTCATATATTTAGCATGCATTTAGTATAGTTTTCATGCATTCATCTTACATAATAGGCTAGTTTGACTCATCTTAGGTCCTAGAGCACTTTTGCATTAGCATTTGCATATTTCTTGCATTATTGCATCATATCCAGGTTTTTTTAGACACATTGGAGCCATGGAGGTTGCGAGGACGTGCTAAGGATCAGAATGGAGCTTGTGGACACGTGAAGGAACTCAGCCATGCATGCAAAGGACCCGAGATCGAGAACAAGATCGAGCTAGGCAGGTCGATCTAGATGAGGTCGACCAGAAGATCGACTAAGCCCGGATCGTTTCAAGGAAGGGATCGAGGATGAGATCGAGTGAGGAGATCGATCGTGAGTACGGACGTGGATTACGCCATGCAGAACGAGAGCCAGATCGAGACCACGACCCGATCATCCAAGGATCGACTCAAAGATCGAGCAAAAGCGGACGATCCATGAAGAAGATCGAGCCAAAGATCGAGTGACCCAAGTCGATCTCTGGGACCTTATCCGGCCAGCTCATTTTTGGAGCGTAGTGAGGGGACCATTAGGGCTGTTTGGCTATTTTGGGCAAAGGGCGAACATCACTTTGAGAACACACACTTTGCCTTATCTTTTCCTGCTTTCTTTTAGGCGATTTCCACCATTGTCAAACTTTTAAGCTTTTCTTATTTTAAACTTTTGAATCTTTGTTAATCTTAAGCATTTTCTTTAATCCATCTTCGTTAATCATGTTTAGCGTTTCATTACTTGCATTTTCGTGTGTTTTAGCTATGTGTAGTGAGTAGTTTATCTTTGGGTTTAAGGTTGGGGCGATTTAGAGGGTTTAAGGGTTTAAAGCTTGGGTCTTTTCTTGTTTTTAATCTCTTCTCTTCTTGGATTCGGGCTCTTATATCTTAAAGAGTCTTGGGAAAGATCTTTATGATCTTAGGGATCTCCTTACCTTGACAGGATTCAGGAATTCCCTAAAACCGAATCCAAGAGGCTAACTTCCCTTTCCCCAACGCCATGGTTGTATTGGGGGTTAGTTAAGCCACCATTTGAGATCTTTGCTTAATGTTTTTTGACCAATATTTCCACTAAGCGCTATAGGTTTGGAGGAAGGATCAAAGAAAGGGGTCATACCACACGCCATGGATGATCCTAGTTTAAGTTTCTCAAGGCTTAGAGTTAAGCTCATCAAATGAGTAGATCTAGTGTTTTTCAAACCCAAGCTTGAACCTTGACCCCTCTTAATATGACCCTCAACCTTAGATCCTCCTTTTAGCATTTCAAAACCTCTAGTTTTCATTTCCAAGTCTTAAAGTTCGCATCTTTGCTTTAGTTTCATTGCTTATCCCCTTAAGTTGCTAGAAGTTCTCTAATTACCTGCTTTAATTCTCGATTTTTAGTAATTAGTAGTTTTGCATTTTAAATTCTCTGTCTTTTCTTAGTAGTTGTTAACCCTCTTCCAGAGATTTTAAAATAGTTCTCATAATCATTTGATCGTTTCATTTAGTTTTTATCGATTTTACCATCCATTTACCCGATTCTGCTTAGATTTGCTTTGCTCTTGCATTCCTTGTGTTCTTTTTACAACCCAGGCTGGATTGATACCCCTTACCAGTATACTGAATAATAACTGTGGTTTGGGCTTTGATTTACAACCTCAAAACATTCTGTTTATCAGAAGTCCACTCTCCTCATCGCTCTCAAGTAGTCCTTCAGCTTTGGTGCTGCATCATGGACTGGTTCTTCATCAACTACTGGCCTTTTTCCCTGAGCTCTGTTTCTTGCAACAACATTTGAGTCAAAAATCTCCCCATTTCCTCTGGTGTTCGACATAGTACCTTGATGTGTACCATATCGGGGACGTCGGGTCCTGTGGCTCGGTGATGATGCTCTACTGCCTCGGGGGTTCTCTGTTCTGGTCAGCTTCTACTTCAAGGCAGCTTGCATCGAGCAGTCTCGGTAGATGTTCTGCTCGATGTTGTTGCTCGGTGTAGGGAGACACTTCGGCTTGCATGATCCTTCCCATGGGCAATGCATGGCACCGTCTGGATGCTTGTTTCTGGCTCGACCATTGTGCATCGAGCAAACATGTTAGTGTTTTGCTCGATGCTACATCTCGATGTGGAACATCTCGTACTTGGTTGCTGTTCTCCTCGGTGATTGTCGTACCGGACATCGTCTTGCATCGAGCTGGCTGTTAGCACCCATATCGAGCAGAACCTTGGATGTTCTGCTCGATGCAACTCCTTGGTGTAACTCCGTCTAGCAATTTGGTCGATCTACGAGCCATATCTTCTCGATGTACGGACTAGTAATTACATCGAGCATGACTTTTGGTGTTCTGCTCGATGCTACACCTTGATGTGATCTCCACCGTGCGTCTTGATCGATGTATGGTCCACTCTCCTCAGTGTACGGACTGAGGCTTCAGGAGAGATCACATAAAGCAGGGGTTTTGGTGTTCTGCTTGATGCTACACCTCGATGTGATCCCCATCGTGCAATCTGCTCGGTGTGCGGACTGTTCTTTCCTCGAGATAAGCTGTATCGAGCAACAATGACTTATGTTCTGCTCGATATGAAAACAGAGTCTTCTTTCCTTGGCCTTTAAACCTTTTTACAAATCCATGGACCTGATTTTTGACTTCTGAAACACTAAATAGAGATATTAGTAATAAAAAAGCATATATTTACAAGGATAGTCATGAGATTACCTATCAAGTGTGCTTGTTTTAAGTCACTAAGCTTGACTTTGATGGTTTGAGGACTAGTGAGAAGAGGTTGATGGAGCTGGTGCTCCTACCTCTTTCTTCTGGTAAACCCCAAGTGCCTACTGACATCACTCTCTTCTTCTCACGAGCTGTCTTCCTGTTTCTCTTCTTCTTGACACTTAGCGAGATTAAAGGCTTCACTTCCTTGGTGATCAAGTTTTCATCCTCTTTCAAACCATCTTCAAGCTTCAACTCAGTGTTAAGCTTCTGTTCTGGCTCATGAGGGAGAGTGTCTCTCATCAACATACTCATTGTGAAGCTCATAGGATGAACCACACGCTTTTGAAGTTTCTGTTGCTCACTCTCCTCTTCAATGATTGTTCCACAAAAAGCTATGGAAGGAGAGAAAATCTTGTAGACTTTGAACTCATCAACATTCTTTAAAATCACAGAGCTTCTCTTGAAGTCTACTTGAGCTCATGCTGTTGCCAAGAATGGTGTTCCTAGAAGAAGTGGCACAACTCTTGAATATGTCTTTTCCATAACCACAAAATCAGTTGGCACCAAGAAATTCCCAATATTTAAAGGGAAATCTTTTACCATACCTAAGGGTCTTGTTGAGGTGTTATACACAAAGGTGATAGAGACTTTGCAGGGTTTCAACTCCTTGATTCCTACATTCTCTAGAATTGGCTCCACTACTTCCAGCTTGTCAAAGACATCTTTGAGGAACCTGATTTGATCCTTCACTTCAAGCAAAGTGGTGCCATGAGGAAGCTTTATTCCAGCGTCTTGTATGTCTTTCCTGAACTTTGAATAGACTGCCATCTGAGCCTTTGTAAAATGCATCGTGGAGTAAGTAATTGGTGGTTTGTAAGCTTCGATTTCAGGAACTTTACCCTTCTCATTGCTGCTTGAGGAGCTGCCCATTTGGCGATCATACAACTCCTTGAATTCTTCAGGACGTTCTCTAGCCAAGACCATCAAAGCGTGGTATGCCTCTACAAGCTCTTTATCAGCTTCACTGAGCTCTGGTTTGGCTTCTTCTTCTGGAGCAACTAAGGCTTTCTCAGCCATTTCTTTCTCAGCAGCTTTTTGTGCGGCTCTCTCTTGCTCTTCTTTACTGTTCAAGCTATCATCTAGTCCTTGGAGGAAATTCTTTATAATATCAGCAGCTTCTTGATCATCAATGGTGACGTTGATGACATTCCCCCCACACTCAGCCTTTAACATGTCCACATGTAACAGCATCTCTTGAAGCATAATGCCAAGCTCTTCCAATGAAGCATATTCATCATCAAACTCTTCATCCTCTTCAGCAAGCAAGTGGCAGAATTCCTTAGGATTTGCTTCACTCTTTCCTGGTAACTGGTTCTGAGGCTTTGAAGATGAAGCTCCTTTGCTTTCTAGAGACTTGACTCTCTGGATCAGAGCATCTAACTTGCCATTCAGGTTACAAGTAGTGGCGTCTACTTTGTTATGCACTTCAGTAAATTTCTTGTGCAGCTCTATAGTGGTGTTGGCTTGACCAGCCAACAACTGTTGCATCATCTGCTTCAAATCAACATCTTGTGTGCTAGAAGAGGTTTGTGTATTGCCAAAACCTGGTGGGATAAAAGCTGGTCTTGGCTGAAAGTTAGCTTGTTGAAAACCGCCCTGAAATGGTGGTCTTGGAGCAAAGTTGTTCTGCTGGTTGAAAGGAACAAAAGGTTTGGTGCCTTGGTTTTGTTGAGCAGCTTGTGATGGATAGACTTGATCCTGAGGGTTAGCCACGTTGGTGCTTCTATAAGAGAAGTTGGGATGGTTTCTGTAGTTGTTAAACCGCCTCCTTGTTGATTCATGTAGAAGGCTTCTTCTTCTACAACTGTCCCATCATCCTCTTGTGTAGCAACACTATCACCAACAAAACTGACATTCTTGAAAAACACACTCAATAGCTTGTCTAACTTGTTATTCAAAGCTTTAATCTCCTTCTTTGTTGTGCTCTCACCTTCAGCGCTTACAACAGCTCTAGATGTTCTGTAATATTCTTCACCATAGTTTCCATCAGAAAGTGCC
The DNA here is from genome assembly GCA_911865555.2 of Thlaspi arvense. Taxonomy (NCBI): domain Eukaryota; kingdom Viridiplantae; phylum Streptophyta; class Magnoliopsida; order Brassicales; family Brassicaceae; genus Thlaspi; species Thlaspi arvense. The sequence goes on along the minus strand of OU466862.2, from coordinate 43,856,590 downwards.
AAGTTTTCCACAAGAGTCAGTCCATCTACAACAGTATTGCCCATGAAATTTCCATTGGAATCTGTGTCCAAGAGCATCCTGTACTTTGGTGTCACTCCTCAATACAAAGTAGACAGCAAGCTTTCATTTGTGAAGCCATGGTGTGGGCACTGTAAAGTGTAAGACTTGAATCGCTCCCAAGCTTCAGAAAATGTCTCATTCCCATGCTGACTAAAGCTGCTTATGGTGTTCCTGAGCTTTGATGTTCTTGTTGATCTGAAGAATTTGTTGGGGATTGTTGGCTTGCATTCATTCCATGTAGAGATTGAACCTTGTGGAAGTGTCTTCTCCCACTGATGTGCTTTGTCACCTAAACTGAAAGGGAACAAGCGCAGCTTCAAAGCATCTTCAGAGACTCTTTGAATCTTGGTCATATCACACATCTTATCAAACTGGTCAAGATGATCTAAAGGGTCTTCATTGGGCAGGCCATGGAATATGTTGCCTTGCACCATGTTGATCAACCCAAGCTTGATCTCGAAGTGGTTTTGATGTACAGCTGGAGCGTGAATGCCATTCCTGTTGTGGTAAGTATCAGGCGCATCACCAGCTCCTATTGGTCTTTCGGCTCTAGGTGCGTGAACTGGTACTCGCAATCCCTGAACTCCAGTCGCTTGGTTCAAAGCTTCTTGTGCTTCATCTATGTGTGCTGCAGCTTGTTGAAGTGGTGCTTGTCCAACAACACCAACAAGTGGTAACTGAGGTTTGATAATCACTTTTAGTACGGGTTATATTGCAGTGAGGTTATCAAACTCAAATGCAAGACATGTTGTAGTACAGCAAGCAAGAGAGAGTCAATCCACTTCTAGGATGATAGAGAATGCACAGAGAATACAAGGACTAAAGCAAATCTAAGCGAAATGAGACAGTTTATGAGAAAATCTCTAAAAACTAGATGTAGCAACTTAAACAGAATGAAACCTATTTTAAAAATACTAGAAAGGAAGAAACTACCACGAGAAACAAACAGAATAATTAAAGGAGAAAGCTTCGAATTATTAAAATTTGACTAGTGGATCGACCATGAGATCAACCACTAGATCGAGCAGTAACAATCGATCTCGTCTAAAAATGCAAGAACAGTAAAACTAATGACCAGGATGCTATCAGAGATCAAGCGAAAGATGAGATAAGATGTAGAGATGCTAAGAGAAAGGGCCTAGGGTTGAGATTCATGGTCAGGGGTTTCAAAGGTACGACCTTGGGTTCAAAACTTTAAATCGACTCACTTGGTGAGGATCTCTAAGCCTTGAAAACTAAACAAGATCTATCTGTGGCTTTCGGTATAGATCACTCCTTCATCCTCTCCTCTAAACCCATGGCTTTTGGTGGAAAGAGAGGTCGAAGGGCAAGGAAAACAGATTTTAAACGAATGGCTTAACTAATCCCCCAAAATTCCATGGCTTTTGGGAAGGGGTAACTAGTCTCTAAGGTTTGATCTTCCGAGGCTCCTGAATCCTGTCAAGGTAAGGAACCTCTCGGATCATGAAGCTCTTGGCGTGAGAGTCTTCAAGCATTGAGATCTCAACACCTTAGAAGAGATAGCCTTTGAAAACGTTTAGAAAAACCCCAAGATCGAAACCTTTTTGACCCTTTAATCCTCTCAACCCCGAACCCAAAGAAACTACTCGCTACACATAGAGTAAATCAAGCAAAGCATATGAAACGAGACGATGAACATGAAAAGAAAACTAGATTAAACAGAAATGATTCAAATACAAAGCTTAAGAAAAACGCGAGTTCAATAATGGTGTTCTTCACGAAAACGAGAAAGAAAACATAAAGGAAAAAAGATAAGGATCTAAAGCTGTTCTAGGAAAAGGACGTCGCCGCCTTCCCAAAATGCCGAAACAAGCTAATGGTCCCCCATTCGCTAGCGGCCAAAAACGGTTGAAAGGACAGAGATCGACTCCAAGATCGAGTGGTTCTCTCGATCATATCCGGACATCGTGTCTTCGGCTCGATCTGGGTCTCGATCATCATCGGCGAATCGAGTGTTGCATCCGATCTCGGTATCGATCTTCGGCTGGATCGAGTGGTGTACTCGATCTGACTCTCGCTCTGCATGGCGTCATTTACGTATGTACCGTTTGATCGATTGCTTCACTCGATCCTTGTCTCGATCATTCTCCTTAGATCGCCTGGTTGGCTCGATCTTCTGGTCAATCAACTCCTAGATCGACCGGCCATGCTCGATCTGCTCCTCGATCTCTGATCCTTAGCATATATCCGAGCTCCCACGAACAGCTACATCAGCCTCAACACGTCCACGAACCTCCACGACTCCAAAGCAGCCAGAAACAACCTGAATGTGATGCAAAATGCAAGGAAAATGCGTATGCTGATGCAAGAATATTCTAGGACCCTAAGTGATGCAATCTAACCTAAAACGTGATACAAATGCATAAAAAGCTAACTAATGAGTATGCAAAATGTATGCAATATGCAATAACATCAACTCCCCCAAACATACTTCTTGTTTGCCCTCAAGCAACAGAAAATAAGTAAGGAAGAGAGGTTTTCCGAAAAAATGAATGGGGGTTTAAACTTTTTGCAAAGGTGCCTTTCAGATGAATAAATCTCAATGTCCTAGTTAACAGTTCTAAAATGCTATGCTTACACTCATACTCCAAAGAACTTAGTCATACTCATCACATAAAGAAATTCAAATCATGACTCTCCTATTCCTAACAATCAAAGAAACTCATCCTTTAACATTCATTAACATTAGAACCATGAATCAAACTTATGCACTTTAAAGAAAAACACATTTGGCTAAGGGTTTAGGTTATGAGCATTGAATGATCTCATTTGAAAAGGGTTTATAATTAGAACAAGGGTTTCTCTCAAAAATGGCTGAACTTGTGCATAATGCTAAAGGTAAAGACAATTTATGCATACATGATTAGATTCTCATCTACCCATGTAAACTATCAAACGATCCTATACCCCTCTCATTTATCAAATTTATCCTCACTCACCACTTAAGAGTCTACCTTTTTTCTTCACAAAACTTAGCAATCCCCAATTTGAAACAATAACATTTTTAAACTTTTTAGGCTAGTGAAAAGGGTTTGAAAATAATTTTGCTCTTTAGATATTTCTTATTGGTAGCTCTCTTATTATTTTGTTCTCTTTTTTTTTTTTTTTTTTGTTCTTTTTTTTTTATTTGGCACTTAGGCTCTTTTATTTCTTTTTCTCTTTTTTTTTTTTTTTTTTTGGGAGAGCTACCTCCTGAAATTTATTAGAGCATACTTAGTTTTTAAAACACAACCTTTCACTTAAAACCCATTTCTTTCCTTAAAACACAAAGCTCTTTGAAACCGAGAACAAATAGGCAAGAAAGTAACCCCAATGGTCCCCCAAACTTATCATAAGCATATACTTAGCTTCAAAATGCAAAGCTAGCAACAATATGAAAACCAAATCATGTCGCCTAAACCTAACACTTTATGCCAAGTTCAAACCAAAAGGAAGGCCTCACAGAGATGTCACACAAGAACATTTGGCTTCAAAGAAGGGTAAGGTTCAAGGAAGGAGTTCTACTTAGGCTCACAAAGAGTGGTAAAAAGGAAGAAGAGAACCTAAATATTTTAAAACCATGTGTTTATTTTCAAATGCATAAGAATGATAATTAGAATTTCAAATTAAGGTTTTCACTTATTAGGATGAGTTTCAAATCATGAGAGTTCAATTTAAGCCACGAAAATCCTAACAAGTGATCCAAGCATGGTAAGAACTTACTTTCAAAGCATAGACAAAGCATTAGAGAACTACTAACTAGGGCATTGAAACAATTCATCAGTAAAAACACCTTTTTAAGAAATTCTAACCCCTTATGCAAAACGCAAACAACCTAGATGTTATGAGAAACTCTAGACTCAATCCTAACATGTTTTAAAAAGATGAATGCAACTACATGAATCTTTGAAAAATTTTTAAAAATTTTACCATTTTTTCATGAACTAAAGACTCAAGGATGCTAAAGGAAAATAAGATCAAAGAACACAAGTCAAATCACACATGTACTCCCCCAAACTTGCTTGACACCGTCCCGGTGGCAAACTCATCCGAAGGAGCATCAAAACACAATGCAAAAAGAAACAAACATGAGCGGTTATATACAATGGAAGAAGGTTGTTACCTCTGGTCTAGTCTCGGCTGGAACTTGAGGATGTTGCAGAGGAGCTAGAGACTATGGTCTTGTCTTTGTCGGCTGGTTCTTGGAGAGAGTGGCGCGCCGGCTGAATGGTGGTTCCTTGGGTCTCGCGGATGACAACTCCACCGGTTGAGAGCCTTCTCTTCTCGGGTTGTTGCACCTCTTGGCTCGCAGCTTTCTTAGGTGAGCCTCCCTGAAGTGCTTTGACCTTCTTTCCAAGCTTCTTGAGCATCTTGCCTTGCCACTTGTTGATCTTCCTTTGCATCTCCACAACCGATGCTAGGAACTTCTCGGTTTTTGTCCTCGGCTCAAAGTCTAGCTTGGGAAGTGTGTAGGCCTCGGGCATCTCATCTTCCGTGGCTGGAGACTCTAACCTTTGAGGAGGGGCAATCGCTGAAGCAGGTGGTCCTCCTAAAGGGGCAAAGCATTCTTCCTCCGTGGGCAAGAACTCAATATTCCCAACACCAAGCAGCTCGGTTTCATCTTTGTTGGGCAGGATGCACACTCTCTTCTTGTCTTCGTCATCTATGAAGAGGTAGGCGTAGAACCCTTCCGCTGGCGTGCGTCCCAAGCTGTCAGTATTCCTCATGTATGCCTCGTCCATGAAAGCTCTGGTTGGGACGTGAGCTAAGTCATGAATGGGCACACTGGCTTGCACGAACAGAGGAGTAAGGAAACCGCCAATGTAAGAGGAATTTGCCTTGCACCGCAAGGCATAAGCCTTGTATTTCACCAAAGAAGCCGCAAGCACACACCCGTAGTTCACTTCATCGCCGAGTTCATCCTCCATAGGCTCGTCGTTTGCATCCGGGTCACACACCAAGTGCTTCACACCTTGGAACAGGAAGCACAGCTCCGTCTTCGTGACCGTAGGAGCAACAGACCTTCCACTAAACGTGTTGGCAATCAGCTTCAGAGTATACCTCAGCACCGGGCTCCTTACTCGCTTGATCTTGGCGGTGTTGGCCTTGTAGTCTTCATTGCTGATCAGGTCCCAAAAGTCGTTGGCCTTCTTGAAGGCTGGGAACTCGAACTTGTATGCATCCGCGTTGAGACCATAGGCTTGGCATAGCTCAGGGATGGACAGTGTATAGGCTTGACATCCAACTTTGAAGTAGAGGCGACCTTGGGAAGGGACGGATGCGCTAGGATTCTCGTACCGGAACTCCAAGGTGGCAAGGAAGTCTATTGTCACTTCAGGAATGGTTGGGCAATCCATCCGTGACAGACATCTTAAGCCAATGTTCTTGAGGAGTTGGTCGAAATCCCCAAGAATCCCTAGCTTAGACAACAGCCCTCGATCAGCAAACTTGGTAGGCTCAAACCGAAGCCTTTCCAGCCGTTTCTTGTCCCTCTTCTCATCCTTACTCCACCGGACCCTCTCTTGAACTGCCACTTCTTGTCCTTCTCCTTCTTGTGCTTGCTCTTCTCTTGTTCTCTTTGGGGCCATTGTTCCTGAAACAAATTTCTAAAGAGATTGATAAGCAAACGGCGATGTGATGAGAATGAGAGAAGAGAAGGAGAGAACTTATAAAAACTACCCTAGAATTTTGGGGAATAAATAAAAATCATAGCTAAATAAAGGAGAATCAAATCTTTAGATACTGAAAAATCTAGAATTTTTCCTTTTACTTAGCTAGTTTTTAAAAATAAAAACCGATCCTATATTCTAGAACAAGATCTTGCGACATTAAAGGAGATTTTCTAAAATTAAATCATTAAATTTTTGAAAATAACTTTGCAAGAAATGTAGAATATCTTTGCTAGCTGTTGAAAACTGAAACTCTCACTCTCTTTGTTTAAAAGTTTCGAGAAAAACAGGAATGAGAGGGTGAGAGGTTGTTGAAATATTTAAAGACTAGCAAAACAAAAACAATGGGTAGCAAAAGTGGTTTTTCTGACAAAGTCTTGGTCAAGGCACATCTTTCATGGTCAAAGATGCTTGCCTTGACCAAGTTTTGAATTAAAAAGTTGGAGGGAAAAGAGTTAAGGAGGGAAAGGAAATGTTACCTCGGCATGAGATCGAGTCCATTTGGTCGATCTAGGACTCGATCTCATGCCCATAATGGCTTAGATCGAGAGGGTTACTCGATTGGAGACTCGATTCATAGTGAATCGAGTCTTGGATCGATTGGCTCTCTCGATCATTGAGATGTTGGCTCCACGGCTAAGTTCTCATGATCGAGCTATGTCCTCGATTTAGGGGTCGATTTGGCATAGATCGAGTGATGGATCGAGTCAAGTGATCGATCTATTTTCAACAGATTTTCCTGAGAGAAATTAGATCGGTCGATCCAATTTGGATCGATCGATCCTTTTTCGTCAAGGTCGATCTTGTCACTCGTTTTCGTCTAGATCGATTGGCTCCTCTCGATTCACTGACTCGATCTAGCAAAGATCGAGCCAGGATCAGTCGATCTAGCACTCGATCTCTAGCCTTATCTTAACCCCCATCGCCTCTTTTGGACCTCAAAGTCAAGGTTTAGACTCCTTATATCTGTTCCTACACACTTGCAGAATAAAAACATAAAACTGGAAGGGAAATTAAGCAGGAATATGTAAAAGATAAACATGGGAATGCCTCCCAAGTGCGCTTTCTTTAACGTCTTTAGCTAGACCTTACTTGGTTTAGGCGGATGGTGGGTCTTGGAGAAGAACCGAGGTACTCTCCTTGTCATAGCTATCTGCCAAGTAGGGCTTGACTCTGTGTCCGTTGACGGTGAATGCACTGCCACTTTTTCCCATCAGAGTAACAGCTTCATAAGGCAACACTTCTTGAATCACGAACGGTCCGCTCCACCTTGATTTCAGCTTGCCTGGGAAGAGTTTGAGCCTCGAGTTGTACAGCAACACTAGTCCTCCTTCCTTAAGCTCCTTGGCAACCAACTTCTTGTCATGAGTCTCCTTAGTCCGCTCCTTGTATATCCAAGAGCTCTCGTAAGCGTTCAGCCTCAACTCGTCCAGTTCGTGTAGCTGAATAAGGCGCCTCTCCTGAGCAGTCTTAAGGTCAAAGTTCAGCCTCTTCACAGCCCACAACGCACGGTGTTCCAGCTCAACCGGGAGGTGACAGCCCTTGCCATAGAGTAGAGTGAAAGGAGTTGTACCAATCGGCGTTTTGAAGGCCGTACGGTAGGCCCAAAGAGCGTCGTCCAGCTTCACTGCCCAGTCTTTTTTTGTTGCTCCGACGGTCTTCTCTAGTATAGCCTTGATTTGCCTATTGGAGACTTCCACTTGACCTCTCGTTTGAGGATGATACGGTGTAGCCACCTTATGCTTAACTCCATACTTTCTCAAGAGGTTCTCGAAGACCTTGTTTATGAAGTGGCTTCCTCCATCGCTTATGACAACCTTAGGTACCCCAAACCTCGGGAAGATGATACTCTTGAACATCTTGATTACCACCTTAGAGTCATTTGTAGGGGAAGCAACAGCCTCAACCCATTTAGAGACATAATCCACTGCTACTAAGATGTATTTGTTGCCATATGAAGAAGGAAATGGCCCCATGAAGTCTATCCCCCACGCGTCGAACACGTCAACCTCGAAGATGGGAACTTGAGGCATTTCGTTCCTCTTAGTGATATTCCCTGCTCGTTGACATGCCTCACAGCTCTTCACAAACTCGTGTGCATCTTTAAAAATGGACGGCCACCAGAAACCGGCTTGCAACACTTTCGTGGCAGTCTTGAATGAGGCGAAGTGTCCTCCGTAGGAAGAGCCGTGGCAATGATAGAGGATGTCCCTGGCTTCTTCCTTTGTAACACATCTCCGGTACAAGCTGTCTAATCCTCTCTTGTATAAGTAGGGCTCGTCCCAAAAGTAGTCACTAGCCTCTCTCATAAACCGCTTCTTGTGATAGCTGTTGAGATGTGCTGGCTCCTCACCACACGCTAGATAGTTCACTACATCAGCATACCACGGTAGATCCTCCTCTTTGAAACTCAACACCTCCTCAAACCTCCCTTCTAGCTTTCCACAAACAGCCGTAGTAATCACCATAAGCTGCTCTTCTGGAAGAGAGTCATCTAAGGGGAGAGACTCGTTGATCCTTAGCCGTGAGAGATGGTCAGCGACTCCGTTTTCTATCCCTTTCTTGTCTTTAATCTCCATGTCAAACTCCTGGAGTAAGAGAATCCATCTTAAGAGCCGAGGCTTAGAGTCTTTCTTCGAGTAGATGTATCGCAAGGCAGCGTGATCCGTGTATACAATAGCCTTGGAACCAACGAGATACGATCTGAACTTCTCAAAGGCGAAGACCATTGCAAGCAACTCCTTCTCCGTAGTGGTGTATCTTGATTGCGTGTCATCCAATGTTCTTGAAGCATAGTAGATCACGTGTAGCTTCTTGTCTTTCTTCTGACCAAGAATGACTTCTACGGCGTAGTCACTAGCATCACACATGATCTCAAAAGGAAGAGACCAGTCTAGTGCTTGGACTATAGGAGCTGATGTAAGGGCTTCCTTGATGGTCACGAAAGCTTTCAAACACTCCTCATCAAATACAAACTCAGCTTCCTTGCACAACAGCCGTGTAAGAGGGCGTGCAATCTTGGAGAAATCCTTGATGAAGCGCCTATAGAACCCTGCGTGTCCCAAGAAGCTTCTGACTCCTTTAACATTAACCGGCGGCTCAAGACCCATCATGACCTCCACTTTAGCCTGATCAACCTCAATGCCCTTCTCTGATATCTTATGACCAAGCACGATCCCTTCCTTAACCATAAAGTGGCATTTCTCCCAGTTCAGCACCAAGTTTGTCTCTTCACAACGTTTTAGTACCCTGCAAAGATTCAACAAACACGCAGGAAAGGACGCACCATAGACAGAGAAGTCATCCATGAACACCTCTACCATCTCCTCTATAAGATCGGAGAAGATCGACATCATACACCGCTGAAATGTAGCCGGTGCATTACACAATCCAAACGGCATCCTTCGATATGCAAAGGTACCGTAAGGACATGTGAAGGTCATCTTCTCCTGATCATTTGGGTGAATAGGTATTTGAAAGAAACCGCTATACCCATCGAGAAAACAGTAGTAAGGGTGATTAGCAAGTCTCTCAAGCATTTGATCAATAAAAGGCAAGGGGAAATGGTCTTTCCTAGTCGCAAGGTTGAGTTTCCTATAATCAATACACATCCTATGACCAGTGATGGTTCTAGTAGGAATAAGCTCATCCTTTTCATTCCTTATCACCGTGATCCCTCCCTTCTTAGGCACCACGTGTACAGGGGAAACCCACGTGCTGTCACTTATGGGATAGATCACGTCAGCCTCTAAAAGCTTAAGGATTTCCTTCTTAACAACCTCTTTCAAATTAGGATTCAAACGCCTCTGATGTTCTATAGAGGAGGCGTTCTCATTATCCAAGTGAATCCTATGAGTGCAAAGCATTGGTGAAAGGCCCTTGATGTCACTTAAAGAGTACCCAATGGCCTTCCTATACTTTCTCAGCTCAGTCAGGAGCGAGTGCAACTCATCATCACTAAGGTTTTCATTCACAATCACGGGATAGGTGTTATTAGGCCCTAAGAATGCATACCTTAGCCCTTTTGGGAGCTCCTTAAGGTCCACCTTTGGGGCTAACAGCTCACTCCAGTCATCCTCGTGGCTGTTGTTGTTGCTTTCCTCCTTGGAACTCTCCTTTGAACCCGAGGCATGGCCCTTCAGACTGCTTTCCTCCATCGCTATCCCTTCTGAGATCGAGTCCTCCGGTCGATTCTCCTCTCGATGTCGTCAAGATCGAGCCATTTCACTCGATTCACTTACTCGATTTGATATGGATCAAGCAAGGGATCGAGACGCTGAGTCGATCTCTTGATTGGACCCCAAAATGATCGGGAGGTCTCCCTTGATCGCCGACTCGATTGTTTTTCCTGATCGAGCATTCTTCTCGATCTGTCCGTCGATTGTTGCACCGGATCGAGTTCTATTCTCGATTACCTTGTTGATCTGACTCCTGGATCGAGTGATAGCGTCGATCTCGGGGTCGATCTCTAGGCAGCAACCTTCTTCATTCTTAACGATCCTCCTAGAATCCAGCAGGTTGACGTACTCCTGGGTTCTCTGGTCCACATAGCCAAACTTCCCTGGCTCCTTAGTCAGTGCTAGCTTCAGATGGTCTTCTAGAGCCAGCTCTTCCAGCAACTCATCCGCTAAAGCATCCATCGTTTCAATATAGAAAGCTTGCCCTTCAATGGTTGGCTTCTTCAGAACCTCGTTGATGTCGAAGTCAAGCCTGATCTCCTTTCCCAAATGCAAGGCAATCTTCCCATTCTTCACATCTATGATAGCCCCGGCGGTTGCAAGGAACGGTCTCCCTAAGATGAGTGGATCCTTAGGCTCTTCATCCATCTCCAACACTACGAAGTCCGTAGGCACGTTCACACCACTGATTCGCACCGGTAAATCTTCAAGCACCCCCACTGGTAGCCTCACACTCCTATCAGCCAGTACCAACGAGATACGACAGTCTTTGAAACGAGTAAAACCAAGCTTTTTAGCCACGGAGTGAGGCATCAGGTTTATGCTAGCTCCGAGATCACATAAGCAACTCTTGAACTCTAGAGGACCTAAAGCGCAGGGTATAGTGAAGCTTCCAGGGTCTCCCAACTTCTTAGGGACTATCTCCTTATGTATAACCGCACTACACTCTTCACTTAGAACAAGTACCTCCTTGCTTTCCTTATTCTTCTTCACGAGAGTGTCTTTGAAGAATTTGGCGCATTTAAGCATCATTGCAAGGCAGTCAACGAGAGGTAGCTTGATCTCCACGTCCTTAAGATGCTTCTCAAAGAGGATTCTATGCTTCTCTATGAGTTGCTTCTTGAAGCGGCCAGGAAAAGGCAGCTTAGGTACATAAGGTGGAGGCACATAAGCATTCTTCTCCTTAAAGGTTTGCTCAGCTTTCTTCTCAGCAACTGCTTTGTCTCCTCTTCTTGGCCCTTGGATCCAAACGTTGTCAAAGTTGATCTCATCATCATCAGCCGAAGGTTTACCCTCCCCCTCTTGAATTACAACGTCCTCGTTGTTCTTTGTAGAGACCGGAGGTTCGAGCTCTTTACCGCTTCTCAATGTTATGGCATTAGCATACTCCTTGGGATTCTGCTCACACTTTCCCGGAAGACTATTCTGACCACTCGTACTTGCTTTCCCTTTCTCCAGCTGCTTGATCTTGTTGTTTAAGTTGGTGATCTGAGTGGAGAAGTCGGTGAGAGATGAGTCTAGGCGAGTGTTCATCTCAGTGAACTTCTGGTTTGTAGAGGCTTGCCCTTGTATTAGCTGTTGAAACATTGTTTGAACCGGATCAACTTGTTGTTGCATCGGTTGTTGCTGTTGAGGTGCAAAGCCCGGAGGGTAGTTAGGTGTATAACCCTTGTTGTTTTGATGTTGCCCTTGGAAGTTGCTCTGCCCTTGACCTTGGAAACCACCACTCGGTTGAAAACCTTTGTTGTAAGGGATGAAAGGTTTTGCTTGCTGAGCAGGGTACACTTGATCTTTAGGGTTGGCTACGTTGGTGCTTCGGTAAGAGAGGTTGTTGTTCTGGTAGCCTTGGTTGTAGCCTTGAGACTTGTAGTTGTTTTGTCCCGCCACCCAATTGGCTTCTTCTTGGCTCAACTCTAACTCCTCTTCGTTCTCATCAGCTTCACCAACAAAGTGAACATGTTTCTGATTGGCTAACACCAGCTTATCTATCTTCTCATGCAAAGATTTTAGCTCCTTCTTGTGATACTCTAACTCTGATCCTCTCGGTGCACGGTCATAATCTTCAGCATAGTTTCCATCACTCAACGCCAAGTTTTCTATCAGCTCCATACCCTCTTCTACCTCTTGACCGAGGAAGTTCCCTTTGCTAGCTGTGTCAAGCAACAACCTGATCTTTGGTGAAGCTCCACGGTATATGGTCCTGAGTAGTGTCTCCTCGCTGAACCCGTGATGAGGACATTGGATCGTGTAGTCTTTGAAACGTTCCATTGCCTCGTTGAATGTCTCATTGTTCCTTTGAGTGAAACCGCTGATTTCGCTTCTCAACCGTGCTGTCCTGGTGCTTGAGAAGAACTTTGAGAGAAAAGCCTTCTTGCACTCAGCCCATGATGTGATGGTGCCTTGTGGGAGGGTCTTCTCCCAATGTCTAGCTTTGTCTCCGAGTGAAAAAGGGAAGAGACGCAGCTTGAAAGCATCTTCGGATATGCCATTGATCTTTATCATCCCACATACTTGCTCGAAGTTGTCTAGGTGCTCCAAGGGGTCTTTCATTGCTAAGCCGTGGAACTTGTTGTTTTGCACCATTGAGATGAAACCTGGCTTGATCTCGAAGTTGTTGTTTTGTACAGGAGGAGGAGTGATCCCAAACCTATTGTCGTGGGTATTGGGAGCATCTCCGGCTCCTATGATCCTTGGGGGTCTAGCCGCGTGTTGGGGGTTTCCATTGCCCCTTCCTGCTGCCCCATGAGCTGGAGGAGGTCCTTCGGGATGCTCGTGTTCAGCCATAGCTTCAAAGTCAACCAAACCGTGCTGAACAATCTCCTCAAAGGCTCTTGTTTGTTCTCTGACTCTCCTTTGCCGTAAGTGACCAAGCTGATGAATGTTGTCTAAGGGTTGTAGTAGATTGTTGTCTCCCCTTGAACGAAGATTCATGTACCTGAAAACACACGTTTGAGAGTAGAATGATTCGTAACTTGAAAAGGTAAAGACTTAGTCTTTGCTAAGACCCAAATCTCTATGTTCTCGAAACAGTCCTAGAATGGCAACGGCGCCATTTGATAATCAGTTTTAGTACGGGTTATATTGCAGTGAAGTTATCAAACTCAAATGCAAGACATGTTGTAGTACAGCAAGCAAGAGAGAGTCAATCCACTTCTAGGATGATAGAGAATGCACAGAGAATACAAGGACTAAAGCAAATCTAAGCGAAATGAGACAGTTTATGAGAAAATCTCTAAAAACTAGATGCAGCAACTTAAACAGAATGAAACCTATTTTAAAAATACTAGAAAGGAAGAAACTACCACGAGAAACAAACAGAATAATTAAAGGAGAAAGCTTCGAATTATTAAAATTTGACTAGTGGATCGACCATGAGATCAACCACTAGATCGAGCAGTAACAATCGATCTCGTCTAAAAATGCAAGAACAGTAAAACTAATGACCAGGATGCTATCAGAGATCAAGCGAAAGATGAGATAAGATGTAGAGATGCTAAGAGAAAGGGCCTAGGGTTGAGATTCATGGTCAGGGGTTTCAAAGGTACGACCTTGGGTTTAAAACTTTAAATCGACTCACTTGGTGAGGATCTCTAAGCCTTGAAAACTAAACAAGATCTATCCGTGGCTTTCGGTATAGATCACTCCTTCATCCTCTCCTCCAAACCCATGGCTTTTGGTGGAAAGAGAGGTCGAAGGGCAAGGAAAACAGATTTCAAACGAATGCCTTAACTAATCCCCCAAACTTCCATGGCTTTTGGGAAGGGGTAACTAGTCTCTAAGGTTTGATCTTCCGAGGCTCCTGAATCCTGTCAAGGTAAGGAACCTCTCGGATCATGAAGCTCTTGGCGTGAGAGTCTTCAGGCATTGAGATCTCAACACCTTAGAAGAGATAGCCTTTGAAAACGTTTAGAAAAACCCCAAGATCGAAACCTTTTTGACCCTTTAATCCTCTCAACCCCGAACCCAAAGAAACTACTCGCTACACATAGAGTAAATCAAGCAAAGCATATGAAACGAGACGATGAACATGAAAAGAAAACTAGATTGAACAGAAATGATTCAAATACAAAGCTTAAGAAAAACGCGAGTTCAACAATGGTGTTCTTCACGAAAACGAGAGAGAAAACATAAAGGAAAAAAGATAAGGATCTAAAGTTGTTCTAGGAAAAGGACATCGCCGCCTTCCCAAAATGCCGAAACAAGCTAATGGTCCCCCCTTCGCTAGCGGCCAAAAACGGTTGAAAGGACAGAGATCGACTCCAAGATCGAGTGGTTCTCTCGATCATATCCGGACATCGTGTCTTCGGCTCTATCTGGGTCTCGATCATCATCGGCGAATCGAGTGTTGCATCCGATCTCGGTATCGATCTTCGGCTGGATCGAGTGGTGTACTCGATCTGACTCTCGCTCTGCATGGCGTCATTTACGTCCGTACTGTTTGATCGATTGCTTCACTCGATCCTTGTCTCGATCATTCTCCTTGGATCGCCTGGTTGGCTCGATCTTCTGGTCGATCAACTCTTAGATCGACCGGCCATGCTCGATCTGCTCCTCGATCTCTGATCCTTAGCATATATCCGAGCTCCCACAAACAGCTACATCAGCCTCAACACGTCCACGAACCTCCACGACTCCAAAGCAGCCAGAAGCAACCTGAATGTGATGCAAAATGCAAGGAAAATGCGTATGCTGATGCAAGAATGCTCTAGGACCCTAAGTGATGCAATCTAACCTAAAACGTGATACAAATGCATGAAAAGCTAACTAATGAGTATGCAAAATGTATGCAATATGCAATAACATCTAGGTTCTTGCTCTGCCATCCTTTGTCCTTCTATCTCTTGAACACTCTGTCTTACAGCCTTCTCCTATGAATGTTGTCAATGAAAGGAGTCAGATTTGATGAGCCTTTAGACCTCAAATTCATACAAGTACCTGAAAAAATAGAGCACAGAAAACAGAGCAAATTAGTAACTTTTAAAGCAAAGAACATGGTCTAACAGCAATGTTAAACTCAGACAATCCACAATGGCAACGGCGCCAATTTGAAACAAGACTTTTTTGGTCACTAGATCAAATTCCCTTTGCCTCTAATCAGTTGTAGAATAGAGATCAGGTATCAATCCAACAGTGGGAGATGAAATGCAAACAATGATGTAAGCTAAGCAAGATTGAGTTTTGATAATGTGAGAACAAGTCTAACAGCCTAATGGTGCAATGAAAGAAAAGCATAAACCAAAAGCAAGTGAACAGAACTAAACAATGAACTTAAAGCAATGACTAAATAGGAATTTAAGCAAGAAATGACTACTAAAGCAAGAACTAAGCAAGATGACTTTGAAGACAATTAATTAAAAGCAAGACTCAAGGTTCTAAGCAATTGTGGGATTGTGGTTTTCAAGAGTGAAAAGGGGATTTCTACTAAGGCACTCAACAAGCATTAACAAGCAAGCAATTCTCAATGTTATGCTCCTAAACAAGGTATCTAAAGGGAAACACTTGGCGTCAATAAGCAATTCATATTCAACAAGATTGAAGTGTCAGACCCACTTGTGATGGCGTATCCTTCAACCATGAGCATAAAGATCATAACCATTCTAGCCTAAGAGATGCACCAATCAAGCAACTACTCTCTCACCTAAGCAAGATCAACTTATCAATCTTGTGAACCAATAAGGACCTAAGCAGCTATACACCAATCAAAACTATGGATTTAAGCACAAACTTGCAACATCCTAGCAAAGCTAAGCAATGAACAAGAATGAAGCAAAAGCATGATCTTTCAATGCATACTATCTAACCATCAAGTCAAGAATCTCAAAACCAGCCTTATCTATCCCAAAGCGAATCATCTAGCAAGGTGAACTATCACTTTGGTGTCACTGAACAAATGAAACATAGACCAAGTTAGACTATCAAGCCAAATAAGCGAACTGTACTTAGAGAAGAGATATAAAGACATCAAGTGAACCATATGCATCTATCAAACCAAATCAATCAAAAGGAGCAAGCTTTATCAACATTAATCACTATGCAAGAGAAGGAGATAACAGAGAACCATTAAACAAGCATAATCACCCCTTAATCATATCTTAATCACCACTTTCCCTACTTAGCTACCTAAATCTAAGGAAGACTACTCACTAATTATGCTTAATCCCATTTATTTGGAGTTAAACATGACTAGATGAGTTTAAAATGCAAAAGATGATAAATCTAAGCTACCAAGATGTTTTTGAGAAATCTAACCTTGGATAAGATTAAACAACCTCAGATAATGTTTTATGGCTTCCTTTTTATAGTAGGGAGCCAAAAGAAGCATAAAAAACCTAAAAAGATAAGATAAGGTTAACAAAAGTCAAATAGTCAATACGGATGAGTTGCATCGAGGTCGTACGGTCGATGTTCTGCTCGATATGCGACCTCGATATGATATGTGCAGCATGTATCGATGTCCTTCCTCGATGCTAGTCCTCGATGGACACCAACGACTTGGAATTCTCGTGCTGATCCTTCTCCTCTCGCCCTGCTGCTCGCATCGAGCATACTCCACGGGTGTTCTGCTCGATATACTTGCTCGATATGGACCAGACTTTGCAAGAACTCCATTTCTGACATCTCCTTTTATCATGAGCTGCTTGCATCCCTTCTCCAGCTCCAAGAAACTCCAAAAACACCTGAGAATCACCACAAACATGCACATATATGCAAATGTATACAATCCTATGCTAAATGCATGCTATGTTGATTCTAAGTGCAAATGATACCTAAATGCTAAGCTATAATGCAAAAGCAGAGGAAAAGATGCATGAAATGCAGCCTAAAATGATCTAAAATAGTAAGCTATCATTCTTCTCTGGTTCACTACATCGTGCGATGTGGACTTCACAAAGATCATTGCTAGGCCAAATCTCCATTTACTTAGTTCCTCTTGCTCCTTTTTGATTGGGGGAACTTCTGGATCATTCCCACACCTCCTTCTTGACTTTAATGGCTCCTTAGGTACCTAGAAACATCCCTTATGCAAAGAAAATGCAAACTACAACCTACATGCAAGCTAAGTCTAAAAACAAAGAAGAATGGGACAAACACAAAGGAAAACATGTAAAAGAGGACTAAAATATGAATTAAATGCAAGCTTATATGATGCAATTATGAGAGATATCAGGGAGCTGATGCAGGAAGGGCCGTGGGGTCCTTCTGGACCAGAGTCTAAATTCCCAGAAGAATTGTGTCCCGGAGGACAAGCAAGTCCGAGAGGGAGCATGCTAAAGGTTTTTTTTTTTTAAAAAGGCGCAAGTTGAAAAGTGGTGCCCCCGGAGGGTACGAGTATATGCAAAAGACGGGTATCAATGACATACAAGCGAAAAGGACATACTGTCGTGCAAGAAAGAAATCACACAATCATGCAAGCATAAAATCACACAATCATGCATGTATGAAACCACGCAATTATGCAAGCAAGAAATCACACAATCATTCAAGCAAAAAATCATAAAATGATGCAAGAAAGTAATCGTACAATCATGCAAGCAAGAAATCACACAATCATGCAAGCAAAAAATCACACAATTATGCAAGCAAGAAATCACGCAATCATGCAAGCAAAAAATCACACAATCATGCAAGTATGGGGATGGTCACATTTAATCCATGGACACAGGTTCCGTGCAACCCGCATCAGAGACTAAGGTGCCCGGGCAGTCATGTTTGGCCCACACGCGTGGATTCCGTGTACCCCATCTCCGGGGTCGCAATTGCCTAAAGGCAATTGACGATTTTCCTGTAAGGGTGCGAACTTCATACCGTTGCGATAGTTCGTCTGGTAAGTTTCCTTGTGGACTTACCCATATTTCTAGCCGTTACTCAGACTCTTTTCTAGGTGGGATTCTGGCGTATGATGAGTGTGTTCCACGTGGCGTGTCCTTGTGGGCTAAGGTGTGATGCGTCGCACAGTGCGTCCTGTTTCCCTTGAGTTGCTTGTGGCTTTTTCGGTCGTGAAGGATCGTCCAACTCCTTCTTCATTGAACGCGCGTCTCTTCCGTTGCGAGGTTCGAGGAGCCAATTATTACGGGAATGTCCCTGGTCTTATTCAATTATTACGGGAATGTCCCTGACTTTTGGCTTTTCCTGAGCGATGCGATTTTCCTTGCGCGTCGATTCGGTTTTCTTCCTCTATAAATCTCGCAGCATTATGGTCTTATTCAGTTTCCAACGCAACCACAGATCTCAGATCTTCTCTCTGGTATTTGTTCTCGCTCCTTGTTTCTCTTCTCGTTCAAATAGAGATGTTGGCTGCGAGTTCATCTTCCAACATATGGCGGATGCCTTTTTCGTGGTCCGACTGGGAATATGAGATTACGGCTCAATCGCTCGAGGCGGCTTCTCCTTCTGACTGGCCTCCATCGGTTTGCATGCTGGATTCTTCGGAGAGGGTACTGGTAGCGACTGACCGAGCCTGCTCCACTCCCTACCCTATCTTTCCTGCTTGAGATGGGACTGTGCGGATCGCTCTCCGCCTCATTGCTTGGAAGTCCACTTTGATTACATCTCCTACGGCTTGTGGGGACATCTCCCTAGATGCTCGTCGACTTCTGATGCTACGTCGGCATCTGCCCCAACCAGCTCCCCCCTTCGGTGTGGGGTCTTCTTTGCGCTTATCAGGTCCTCTCTTATCTTTTCGGAGTCTGTGTGTGTGGTGCTTCTGTCCTACCAGGTCTGCAACCTCGCTGCTGACTCCCTCCGCTACGCCCTGCATAACAATGATGGCTGCGCCATCCCCATCCTCGGGGACCGCTCCAGGATCCGTGACTTTGAGGAGCGGTTCTTCTTCTAGAGGATGTCTGAGGACATCAACGTCCAGCTCACCTGGCGGGTGCTGATATAGCTGCATATTCCATGCATTATACATACATATAAGTTAGTTTCTCATGCATATACATTGCATTTTAGGTTAGTTTGCATCACTTTAGGTTCTAGAGTGTTCTTGCACCAGCATATGCATATTTCTTGCATTTTGCATCACAAACAGGTTGTTTTCAGCTACTTTGGAGTCTTGGAGGGTTCATGGATGTGTTAAGGCTCGTGAGAAAGTTCATGGGACTTGAAGAATTTGGGAATGCTTACTAAGGACCAGAGATCGAGAGGAGGTTCGAGCATGGCCGGTCGATCTAGATGAGATTCACCAGAAGATAGAGTGGCCCAGCCAATCCAAGGGAACTGATCGAGACGGAGATCGAGTGAAGCAATCGATCAAGAAGTATAGACGTGAATGACGCCATGCAGAGCGAAAGCTAGATCGAGTCCACCACTCGATCCTCCAAAGATCGTCTCCAAGATCGAACGAAGAACCCGATCCACCGAGGAAGATCGAGACAAAGATCGAGTTGTAGGCACGATGTCCGGAAGTGATCGAGAGAGCTGCTCGATCCCGAAGTCGATCTCAGTGTACTTTAACCGCTTTTGGCCGCTAGCGAAGGGGGGACCATCAGATTGTTTGGCCTGTTTTGGCAAGGCGGCGAGCATGCTTTTAGACACACTTTTCATTTTTATCTTTTTATCATCTTTTTCTCTCTGTTCGAAGGCGATTTCGCCATTGTTGGATTATGAGGCTTTTCTTGCTTTGTATCGAATCATTTAAGCTTAATCTATCGCTTTTCATGTTCGTCGTTTCATTCTTCATGCTTTGCTTGGTTTACTTGATGTGTAGAGAGTAGTTTAATCGGGTTTTGGGGTTGAGAGGATTTGAAGGGGTCGAAAAGGTTTTCAAGTTTGGAGTTTTCTTGTTCTTAATGGCTCTCTTTTCTAAGATGTTAAGTTCTTAAGGCTTAAAGAGTCTCATCCCAAGATCTTTATGATCAGAGAGAGCTCTTACCTTGACAGGATCCAGAGATCTCTGAAAGTCACATCTTAGAGGCTAGTTACTCTTTCTCAAACGCCATGGTAGTTTAGAGGACTAGTTGAGCCGCGTGTTTGACATCTGTTTTCCTTGCCTCTCAATCTCTTTTTCCGCCAAATGCCATGGGTCTGGAGGAGAGGATGAGAGAGTGATCCATACCACACGCCATGGATGGGTCTTGTTTTGTTTTCAAGGCTTAGAGAACCTCACAAAGTGAGTAGATCTAGAGTTTTCATACCAAGCTTGAACCTTTGCAACCCCTGAACGTGAATCTCAACCCTCTTTCTTAGTATTCTTCCATCTTTTCTAGTTATTCGCTTGTTACCTGTTGCATCCTGGTCATTAGTTTCATTGCGCTTGAGCTTCTAGACGAGATCGATCCAAACTGCTCGATCTAGTGGTGGATCCTGTGGTCGATCCACTAGTCGATTTTTATAAATTCATAGCTTTGCATTTTAATCATTTTGTTTGTTCGTCGTGGTAGTTCACTCTTTCCTAGTAATTTTAAAATAGTTTTGCCTTGCATTTAGTCGTCGCATTTAGTTTTTAGGAGTTTTACAAAATCATTCATCATTTGCCTAGCTTTACTCGATCCTTGCATTCTCAATGATCTTTCTAGCTCCTAGGATTGGATTTATACTCGCTTGCATACTTTACTACAACTAAGTGTTGCATTTGAGCTTTGATACATCATTGCATACACTCTGCACAAAATCTTGCTATCAAATGGCGCCGTTAGAAAGCATTGAGATTTGGGGTTTAGTAAAGACTAAGCCTTTACTTTTTTTAAGTTACTAATTTCTCTACTCTCAAACGTGTGTCTTTCAGGTACATGAATCTTCGTTCAAGGGGAGACAACAATCTACTTCAACCCTTGGACAACATTCATCAACTTGGTCATTCACGGCAAACAAGAGTACGAGAACAAGCTAGAGCTTTTGAGGAGATTGTTCAGCACGGTTTGGTTGACTTTAAAGCTATGGATGAACACGAGCACCCAGAGGGACCTCCTCCAGCTCACGGGGCAGTGGGAAGGGGCAATGGAAACCCCCAACACGCGGCTAGACCCCCAAGGATCATAGGAGCCAGAGATGCTCCCAATACTCATCACAATAGGTTTGGGATCACTCCTCCTCCTGTACAAAACAACAACTTCGAGATTAAGCCGGGTTTCATCTCAATGGTGCAAAACAATAAGTTTCATGGGCTAGCAATGGAAGATCCCTTGGAACACCTTGATAACTCCAAACAAGTATGTGGGATGATCAAGATAAACGGCATATCCAAAAATGCTTTCAAGCTGCGTCTCTTTCCATTTTCTCTTGGAGACAAGGCTAGACATTGGGAGAAGACACTTCCACAAGGCACCATTACATCTTGGGCTGAGTGTAAGAAGGCTTTCCTCTCAAAATTCTTCTCTAGCACCAGAACGGCAAGGCTAAGAAGCGAGATCAGCGGCTTCACGCAAAGGAACAATGAGACTTTCAATGAAGCCATGGAACGGTTCAAGGACTATACTATCCAATGTCCTCACCACGGCTTCAGCGAAGAAACTCTTCTAAGCACTATCTACCGAGGAGCTTCACCAAAGATTCGCTTGTTGCTTGACACGGCTAGTAAGGGAAATTTCCTTGGTCAAGAGGTAGAAGAAGGCATGGAGCTGATTGAGAACTTAGCAATAAGTGACGGCAACTATGCTGAGGATTATGACCGTGCACCGAGGGGTTCTGACCTAGAGTCTCACAAGAAAGAGTTGAAATCCTTGCATGAGAAGATTGACAAGTTGGTCTTGGCAAATCAGAAGCATGTTCACTTTGTTGGTGAAGCGGATGAGAGACAAGAGGAGCTTGAGTTGAGCCAAGAAGAAGCCAATTGGGTGGCGGGTCAAAACAACTACAAACCTCAAGGCTATTCACAAGGCTACAACCAGAACAACAATCTCTCATACCGTAGCACCAATGTCGCAAACCCTAAGGATCAAGTGTACCCTGCTCAGAAAGCAAAGCCTTTCGTACCTTACAACAAAGGCTTTCAACCGAGTGGTGGCTTCCAAGGGCAAGGGCAGAACAACTTCCAAGGACAACAGCAAGGAAACAAGGGTTATACGCCAATGTACCCTCCAGGCTTTGTACCTCAGCAGCAACAACCGATGCAACAACAAGTTGATCCTGTCCAGGGAATGTTTCAACAATTGATTCAAGGGCAAGCCTCTACAAACCAGAAGTTTGCCGAGATGAATACTCGCTTGGACTCGTCTCTCACGGATTTCTCTACTCAGATTACAATCTTGAATAACAAAATCAAGCAACTAGAGAAGGGAAAGGCAAGCTCAAGTGGTCAGAATAGCTTACCGGGCAAGTGTGAGCAAAATCCCAAGGAATACGCCAATGCCATTACGCTAAGGAGTGGGAAAGAGCTAGCACCTACGGTTACTCCAAAGAACAACGAGGACGTTGTAATTCAAGAGGGGGAGGGTAAGCTTTCAGCTGATGATGAGATCAACTTTGACAATGTCTGGATTCAAGGGCCAAGAAGAGGAGACAAAGCGGTTGTTGAGAAGAAAGCAGAGCAAACTACTAAGGAGAAGGATGCTTACGTACCTCCGCCGTATGTACCTAAGCTACCTTTTCCTGGCCGTTTCAAGAAGCAACTCATAGAGAAGCATAGAGTCTTGTTTGAGAAGCATCTCAAGGACGTAGAGATCAAGCTACCTCTCGTGGACTGCCTTGCAATGATGCCTAAATGCGTTAAATTCTTCAAAGACACTCTCGTGAAGAAGAATAAGGAAAGCAAGAAAGTCCTTGTTCTAAGTGAGGAGTGTAGTGCTGTGACACATAAGGAAATTGTCCCTAAGAAGTTGGGAGACCCTGGAAGCTTCACTATACCTTGCGCTTTAGGTCCTTTGGAGTTCAAGAGTTACCTTTGTGATCTCGGAGCTAGCATAAATCTGATGCCTCATTCCGTGGCAAAGAAGCTTGGCTTTACCCGTTTCAAGGATTGCAGAATCTCGTTGGTACTAGCTGACAGAAGTGTGAGGTTACCCGTGGGATTGCTTGAGGACTTGCCAGTGAAGATCAGTGGTGTGAACGTGTCTACAGACTTTGTTGTGTTGGAAATGGATGAAGAACCAAAGGATCCACTCATTCTCGGTAGACCTTTCTTAGCCACCGTCGGAGGCATAATAGACGTCAAGAACGGGAAGATTGCCTTGCACTTGGGTAAAGATATAAGGCTAGACTTCGATATCAATGAGGTTTTGAAGAAGCCTACGATAGAAGGGCAAGCTTTCTACAATGAGACGTTGGATGCTTTAGCGGATGAGTTGCTGGAAGAGTTGGCTCAGGAAGATCATTCGAAGCTGGCACTGACTAAGGAGCCAGAAGAGTTTGGTTATGTAGATCAGAGGACTCAAGAATACGTCAACTTGCTCGATTCGAGGAAGGTTATGCTAGAAGATGAAGGCGTTTGCCTAGAGATCGACTCCGAGATCGATGACGTTACTCGATCCAGGGGTCAAATCGACAAGACAATCGAGAGCACAACTCGATCCGGTGCAGCAATCGACAGTCAGATCGAGAAAGGTGATCGATCCAGAAAAACAATCGAGTCCAAGATCGAGAATGGCCTTCCGATCAGTTTGGGGTCTAATCCGGAGATCGACTCAGCGTCTCGATCCCTCGCTCGATCCACATTAAATCGAGTGAGTGAATCGAGCAAAACCGCTCGATCTAGACGACATCGAGAGCAAGATCAACCTGACGACTCGATTTCAGAAAGGATAGCAGTTGGAGAAAGCAGCCTCAAGGGCCATGTCTCGGGTTCTAAGGAAGGTTCTGAGGAGGAGATCAACAGCAACAGCCACGAGGATGATTGGAGCAAGCTGTTAGCCCCAAAGGTGGACCTTAAGGAGCTCCCAAAAAGGCTAAGGTATGCTTTCTTAGGGCTTAACGAAACCTATCCTGTGATTGTGAATGAAAACTTGAGTGATGATGAGTTGCAATCGCTCTTAACCGAGTTGAGAAAGTATAGGAAGGCCATTGGGTACTCTCTAAGTGACATCAAGGGCCTTTCACCAATGCTTTGCACTCATAGGATTTACTTGGATAATGAGAACGCCTCTTCTATAGAACATTAAAGGCGTTTGAATCCAAATTTGAAAGAAGTTGTTAAAAAATAGAATCTTAAGCTTTTAGAGGCTGACGTGATCTATCCCATAAGTGACAGCACGTGGGTTTCTCCCGTACACGTGGTGCCTAAGAAGGGAGGGATCACGGTCATTAAGAATGACAAAGATGAGCTTATACCTACTAGGACTATTACTGGACATCTTATGTGTATTGATTATAGGAAGCTTAATCTTGCTACTAGAAAGGATCATTTTCCCTTGCCTTTTATTGATCAAAGGCTTGAAAAACTTGCTAATCACCCCTATTATTGCTTTCTTGATGGATATAGTGGATTTTTCCAAATACCAATCCATCCCAATGATCAGGAGAAGACGACCTTTACATGCCCTTATGGCACCTTCGCGTATCGAAGGATGCCATTCGGGTTGTGTAACGCACCGGCTACGTTTCAGCGGTGTATGATGTCGATCTTCTTCGATCTTATAGAAGAGATGGTAGAGGTGTTTATGGATGACTTCTCGGTCTATGGTGCGTCCTTTTCTGCGTGTTTGTTGAATCTTTGCAGGGTACTAAAGCATTGTGAGGAGACAAACTTAGTGCTTAATTGGGAAAAATGCCACTTCATGGTGAAGGAGGGAATCGTTCTTGGACACAAGATATCAGAGAAGGGTATTGAAGTCGACAAGGCAAAGATTGATGTGATGACAAGCCTTGAGCCGCCAGTTAACGTCAAAGGAGTGAGAAGTTTCTTGGGACACGCCGGTTTCTACAGGAGCTTAATTAAAGACTTTTCTAAGATTGCACGCCCTCTCACGCGGCTGTTGTGCAAGGAGGCTGAATTCGTCTTTGATGAGGAGTGTTTGCAAGCTTTCGTGACCATCAAGGAGGCCCTAGTATCCGCGCCTATAGTGCAAGCACCATACTGGACTCTACCTTTCGAGATTATGTGTGATGCTAGCGACTATGCCGTGGGATCCGTTCTAGGCCAAAGGAAGGATAAGAAGCTGCACGTGATATACTATGCTTCAAGAACCTTGGATGACACGCAAATGACGTACACAACTACGGAGAAGGAGCTATTGGCGGTTGTATTCGCCTTTGAGAAGTTCAGGGCTTACCTCGTGGGTTCCAAGACCATAGTTTACACGGATCACACAGCTTTGCGTTATATCTATTCCAAGAAGGACACTAAGCCGAGGCTTTTGAGATGGATCCTCTTACTTCAAGAATTTGACATGGAGATCAAAGACAAGAAAGGAATAGAGAACGGCGTTGCTGACCATCTCTCCCGGTTAAGGATCAACGAGTCTCTTCCTTTAGATGATTCTCTCCCCGAAGAACAACTCATGGCAATCACTACGGCTGTTTGTGGGAGCTTAGAAGGGATGTTTGAGGAAGTTCTGAGCTTCAAGGAGGAGGATCTCCCTTGGTACGCGGATATTGTGAACTACTTAGCATGTGGGGAAGAGCCGTCGCATCTTGACAACTACCATAGGAAGAAGTTCATGAGAGACGTGAGCCACTACTATTGGGATGACCCCTATTTATACAAGAGAGGAGTGGATGGCCTGTACAGAAGATGCGTGACAAAGGAGGAAGCGAGAGACATCATCTTTCATTGCCACGGGTCTTTGTATGGAGGGCATTTTGCTTCATTCAAAACCGCCACTAAGGTCTTACAAGCCGACTTCTGGTGGCTGTCCATCTTCAAAGACACCCATGAGTTTGTGATGAGCTGCGAGGCATGTCAAAGAGCAGGGAATATTCCTAAGAGGAATGAGATGCCTCAAGTTCCCATATTTGAGGTAGACGTCTTTGACGCGTGGGGCATAGATTTCATGGGGCCGTTTCCTTCATCATACGGCGACAAGTTCATACTAGTGGCTGTTGACTACGTCTCTAAATGGGTTGAGGCCATTTCTTCCCCAACAAACGACTCTAAGGTGGTGATCAAGCTCTTTAAGAGCATTATATTCCCAAGGATTGGAGTTTCCAAGGTGGTGATAAGCGACGGAGGGAGCCATTTCATCAACAAGCTGTTCGAAAATCTGCTAAAGAAGTATGGCGTGAAGCATAAGGTAGCTACGCCTTACCATCCTCAAACGAGTGGCCAAGTGGAGGTCTCTAACCGTCAGATAAAGGCGATACTCGAGAGAACTGTTGGGACAACTCGGAAGGATTAGGCAGTGAAGTTGGATGACGGTTTGTGGGCGTACCGGACTGCTTTCAAAACGCCCATTGGTACCACTCCTTTCACTCTTCTCTATGGCAAAGGATGTCACCTTCCTGTTGAGCTGGAACATAGCGCGTTGTGGGCTGTGAAGCGGCTGAATTTGGATCTGAAGACGGCTCAGGAGAAGCGGTTGATCCAGTTGCACGGGCTTGATGAGCTAAGGCTGGACGCTTACGAAAGCGCTAGGATCTACAAGGAGCGTACCAAGGCTGCTCATGACAAGAAACTGGTGCCTAAAGAGCTTAAGGAAGGGAGTTTGGTGCTGCTTTACAACTCCAGGCTCAAGCTCTTTCCAGGGAAGCTGAAGTCACGGTGGAGCGGTCCGTATAAAATCAAGCAAGTATTACCTTACAGAGCTGTCACGTTGGTCGGCAAGAGTGGGAATGCATTCACAGTGAACGGACACAGAGTTAAGCCATACATGGCGAGTGCATTTGACAAGGAGAGCACCTCGATGCTTCTCCAAGACCCACCATCTGCCTAAACCAAGTAAAGTCTAGCTAAAGAGGTTAAAGAAAGCGCACTTGGGAGGCATTCCCATGTCTATCCTGTACATATCCTTGCCTTATTTCTTTTCCAGTTTTATGTTTTTTTATCTTATAAGTGTGTAGGAACAAGTATGAGAGACGCAGGCCATGATCTGAGTTCCAAAAGGAGTAAGAAGGTGGTGAGTATAAGCTAGAGATCGAGTGCTAGATCGACTCATCCTGGCTCGATCTTTGCTAGATCGAGCTGGTGAATCGAGAGGAGCCAGTTGATCTAGACGAGATCGAGTAGACAGATCGAGTGACGAAGTCGATCTAAAATGTCTCGGGAAATTCTTGGAGTTTAGATCGATCGATCCAAAAATGGATCGACCGATCTATTTTCCCTAAGGAAAGTCCTTCATAGATAGATCGATCAGTCAACTCGATCCACCACTCGATCCAAGCTAAATCGACCCCTGAATCGATAGCATGGCTCGATCACGAGGACTTAGTCGTGATTTCAAAAACTCAAGGAACGAGAGAGCCAATCGATCCACGACTCGATTCAAATCGAATCGTGTCCCAAATCGAGTAACCCTCTGGATCCAAGCCATTATGGGCATGAGATCGAGTCCACGATCGACCAAAAGGACTCCATCTCGTGTCGAGATAACATTTTCTTTTCTCTCTCTCTCCATTTCCCTTCACTTTTTAAATTCAAAACTTGGTCAAGGCTGGAATCTTTGACCATGAAAGATGTGTCTTGACCAAGACTTTTGTCAGAAACCACTTCTTTTACCCATAGTTTTGTTTTTGTTAGCTTTTAAATGTTTTCAACAACTTCACACTCTCTCATTCTGGTTTTCTCGAGTTCCTAAGTAAAAGTGAGTGTGAGTTATTTATTATCTAAAGGCTAACAAACATTTTTAACAATCCTTGCAAAGGTATTTTCGGATCTTTGATAAAAATCTTTTGGAAAATCTCTTTTATTTCGCAATTGATTGTTTTAGATGCTAGGGCGGTTTTGAATTTTTAAAACTAGCTTGATAATAGGGAAAATTCTGGATTGTCAGTTGCTCCCACGGTCACGAAGACCGAGCTTTGCTTCTTGTTCCAAGGCGTGAAGCATTTGTTTTGTGATCCGGCGGAGAATGATGAGCCTATAGAGGATGAACTCGGTGATGACGTGAACTACATATGCGTACTTGCTGCCTCTTTGGTGAAGTACAAGGCATATGCCTTGCGGTGCAAGGCAAGCTCTTCATTCATTGGCGGTTTCCTCACTCCTCTGTTCGTGCAAGCCGGCGTACCTATACATGAGTTCACACCCGCCCCGACTAGAGCTTTCATGGATGAGATCTACATGAGGAATACCGACAGCTTGGGACGGACACCAGCAGAAGGGTTCTATGCTTATCTTTTCATCAACGAGGACAATGAGAAGAGAGTGTGCATCCTACCAAACAAAGACGAGACCGAGCTGCTTGGTGTTGGGAACATCGAGTTCTTACCATCCGTAGAGAAGTGCTTTGCTCCTCTAGGAGGAACGCCTGCCCCAGCGATTGCTCTACGTCCACGGTCTGAGACCCCTGCCACGGAAGATGAGATGCCCGAGGCTTACACCCTTCCCAAGATCGATTTCGAGCCGAGAACCAAGACGTAGAAGTTCGTAGCATCTGTTGTGGAGATGCAAAGGAAAATCAACAAATGGCAAGGCAAAATGCTCAAGAAACTTGCCAAGAAGGCCAAATCGCTTCAAGGAGGCTCGCATAAGCAAGCTGCAAGTGAGGAGGTTCAACAACCCGAGAAGAGGAGGCTTTCAACCGGTGGAGTTGTCATCTGTGAGACTCAAGGCAGCAGCATTCAACCGGCGCGTCTCTCTCTTCAAGAGCCAGGCTCCAAAGGCAAAGCCGTAGTTTCTAGCTCCTCTGGAACATCCTCAAATTTCAGCCGAGACTTGACCCGAGTTAACAACCTTCTTCCATTGTATATACCATTCATGTTTTCTGGGTTTAGCTTTGTGTTTTGAGCTCTCTCGAACGTGTTTGCCACCGGGACGGTGTCATTCAAGTTTAGGGGAGTATGTGTGTGGTTTGACTTGTTTATTTTGATCTTATTTTACCTTTGCATAACTTGAGTCTTGCATGCATCTAAGGCATAGAAAAGAAAAGAAAAAAATTGGTAAAAGTTTTTATAATTTTCAAAAAATTCATGTAGTTGCATTCATCTTGTTAAGCATTTTAGGATTGAGTCTAAAATTTTTAAGCATCTAGGTTGTTTACATTTGCATAAGGTGTTTTAGGCTTATGAATGGTTTCAATCTCCTAGTTGATAGTTCTCTAATGCTTTGCTTATACTTTGAAAGTAAGTTCTTACCATGCTTGGATCACTAGTTTTGATTTTCGTGACTTGAATTGAACTATCTTGATTTGAAACTTGTCCTATTAAGTGAAAACCTTAACTTGAATTTTTAAATATCATTCTTATGCACTTGAAAATGAACACATGGATCTTAAAAATATTTAGGCTCTCTTCTTCCTTTTACCACTCTTTGTAAGCCTAAGTAGAACTCCCACCTTGACCCTTACCTTTCTTTGAAGCCAAGTTTTCATGTGTGACATCATTGTGAGGCCTCTTCTGGTTTGAACATAGCATAAAGTGTTACGTTTAGGCGACATGATTAGGTTCTCATATGTTTGCTAGCTTTGCATTTTGAAGCTAGATGTAGGCTTAGGATAAGTTTGGGAGATCATTGGGGTTGCTCTCTTGTTTATATGCTTTCGGTTTCAAAAGAGTTTGGTTTTTGAAGTAAGAAAAAGGTTTTAAGTGAAAGGTTTTGTGTTTAAAAAGTATATTGCTCCAATAATTTCAGAAGATGGCTCTCTAAAAAAAAAATAATAATAATAAATAAATAATATATACAAAAGAGCCTAAGTGCCAAAATAAAAAGAAAAGAAAAAGAAAAAAAAAAAAAATAAGAGAGCCATCAATAAGAAAAAGAATAAGGAGCTTAATATTTTTAAAACCTTTTCACTAACTTAAAAGAGTTAAGATGTTTCATATTTTGATTTGGGGATTGCTAAGCCTTTGCTTTGGGAAAAAGGAGTAGACTCTAAGTGGTGAGTGAGCTTAACAGAAAATAAATGAGAGAGGTTTTTAGGATCATTGTTAGTTTGCATGGGTAGATGAGAATCTGATCATGTATGCATCAATTGCCTTTACCTTTAGCATTATGCATAAAGTTCTTACCATTTTCGAGAGAAACCCTTTGTTTAAAATAAACCCTCTTTAAAAATGAGATCATTATATGCTCATAGCTTTTACCCTTAGCTAATTTGTGTTTTGCTTTAAAGTGCATAAGTTTGATTCATGGTTCGGTCATTAATGAATGTTAAAGGATGAGTTTCTTTGATTGTTTGGAATAGGAGAGTCATGATTTGAAATTCTTTGTGCAATGAGTATGGCTAAGATCTTTGGAGTATGAGTGTGTGTATTGCATTTTAGAACTGGTAACTAGGACGTTGAGATTAATTCATTCGAAAAGCACCTTTGCAAGAAGCTTATACCCCCGTTTGTTTTAAAACCTCTCTCCCTTCTTTAATTTTGTTTGCTTGAGGGCAAGCAAAAGGTAAGTTTGGGAGAGTTGATATAGCTGCATATTCCATGCATTATACATACATATAAGTTATTTTCTCACGCATATACATTGCATTTTAGGTTAGTTTGCATCACTTTAGGTCCTAGAGTGTTCTTGCACCAGCATATGCATATTTCTTGCATTTTGCACACAAACAGGTTATTTTCGGCTACTTTGGAGTCTTGGAGGGTTCATGGATATGTTAAGGCTCGTGAGGAAGTTCGTGGAACTTGAAGAATTTGGGAATGCTTACTAAGGACCAGAGATCGAGCGGAGGTTCGAGCATGGCCGGTCGATCTAGATGAGATCGACCAGAAGATCGAGTGGCCCAACCGATCCAAGGGAACTGATCGAGACAGAGATCGAGTGAAGCGATCGATCATGGAGTACGGACGTGAATGACGCCATGCAGAGCGAGAGCTGGATCGAGTCCACCACTCGATCCTCCAAAGATCGTGTAGCATCCGTATCCGAGAAACTGTGGAATGATCGTACCGGACAGGGCATTGTCCGAGGAATGAATGAGCCAAGGGTCGAATATTCGCTGGGAAATGGAGGTTCGGACTATGGTCGGGTGATGACCGAGGAAATAGTTGGGTATGGGCTGGATGGACCATATCCGAGGGAAAACAGGGTCCAGTCCGATGGAAATGGGATTTATCCGAGTGCAGTGGGATATATCCGAGAGTCGGGGAGGTTAGTCCGAGTGTCAGTGGATTGTCTCCGAGGGGGAATAGGAAACCTCCGAGAGAAATAGAGGATTAGCCGAGGTGGGACAAGTTGTCCGAGAGAAATAGGAATATCCGGGTGAAAAATGGAAAACACCTCGGATAAGGGCGGTTTATCCGAGTGGGAAGGGATTTGGGCCGTGGGCCAAGTGTTTGGTCGGCTATTTTGGGGTTTATCAAAGGAATGGTCGAGCCGGTACAGGGAATAGCCGAGAGAATCGAATCGGACCGGGATAAAACTTACTGGAACCAGGAAAACGTCGGATAAGTCCGGGTTACCTAGGGTTTTGCGAGTATTTAAGGGATTTTGAGACTTTTCTCGGTAGAGTTGTGTTTATTCGAGAGCAATAAAGCAAAGAAAGAGAATAGTCGAGAGAAAACCCTAAGAAAAACAGTTTATCCCGAGGACATCCGAGAGAGATCAGGTTATCGCCGAGCAAATCCGACCATCGCCGAGATAAACTGGTAAGCGATCGGATATTTCCCTAAGTGTTGTGTTTTCATCGGATAACCTCGAGCTAATAGCCTTGTTTTGTGGGGTTTCTGAGGGAAAACAGAGTTTGGCTCGAAGAAAGGTGAACGGATCAAGAGATAGCCGAGGGGATAAGGATCGGATCGTACCGTGAGCCAACAGATTCTTAGGGAGATCGGATATCTCCGTTTTGGTGCGGTTTTCATCGGGATTTCTTCTGACCAATCTGTTTCCAGCCTTGTCTAAGGTAAGTGCGTGACTGTGGTTGGGTCTAGGACCGTGGGATTGCTAGGGTTGAGTGTTTACATGTTGATTGTGTGATTTTCTTGTTATGTGTTTAGAACTGATAAGCAATCCTTGTGTTGTGATATATTGTGGTGTTTACCATGGCATAGATGGTATTTAGCTAACCTCAAGGTAATCCGGATCATGTACTAGCTTAGGAGATGTGGGATTCTTGTTGAAGTAGACATGAGTCTTAAAAAGGGATTGACCTTGGTTGGTTAGGCTAGATGATCATGATCGTTCGATATTGTTATGTCTATTGCGAATTGATTGTGTTGAATGTTGAATCCGAAAGTATGACTGCATGTTTGGTACTGACCAGGTGTTACGGGATGACCGTACTCACTAAGTATTTATGAAATACTTATGCCTCTCTTCTTGAGTGTGCAGGTACTAAGCAGTAAAGGGGCGAGACCAGGCGGCAGTGATGAACATGGATGGATCGGGGTTGTGTGTTTTTATGATTTAAGACTAGTGTTAGGGTCTTATGGCTTTGGTGTTTGACCGTTTAGGTTGCTAGATGATCAGATGTAATCGTTAGCGAACCTTGTGTTTTGATTTATGTGGAACCCCGAATCTGTTTAAGTGTTTTTGAGAGTTAAATGAATGAAATGAGTTATTTATATTCCGCTGTGTATTGATAAGAAAGACTTAGAAAAATGAAGAAAAAGTTCAAAAATATGGCTAAGTATAGAAACGGAGTTAGAGGATGTAGTGGGACACAGCCGCGGTAGGGTTTACCGGGTTGGGTTACCACAAGTTGGTATCAGAGCGTTTTAACGCTTCTAGGACTGAAATTGGTGACTGCTGTTGTTTGTTTGAGTGTTTGGGGTTTATGGGGGGGTCCGATCCATTCTTCACTGCCACGGTCTCGCGGTAAGCTGTTGTGTGGTGTTGTGAAACACGTTTTGAGTTAGCTTCGGCTAACTAGCATTGTGTACTTGCAGATGGTTGATACCAGAAGAACCGTGAGAAACAATGGGGACAACCAGGCTGCGGGGTCTGTGAACTCAGTCAACGGTGATGTTGCTGAGAGGGCTAGGGAAGCCGAGAGACAGGCAGCTGCGGTTGCAAATGAGGCGGCTAGAGTGGCAGCCGTGGAAGCAGCAAGGAATGCTGCGGATGCTGAGAACGTGGCTAGGAATGCTGCGAATGCAGCTGGGGTTGCTGCGAATATAGCACCAGTGGGGTTAGAGGATGTGCTTGGGATGTTAGCACAGGTACTAGCTAGGCTACCTGCAGTGGCTCCTGCTCCGGCGGTTGCAGCAACACCACAAGTAGCACCACTGGTGGGGGTTCACGCGGATGTGATTGAGGAGGAAGCGGACCAAGTGGAGGGGGTTCCGAGTTACCTCAAGGTTTTGGATCACATGGTGCGGTTGGGAACCAAGTTCTTTGCTGGAGGTTCTACACCGATTGTGGCAGATGAGTGGAGGATGAGACTGGAACAGAATTTTGAGTCTATCCGATGTCCAGAGGGTTACAAGAGAGACATTGCCGTGCACTACTTGGAGGGTGATGCACACACGTGGTGGAAAGGAATCGTTGGAAGGCTGGTGAATGCGAATTGTTCTTATGAGACATTTTCAGCGATGTTCAGGAGTAAGTACTTCCCACAGGAAGCTTACAACGAGTTGGAGAAGGCGTTTATGTACCTTAGTCAGGGGACGCTTACAGTGAGGCAGTATGAGACTCAGTTTAATCAGCTGAGGAAGTATGTGTCTCATGAGTTTGACACGGAGGAGAAGCTGATTCGCAGGTTTATGAGTGGACTGCGAGTTGAGCTTAGGAATGGGTGTGTGGTTCATGACTTCAGGACAGTTGCTGAGCTTGTGGAGAAAGCGGCATTGTTGGAGTCAGGACAGGCAGAGGCTGCTTTGATGTCAGCTGGGGCTAGTACAGCCGTGACCAGGGCGGGTCAGTCTAGTGGACAGAACCGGAAGTTTGGGAAAGGAGTACCGAACAAAGGATCTGGGGGACGCAGCGTGTGCAGCAAGTGTGGCAAGGCTCACATTGGCGAGTGTAGACGCGGTGGTAGTGGATGCCACAGGTGCGGGAGTTTAGAGCATCAGGTACGAGACTGTCCGGAGGAGGATCAGCGAGTGGTCCGTGTGTCCGGCAGTGATGGTGCGGTTCGGGTTTGCTACGGTTGTGGAGAACCAGCGCATTTCAAGCGTGAGTGTCTTAAGGCGGGAGTGGTGGAGCAGGCCGTGGCTCAAGGGAAGAGAACAGGGAAGGCGCTTGCATCACAGGCCAAGAGACATGCCATTATACC
The DNA here is from genome assembly GCA_911865555.2 of Thlaspi arvense. Classification (NCBI taxonomy): domain Eukaryota; kingdom Viridiplantae; phylum Streptophyta; class Magnoliopsida; order Brassicales; family Brassicaceae; genus Thlaspi; species Thlaspi arvense. Next base: position 43,822,561 of record OU466862.2, on the reverse strand, counting down.
GAGGATGTACACGACGAGTGCAGCAGCAGCCGAGGAACCGAGCATTTCTCATCCGATTACTGGTACGTGTGGTACTTAGTATTTTCTAAACTTGCCTTGTGTGTTGTTGTGTGTTAGTATAGAGTCTTAGCATTCTAGGGAATGAATGTGTAGGGACCTTGCTAATGGGTGAGGCTGAAACCCATGTTCTGTTTGACTCGGGAGCGAGTCATTGTTTTGTTAATCCGAACATGATCAGAAAGGGTCAGTTCCAGAAGGAACCCGGAGAGGACTTTGGGTTAGTTCAGGCGGCTGGGGGCCAAGTGATGTTCACTAGGAATGGTCAAGAATGTTCCAGTGATGTTTGGCGAAGTGAACATGCCAGCAGATCTAGTGATCTGTAGGGTTAAGTCCTACGATGTCATTTTGGGAATGGACTGGTTAAGGCAGAGCATCAGTTTCCAAGTGGTTTGTTGCAAACGTTGCCAATGCCAGAATGGAAATGGGACATGATCACCATAGACTTTGTATTGGGGTTACCTAAGACTAGGAAGTTGCATGACGGGATATGGGTCATTGTGGATCGTTTGACCAAGTCTGCTCACTTCTTAGCAATGAAAAAGACGGATGGAGTACCAAAGTTGGTGGACATGTATATTGATCAGATCGTGAAGTTGCATGGAGTGCCAGTGAGTATCATTTCAGATCGTGATCCCAGTTTACTTCGAGGTTCTGGAAAGAGTTCCAGGAAGCGTGTTGGACGCGATTGCATATGAGTACAGCGTATCATCCTCAGACTGATGGGCAATCAGAACGGACGATCAGAACATTGGAGAACATGTTGAGAGCGTGTGTACTGGACTGGGGTGGTAGTTGGGAAGACTACTTACCGTTGGCTGAATTTGCATACAACAATAGTTACTAAAGGAGCATAGAGATGTCTCCGTATGAGGCGTTGTATGGCAGGCCGTGCAGGACACCATTGTGTTGGACACAAGTGGGGGAGCGTAGTGTAATGGGGCCAGCAGTGGTCGAGGCTACTACAGAAAATATCAGATTGTTAAAGGTTAAGCTGAAAGAGGCTATGGACAGGCAGAAAAGTTATGCGGACAAGCGTCGCAGGGATTTGGAGTTCAGTGTGGGTGATATGGTTTATCTTAAGGCACTGACTTATAAGGGAACGGATAGGGCAGCTAAGAGTGCCAAGTTGAATCCGAGGTACATGGGGCCGTACCGGATACTATAAAGGATTGGCGCAGTGGCTTACAAGTTGGACTTGCCATCAGAAATGGGAGCGTTCCACAATGTATTCCATGTGTCACAGCTGAGAAAGCACATTACCGAACGGGAAACGGTTATAGAGGAGCCGCCAGCAGACTTGCAAGAGGATCTTGCAGTAGTGGCTAGACCGGTTCGAGTAATAGGACGGAAAGAAAAGACTAAGCGTGGGAAGCTGGTCAGAATGGTTCAGGTCGTATGGGACTGCGATGGGCATGAACAGGTTACTTGGGAAAAGGAGGCTAGGATGAAAGCTGAGTATCCCAAATGGTTTGACAAGTTGCAAACGGATGAGTCGGATTTGAGGACGAATCCAGAACGGGTGGGGGAGAGTTGTAGCATCCGTATCCGAGAAAATGAGGAATGAACGTACCGGACAGGGCATTGTCCGAGGAATGACCGAGCCAAGGGTCGAATATTCGCTGGGAAATGGAGGTTCGGACTATGGTCGGGTGATGACCGAGGAAATAGTTGGGTATGGGCTGGATGGACCATATCCGAGGGAAAACAGGGTCCAGTCCGAGGGAAATGGGATTTATCCGAGTGCAGTGGGATATATCCGAGAGTCGGGGAGGTTAGTCCGAGTGTCAGTAGATTGTCTCCGAGGGGGAATAGGAAACCTCCGAGAGAAATAGAGGATTAGCCGAGGTGGGACAAGTTGTCCGAGAGAAATAGGAATATCCGGGTGAAAAATGGAAAACACCTCGGATAAGGGCGGTTTATCCGAGTGGGAAGGAATTTGGGCCGTGGGCCAAGTGTTTGGTCGGCTATTTTGGGGTTTATCAAAGGAATGGTCGAGCCGGTACAGGGAATAGCCGAGAGAATCGAATCGGACCGGGATAAAACTTACTGGAACCAGGAAAACATCGGATAAGTCCGGGTTACCTAGGGTTTTGCGAGTATTTAAGGGATTTTGAGACTTTTCTCGGTAGAGTTGTGTTTATTCGAGAGCAATAAAGCAAAGAAAGAGAATAGTCGAGAGAAAACCCTAAGAAAAACAGTTTATCCCGAGGACATCCGAGAGAGATCAGGTTATCGCCAAGCAAATCCGACCATCGCCGAGATAAACTGGTAAGCGATCGGATATTTCCCTAAGTGTTGAGTTTTCATCGAATAACCTCGAGCTAATAGCCTTGTTTTGTGGGGTTTCTGAGGGAAAACAGAGTTTGGCTCGAAGAAAGGTGAACGGATCAAGAGATAGCCGAGGGGATAAGGATCGGATCGTACCGTGAGCCGACAGATTCTTAGGGAGATCGGATATCTCCGTTTTGGTGCAGTTTTCATCGGGATTTCTTCTGACCAATCTGTTTCCAGCCTTGTCTAAGGTGAGTGCGTGACTGTGGTTGGGTCTAGGACTGTAGGATTGCTAGGGTTGAGTGTTTACATGTTGATTATGTGATTTTCATGTTATGTGTTTAGAACTGATAAGCAATCCTTGTGTTGTGATATATTGTGGTGTTTACCGTGGCATAGATGGTATTTAGCTAACCTCAGGGTAATCGGGATCATGTACTAGCTTAGGAGATGTGGGATTCTCGCTGAAGTAGACATGAGTCTTAATAAGGGATTGAACTTGGTTGGTTAGGCTAGATGATCATGGCCGTTCGATATTGTTATGTCTATTGCGAATTGATTGTGTTGAATGTTGAATCCGAAAGTATGACTGCGTGTTTGGTACTGACCAGGTGTTACGGGATGACCGTACTCACTAAGTATTTATGAAATACTTATGCCTCTCTTCTTGAGTGTGCAGGTACTAAGCAGTAAAGGGGGAAGACCAGGCGGCAGTGATGAACATGGATGGATCGGGGTTGTGTGTTTTTATGATTTAAGACTTGTGTTAGGGTCTTATGGCTTTGGTGTTTGACCGTTTAGGTTGCTAGATGATCAGTTGTAATCGTTAGCGAACCTTGTGTTTTGATTTATGTAGAACCCCGAATCTGTTTAAGTGTTTTTAAGAGTTAAATGAATGTAATGAGTTATTTATATTCCGCTGTGTATTGATAAGAAAGACTTAGAAAAATAAAGAAAAAGTTCAAAAATATGGCTAAGTATAGAAACGGACTTAGAGGATGTAGTGGGACACAGCCGCGGTACGGTTTACCGGGTTGGGTTACCACAAGTTGGTATCAGAGCGTTTTAACGCTTCTAGGACTGAAATTGGTGACTGATGTTGTTTGTTTGAGTATTTGGGGTTTATGGGGGGGTCCGATCCATTCTTCACTGCCAAGGTCTCGCGGTAAGTTGTTGTGTGGTGTTGTGAAACACGTTTTGAGTTAGCTTCGGCTGACTGGCATTGTGTACTTGCAGATGGTTGATACCAGAAGAACCGTGAGAAACAATGGGGACAACCAGGCTGCGGGGTCTGTGAACTCAGTCAACGGTGATGTTGCTGAGAGGGCTAGGGAAGCCGAGAGACAGGCAGCTGCGGTTGCAAATGAGGCGGCTAGAGTGGCAGCCGTGGAAGCAGCAAGGAATGCTGCGGATGCTGAGAACGTGGCTAGGAATGCTGCGAATGCAGCTGGGGTTGCTGCAAATGTAGCACCAGTGGGGTTAGAGGCTGTGCTTGGGATGTTACCACAGGTACTAGCTAGGCTACCTGCGATGGCTCCTGCTCCGGCGATTGCAGCAGCACCACAAGTAGTACCACCGGTGGGGGTTCACGCGGATGTGATTGAGGAGGAAGCGGACCAAGTGGAGAGGGTTCCGAGTTACCTCAAGGTTTTGGATCACATGGTGCGGTTGGAACCAAGTTCTTTGCTGGAGGTTCTACACCGATTGTGGCAGATGAGGGGAGGATGAGACTGGAACGGAATTTTGAGTCTATACGATGTCCAGAGGGTTACAAGAGAGACATTGCCGTGCACTACTTGGAGGGTGATGCACACACGTGGTGGAAAGGAATCGTTGGAAGGCTGGTGAATGCGAATTGTTCTTATGAGACATTTTCAGCGATGTTCAGGAGTAAGTACTTCCCACAGGAAGCTTACAACGAGTTGGAGAAGGCGTTTCTGTACCTTAGTCAGGGGACGCTTACAGTGAGGCAGTATGAGACTCAGTTTAATCAGCTGAGGAAGTATGTGTCTCATGAGTTTGACACGGAGGAGAAGCTGATTCGCAGGTTTATGAGTGGACTGCGAGTTGAGCTTAGGAATGGGTGTGTGGTTCGTGACTTCAGGACAGTTGCTGAGCTTGTGGAGAAAGCGGCATTGTTGGAGTCAGGACAGGCAGAGGCTGCTTTGATGTCAGCTGGGGCTAGTACAGCCGTGACCAGGGCGGGTCAGTCTAGTGGACAGAACCGGAAGTTTGGGAAAGGAGTACCAAACAAAGGATCTGGGGGACGCAGCGTGTGCAGCAAGTGTGGCAAGGCTCACGTTGGCGAGTGTAGACGCGGTGGTAGTGGATGCCACAGGTGCGGGAGTTTAGTGCATCGGGTACGAGACTGTCCGGAGGAGGATCAGCGAGTGGTCCGTGTGTCCGGCAGTGATGGTGCGGTTTGGGTTTGCTACGGTTGTAGAAAATCAGGGCATTTCAAGCGTGAGTGTCTTAAGGCGGGAGTGGTGGAGCAGGCCGTGGCTCAAGGGAAGAGAGCAGGGAAGGCGCTTGCATCACAGGCCAAGAGACATGCCATTATGTTGAGGATGTACACGACGAGTGCAGCAGCAGCCGAGGAACCGAGCACTTCTCATCCGATTACTGGTACGTGTGGTACTTAGTATTTTCTAAACTTGCCTTGTGTGTTGTTGTGTGTTAGTATAGAGTCTTAGCATTCTAGGGAATGAATGTGTAGGGACCTTGCTAATGGGTGAGGTTGAAACCCATGTTCTGTTTGACTCGGGAGCGAGTCATTGTTTTGTTAATCCGGACATGATCGGAAAGGGTCAGTTCCAGAAGGAACCCGGAGAGGACTTTGGATTAGTTCAGGCGGCTGGGGGCCAAGTGATGTTTTCACTAGGAACGGTCAAGAATGTTCCAGTGATGTTTGGCGAAGTGAACATGCCAGCAGATCTAGTGATCTGTAGGGTTAAGTCCTACGATGTCATTTTGGGAATGGACTGGTTAAGGCAGAGCATCAGTTTCCAAGTGGTTTGTTGCAAACGTTGCCAATGCCAGAATGGAAATGGGACATGATCACCATAGACTTTGTATTGGGGTTACCTAAGACTAGGAAGTTGCATGACGAGATATGGGTCATTGTGGATCGTTTGACCAAGTCTGCTCACTTCTTAGCAATGAAAAAGACGGATGGAGTACCAAAGTTGGTGGACATGTATATTGATCAGATCGTGAAGTTGCATGGAGTGCCAGTGAGTATCATTTCAGATCGTGATCCAAAGTTTACTTCGAGGTTCTGGAAAGAGTTCCAGGAAGCGTGTGGGATGCGATTGCATATGAGTACAGCGTATCATCCTCAGACTGATGGGCAATCAGAACGGACGATCAGAATATTGGAGGACATGTTGAGAGCGTGTGTACTGGACTGGGGTGGTAGTTGGGAAGACTACTTACCGTTGGCTGAATTTGCATACAACAATAGTTACCAAAGGAGCATAGAGATGTCTCCGTATGAGGCGTTGTATGGCAGGCCGTGCAGGACACCATTGTGTTGGACACAAGTGGGGGAGCGTAGTGTAATGGGGCCAGCAGTGGTCGAGGCTACTACAGAAAAGATCAGATTGTTAAAGGTTAAGCTGAAAGAGGCTATGGACAGGCAGAAAAGTTATGCGGATAAGCGTCGCAGGGATTTGGAGATCAGTGTGGGTGATATGGTTTATCTTAAGGCACTGACTTATAAGGGAACGGATAGGGCAGCTAAGAGTGCCAAGTTGAATCCGAGGTACATGGGGCCGTACCGGATACTGGAAAGGATTGGCGCAGTGGCTTACAAGTTGGACTTGCCATCAGAAATGGGAGCGTTCCACAATGTATTCCATGTGTCACAGCTGAGAAAGCACATTACCGAACGGGAAATGGTTATAGAGGAGCCGCCAGCAGACTTGCAAGAGGACGTTGCAGTAGTGGCTAGACCGGTTCGAGTAATAGGACGGAAAGAAAAGACTAAGCGTGGGAAGCTGGTCAGAATGGTTCAGGTCGTATGGGACTGCGATGGGCATGAACAGGTTACTTGGGAAAAGGAGGCTAGGATGAAAGCTGAGTATCCCAAATGGTTTGACAAGTTGCAAACAGATGAGTCGGATTCGAGGACGAATCCAGAACGGGTGGGGGAGAGTTGTAGCATCCGTATCCGAGAAAATGTGGAATGATCGTACCGGACAGGGCATTGTCCGAGGAATGACCGAGCCAAGGGTCGGATATTTGCTGGGAAATGGAGGTTCGGACAATGGTCGGGTGATGACCGAGGAAATGGTCGGGTATAGGCTGGATAATCGAGCCGGATGGACCATATCCGAGGGAAAACAGGGTCCAGTCCGAGGGAAATGGGATTTATCCGAGTGCAGTGGGATATATCCGAGAGTCTGGGAGGTTAGTCCGAGTGTCAGTGGATTGTCTTCGAGGGGGAATAGAAAACCTCCGAAAGAAATAGAGGATTAGCCGAGGTGGGACAAGTTGTCCGAGAGAAATAGGAATATCCGGGTGAAAAATGGAAAACACCTCGGATAAGGGCGGTTTATCCGAGTGGGAAGGGATTTGGGCCGTGGGCCAAGTGTTTGGTCGGCTATTTTGGGGTTTATCGAAGGAATGGTCGAGCCGGTACAGGGAATAGCTGAGAGAATCGAATCGGACCGGGATAAAACTTACTGGAACCAGGAAAACGTCGGATAAGTCCGGGTTACCTAGGGTTTTGCGAGTATTTAAGGGATTTTGAGACTTTTATCGGGAGAGTTGTGTTTATTCGAGAGCAATAAAGCAAAAAAAGAGAATAGTCGAGAGAAAACCCTAAGAAAAACAGTTTATCCCGAGGACATCAGAGAGAGATCAGGTTATCGCCGAGCAAATCCGACCATCGCCGAGATAAACTGGTAAGCGATCGGATATTTCCCTAAGTGTTGTGTTTTCATCGGATAACCTCGAGCTAATAGCCTTGTTTTGTGGGGTTTCTGAGGGAAAACAGAGTTTGGCTCGAAGAAAGGTGAACGGATCAAGAGATAGCCGAGGGGATAAGGATCGGATCGTACCGTGAGCCAACAGATTCTTAGGGAGATCGGATATCTCCGTTTTGGTGCGGTTTTCATCGGGATTTCTTCTGACCAATCTGTTTCCAGCCTTGTCTAAGGTAAGTGCGTGACTGTGGTTGGGTCTAGGACCGTGGGATTGCTAGGGTTGAGTGTTTACATGTTGATTGTGTGATTTTCTTGTTATGTGTTTAGAACTGATAAGCAATCCTTGTGTTGTGATATATTGTGGTGTTTACCATGGCATAGATGGTATTTAGCTAACCTCAGGGTAATCCGGATCATGTACTAGCTTAGGAGATGTGGGATTCTTGCTGAAGTAGACATGAGTCTTAAAAAGGGATTGACCTTGGTTGGTTAGGCTAGATGATCATGGTCGTTCGATATTGTTATGTCTATTGCGAATTGATTGTGTTGAATGTTGAATCCGAAAGTATGACTGCGTGTTTGGTACTGACCAGGTGTTACGGGATGACCGTACTCACTAAGTATTTATGAAATACTTATGCCTCTCTTCTTGAGTGTGCAGGTACTAAGCAGTAAAGGGGCGAGACCAGGCGGCAGTGATGAACATGGATGGATCGGGGTTGTGTGTTTTTATGATTTAAGACTAGTGTTAGGGTCTTATGGCTTTGGTGTTTGACCGTTTAGGTTGCTACATGATCAGTTGTAATCGTTAGCGAACCTTGTGTTTTGATTTATGTGGAACCCCGAATCTGTTTAAGTGTTTTTAGAGTTAAATAAATGAAATGAGTTATTTATATTCCGCTGTGTATTGATAAGAAAGACTTAGAAAAATAAAGAAAAAGTTCACAAATATGGCTAAGTATAGAAACGGACTTAGAGGATGTAGTGGGACACAGCCGTGGTACGGTTTACCGGCTTTGGTTACCACAGATCGTCTCCAAGATCGAACGAAGCACCCGATCCACCGAGGAAGATCGAGACAAAGATCGAGCTGAAGGCACGATGTCCGGAAGTGATCGAGAGAGCTGCTCGATCCCGAAGTCGATCTCAGTGTACTTTAACCGCTTTTGGCCGCTAGCGAAGGGGGGACCATCAGATGGTTTGGCCTGTTTTGGCAAGGCGGCGAGCATGCTTTTAGACAAACTTTTCATTTTTATCTTTTTATCATCTCTTTCTCTCTGTTCGAAGGCGATTTCGCCATTGTTGGATTTTGAAGCTTTTCTTGCTTTATATCGAATCGTTTAAGCTTAATCTATCGCTTTTCATGTTCGTCGTTTCATTCTTCATGCTTTGCTTGGTTTACTTGATGTGTAGTGAGTAGTTTAATCGGGTTTTAGGGTTGAGAGGATTTGAAGGGGTCGAAAAGGTTTTCAAGTTTGGATTTTTCTTGTTCTTAATGGCTTTCTTTTCTAAGATGTTGAGTTCTTAAGGCTTAAAGAGTCTCACGACAAGATCTTTATGATCAGAGAGAGCTCTTACCTTGACAGGATCCAGAGATCTCTGAAAGTCACATCTTATAGGCTAGTTACTCTTTCCCCAACGCCATGGAAGTTTAGAGGACTAGTTAAGCCGCGTGTTTGAAATCTGTTTTCCTTGCCTCTCAATCTCTTTTTCCGCCAAACGCCATGGGTCTGGAGGAGAGGATGAGAGAGTGATCCATACCACACGCCATGGATGGGTCTTGTTTTGTTTTCAAGGCTTAGAGAACCTCACAAAGTGAGTAGATCTAGAGTTTTCAAACCAAGCTTGAACCTTTGAAACCCCTGAACGTGAATCTCAACCCTAGACCCTCTTTCTTAGTATTTTTACATCTTTTCTAGTTATTCGCTTGTTACCTGTTGCATCCTGGTCATTAGTTTCATTGCGCTTGAGCTTCTAGACGAGATCGGTCCAAACTGCTCGATCTAGTGGTCGATCCTGTGGTCGATCCACTAGTCGATTTTTATAAATTCATAGCTTTGCATTTTAATCATTCTGTTTATTCGCCATGGTAGTTCACTCTTTCCTAGTAATTTTAAAATAGTTTTGCCTTGCATTTAGTCGTCGCATTTAGTTTTTAGGAATTTTACAAAATCATTCATCATTTGCCTAGCTTTACTCGATCCTTGCATTCTCACTGATCTTTCTAGCTCCTAGGATTGGATTGATACTCGCTTGCATACTTTACTACAACTAAGTGTTGCATTTGAGCTTCGATACATCATTGCATACACTCTGCACAAAATCTTGATATCAGGCGCGAGGTAAATTCACTGGGTGCCACACTCACCTTTTTCTTTTCTTTAACTACTCGTCCTGACTTTCGATCTTTAGCTTCCACGTTCTAAGGTTCCACCCGCACTCCTACGATCAGAACGAATTGGACCGGCTGCTCGCGCTGGACGAGCGATTCAGGTCGTTTGAGTTTCTGCTCTCGCCGCTGAGCATCCTCTCAAGCTCTCTAATCCTTTCGGCTCGCATGCGGCTTGACCCTCCAGGTAACTGTTCAAACTTCTTCATTGCTGAGGCTGTCAAAACGTACTTACTGATTCGGATTTGGCAGGACGTCTGCACCGACCCGAGGAAGTGTGGGACCTTTACGCCCTCGGGGACCGGTGACGAATCTCCGCTGGGGAGGCATCCACTTAACCATCTCGCCGGAGGCCCCGTATTGAATCTCCCGCTTCGGAGGTGTTGAGGGCTGGTCCTTCTTCGGCACGGACTGTGCCACTCTTCTCCCTCTCGTCCTCCACGAACTCTGATTCTTCTACCGTCGAAGAAATTTTGAGCAGGGTCGGATCTCCTCGATTAGCGAAGACTCCAGGGGTCTCCAGGACCAGACGATTTGTGCCCCTGGCCCCTTCTGCGCCAGGCTCTCCAAGGGCGATGAGTGTTTCCCAGGCCGTTCCTTTGCCCTGGAAGCTTTCCGGATGGTGGCTGACCGCTTCAGCCCATATCCGCTCGATGGACGCGGTAAGATTCTTCTCGGATCTTTAGATATTTACTTTTCAACCCGGCAGTTTGTGATCTTTTTGACCTCTTAGGGTCAGCGGTCTCTTAAGATGCTGGAGCACAAACTCTATGTGGTAGAACACCGCGAACGTGGCCTCGCTGATAAGGCTAGCGAGCTTGAAGCCGAACTGCTCGTGACCCAGGATAACCTCGCGGAGGCCCAGGCTTCCCCCCAGGGGAAGATTTGAGGGCGGATGTGAATCCCTTGATGACAGCATTGGTGGATAGCCAATGGTACTCGGAGACCCTTAACTTCGAGGTGTGAACGCTTCGCGAGACCCTCACGGTGTATCGAGGGTTTAGTCCAAGCGCAGAGCCTGATGTCGCGCTGGTGGCAGTCGAAGTCTTCTCAAATAGCCAGACAACGATCGGCCTGCTCAGGTGGGAGCTCGAAGAGGAGCGTCGGCGGAGTGGGTCACGGGGGACAAATGCTCCAGGGGCAGCAAGAGGCGCAGGAGGCGCATGCCCTTCTTCACCGGTGGAAAATTCTCATCCGTCGAGTTTTTAATTTAAACAATCTTTCATTGGGGACCTTTGTCCCTTGTAAAATACGCTTTCAAACTCTTAGATCTGATGGCCACTTCTCTGGCCTTTTAAGTTGCTCTTCAGTATACTTTTCAGATCTTTCGTTTTTATGCGCTTTTCTTGTATTTTTGCTTTGTTTCGCGGTGGATCGGATTCCTTGACTTCGGGTATAGCATACGTGGTGGCTCCGGGGTCCTGAGTCTTGTAAAGTAGGGCCATCCTGCGTATTTCGGCAGAGGTAGGGACCTTTACCGGGCTCTTGCTCTTCGTGGACCTTTTCCCATGCTACATGCTCTTCGCGCGGTCGAGCTTCTTTGACTGCTTCCTTCGTGGAACGCTCGCCGGTGATCCCCCCTCCTTCTAGCGCCAACTGTTTGGGAGCAAATTTCGAGATGCCACGTGGGGTTGTTTTATTCGTCCGGGGAGTGGAGCCATGCCTCCGAGTTTCGTCCTCTGGGGGGAAAAGCGACGAGTCGTTCCGGGGCGGAAGCTTGTTCGTTTCCTGCGAGCATGGGCAAAGTCTTATTTAAGCCTGCAAGTGATAAACTTTTTCTTAGAAAGGGTGAAAATGCAATGAGGTTATCAAACTCAAATGCAAGAGATGTTGTAGTACAGCAAGCAAGAGAGAGTCAATCCATGCCTAGGATGATAGAGAATGCAAAGAGAAAACAAGGACCAATGCAAATCCAAGCGAAATGAGATGATTTATGAGAAAATCTCTAAAAACTAGATGCAGCAACTTAAATAGAATGCAACCTATTTTAAAAATACTAGAAATGAAGAAACTACCACGAGGAACAAACAGATTAATTAAAGGACCAAGCTTCGAATTACTAAAATTCGACTAGTGGATCGATCATGAGATCGACCACTATATCGAGCAATAACAATCGATCTCGTCTAAAAATGCAAGAACAGTAAGACTAACGACCAGGATGCTATCAAAGATCAAGCGAATGACGAGATAAGATGTAAAGATGCTAAAAGAAAGGGCTTAGGGTTGAGATTCATGGTCAGGGGTTTCAAAGGTTCGACCTTGGGTTAATAACTTTAAATCGACTCACTTTGTGAGGATCTCTAAGCCTTGAAAACTAAGCAAGATCTATCCGTGGCTTTCGGTATAGATCACTCCTTCATCCTCTCCTCCAAACCCATGGCTTTTGGTGGAAAGAGAGGTCGAAGGGCAAGGAAAACAGATTTCAAATGAATGGCTTTACTAATCCCCCAAAATTCCATGGCTTTTGGGAAGGGGTAACTAGTCTCTAAGGTGTGATCTTCCGAGGCTCCTGAATCCTTTCAAGGTAAGGAACCTCTCGGATCATGAAGCTCTTGGCGTGAGAGTCTTCAAGCATTGAGATCTCAACACCTTAGAAGAGATAGCCGTTGAAAACGCTTAGAAAAACCCCAAGATCGAAACCTTTTAGACCCCTTAATCCTCTCAACCCCGAACCCAAGTAAACTACTCACTACACATAAAGTAAATCAAGCAAAGCATGTAAAAGGAAATGATCAACATGAAAAGAAAACAAGATTCAGACGGAAATGATTCGATTACAAAGCTTAAGAAAAACGCAAGTTCAACAATGGTGTTCTTCACGAAAAACAGAGAGAAAACATTAAGAAAAAGATAAGGATTGAAAGTTGTGTGTGAAAAGGACGTCGCCGCCTTCCCAAAATGGCCAAAACAAGCTGATGGTCCCCCCCTCGCTAGCGGCCAAAAGTGGTTGAAAGGACAGAGATCGACTCCAGGATCGAGCGGTTCTCTCGATCATATCCAGACATCGTGTCTTCGGCTCGATCTGGGTCTCTATCATCATCGGCGAATCGAGTGTTGCATCCGATCTCGGTATCGATCTTAGAGTGGATCGAGTGGTGTACTCGATCTGGCTCTCGCTCTGCATGGCGTCATTTACGTCCGTACCGTTTGATCGATTGCTTCACTCGATCCTTGTCTCGATCATTCTCCTTGGATCGCCTGGTTGGCTCGATCTTCTGGTCGATCACCTCCTAGATCGACCGGCCATGCTCGATCTGCTCCTCGATCTCTGATCCTTAGCATATATCCGAGCTCCCATGAACTGCTACATCAGCCTCAACATGTCCACGAACCTCCACGACTCTAAAGCAGCCAGAAACAACCTGAATGTAATGCAAAATGCAAGGAACATGCGTATGCTGGTGCAAGAATGCTCTAGGACTCTAAGTGATGCAATCTAACCTAAAATGTGATACAAATGCATGAAAAGCTAACTAATGGGTATGCAAAATGTATGCAATATGCAGTAACATCAACTCCCCCAAACTTACTTCTTGCTTGCCCTCAAGCAACAGAAAATAAGTAAGGAAGAGAGGTTTTCCAAAAAACGAATGGGGGTTTAAACTTCTTGCAGAGGTGCCTTTCAAATGAATCAATCTCAATGTCCTAGTTAACAGTTCTAAAATGCTATGCTTACACTCATACTCCAAAGAACTTAGCCATACTCATCACACAAAGAAATTCAAATCATGACTCTCCTATTCCTAACAGTCAAAGAAACTCATCCTTTAACATTCATTAACAATAGAACCATGAATTAAACTTATGCACTTTAAAGCAAAACACATTTGGCTAAGGGTTAAGGTTATGAGCATTGAATGATCTCATTTGAAAAGGGTTTATGATTAGAACAAGGGTTTCTCTCAAAAATGGTTGAACTTGTGCATAATGCTAAAGGTAAAGACAATTTATGCATACATGATTAGATTCTCATCTACCCATGTAAACTAACAAAAGATCCTATACCCCTCTCATTTAACAAATTTTATCCTCACTCACCACTTAGAGTCTACCCTTTTTCTTCACAAAACCTAGCAATCCCCAATTCGAAACAAGAACATTTTTAAACTTTTTAGGCTAGTGAAAAGGTTTTGAAAATAATTTTGCTCTTTAGATATTTCTTATTGGTAGCTCTCTTATTTTTTTTTTTCTCTTTTTTTTTCTTTTCTTTTTATTTTTATTTGGCACTTAGGCTCTTTTATTTCTTTTTCTTTTCTTTTTCTCTTTTTCTTTTTTTTTTTTATTATGGGAGAGCTACCTCCTGAAATTTATTAGAGCATACTTAGTTTTTAAATCACAACCTTTCACTTAAAACCCATTTTTTTCTTTAAAACACAAAGTTCTTTGAAACCAAGAACAAATAGGAAAGGAAACAACCCCAATGATCCCCCAAACTTATCCTAAGCCTATACCTAGCTTGATGTAATACTCGGTTAGGAGTTTACGGTGATCAGAGTGGGGGACTTGGTGGAGACAACACACTGGCTTTGACGCTCTCTTGTGCTGACTGAGGGGTGGGAATGGTAGAACAAGGTGTGATGGTCACTCCTTGAGCCGAGGTGGGATCAGTCAAGCTGGCTATAACGCTCTCTCTTGAGGGATCGAATGAATGGTGAAAAGAAGTGGATTGATGGCACCACAGAGAGGATGGAGGGCTCCCTGATACAGCAACACTGAGTCTTGCACGAATCACACGAACAAGAAGAAAGCAAGAACAAAAGGCAAAGTGGCGGCTATTGCTTTTAGAAGAAAGTTCAGTCTTTATTGATAATGTAGGGTAAAAATCATACAACGCTGCAGGGGAGCTTTATAAACAGCTCGTCAGCTAGCCCTAAGGCTGAAATAAAAGTAAAGAAACGACAACACAAAGCAAAAGAAAAGCGACAAAACGCATAAGGCAAAAATACATGAAAATGGAAAGTTCACTTAACTAAAAAGAAAATAAAAGCTAAACGTAGCCGAATCTCTTGTGGCTCGAACTGGTGGTTCCTTGGCGTGTTGGGATGCTTAAGAACCATTGAGGCAAGCCTCAGTACCTGCACAAATTGTATAAATTGAGAATACCTGGTTTTGGCGCGCTTGATGCTTGTTTGGTACGTTGGCGAATGTGGCTTGTTCTGGTGCGGTTGGGGCAAGTTTCTCAACGTTCTCTTCGTACTGATGAGTGTAGAAGTCGAGCTGGTAGGTGTCTTCATGAGGTTCTCCACGTTCGGGGCTTGATTCATCTTCTTGCTCCAATGATGCTCTATCGGCTTCTATACTTGTACTTGGTGTGGCTCGTGGCTTTGGTACAGTCTTGGTGGGTTTGTTGATGTTCTGAACGTCATTTCCTGTCAAACAAATTTTCATACCTTGGTTTATGCTAGTACGGTCGTCTTTGAGGCTCATCTTGGCAAAGTCCTCGGTAATATCTAGTTCGGGTGCAATGGGGAATGGTTGGGGGCTAAGTATGTTCTCCACGTCCATGTTGGTCAAAAGTGTTTGTATTGCCTCGTTGAACCCTTCTCTCAACCTCCTGGTCTTAGAACGTGTCATGGGAGAGCCATGTACGGATGGTATGGTGTTCGAGTCCGGCTCCCTTGGTACCGGTATGGGCTGCTGGTCGTTGCTACCGTCATCCTCTCGACCCGGTACGGTCAAACGGTCCATGTCCTCATCATCCCCTCTCCCTTGGCGAGGTTTTGTCCTCAAAACTGGATCATCTGCATCATAAGGGGATAAGTCAGTAACATTAAAGCTATGGGATATGTTAAACTCACCTGGAAGATCTAATCGGTATGCATTGTCATTGATCTTTTCTAGAACTTTGAATGGTCCATCTCCTCGCAGTGCAAGCATAGAACTCCTCTTTTGGGGAAACCTTTCTTGTCTCATGTATAGCCAGACCCATTCTCCTGGCTCAAACGTCATTTCTCTTCGCTTCTTGTCAGCATGTTTCTTGTAAGCTTCCGTCTTCTTCAAGATGTTCTCTCGGACCCTCTCATGTAGCTTCTTAATGAATTCACCTTTCCTGAGACCATCTAGATTAACTTGCTCAACTTGGGGAATTGGCGAAAGATCAAGTGGGGTTAGTGGGTTAAAACCATAAACAACCTCAAATGGGGACATTTTAGTAGCTGAGTGAACAGCTCGGTTGCAAGCAAATTCTATAAATGGTAAACAATCAACCCAAGTTTTTAGATTCTTGCCAAGAGTAACTCTAAGTAGAGAGGAGAGAGTACGGTTTACCACTTCAGTTTGGCCATCTGTTTGGGGGTGGCAAGTGGTTGAGAATAGCAGCTTCGTACCAAGCTTCCTCCATAGAGTCCTCCAAAAGTGGCTCAGGAATTTTGTATCACGGTCGGAGACAATGGTCCTTGGCAAGCCATGTAAGCGCACCACCTCCTTGAAAAACAAGTCAGCCGTTTGTGTAGCATCATTCATTTTGTCACATGGTATGAAGTGCGCCATCTTTGAAAACCGGTCCACCACAACAAAGATTGAATCCTTGTGTTTAATCTTGGGCAAACCTAGGACAAAATCCATAGACACATCCACCCAAGGTGCGTTAGGGATAGGCAAAGGTAAGTAAAGGCTGTGAGGGTGTAACCTGGACTTTGCTTTGTGGCAAGTGACACATCTAGATCAATGTTTCTCAACATCTTTCTTCAGGTGTGGCCAGTAGAAATGATCAGTCACCATCGCCAAAGTTTTGTTAACTCCAAAGTGACCCGTAAGGCCTCCACCGTGTGCTTCTTTGAGTATCAAGTCCCTCATTGAACATTGTGGAATGCATAACCGCTTGTCTTTGAATAAGAACCCATCGTGTAGGTAGAAGGAGGTGAAAGCTCCTTTGCCGTGCTCCTGATAGGCTTCTCCTAGTTCCGAGTCCTCCTTGTAAAACTCCTTTATATGCTCAAATCCAAGTACCTTAGCCTCCATGGTGGATATCAAAGCATACCTCCTTGATAGTGCATCGGCTACTACATTCTCTTTGCCTTTCTTATACTTGATCACGTACGGGAATGTCTCTATAAACTCCAGCCACTTAGCGTGTCTTCTCTTGAGTGATGTTTGCCCTCTCAAGTGCTTGAGTGTCTCGTGGTCAGTGTGAATGATGAACTCCTAGGACAACAAGTAATGCTGCCATGTCTCTAAAGCTCTCACCAATGCATAGAGCTCCTTGTCGTACGTTGGGTATTTCAGTGTAGCTCCACTGAGTTTCTCACTAAAGAAGGCTACTGGCTTCTTTCTCTGATGTAACACAGCTCCTATGCCTAAGCCAGAAGCATCGCACTCCACTTCAAACATCTCGTCAAAGTCTGGTAAGGCTAGAACCGGCGCCTCGGTCAGTTTCTCCTTCAAGGTGTTGAATGCGTTCTCTTGAGCTGCTCCCCACGAGAATGGTGTGTTCTTCTTGATCACGGCACTGAGTGGTGCAGCTATGGTGCTAAAGTCTCTCACGAATCGGCGGTAGAAGCTAGCTAACCCATGAAAGCTCCTCACATGACCGATTGTAGAAGGTGTAGGCCAGTCTCTGATTGCCTTTATCTTCTCCTCGTCAACTT
This sequence comes from Thlaspi arvense, assembly GCA_911865555.2. NCBI lineage: Eukaryota > Viridiplantae > Streptophyta > Magnoliopsida > Brassicales > Brassicaceae > Thlaspi > Thlaspi arvense. Next base: position 43,805,324 of record OU466862.2, on the reverse strand, counting down.
GTAGTCCCTGTTTACTTACTACAAAACCTAAGAACACGATTTGATCAGTACAAAAGGTGCACTTCTTAAGGTTGGCATATAGACCTTCCTTTCGAAGTGATTTAAGCACTAGTTCGAGATGTTTAAGATGATCAGCTAAGTTCTTACTATAGATAAGTATATCATCGAAATAAACAACTACGAATTTGCTTATGTATGATCTAAGAACCTGGTTCATGAGTCTCATGAATGTGCTTGGGGCATTGGTTAAGCCAAAAGGCATCACTAACCACTCGTACAGCCCTTGTTTGGTCTTGAAGGCGGTTTTCCACTCATCTCCTTCCCTCATTCTAACTTGGTGATAACCGCTTTTGAGGTCCACCTTTGAGAAGATTGTTGAACCGCTTAGCTCGTCCAACATGTCATCTAACCGTGGTATAGGGTGGCGGTACTTGATGGTGATGTTATTGATGGCTCGGCAGTCCACACACATCCTCCATGTTCCATCCTTCTTGGGGACTAGTAGCACCGGTACAGCACAGAGGCTAAGGCTCTCCCGGATGTATCCCTTCTCCATTAGGTCTCTTACTTGATTCTCCAACTCCTTAGTCTCGGTGGGATTCATTCTGTAAGCCGGCTTGTTAGGTAAGGCTGACCCTGGTACAAGATCTATTTGATGTTCTATACCCCGGAGAGGGGGTAGTCCCGGTGGTATCTCTTCGGGAAACACATCTTGGAACCGGTCCAGTACAGCTTGTACTTCTGGTGGAACCTGTAAGTCACCTAATCCTGCGCTTAGACATTCTTTGAAATACATTAGTAGCACGGTGCCCTTGGCACACATGGTTTTAGATATGCCATTAGCTGAAAGATAGAGACTAGTTTTACTTACCTCAACCTCCTTAGACATGTGTTTTTGCAACTCATGTACCTCGGCTGGACTAAGTGGGGCAAGAGTAAACTTACGGTCCTTATGCATGAAGAGATAATGGTTGGTACGCCCGTTGTGGCTAACGGCTCAGTCAAATTGCCACGGCCTCCCAAGCAGTAAGAGTCCCGCTTGCATTGGTACCACGTCGCATAGAACCTCGTCCAAGTACTTTCCCACGCTGAATGGCACAACGACTTGTTCCGAGATTTTAAGCTCGGTTTGATCATTTAACCACCTTAGCTTGTATGGTCGTGGATGTTTGATCTTCTCAAGACCTAACTTGTCCACCATATACTTGCTAGCTACATTAGTACATGATCCACCGTCTATGATAAGGTTACATACCTTTCCTTGGATTGTACATCGTGTGTGAAAGATGTTTTCTCTTTGTTCTTTCTCCTCGGGGTTGACTAGCACGCTAAGCACCCGCCTTGTAACTAGAAGGTATCCTCGGTCAGGGTATTGAATATCACCCTCATCACCATCTGAGTCCTCTTCTAGCTCATCTTGTGATTCATACTCGCCGCTAGGGGTGAGAATCATCACTCGGTTGTTGGGGCAGTCTCTTGAGATGTGTCCCCTGCCCTGACACTTGAAACAAGTTATGTCTCTAGACCTTTGATTAGTGCTAGGGAACTTACCTTGCTCTGGTCGGTTGAATTTGGGGGCCTCGGTAGTCTTGCTCTTAAAGCGAGAGTCTATCTCTAGACCCTTTCCCTTATCTAAGGGTTTTGAGCTACTTGACGCCCACGGCTGAGTAGGTTTGTTGCGGTTGAAGTGGGGGTTCTTGCGCATGATTTGTTGTTCTACTTGCACAGCTAGATGTAGTAACTCATGCATTCCCGCGTACTGCATCCGCTCCACCTTCCTTGCAATCCTCTCTTGCAAACCGTCTAAGAACTGAGCCATTAAGGTTTCCTCTGATTCCTCTAACTCTAAAGAGTTCATCAGCTTCTCAAACTCCTCAAAGTACTCATCTACGCTCCTTGCTCCCTGAGAAAGCTTACGAAAACGTTTTTGTAAGTCGTTATGATAATGCTCAGGTACATACCTTTGTTTGAGCAGATACTTCATATCGCTCCATTTTGACACTTGGCCAAACCGTTGCCTTCTCCTTTCAGCTACGGTTCTGTCCCACCACGCAAGTGCGTTCTCCGTGAGGTTAGCAGCTGCTACGGCTACTTTTTTACGCTCTGGGTACCCATAGTACTCGAATATGTGGTCCATACGCCTCTCCCAATCCAAGTAAAGCTCGGGATTAGACTTTCCTGCAAAGGTAGGAGGTGTTAGTTTAATGTCATGGTTTGTATCTCTAGCATTTACCTCGCGGTTTGGGTTTCTTTGTAGGGGATCTTGTCTCCTTTGCCCTCGTCTCATGAGAGGATCAAAGTTGTCATCATCAGTGTCTTGTAACTCGTCTCCCGGGTCTACTGGTGGTATGGGGGGGCCTCGTACAGCCGCTCTCCTCGGTTGAATTTCAATCTGTTCAAGACGAGCTCCAAACTCTTGACGAATGGTACCCATCTGTTGGGTCATGTTTCTCATGTCCTCCCTCATTGCTGCTAGCACTTGGGCGAGATCAACTGGTGCACCGTTTGCTTCCTCGGTCATGTTGTGAAAACGGCTTAACCTTGCAACACTTAACAAACTTGTCAAGGCACCAATGAATTTAACAAATAACAAAGATTACTAACTAGTCTAATAATCAAGCAATATGACCAAAGACAACTAGCAACACGCAAAAAAACAAAAAGGAAAAAAACTTTTTATGGTTTTTATAGGTTTTATGAAAGCACTTAACAACTTAAACAAGGAAATGAAACAATCAAAACGGATCTATTCTTTTGGGTTTTTCTTTTTATAAAACTTAAAACACGAAACTAAGCAAGACAAGTAAATGATTCTTATGGGTTTTTCAATAAAAGGATAAGCAAAGAGACCAAACAAAAATGAAAAACAAGAGCAGCTAGAAACGGATCTATAAGGTAAGGGATAGGAAACCGAAGATAGAATCTTCGGCTCTGATAACAGATGATGTAATACTCGGTTAGGAGTTTACGGTGATCAGAGTGGGGGACTTGGTGGAGACAACACACTGGCTTTGACGCTCTCTTGTGCTGACTGAGGGGTGGGAATGGTAGAACAAGGTGTGATGGTCACTCCTTGAGCCGAGGTGGGATCTGTCAAGCTGGCTATAATGCTCTCTCTTGAGGGATCGAATAAATAGTGAAAAGAAGTGGATTGATGGCACCACAGAGAGGATGGAGGGCTCCCTGATCCAGCAACACTTAGTCTTGCACGAATCACACGAACAAGAACAAAGCAAGAACAAAAGGCAAAGTGGCGGCTATTGCTTTTGGAAGAAAGTTCAGTCTTTATTGATAATATAGGGTAAAAATCATACAACGCTGCAGGGGAGCTTTATAAACAGCTCGTCAGCTAGCCCTAAGGCCGAAATAAAAGTAAAGAAACGACAACACAAAGCAAAAGAAAAGAGACAAAACGCATAAGGCAAAAATACATGAAAATAGAAAGTTCACTTAACTAAAAAGAAAATAAAAGCTAAACGTAGCCGAATCTCTTGTGGCTCGAACTGGTGGTTCCTTGGCGTGTTGGGATGCTTAAGAACCATTGAGGCAAGCCTCAGTACCTGCACAAATTGTATAAATTGAGAATACCTGGTTTTGGCGCGCTTGATGCTTGTTTGGTACGTTGGCGAATGTGGCTTGTTCTGGTGCGGTTAGGGCGAGTTTCTCAACGTTCTCTTCGTACTGATGAGTGTAGAAGTCGAGCTTGTCGGTGTCTTCATGAGGTTCTCCACGTTCGGGGCTTGATTCATCTTCTTGCTCCAATGATGCTCTATCGGCTTCTATACTTGTACTTGGTGTGGCTCGTGGCTTTGGTACAGTCTTGGTGGGTTTGTTGATCTGAACGTCATTTCCTGTCAAACAAACTTTCATACCTTGGTTTATGCTAGTACAGTCGTCTTTGAGGCTCATCTTGGCAAAGTCCTCGGTAATGTCTAGTTCGGGTGCAATGGGGAATGGTTGGGGGCTAAGTATGTTCTCCACGTCCATGTTGGTCAAAAGTGTTTGTATTGCCTCGTTGAACCCTTCTCTCAACCTCCTGGTCTTAGAACGTGTCATGGGAGAGCCATGTACGGATGGTATGGTGTTCGAGTCCGGCTCCCTTGGTACCGGTACGGGCTGCTGGTCGTTGCTACCGTCATCCTCTCGACCCGGTACGGTCAAACGGTCCATGTCCTCATCATAGCTTCAAAATGCAAAGCTAGCAATCATATGAAAACCAAATCATGTCGCCTAAACCTAACACTTTATGCCAAGTTCAAACCGAAAAGGAAGGCCTCACAAAGATGTCACACAAGAACATTTGGCTTCAAAGAAGGGTAAGGTTCAAGGAGAGAATTCTACTTAGGCTCACAAAGAGTGGTAAAAAGGAAGAAGAGAGCCTAAATATTTTAAAACCATGTGTTTATTTTCAAATGCATAAGGATGATAATTAGAATTTCAAATTAAGGTTCTCACTTATTAGGATGAGTTTCAAATCATGAGAGTTCAATTCAAGCCACGAAAATCCTAACAAGTGATCCAAGCATGGTAAGAACTTACTTTCAAAGCATAGACAAAGCATTAGAGAACTACTAACTAGGGCATTGAAACAATTCATAAGTAAAAACACCTTTTTAAGAAATTCTAACCCCTTATGCAAAATGCAAACAACCTAGATGCTATGAGAAACTCTAGACTCAATCCTAACATGTTTTGACAAGATAAATGCAACTACATGAATCTTTGAAAAAAATTTAAAAATTTTACCAATTTTTCATGAACTAATGACTCAAGGATGCTAAAGAAAAATAAGATCACAAAACACAAGTCAAATCACACATGTACTCTCCCAAACTTGCTTGACACCGTCCCGGTGGCAAACTCATTCGAAGGAGTAGCAAAACACAAAGCACAAAGAAGCAAATATGAGCGGTTATGTACAATGGAAGAAGGTTGTTACCTCTGGTCTAGTCTCGGCTGGAACTTGAGGATGTTCCAGAGGAGCTAGAGACTATGGTCTTGCCTTTGTCGGCTGGTTCTTGGAGAGAGTGGCGCGCCGGCTGAATGGTCTTTCCTTGGGTCTCGCGGATGACAACTCCACCGGTTGAGAGCCTTCTCTTCTCGGGTTGTTGCACCTCTTGACTTGCAGCTTTCTTAGGCGAGCCTCCCTGAAGTGCCTTGACTTTCTTTCCAAGCTTCTTGAGCATCTTGCCTTGCCACTTGTTGATCTTCCTTTGCATCTCCACAACAGATGCTAGGAACTTCTCGGTTTTTGTCCTCGGCTCGAAGTCTAGCTTGGGAAGTGTGTAGGCCTCGGGTATCTCATCTTCCGTGGCTGGAGACTCGGACCTTTGACGAGGGGCAATCGCTGAAGCAGGTGGTCCTCCGAGAGAGGCAAAGCATTCTTCCTCTGTGGGCAAGAACTCGATGTTCCCAACACCAAGCAGCTCGGTTTCGTCTTTGTTGGGCAGGATGCACACTCTCTTCTTTTCTTCGTCGTCTATGAAGAGGTAGGTGTAGAACCCTTCCGCTAGCGTGCGTCCCAAGCTGTCAGTATTCCTCATGTATGCCTTGTCCATGAAAGCTCTGGTTGGTACATGGGCGAAGTCGTGAATGGGCACACCAGCTTGCACGAACAGAGGAGTGAGGAAACCACCAATGTAAGAGGAAGTTGCCTTGCACCGCAAGGCATAAGCCTTGTATTTCACCAAGGAAGCCGCAAGCACACATCCGTAGTTCACTTCATCGCCGAGTTCATCCTCCATAGGCTCGTCATTTGCATCCGGATCACACACCAAGTGCTTCACACCTTGGAACAGGAAGCACAGCTCTGTCTTCGTGACCGTAGGAGCAACAGATCTTCCACTAAACGTGTTGGCGATCAGCTTCAGAGTGTACCTCAGCACCGGGCTTCTTACTCACTTGATCTTGGCGGTGTTGGCTTTGTAGTCTTCATTGCTGATCAGGTCCCAAAAGTCGTCGACTTTCTTGAAGGCGGGGAACTCGACCTTGTAGGCATCCGTGTTGAGACCATAAGCTTGGCATAGCTCAGGGATGGAGAGTGTATAGGCTTGACGGCCAACCTTGAAGTAGAGGTGACCTTGAGAAGGGACGGGTGTGCTAGGATTCTCGTAACGGAAATCTAACGTGGCAAGGAAGTCTATTGTCACTTCTGGAATGGTTAGGCAATCCATCCGTGACAGACATCTTAGGCCAATGTTCTTGAGGAGTTGGTCGAAATCTCCAAGAATCCCTAGCTTGGACAACAGCTCTCGATCAGCAAACTTGGTAGGCTCAAACCGAAGCCTTTCCAGCCGTTTCTTGTCCCTCTTCTCATCCTTAGTCCATCTGACCCTCTCTTGAACTGCCACCTCTTATCCTTCTCCTTCTTGTGCTGTCTCTTCTCTTGTTCTCTTTGGGGCCATAGTTCCTGAAACAAGTTTCTAAAGAAATTTGATAAGCAAACGGCGGTTTTGATGAGAATGAGAGAAGAGAAGGAGAGAACTTATAAAAACTACCCTAGAATTTTAGGGAATTAATAAAAATTATAGCTAAGTAAAGGAGAATCATATCTTTAGATACTGAAAAATCTAGAATTATTCCTTTTACTTAGCTAGTTTTAAAAAATCACAACTGACCCTATATTCTAGAACAATATCTTGCGAATTTAAAGGAAATTTTCTTAAAAATAAATCATTAAATTTTGAAAATACCTTTGCAAGAAATGCAGAAGATCTTTGCTAGCTTTTGAAAACCGAAACTCTCACTCTCTTTGTTTAAAATTTTCGAGAAAAACAGGAATGAGAGGGTGAGAGGTTGTTGAAATATTTAAAGGCTAGCAAAGAGCAAAACAATGGGTAGTAAAAATGGTTTTTCTGACAAAGTCTTGGTCAAGGCACATCTTTCATGGTCAAAGATGCTTGTCTTGACCAAGTTTTGAATTTAAAAGTTGGAGGGAAAAGAGTAAAGGAGGGAAAGAAAATGTTACCTCAGCATGAGATCGAGTCCATTTGGTCGATCTAGGACTCGATCTCATGCCCAAAATGGCTTAGATCGAGAGGGTTACTCGATTTGAGACTCGATTCATGATGAATCGAGTCTTGGATCGATTGGCTCTCCCGATCATTGAGATGTTGGCTCCACGGCTAAGTCCTTATGATCGAGCTATGTCCTCGATTTGGGGGTCGATTTGGCACAGATCGAGTGATGGATCGAGTCGAGTGATCGATCTGTTTTCAACAGATTTTCCCGAGAGAAATTAGATCGGTCGATCTGTTTCGGATCGATCGATCCTTTTTCGTCAAGGTCGATCTTGTCACTCGTTCTCGTCTAGATCGACTGGCTCCTCTCGATTCACTGACTCGATCTAGCAAAGATCGAGCCAGGATCAGTCGATCTAGCACTCGATCTCTAGCCTTATCTTAACCCCTATCGCCTCTCTTAGACTTCATGATCAAGGTTTAGACTCCTCATACCTGTTCCTACACACTTGCAGAATAAAAAACATAAAACTGAAAGGGAAATAAAGCAAAAATATGTACAAGATAAACATGGGAATGCCTCCCAAGTGCGCTTTCTTTAACGTCTTTAGCTAGACCTTACTTGGTTTAAGCGGATGGTGGGTCTTGGAGAAGCACAGAGTTACTCTCCTTGTCATAGTCGTCTACCAAGTAAGGCTTGACTCTGTGTCCGTTGACGGTGAATGCACTGCCACTTTTTCCCATCAGAGTAACAGCTCCATAAGGCAACACTTCTTGAATCACGAACGGTCCGCTCCACCTTGATTTCAGCTTGCCCGGGAAGAGTTTGAGCCTCGAGTTGTACAGCAACACTAACCCTCCTTCCTTAAGCTCCTTGGCAACCAACTTCTTGTCATGAGTCTCCTTAGTCTGCTCCTTGTATATCCGAGAGCTCTCATAAGCGTTCAGTCTTAACTCATCCAGTTTGTGTAGCTGAATAAGGCGCCTCTCCTGAGCAGTCTTGAGGTCAAAGTTCAGCCTCTTCACAGCCCACAACGCATGGTGTTCCAGCTCAACCGGGAGATGACAGCCCTTGCCATAGAGTAGAGTGAAAGGAGTTGTACCAATCGGCGTTTTGAAGGTGGTACGGTAGGCCCAAAGAGCGTCATCCAGCTTCACTGCCCAGTCTTTCCTTGTTGCTCCGACAGTCTTCTCTAGTATAGCCTTGATTTTCTGGTTGGAGAATTCCACTTGACCGCTTGTTTGAGGATGATACGGTGTAGCCACCTTATGCTTAACTCCATACTTTCTCAAGAGGTTCTCAAAGACCTTGTTTATGAAGTGGCTTCCTCCATCGCTTATAACAACCTTGGGTACCCCAAACCTCGGGAAGATGATACTCTTGAACATCTTGATTACCACCTTAGAGTCATTTGTAGGGGAAGCAACAGCCTCAACCCATTTAGAGACATAATCCACTGCTACTAAGATGTATTTGTTGCCATATGAAGAAGGAAATGACCCCATGAAGTCTATGCCCCACGCGTCGAACACGTCAACCTCGAAGATGGGAACTTGAGGCATTTCGTTCCTCTTAGTGATATTCCCTGCTCGTTGACATGCCTCACAGCTCTTCACAAACTCGTGTGCATCTTTAAAAATGGACGGCCACCAGAAACCGGCTTGCAACACTTTCGTGGCAGTCTTGAAAGAGGCGAAGTGTCCTCTGTAGGAAGAGCCATGGCAATGATAGAGGATGTCCCTGGCTTCTTCCTTTGTAACACATCTCCGGTACAAACTGTCTTCCTCTCTTGTATAAGTAGGGCTAGTCCCAAAAGTAGTCACTAGCCTCTCTCATAAACCGCTTCTTGTGATAGCTGTTGAGATGTGTTGGCTCCTCACCACACGCTAGATAGTTCACTACATCAGCATACCACGGTAGATCCTCCTCTTTGAAACTCAACACCTCCTCAAACCTCCCTTCTAGCTTTCCACAAACAGCCGTGGTAATCGCCATAAGCTGCTCTTCTGGAAGAGAGTCATCTAAGGGGAGAGACTCGTTGATCCTTAGCCGTGAGAGATGGTCAGCGACTCCGTTTTCTATTCCTTTCTTGTCTTTAATCTCCATGTCAAACTCCTGGAGTAAGAGAATCCATCTTAAGAGCCGAGGCTTAGTGTCTTTCTTCGAGTAGATGTATCGCAAGGCAGCGTGATCCGTGTATACAATAGCCTTGGAACCAACGAGGTATGATCTGAACTTCTCAAAGGCGAACACTACTGCAAGCAACTCCTTCTCCGTAGTGGTGTACCTTGTTTGCGTGTCATCCAAGGTTCTTGAAGCATAGTAGATCACGTGCAGCTTCTTGTCTTTCTTCTGACCAAGAACGGCTCCTACGGCGTAGTCTCTAGCATCACACATGATCTCAAAGGAAAGAGACCAGTCTGGTGCTTGGACTATAGGAGCTGATGTCAGGGCTTCCTTGATGGTCACGAAAGCTTTCAAACACTCCTTATCAAACACAAACTCAGCTTCCTTGCACAACAACCGTGTAAGAGGGCGTGCAATCTTGGAGAAATCTTTGATGAAGCGCCTATAGAACCCTGCGTGTCCCAAGAAGCTTCTGGCTCCCTTAACATTAACCGGCGGCTCAAGACCCATCATGACTTCCACTTTAGCCTGATCAACCTCAATGCCCTTCTCTGATATCTTAGGACCAAGCACGATCCCTTCCTTAACCATAAAGTGGCATTTCTCCCAGTTCATTAACAAGTTCGTCTCTTCACAACGTTTTAGTACCCTGCAAAGATTCAACAAACACGCAGAAAAGGACGCACCATAGACAGAGAAGTCATCCATGAACACCTCTACCATCTCCTCTATTAGATCGGAGAAGATCGACATCATACACCGCTGAAACGTACCCGGTGCATTACACAATCCAAACGGCATCCTTCGATATGCGAAGGTACCGTAGGGACATGTGAAGGTCGTCTTCTCCTGATCATTTGGGTGAATTGGTATCTGAAAGAAACCGCTATACCCATCGAGAAAACAGTAGTAAGGGTGATTAGCAAGTCTCTCAAGCATTTGATCAATAAAAGGCAAAGGGAAATGGTTTTTCCTAGTCGCAAGGTTAAGTTTCCTATAATCAATACACATCCTATGACCAGTAATGGTTCTAGTAGGGATAAGCTCATCCTTTTCATTCCTTATGACCGTGATCCCTCCCTTCTTAGGCACCACATGTACAGGAAAAACCCACATGCTGTCACTTATGGGATAGATCACGTCAGCCTCTAAAAGCTTAAGGATTTCTTTCTTAACAACCTCTTTCAAATTAGGATTCAAACGCCTTTGATGTTCTATAGAAGAGGCGTTCTCATTATCCAAGTGTATCCTATGAGTGCAAAGCATTGGTGAAAGGCCCTTGATGTCACTTAAAGAGTACCCAATAGCCTTCCTATACTTTCTCAGCTCAGTTAGGAGTGAGTGCAACTCATCATCACTTAGGTTTTCATTCACAATCACGGGATAGGTGTTATTAGGCCTTAAGAAAGCATACCTTAGCCCTTTTGGGAGCTCCTTAAGGTCCTCCTTTGGGGCTAGCAGCTCACTCCAGTCATCCTCGTGGCTGTTGTTGTTGCTTTCCTCCTTGGAACCCTCCTTAGACCCCGAGGCATGGCCCTTCAGACTGCTTTCCTCCATCGCTATCCCTTCTGAAATCGAGTCCTCCAGTCGATTCTCCTCTCGATGTCGTCTAGATCGAGCCATTTCGCTCGATTCACTTACTCGATTTGATGTGGATCGAGTAAGGGATCGAGACGCTAAGTCGATCTCTTGATTGGACCCCATAATGATCGGGAGGTCTCTCTCGATCGTCGACTCGATTGTTTTTCCTGATCGAGCATTCCTCTCGATCTGTCCATCGATTGTTGCACCGGATCGAGTTGTGTTCTCGATTGCCTTGTCGATCTGACTCCTGGATCGAGTGATAGCGTTGATCTCGGGGTCGATCTCTAGGCAGCAACCTTCATCATTCTTAACAATCCTCCTAGAATCCAGCAGGTTGACGTACCCATGGGTCCTCTGGTCCACATAGCCAAACTCCCCTGGCTCCTTAGTCAGTGCTAGCTTCAGATGGTCTTCTAGAGCCAGCTCTTCCAGCAACTCATCCGCTAAAGCATCCATCGTTTCAATATAGAAAGCTTGCCCTTCAATGGTCAGCTTCTTCAGAACCTCATTGATGTCGAAGTCAAGCCTTATCTCCTTTCCCAAATGCAAGGCAATCTTCCTATTCTTCACATCTATGATAGCCCCAGCGGTTGCAAGGAATGGTCTCCCTAAGATGAGTGGATCCTTAGGCTCTTCATCTATCTTCAACACGACGAAGTCCGTAGGCACGTTCACACCACTGATTCGCACCGGTAAATCTTCAAGCAGCCCCACTGGTAGCCTCACACTCCTATCAGCCAGTACCAACGAGATCCGACAGTCTTTGAAATGAGTAAAGCCAAGCTTCCTAGCCACGGAGTGAGGCATCAGGTTTATGCTAGCTCCGAGATCACATAAGCAACTCTTGAACTCTAGAGGACCTAAAGCACAGGGTATAGTGAAGCTTCCAGGGTCTCCCAACTTCTTAGGGACTATCTCCTTATGTATCACAGCACTACACTCTTCACTTAGAACAAGTACCTCCTTGCTTTCCTTATTCTTCTTCACGAGAGTGTCTTTGAAAAATTTGGCGCATTTAGGCATCATTGCAAGGCAGTCAACGAGAGGTAGCTTGATCTCCACGTCCTTAAGATGCTTCTCAAAGAGGATTCTATGCTTCTCTATGAGTTGCTTCTTGAAGCGGCCAGGAAAAGGCAGCTTAGGTACATACGGTGGAGGCACATAAGCATTCTTCTCCTTAGTGGTTTGCTCAGCTTTCTTCTCAGCAACTGCTTTGTTTTCTCTTCTTGGCCCTTGGATCCAAACGTTGTCAAAGTTAATCTTATCATCATCAGCCGAAGGTTTACCCTCCCCCTCTTGAATTACAACGTCCTCGTTGTTCTTGGTAGAGACCGGAGGTTCGAGCTCTTTGCCGCTTCTCAACGTCTTGGCATTAGCATACTCCTTGGGATTCTGCTCACACTTTCCCGGAAGACTATTCTGACCACTCGTACTCGCTTTCCCTTTCTCTAGCTGCTTGATCTTGTTATTTAAGTTGGTGATCTGAGTGGAGAAGTCAGTGAGAGACGAGTCTAGACGAGTGTTCATCTCGGCGAACTTCTGGTTTGTAGAGGCTTGCCCTTGTATCAGCTGTTGAAACATTGCTTCAACCGGATCAACTTGTTGTTGCATCGGTTGTTGTTGCTGAGGTGCAAAGCCCGGAGGGTAGTTAGGTGTATAACCCTTGTTATTTTGATGTTGCCCTTGGAAGTTGTTCTGCCCTTGACCTTGGAAACCACCACTCGGTTGAAAACCTTTGTTGTAAGGGATGAAAGGTTTTGCTTGCTGAGCAGGGTACACTTGATCTTTAGGGTTGGCTACGTTGGTGCTTCGGTAAGAGAGGTTGTTGTTCTGGTAGCCTTGGTTGTAGCCTTGAGGTTTGTAGTTGTTCTGTCCCGCCACCCAATTGGCTTCTTTTTGGCTCAACTCTAACTCCACTTGGTTCTCATCAGCTTCACCAACAAAGTGAACATGCTTCTGATTGGCTAACACCAGCTTATCTATCTTCTCATGCAAAGATTTCAGCTCCTTCTTGTGAGACTCTAGCTCTGATCCTCTCGGTGCACGGTCATAATCCTCAGCGTAGTTGCCATCACTCAATGCCAGGTTTTCTATCAGCTCCATACCCTCTTCTACCTCCTGACCGAGGAAGTTCCCTTTGCTAGCTGTGTCAAGCAACAACCTGATCTTTGGTGAAGCTCCACGGTATATGGTACTGAGTAGTGTCTCCTCGCTGAACCCGTGATGAGGACATTGGATCGTGTAGTCTTTGAAACGCTCCATTGCCTCGTTGAATGTCTCATTGTTCTTTTGAGTGAAACCGCTGATTTCGCTTCTCAACCGTACTATCCTGGTGCTTGAGAAGAACTTTGAGAGAAAGGCCTTCTTACACTCGGCCCATGAGGTGATGGTGCCTTGTGGGAGGGTCTTCTCCCAGTGCCTAGCTTTATCTCCGAGTGAAAAGGGGAAGAGACGCAGCTTGAAAGCATCTTCGGATATGCCATTGATCTTTATCATCCCACATACTTGCTCGAAGTTGTAAAGGTGCTCCAAGGGATCTTCCATTGCTAAGCCGTGGAACTTGTTGTTTTGCACCATTGAGATGAAACCTGGCTTGATCTCGAAGTTGTTGTTTTGTACAGGAGGAGGAGTGATCCCAAACCTATTGTGATGAGTGTTGGGAGCATCTCCGGCACCTATGATCCTTGGGGGTCTAGCCGCGTGTTGGGGGTTTCCATTGCCCCTTCCTGCTGCCCCGTGAGCTGGAGGAGGTCCTTCTGGGTGCTCGTGTTCAGCCATAGCTTCAAAGTCAATCAAACCGTGCTGAACAATCTCCTCAAAGGCTCTTGTTTGTTCTCTGACTCTCCTTTGCCGTGAGTGACCAAGCTGATGAATGTTGTCCAAGGGTTTGTAGTAGATTGTTGTCTCCCCTTGAACGAAGATTCATGTACCTGAAAACACACGTTTGAGAGTAGAATGATTAGTAACTTGAAAAAGGTAAAGACTTAGTCTTTGCTAAGTCCCAAATCTCTATGTTCTCTAAACAGTCCTAGGATGGCAACGGCGCCATTTGATAAACTTTTTCTTAGCAAGGGTGAAAATTCAATGAGGTTATCAAACTCAAATGCAAGACATGTTGTAGTACAGCAAGCAAGAGAGAGTCAATCCATGCCTAGGATGATAGAGAATGCAAAGAGAATACAAGGACCAATGCAAATCCAAGCGAAATGAGATGATTTATGAGAAAATCTCTAAAAACTAGATGCAGCAACTTACATAGAATGCAACCTATTTTAAAAATACTAAAAATGAAGAAACTACCACGAGGAACAAACAGATTAATTAAAGGACCGAGCTTCGAATTACTAAAATTCGACTAGCGGATCGACCATGAGATCGACCACTAGATCGAGCAATAACAATCGATCTCGTCTAAAAATGCAAGAACAGTAAGACTAACGACCAGGATGCTATCAAAGATCAAGCGAATGACGAGATAAGATGTAAAGATGTTAAAAGAAAGGGCCTAGGGTTGAGATTCATGGTCAGGGGTTTCAAAGGTTTGATCTTGGGTTAAAAACTTTAAATCGACTCACTTTGTGAGGATCTCTAAGCATTGAAAACTAAGCAAGATCTATCTGTGGCTTTCGGTATAGATCACTCCTTCATCCTCTCCTCCAAACCCATGGCTTTTGGTGGAAAGAGAGGTCGAAGGGCAAGGAAAACAGATTTCAAATGAATGGCTTAACTAATCCCCCAAACTTCCATGGCTTTTGGGAAGGGGTAACTAGTCTCTAAGGTGTGATCTTCCGAGGCTCCTGAATCCTGTCAAGGTAAGGAACCTCTCGGATCATGAAGCTCTTGGCGTGAGAGTCTTCAAGCATTGAGATCTCAACACCTTAGAAGAGATAGCCGTTGAAAACGCTTAGAAAAACCCCAAGATCGAAACCTTTTAGACCCCTTAATCCTCTCAACCCCAAACCCAAGTAAACTACTCACTACACATACAGTAAATCAAGCAAAGCATGTAAAAGGAAACGATGAACATGAAAAGAAAACTAGATTCAGACGGAAATGATTCGATTACAAAGCTTAAGAAAAACGCAAGTTCAACAATGGTGTTCTTCACGAAAAACAGAGAGAAAACATTAAGAAAAAGATAAGGATTGAAAGTTGTGTGTGAAAAGGAAGTCGCCGCCTTCCCAAAATGGCCAAAACAAGCTGATGGTCCCCCCCTCGCTAGCGGCCAAAAGTGGTTGAAAGGACAGAGATCGACTCCAGGATCGAGCGGTTCTCTCAATCATATCCGGACATCGTGTCTTCGGCTCGATCTGGGTCTCGATCATCATCGGTGAATCGAGTGTTGCATCCGATCTCGGTATCGATCTTAGGGTGGATCGAGTGGTGTACTCGATCTGGCTCTCGCTCTGCATGGCGTCATTTACGTTCGTACCGTTTGATCGACTGCTTCACTCGATCCTTGTCTCGATCATTCTCCTTGGATCGCCTGGTTGGCTTGATCTTCTGGTCGATCACCTCCTAGATCGACCGGCCATGCT